>JARWLC010000009.1:137771713-138470463 GCA_033318265.1 Phyllotis vaccarum | reverse complement strand
CCTCTGCAAAATATGTCTGCAGGAAAGAATATAGGGACCTTTTCTCATCTTGCCCCGTCAATTGACCTGCAATGAATACTATTCTGTTAATTTCTTGGGGACAGAAAATTCTCAGCTACTAAGGTGCCAGAAACCTTCTCTTTCTAATTTAAAGAAAAAAAAATGATTTTTATAAAATGGAATTGAAATGTTTTAAAAGCAGATTTAAGAGAAAATGCGATTATGTAGACTCGCTCTAAGCTGATTTTAGAATCTACCATTTCCATCTAAAGGATGATTATCTTTATTTTCCAGTGAGAACATAAACTCTTTTAAGTGTTCAGTTTTTTTTTTTTTAAAAAAAAGGCTTTTTTATTATTATTATTATTATTCTTAGGTTTGTGGCAATGTACAACACAAAACCAAAAATGTCATAGTGTCAGGATTGGAAGTCTTTAAGGGTGACATTGAATCGTGTTCAGGATGAAGCTCCAAACTTATCCTAATCAGCTGTTGAAAAAAATCAGACTATGGAACTCGAGAGTTGGCTCGGCAGTTAAGAGCACTGGCTGTTCCTCCAGAGGACTCAGGTTCAATTCCCAGCATGGTGGTCACAATCATCTGTGACTCCACTTCCAGGATCTGACACCCTCTTCCATTCTCAGTCACCAGACACTCACCTGGTATGCACACATGCATGCAAATAAAGCAGGCAAGCACATAAGGTAAAAGGGAAACACACACACAAACCAGTTAAAAACTTGTGTGAGAAAATTCAGTCTAAAACAAAATCATTTCTGAGGCCCAAGTCTGATGTCTTCATGATATCATCACCAGGATCTGAATCGATACCCATTTCTTCAGGGGTAGCAAACACCACGGTGGGGTGTTCTCTACTTCTGCACAGATGTGGGATTTCCAAAGGATCTGAATGTGTCTGAACTTGGCCGACTCCTCAACAATGAATGATCGTTCTTCTTCAAATTACCTTTAAATTAGAGCGGGCCTCATCAGCCAGGCAGACGGTAATTTACTTTCCCAGTGAGAGCTGGCTTGAAGTGTTTTGGCCACTCGTTAGTGCCAGATGGGAGTGGCTGGCGTCATACAGGCTGGAGTAGCCACCATTAAGTCAGAAGTGAAAACTGCAAACACTGATCACTTTTTTTTTTGTGGGAAAGACAGGAAGAATATATCTTTTAATAATTTAAGAACACCACAGATACATTTTAAAGACCATTATTTATTTTATGTGTGTGTGCCTGGTTGTATATATGTGCACTATATGACTTCACTGTCCTCAGAAGCCAGAAGAGGGTGTCAGATCCAGATCCCCTGGAACTTGAGTTACAGATGGTTGTAAGCCTCCATATGGGTGTTGGGAAGCAAATCTAAGTCCTTTGAAAGGGTAGCTAGTGCTCTTAACCACTGATCCACATCTCTAGACCCTAGAGAACTTAAGAAAAGAAATCCAGCATAGTGGATAGATATCTACATAAGCATCTCTATTCACTCAAAGCACAAAATGAGCATGTATCACTCAAGCAAAGAGCTGCAAGACCAAAAGTCCAGTTAGAACTTTTCATCATTGCCACCTGGAGTCAGTCTAACATGGGCGGGTCTAATACATCTCATTCCAGGGATGTTAACCTACCTGTATAAAAGAACTATAAAATCCAGGGGCTTTACTGCAGAGATTCATTGCTTTACAGCACTAAGTCTAGATGGTCCAGATCTAAGTATGATTCCTTCTGACATAACAGCCCCTTTTGCCACAAAGACAGGTTGATTTTGTCTACAGGTTATGAGAGAGAATCCATCCCATGCTTCTCTCTTAGCTTCCCGCAGCTGTTCAGTAGTCTTTGGTGCTCCTTGGCTTATAGATATATCATTCTGAGCTCTGCCTTCTCTGCCACTTTGCCATATGGCATTCTTCTGTGTCTGTGTACAAGTGTGCCGCTTTGGATGGTGACATCAGTCACTGGACCAGGGTCCTTCCCTGTGCTTCAGTCAAATGTCACCGAGACAAGTATCAGAGGCTTTAGTCCATCCCTCTGCTCCACCGCTTCTGGGATAATGATGAGGCAGAGTATCATGGTGCTGAAAATTTATGGCAGAAGCTGCTCCCTTCATGACAGGCAGGAGGCAGTGGAACAGCTGTACTGGTAGGATTTTGCTTCTCTCTCATTCTGCTCAGCCCACCAACCAATGCATGAGTAATGCCCACATTCAGGGCAAATCCTTCCTTGTAAGGTGATCCTCTCTGAAGACACCCTCATAGACACCCCGGGTATGCTTCCTGATCCAACCAAGTTGACCATCAACATTAGCTACACCAAGCAAACACTAATTGGATGACATCTACAAAGCTTTTATTTTCATATAAGGTCAACATTTGGAGGTACGCAGGTAAGGATGTGAGTGAATCTTCCCAGGGGACACAGTTCAACCCACAACACTATTTACTAAAAGCTGCCAATAAGCAGCTGAAACAGCTCATCTGCAAGACTGATGGCTAAACGTATGACGATGATGATTTAGAATCATATACCACAGACCCTTGCAGAGGGGCCAAGACACTGCCCACTTCCCTGAAGCCATCCAGCTTCAGCTTCATGGAGCACATGGGTGGGGACAAGTGTCCATTTGTGACCTTTTTGACCAGAGCTTTCTCCATGGCTTCCTGTTGCTTTTCCTGACGTCTCCCTCCTCACCCCCACCCCCCAGCCCTTAAGGTTTATTTACCTCATTTTATGTGTGTGAGGATGTTTTGCCTGCATATACATAAGTGCACTGCACACATACCTGATGCTTGTGATGCTCAGTAAAGGGCATTTAGATTCCCTGTGGCCAGAGTTATGGACAGTTTGTGAGCTCCTATGTGTGAGTCCTCTGCAAGAGCAGCCCTAACCACGGGGTCATCCCTCCAGGCCCTGCCTCCTGTCTATAAGCTAATACTGAAGTAAGGCTGTCACAGTGTGAGAATATGCAAAAACAAAATTGTGCCTACTGAAAACCAATGTAAGTAAGCAAATGGATTTACCAGTCTCCCTCAGCTGTATTCTTTGTTTGAATTAGCCTTTTGTTTACTTTTTTTTTTGATAGTGCCTTACTATGTAGCCCTGACTGGCCTGGAATTCCTTGTGCAGATCAGGCTGGCCTTAACTCAGATATCTGCCTGCCTCTGTCTCCCAAGGGCTGAGGTGAAAGATGTCCCTTAGGTCACCAAGTCCTGTTGGGATTATTCTTGGATTTAAAACCAGTTGCCCCTCAAATCTATACTTAATTTCACATCAGACTAGTTACTGCTCCCCCAAATGTCATATACACCCCTGTTTCTCAGACGGTGGCACAGTCCAGATCAAATGGTGTCATACATGCAAGGTGAACCCCAGTGGTGCAACTAAAACAGGTTTGCATTAGTCCAGTGGTTTGACCTTGCAGTAGACAGACAGCAAGCTGGCAGACTCCAGAGATTTCTGCTGACCTAGTCTACTTTTACATCAGGAGTTACTAAACTTTGTAGAATATATGAGGGTGTTTTAGGTACTTATGCTTGGTGTGTAGAATGAAGACTGGGTCTCCCTCTGCCTTCTGTCTCTCTAGATAGTTGCGGGTTATCTGTCCACCATCACCAAGCCTTGGCAGTTATGGTTGATGGCTTAATGATCAGCTCTGTAACATATCCCTGAATTATTATTGTTATCGTCTATGAGTACCACTAAAATAAATGCGTTTTTAGTGGCGAGTGTTAGATGAGATCAGATGAACAAAACCTCAAACCTCCTTGTCTGTGAATGAATCAATCACATCTGGTCCGAAGGCAGCAGGCTCCCTGTGAGTTGCCAGGTCCGCCTTCCAGAGATGGGGTCAGAAGCAACAGGAATGTCACAGCCTGCCTTTTGACAAAATGATCAAAGACACTAAGTATAGTCTGAGGGAAATGTCTCAAGCAAATGTAATAAACACAGTAGACTGTCAGAGTTAACAGCAGGGAAAATGGCTTCAGGTGTAAAACATGAGTTCTCAGAATCTGCATATGCCTAAAAGCTCCATGTTTAATAAGCATGATCAAAAGAAAATTTCCCCAGGGAAATGGATATCTACGGGTGATACCCTCTGAGCTAGTCAGAACTGGGAAAAGATGGCTGACGTGATCCTAAAGCTTTCCTGCACCCGAATGGATGTGCCTGGGTTATGTTGAGAGACAATCCATCATGCATTATTTAGTTTATCATGATCAAGTATATTTTTCAGGATTAATGGGCTTTATTCATGAACTTTTAACATGCAGAAATACACTCTGTTTCCTGATCAAGTCTTTCATTTGGCTCTAATCAAAGTGAGGTAATGCTTTCCAGGACTCCATGAGCAGGACTTTCTGAGCGGCATCATGCGGCAAGCTCTCCCATTTTTACATCCAGAGCAATGAGGGCTCCCACAGAGCAAAGCTGGCCAGAAGATGCATTTAAACAGCTGGCCCAGCATTCAGAGGTGAAGCAGCCAAAAGCACAAAGCAGAACCCAGTTAGGACCAGAATACAAACACTCCCTTGCCCAGCACTGAACAGTGCTGAGGGGGAGGGAGGGCAAATGTGACGGGGAACTCAAAGTCACACACCTCTCTGTGGTGTCTCTCAGAGCTTTCCTTCAACAGCCTGCCCCATCTGGCTTGATTCCTCACCAGATGGCCAGTTTCTCTCATCCATGTCGAGGAGGAGTCTGGGAAGGCCAGATTCCCCTCTGCACTGTGCGTCCTGAGGGCAGATGGTCTTAACGCGCAGCTTTGGAATTCAGTTCTGAGGCCTGTTCTGAGGCCTGATGCATGAGCGTCTCCCTTGGTCCTCCTTTTCAGGCTCTCCGTGGTCTGCAGAGTGTCTGGCTAGGGGCATTTTAGGGCAAGGGGAAGGGTCAAAGGCCTGTGTCGGGATGCTGCAGGGTGAGGAAGCAAGAGTCTGTACTGTACAGGAGGACAGAGGACCTCACAGGGGTGCCTGGTTCAGGAGGGCTAGCCACAGATTAAGGTCATAAAAAAGCATGTTTATGTCAAATGCCCGCCCCCACACACATCAGCTTCTCCTTCTTTCTCAATGAACCTTATAAATCCCTACCGTCAGTCTTGGGCACCCTGGTACCTTCTAAACCACATCCCTGCAGTGTTCCACATGCCAGAACCTTCTCTGCTGCCTGTGAGATATGTCTGCTCTGTTGTCTTGACAGTGACGTCCCTGCTGCCCTCTCCGGTAACATCAGCTAACATCAGCGTGCTTGGACCAGGCCCTCCACTCTTCACACCAGTAAAGAAGTGATGCCTCCAGTGCACTCCGCGGGGTCCTTATGCACTCATTCATTCACTCATCAATTTCATTTGTACCCGGGATCCCAGACAAAAAAGAAAAAGCTCAAAGAAGCCAACAAATTTATTGCTCTCACAGATCACTCCACTAGACAGAAGTTCTTCTGGCTCACACTGCAAGGAAGCTTAGGCTTTCCCCGTAATCCCTGAACACTGAGGGACCTTAGCAGCAAATTGTGCCACCCTCTGGGTACCTCATGAATGGTGGAATAGGGCAAGGGGAAGGGTCAAAGGCCTGCGTCGGGATGCTGCAGGGTGAGGGCTGAGAATGGGAAGCATGAGTCTACTATACCGGGGGACGGAAAGCACCAAGCCCTGAGTATGGTAACGCTAATGATTCTTTCAGTTCAAGTTACTCCTGGAGACATTTTGACTTTCTCCATGAAGCCTTTGGTGTTACTCCCATGGATTCCTAGCCGTGGTGCTCAGCATACCCACGAGAAACCAATCAATGAAACCTATGAACCTACTTGTCAATTGGTGTGGTTTGGGGAAGGGCCCCAGAGTCAGCAGCTCAGCGCTAGGATAGGAGAGGGCCAAGTTCCATCCGACGTCTGTGACTGCGGCCTCTCCAAGCCCCGGAGTGATAACACCCACGAGGTTCTGAAGGCTGCTCCCTCCTCTATTTCTGCACATTAAGAAGCACCGAGAATTAAAAGAAAAAGTAAAACCACGCTGTTGGATTAGTGACGCAAGGGATAAGAAGCTGAAAAGAAATACCACTCCAGACGTAAAGAGCCAGAAATAGATTCTCGGTCTTTGCCACAGAATACCAATTGTCTTTTCAGTTTTCACTTCTGCCAAAACAAACCAAACCAAACCAAAACAAAAATCTACCAGATCAACAGCGTTTTAAAATCTCCTGTCTCTTTCAAAATTATTTTACGTAGATGAGTGACTCGCCCATATGTATGTATACCCCATTTGTGCAGTGCCCTGAGGGTCACGAGAAGGCTTTGGATGCTCTTGAACTGGAGTTATAAATAATTGTGAGCCGCCTGTGGGTGTTGGAAGAAGAACCTGAGTCCAGTGCAAAAGCAGCCAGGACTTAACTGCTGAGCCGTCTCTCCAGAATCTGAATCCAATTCTTAATTGTTGGTACAGAAAGAAATATAATTACCAGCCACATTAACATTCTCAAGATGCTCTGCCTATGGGCTTCAACCCCTTGACCTCATTATCGGTCATTAAACCAAAGGCAACTGCCCCTCAGGGAGGGACATTCCCTTGTCTTCACACATCAGTCCATGAAAATGAAGCTGTGGTTATTTTTCAATATTTTACTTCAAGGGGAAGTAAAGAATTATGCAAAGTGATCCTGGAGACTGTCCGGGTTTGTTTGTTTGTTTTTTTTTTTAACTTGACATAAGCTAAAATCATTTGGGAAGATTCACTCTCAATTAAGAGATGCCTCCATCTGATTGGCCTGTAGATAAGCCTGTTAGACATTTTCTTGACTGATAGTCAAGCAGTGGCTTGACTAGGGACTGGGAGGACCCAGCCCACTATGGGAGGAGCCACCCCAGGGTATGCTGTCCTGTGTTGTAGGGAAAAGAAGGCTGAAGAAGCCATGCAGGGCAGCCAGTAAGCAGCATGCCACCATGGTCTCTCTTCAGTTTCTGCTTCCAGATTCCTGCCTTGAGTTCCTGCCCAGCCATCAGGAAATAGGAGCTGAAATAAGCCCTTTCCTCCCACCCCCAAATTGCTTTGGTCATGGTATTTCTCACAGCAATATAAACCTAACTAAGATATAGACTATGATTATCAAATCTGATTAAGAGATGTTCAACTGGTGCCCCTTACTCTGTAAGCATTTTTCTTTAATAACTGGCAATGTTCACACACCACCGAGGGCCTCAGTATGCCCCTGGCCTTCGAAGAGCTCCCTTTAAAAAGTCCCCTTGATCATTGCTGTCACTGTGATCATACGTACAGGATTGTAAGGTAGGGGTAAAGATGTCCCCAGGGTCCTTTGGGAAGGATAAGCTAGAAAAATCCCAGGACAAAATAACAGCTCAGCTGGCCACAGAGCTGTCTTATTATATAAAATGTAGGTTGAGATTACAGCATGGAAAGTCTCCTCTGAGTGTGTGTGGTTGTTCACAAGAGGATTCAGGCGAAGCAGTGATAAAAGTCCCTATTCACGTAATTGCTGTTTCTCTCTCTCCTCAGCCTAGCGTCTATGGTAAATGGAGTCTGGAACCCTCAGGCAGCTCCTGGATGGTTGATCTGGAGCCTCAAAGGAAAGAGATATTAGTTCAGGTTGGAATCAGACTGCCCATTGAGGTACCGTCCTGGGTGTGGCCTCCTGAGGCTGGCTCCACTATGGCCATTTCAGGCAAGTGGTGAAAGGGCTCTGACTCCAAACAGTCATGTGACCAATGGTTTTTGCTCCTTGCCAATGGCCTGGGAGGCTGGGGAAGCATCCCCTCTCCGCCACATCCAGTCACATTATCTTGCTACAAACCCCTAGGCACCAAAGTGTTTGCTACTGGGTAGGATAAAGAAGATTCCTGATATTTGGAGATCAAATTGAGAGCAGGAGGCATGTGTAAAAATACAAGTCAGTCCCACTACACTGTACTGCACATCACATAATTTCACTCATACGGCACATTCTGATAAAAAACTGAAGACCAAAAAAAAAAAAAACAAAAAACAAAAAACAAAAAAAACAAAAAACAAACAAAACAAAACAATAAACAAACACAAAAGGTCAGGGGATGGGAGATTCACCCGGGCCTGAGGGATTTGGGAATGTGTTGCTGGTGTTTTTTGTTCTATTAATACTTCTCTAAGCTCACAGAACTGTATCCTGAGGTGAGTAGATGTTGTAGTATGCATTGTAACTAGTTTTTAGAGAAAATGTATCACAACAGAATGCAGAGTTACATTGCTTTGATGTTCAAGGAGACAAAAGAGGCAGTAGAATCCCTTCCTGGAAGAGTAGGCAAGTGGGTCGGGGAGACTCCGGAAAATGGAATGCTTGACTTTGGTTCTAGAGCTCGGCAGGAATCTAAGGGGGACAGGAGGGAACATCCAGTGAAGGGACCAGCATATGTACTATATAAAGCTTAGGCAGCCCCTCTGTGCATTCTGTTAACTGCTTGTTACTGGGTACCAAAGCATCTGCAGTCATCCTAACATGGACAGCCCCATTGATGATGCTCTAAAGAGAGGCCAAGTTCCCTCCCCACAACCTTATGCTAACATGACAAAACATGGGGAATTCATTTTTATAGGCCGGGAAACCCACAGCTAAGGTGCTGTCATGTTTAGAAACCAAATAAGTATGCTCTTCACACCCAAAATGGAGACTTGAAACTTTCTCCTCCTGTCCTCCAGGGTGGAGGAAGCAGAAAGCTAAGAGGCAAGTATATCGGCATCTGGATGAAGCCTCTTTTATTGGGGCCATGAGGGAGGAGTCTTTGTAGCCTAAGGCTTTCTTAAAGACTCCACTTCTTAACCAAGACCCTTTTCAACCTTAAAAAAATTAAGTAGCATAAAATGGTCCATTTAGCCTGGTTAACTAAACATATATTTCAGAGTGACCTTTGTGGTACAGACGGAGAGAGAAAAAGATTTGGGGCTCAGAGAGAGTTCCAGGGCCAGTCTAAGCAATTTATTGAGACTCTATCACAAAATTTAAAAAAAAAAAAAAAAAAAAAGCAAACCTTGGCTAGAGACACAGCTCAGACAGTATCATGCCTGCCTAGTGTGTGCAAAGCCCTAGGTACAATTCCCATTACCACAAAAAGACCATACATTCAGTGATACTAAGTTTGCTAAGCAGAAGTGAGCCCTGCACCCCCTAAGCAAGGATGCTCCCTCCCCGCCCACTTTCCTACAGCCACAGTACTGTCTAGTCACTGTCTCTAGCTGTTTCATGTAAACGGAATCATTCAATACATGTCCTTTTGCATCTGCCTTCTTTCATTTAGCATATTTGTGTTTTGTATTTAATGAGGTTAGTGAGCACGGAGAGAATTTGTCATTGGAGACAGGTGGGGGAAGGGAAAGGCAGCCTTGTTAAGTGAAGCATCAGGATTCATTATGGGTGTGCATGACTCAGCTCCAGGCATCTCACACAGAATGCAGCTGCCCCCTGGCATCTCAAGATCACCTACATCTCATCTGTACCCCCACTGGGCCCAAAGGCTGACTGAGCCCCTTCCCCAAATAGGTCTGTTGTACATGATGCTTTTACCTGCCACTAACTCAGAAAAGGAATTTCTAAAAAAAATAAAAAAATAAAAAAAAATTTAAGTGACCAAGCATTGCTAATTAGGCAACCCAAGAAGCAGGGTTTGGAGTTAATTAGCCCTTGAGCTGTCAAGACTAATTTCTCCCAGTGAGTTCTGACATTTCTAAGAATAATTAAGGACCAGGTTGAAACATTTCATAAAGGCCCAACTACTGTGTGAATGGTCTCCCTTGTTTTCCCTAGTACATAAAGTCTGGAAACATGAGAAGAGCTGTACCTGGTGCTAATTGCAGATTCTTGGATGAAATGTTATATTTTTAGGAACTTTGTGTATGTGTGTGTGTGTATATATAATATATAATATATATATAATATATATATATAATGACCCCATTAATGGATGACACATTGAAAATATCTAATGTCACCAGGAGTAACAGTAGTTGGTTGACATTCACCATGTGCTACTGTATGCCTGTCACAGTCCAAGGGCCCCAAGAGCCTATGAGGCAGATGCAGTTCTTGTCCTAAATTAATGGAGAAGACACTGAGGCCCAGGAAAGTTGTGTGAGTTCTGTAGGGCCACACAGGTGTCCACTATCTGCCATGTGGTTTTCACGCCCCTCCTCAGTCACATGCATCACATGTGCCTCTGTATGACAAGTCTGACACCATTCCCCGTATACATGGCTAACCCAATCAGAAAGCATTTAGTAACCTCAGATTTACATCTGATTTTGTTTTATAAAAGATTTATTTATATTTTTTGTATGTGTGTTTATATACATGTATGTATGTGCTCTATGCGTTTGCGCGGCACCCATAGAATTGGAGTTATAGACAGATATGGTTGCCTGGAATGGAATCCTGGTTCTCTGTAGGACTAGCTAATGCTCTTAACTGCTGAGTCATCTCTTAAGGCCCCTGGCACATTATATTTTAAATCTATGTTTAACTCATCTTATATTCAAGTGATGTGATAGTGTCTGCCACCATCTCCATTCATTAGATGCTGGATGAGCATTCACAGCAAGGAAGAAAAAAGGGAGATGGAGTCTGTCCAGAAAAAGTGTACATTTTCATTGAATTCAAACACACACAGCGATATAGTCTTATACTGTATTATATCAAGAGATGGGACCGGTTGAGTAACATTGTATCTGCAAAGTGTGGGACCACACGTGTTTCTGATTTCTGCTATATTCATACAGAATGTGCAGTTGCACAAACTCCATCCAAATGTCCAAATCCAAACTCTACAGGCACAGCGAGCAGACAGACCCTTGCAAATGTCGTTTCAGAAGAGCTCCACCCAGTCCCTCAACCAGCATATGCATCTTCAATGTTTGGAAAATAAATGTCTATTGTTTAAGCCATGGTGTTATGGCAGTCTGCCCAGCTTGTGTATCCTTGGAAAAAGAGGATTTAGATGTGTTAAATGTTGATTGATGGAAATGGGGTGTACTTTACACAGATGGAATTATTGTAGTGGATAATGGGAGCCGTGGCAGGTTTCTGAACAAAAAGTGATCTAAATAGCAGTTATTCGACATATTTGACGAATTCAGTAAACACTGATTATCTACCAGGTACCAAGGATGATCTGGAGCAATGCATGGGGCATTTCAGCATGGGTGGTGTCGAAGGAGTCCACCATAGAAGAAACAGGAATCAGGGTAGACTGGGGAGAGAGTGGGGGCCGGGGTCTAGTGAGAAGATTTTCACTCTGGCTTCCCTCCATGTTTTTCAATCTGCCTTAAAAAAATCTTTTATTATTTTTAATTCTGTGTGTTATGTGTCGCTATGTGTTATGTGAATGCAGGTACCAATAGAGGCCCAAATTGGATCTTCCTAGAAATGGACGTATAGGTGGTTGTGAGCTGTCACTGTGGATGCTGGGGATTGAACTCAGGTTCTCTGCAATAACAGTATGTGCTCTTAACTTCAGCTCCATCTCTCCAGGCATCATTCTGCTTTGGAAGCACCTACCTTCTACCACCAGACTGACCAACCTTTATCTGCTTGTGAGAGAGGCTAACTTGGAGCCCAGTGAGTGAACCCCCTCTTTATTGACAACCCCTCCGCCGTCTCTAGTTACAGACAGTACAGACACTATATTCCCTCTTCACAACTGCTACAACCGTGAGCTTCCCCTTCTTAACCTGGTTTAAAGTGAACATTGTAGTAAGAGGTTTCTGACCCGGACTTTCGAGCCTAACCTCAAGGTTTAGGACCCTGCTGTGCAGACCCACAGATGCGCAGACCCGCAGATGCGCAGACCCGCAGAGACACACAGATGCTTTCAACAGTTTTTGGCTGAATCGGCCAAAGTCCCAAGCATATCACTTGCTAGCTCTCTACCCTTCATCTAACCCATGACTCTTCCTGTTCAGCCATGCGGCTCGGTACCTTTCTTTAGAGCAGCATAGTTGTCCTCTGCTTCTTCCAGCTTCTCTCTGGTGTTCTTGCTGGCATTCTGCTCTGTGCTTCCTGTTCTCAGAGTTTTTCTTAGTCTGGTAGCCCCACCACACTTCCTGCCTGCCTTTGGCCAATCAGTGCTTTTTATTAAACCAGTGGGTGGGACAATTATTTACTATGAAACAACACAATCCCCTACAGAACATGATTTTTAAAACAATTGCCCTTGAAATATGACTATAAAATTGAGCCAGACCCCTCCACACATTCCATAATCCAGAGATTCAGTGGTGACTCCACCCTTTAGCTTGATCTGGCACGTGTCTGTACCCACCACAGGTATCAAACAATGTTACCAAAGGGGTAAGGGTTGGGAAAACTAAACCAAGTAAATAATATATAAATAAAATAATACCAATGACTTAGTACCAATGGTGACAGCTCTTTCCTCGATTTGACAGGAAGGACAAATGATGCTTAAAGATGCCCACATCCTAGAACCTGCAAATAGACCTCAGCACTTGGGGCAGAGGCAGGTGAATTCTAGGAGTTCAAGCCAGATTGATCTACATTGAGAGACTTACACAGCACACTGTCTATGGAGATGGAGGAAGAAGTCATGAGTAGCGAGCCATGAAGACCAAGGAGTGGGTGGATATTTCTCTTCATCTTCCAAAAAGGAACAGGCTTCCCCTCGGTGTTAGCTGTCTACACCTCCAGAGACCGTCATCAGATGCTAACCTACGACTTAGCTATATTGAGTCACTGGTGTGGTTTATTTTGTCGACAGGAAAAGGAGGCACATCGCACTGATTTTCTGTCACTCAAACAGCCAGGTCTGCTCATTCACCATTAGAGTTGTTCCGGTTCTCTGCATCCTTACACTCTGTGATAGGCTAATTGGACTTTTTCCTCTTTTCATGTCTAAACTCTTTACAGGCAGAGCTGAGCTACTTACCATGGTATCTCTAAGACCAACGTAGTGCCTGCCATGTAGGAGATCCAGTAACTGAATGGAATGAATAGACAGAAACCCAAGGCTGCACAGGGCTTCACGGGACCCTACCAGGACCTTCAAAGACAAGCATCTGAGTTTCTTTTCAGACACAATGGGGTCAAGTCTGATGGCGTCATTGATGTATGTATATATGTCATGCTGAATTGAATTACTGTTAACTGTAACCATGACAACGAGAAATCCCACTCATGGAGAGAATAGTGAGCCATTCAGACCTTTGTACAATGCAACCCCAGGTCCCTTTTTATGAAGAATGTTAACATCGTTGACAATCCTCAATGGCTCTTCCTATGTGGTGCATTGAAGGCCCTTCTGGAAAAGGCAGGGAGCCCAGGAAAAAAGCTTTTCTGGGCATGCTTCTTCTGAGATTACATTTTTTTTCTAGAAAGAAATGGCCATTCCCAGTTTCTCATGGCTAGGGAAAGCTGTTGAAGTTGCTTCCTAGAAAGGCTCAAAGTAGGCACTAAGTGTAATCATCATGACCTCCTCTCCATTGTGTTATTAGTTGATTATTTTCAGCTGTTAGGAGCTGTGGGCATGGGATCCAAAGACGGTCACAGAGCCAAAGGTTTGCAGTACTCTTGCCTTCTGTATAGGAAAGTTACCTCACCACGGCTCTCCATACACTTGCTGTTCTTTCAAGACCAAACAGACTCAGGCTGATGCACGGAGTCTGTTCCTAGAGTGGGCTCTGTGTCTCCATGAAGGAACTGAAGGGTTTGCCAGGGCACAGGGTCTTCCTCCCCTCACCCACTCTTGGGCTTTTGCATAGCTTCTCTCCTTTGAGTTATCCCTGAGAGTTTATGTTTCTTCCTCTCTCCACACCTTGAATGCCACCCATTGGAGACCTTTGCTTTCTTTTTTTGCTTCAAGATGTCTCAAAACTATCTGGAATCCTGACTTCAGGTAATAATCCAACTATGACTGCAGGTATCCCCAGAGTGGCCCCCAAAGTGAACCTCAGACTCTCCAGAGCTTACAATTCTCTTCTGTGATGGTTCTTTCATTTTACTTTGTACTATCAAGAGACTTCTGTGGGGGCTGGGGAGAGTTGACTTTGTGGTTAAGAATACTGGTCACTCTTGCAGAGGACCTGGGTTTGGTTCCCAGTACCCACACGATGACTCACAACTCCATTTCCAGGGGATCTGACAGCCTGACCAGGCACACACTTGGTACACATAAATATACACAGGCAAAATTATACACGTATAATAGATAAATCTTAATTAATGATGATAATGACAGCGAATTTCCTTGCACATTTCCAGATCAACTGACTGTCCCTTTAAGGGACAACAATGGCATGTGATAGACCTAAATTTGTCCCCAGGAGCAGAGAAAGGAAATTTTTACATCTCCTTGCCACAGTGGCCATCTACCACAGATTCAGGTGGCTCTGATGTACCCCAGGCATCCGCAGATACAGAATGATCAAGTCAATAATGGTCAACAGGAACTGATGACAGGCTACAAGATCTTGCAAGGAGCCCCACAATTTTCCTTCTTGGCTCGTGTTTTAGTGCTTCTGTGATTATAGGTCTCTGATAGCATATCAAAACAGGGAAATATTTCACAGGTGACTAATCCATTTTAACTGCTATAAGCTGATGTAACCAGGAAAGAAAATATATAGGCTGACAGTTGAAGCATTTAGAAGGAGCCCTACACCATGGCCAGACACATACCTGTGACTGAGAGGACCAGGCACATCTCCCACCTCGGTGGGAGGACTATGGCAGTGTGGAGATTCAAGAGAGGTCTTGCCAAGCCAGTTATCAACAACCAGGGCAGGGGACAGCCTCGCTCAGCCTGTGTGAAAAGAGAAAGGCAAGGCTCTGGGGACTCTGCCAGCATCTTGAGCCAAGCATGGCAGTACAAAGTGTAAACCAAGCAGCTGGGAGGCAGAAGCAGGAAAATCAAGTGTTAGAGTTCATCCCGGACTTACATAGCCCCCCCCTTCCCCCAATCTCAAGGAGGTGTGAATCTGTTAAGGAAGTTGAGAAGCAAAATAAGAAAATGAGCTCCCTTAACCCCTTCATCAAGATGGGATCACAGTCGTATTTGTCTAGTGTGAGCAAAGCCTTCGGTCAGTCTATGGCACAAAACAGAAAGATCCAACCAGCAACTAAAAGGGATAAAGGTGAGTGAGCCTTAACAGAGGCAGCTAACCGTGGGGAGTATGTCAGAGGTGAGATTTGAGAGTGAGCCGGGCCTTTAGAAAGGAAAGAGGCAGTGTCAGGCACACCTGGGAAGCCATGAGCCTTGAAAGCAGAAGGTGTGCGTTAATGGTGGTGGGGTACAGGGGGAATGGGGTTCTACAGAGGATGCTTATTCTATATGAAGATAGTCTCTGCAGTCACCCTGTGGCTCTCAGATGATCAAGACTCCTTTTTCTTCCTAAATCCCTCTCCTCCATCTTCCCCTGTACCGGGTCCTCTCACATGGCTTAACAGAGCCAGATCTGGAGCTAGAGAGAAGGCTTGGTGGTTAAAAGCACTGGCTGACCTTCCAGAGGCCCTGAGGTTGATTTCAAAACACCCACGTGGCTCACAACCACCTCTAATGGGATCTGGTGTCCTCTTCTGGTATGTAGGCATCGCTGCAGACAGAGCACTCACATACAAATTTATTGACTTATTTTGGTTTTTTGAGACACAGTTTCTCTGAGTAGTCCTGGTTGTCTTAGAACTCTCTCTGTAGACCAGGGTAGCCTTGAACTCACAGAGACCCACCAGCCTCTGCCTCCTGAGTGCTGGGATTAAAGGTATGTGCCATTACCGTCCAGTTTATTTATTTTGGGGGGTTTTGTTGTTGTTGTTTTAAGAGCAAGCATTTATTATTTTGGGGCGTGGCTTCAGAGAGTTCAGTTGACAGTTGCAGAGTTATGGACACTTGAGCAGGACATCATGGCTGTGGCAGGATATTCCTTACTTTGCACACACAACGCAGAGACTGAGATAAAGAGGTGACTAAGGAGAGAATATTCCCAAGAATCTCCCCTGGTGACTTATTTCCTCTAGATAAGTCCCAGCTCCTAACGTTCCCAGAACTCCCAACTGGGAACAGATCATTTAAAACATGCATTGCTGTGTGTGTGTTTGTGTGTGTGGGGGGGGGTGGAGATTTAATATTCATAACTCTTGATATAGATATTTTGCCACGGAGGTGACTGGACTTGGTTTTGTTGTTTTATTGGGGGACTTTGGTTTTTTTTGAGACAGTGTTTCTCTGTATAGCCCTGGCTGTCCCAGAACTTTCTTTGAAGACGTACTGGCCTCAAAGTCAGAGATTCACTTGTCTCTGTCTCCTGAGTGTTGAGAATAAAGGCATGTGTCACTACTGCCCAGCTGTGAATGAATTTTTAATTGCTAAACCCTAATGCCTCTGTGGATTTTGTAAACAAATGGATTTTAATTGAGGATTATGGTCCTACCAAACAGCGTTATAACATATACCAACTATTACCTGGTATAGAGCAAAAGGAGGAAGTCTGGTTTGTGGGACGGGTTTTGCTTTGCTTTGTTTTGGTTTGGTTTTGAGCACAGTGGGACAGGTAGTGCAGAGAAAAATAGATAGCACTAAGCTGTCTTTACAACTCGGGTTCAAGCCAACAACCTAGCCCTAGACAGAAACCATCAGAGCAGACTCTTGTCAGGAGTGAACCAATGGTGTGAGCCAGAATTCACCAGCAAAGCCACAGGAGACGCTGGGTGCATCCTAACAGGAAGAGCTGCATGCCTTTTGGGAATACAGAACATATGTGAAATTTTAAGATTAAAATAAAAAACTGCAAAATAAAATAAAGACCTTCAGTTCACGATGACTAGCCACAGCCCTAGAGCTTCAGGTTCTGATGAATGTTCTCCAGGGGGAATTTTGAAGCATTCTGCTGTATGTACATGCAAAGAAGACATCCCTAGGATGGCATCCTGTGTTCTCACCTTTTAATGAGAGAATCAGGTATTATGTGTCATCATAGACACTGATGGAAAGTCCAATGTCTACATAAATATATGAGCAATAAAAATCCTAAACATGGAGAGACAGAAACTGTGCACTGGCAAACACAGACAGTAAGGAAATGCTGACCCAGGAAGGTGGTTCAGAGGTACCGCTAAGCCAGAACTGTTGTGAAAAGAAGCTCAGGGTACGCCCACACTTTAGGGATGAATGTGAAGTGCTTTCCGGATGTCCCAGGACGCCTTGTCTTCTTCCTGGAGTGCCTGGGAGCTCAGTGGCCTGGATGTGCCTTGCTTCACAAGGGTCCTTAGCCTGCTCTGGTCCCTCTTCACTCATTGGCTCTATCACACACTACTCAGAAACATGCAGAAGTGCATTATTGCCTCTTAAACCCCCAATGCTTCCACATTTTAGGGTAATTGGACTCTCTAGTCATAGAGCCTTTTAAAAAAATATTTATTTATTTTGTGTGTGTGTGTGTTGCCTACATGTATGTATGTGTGTCCTCTGTGTGTGTGTGATGCTCTCGATGCCAGAAAAGAGCCTTGGATCCCCTGTAACTCAAGTTACAGATGGTTGTGAACCATGGGCAATGGGAACCAGACCTTGGTCCTCTGCAAGAGAAACCAATGCTCTTAAGCAGCGAATTATCTTCCCAGTTCCCATTTTGAAAGTTAAAAGAAGTTCAACACGTATTTGCTTACATGTATACTGTGTGCATGCCTGGTGCACTTAAAAGTCAAAGAGGACATCAGATCTCCCAGAACTGGAGTGACAGGCCATTGGGAGCCACCATGTGGGAATTAAACCAGTATCCTTTGCAAGATCAGTTTGTTCCCGAAGCCTAAGCTGTCTCTCTGGGACCCCCTCTCTGCCTCCAATCACTGTCTCATAGGATCAGGAGCTCATCCGGTGAGAGCTGGGTTGACTCCACTGTGCAAAGTCTGCCCTCATTCTCCCACTGCTGCGGTTCTGACATACTGTGTGACCCTGTGCTGTGCTTTCGATTTTTGGGTTGTCACTGATGTTCAGCCTCTATCCCACTTTCTTGATATTTCCCATGCCTCCCTGGTCCTGGTGCCACCATCTTAGATTTTATTTGTTGGCCTTGGGCAAATGACTGTATTCCCCAAAACCTTGTCTGTGAATTATGGCTAATAATAGTGTGTCCTTCTCCGGGTCATGGTCAGATGCAAACAATGCCAAGTTCACACACAGCTTGACATGTTCCAAGTATTGGTTCCTCCTACTGTTGTACAAAAGCACATTTTATTTCCATCTTGAACAGTTCTCAGCTTTGGAAACCTCATTTCTCTCCCAGCTTCCTTGGCTGGCAAAAACAGAGTTCTGCATCTTTTGGTGTTCTTAGCCATCCTTGTATATCAGAATAATCAGGAAGCCCCTAGTGATCACTGCCTGATTTCCATTCCCCCAACGGGCAAGTTCCTGATGATTATTCAATCCCCGTGGGACTGTCAAGTAGAGTCCCGATAAAAAGTCCTTTTAAATCATTAGTGAGTTCACATTTCTGCCACTAGCTCCGTTGTCCTTTTATTTTTAGAGCTATAATTTTGTAGGGGACCAATTTCCAGATTATCCCACTGTTACTTCCCAGAAATGGGCATTTCTCCTAATCCCCCATGCTCTCCCCTTTCTAAGCTCTTCTCGTGACTCAGCTTTTTTAAACACTTTCTGGTTACCCCTTTATTCCCATAATAGTAAAATGTTTGTTCAGAGTAAGTCAGCACATCAAATGCTACATGACAGAAAAATCCCAAGTAGTGGTCAGTGGTCGGGGTTGATGGACACATGAGCCCCCTCTAACTCTCCATTTCCCATTCCTGATACCACAATCATAAGGGAAAAGACCTAGGAGCGCTCACACATGGGGGCATCAGCCTGTGCCTGCCTGAGCAGTGGCACCTGGCTGGTACCCCAGCAAACATAGTGAGGGCTGACAGGGAGGTAGATACTCATCTCTTGCTCTCTATTCCTTTTAAAGCCATCTGTAACTATGTGTATGAAGTCACTAATCCTTACTGGGCATTGAATTTCAATGGGAATTTGGCCAAAGTCAAGACTTGGAGAATTTGGACCCTTGGTGGCCAGTTTGGAGTGCTGAGTCAGGGTTTTTATGCTGACTCAGTTATCCCTCTGGAGTTACGTAACTCCAGAAGTTGAACCCAGGAGTTTTATTGCCAATATGGGGGGGGGGTAAATTTAAATTTGAGACAAGGCTGATAGTATTCAAGGCAAAGAAACATTATCTGAGGGAGGAAGGGAAAAGGGAGGAGAGGGAAGGAGAGAATAAAGGAGCAGGATGTTTTGTAGACACAAGTAGTGCGTAAATGAATGCCCCATTGTAAGAAAACCACTTTGGGTTTATATCACCAGACACTGTTTTCTCTCTGTTCACCTAGACTTCTTCTTATGTTTTAGAGTCTTCTGGCGGGGGGACGTCTTCTCACGTCTTCCATCATCTTGCCAATCATCCATAGAATGTGATTTCAAAATCTACACAAAGGATCCATGAACTGTCAAGGTGATGCCAAGGACTGATTCAGAGACCATGAGCTCTGATTTAAGTAAAGGTCACAACCTCCCTCCACCAACTCCCACACTCCCAAGGACCCTCAGCCCCAGATGGGACTTGGAGTTGTCACACATGCTCCAGCCCTCCGCTAAGCTTCAAAGCCTAGTGGGACCTGACTTGAGAATAATTTTACAGGTTGAGAAACTGATGCCTCTGGAAAGCTGAGTAAGTCACCTTGATCACATATCACTCATAGCAGAGGTGAAGCCAGCACCTATGTCTGCCAACAGCCTCCTATTCACCGGTTTCTGTCCCTGGGCGGAAGAATACCAGTCTAGCATCAGGACCACAGAAAGCTGGAATTGCCTATTCCTCAATCACACACCCTCTGGCTGTATGTCAGCTGGGGTAGGGGTGCTTTGGAAAATTTTGTCTAGGTACAGATTACACAGACAGAGCAAAAAGAGCCAGCCAGGGAGAGCATTCTTAATGTATGAAGTCATTGGCTTCCAGATCATTCTACCTGCAGAATAAGGTTGCTGTGTTGACTGCCATAGAGCCAGCTCCCTGAAGGCTTCTAGATGCAGCAGAGAGAATGTAAAAAATCTACCAAACATCCTGCAGCTTCACTCAGCACTTCAAACTCAAATATTTGTTTTGCACATCAGGAAATGGTTCAGGGCACTGTTACCTCTCACTAAGTGCAAGATTATGGCCAGCTAAGTGCCCAGAGTGAGTCAGGGTTTCTCCACTGTGAGAGGCCCATCCCCTAATCCACACCTCTCGATAAAGGCATCTGAGTCAGAACCAGTCTGGAGTCTTCCCCCAGTCTCTGGCACCAAACAGTCTGTCCTTCACCACCAATGAACTCTGCCCTAGTCCTCTGTGGCTACCTTTACTGTCTTTGACTTGTCACCCAAGACTAGGGCTGTCTGTTCCTGTTTTGTATCAGGTACTGTCTGACAACAAGGCTCAGTGCCTGGTGATGCCAGT
Source organism: Phyllotis vaccarum (assembly GCA_033318265.1). NCBI lineage: Eukaryota > Metazoa > Chordata > Mammalia > Rodentia > Cricetidae > Phyllotis > Phyllotis vaccarum. Next base: position 138,450,003 of record JARWLC010000009.1, on the reverse strand, counting down.
CTTTCCTGCCCCGACTCCCCAAAGGGAAGGCAGTCCAAAGGGAGAGTCTGGGCCTAGGTTTAACCTAGGCCACCCTTCCTCATGTCCTGGGTGGGTCCCCTTTGCATAGGTAGGATTGCTGACTGTGGGTCATCGATGGTCTCTTGAGTTTCATCCCATTCCTTCTGGGCATGTCAGACATATAGGCTACTGGCCCAGGCCAGGCCAGGCAGCTGAGGTGGGAAGGGCCAGGCTCCTAGTCAGACGGAATGCAAACACAGCCAGAGGCAAGAGGTTGCCCTCAGTCATCTCTGGGCTTGGTCCAGGGTTCACCCTGAGCCTCCTCCCAACCTGGCAGGGCCCCTGATACCCCTCCAGTGGGAAGGGCTCCTTTGGAATGGGCCTTCTGGCTGCCATGGGGGTTGTGATCATCGAGGCTGCCACTTTGCCACTTTGAATCCAGCTTAATCCTGCGACTCCTGCCATGAGAAGAGGCAGTTTTTCATTTCACAACTTAAAAAAAAAAAAAAAAAAAAGCTCTACCCTGCTCTTAAAAACCAAGTACCTCCAAATCCTTCAAATTGAAAGTCACAAATACTAAATTCTTTCCTGAGATGGATAAAAATAAGGGATTATGTAGGAGCCAGTAAAAACTCATCTACCACACAATTCTGTCTCTGGCTCATCTTCCTTCATTCAAACCACTTGAAACCCAGAACGTGCTGAAGTAGGTAGACTGCTTCCTCAGGTCTTCCTGTCATCTTTCCTAGCCACATCGCAAGACTAAGCATCCAAACTGTCCATTAACCCAGCTTTCCAGCGGAGGACTTCCTAATGTTGACCAAATGCTAACAAACTTTATAGTCACCTAATTTGAGCTGACTCTACTCCAGACCCCGAGTCCTTACCCCACAAAGCAGATAAGAAAGCCAGCATTCAGGGACTGGGTCTTTCTTTCTGTAGCTTTCCTATGACTGAACAGCGCAGCACCTCCCCATGCAGGCCTGGCATGGGCACAATCTTCTGGTCCAGGAAGAACTAAAGTCCGCCCACGTTAAGGCTTCAGTATAACAGACACCCTGCTGGACCAATTAGGACCCACCTCTCTGGAGCTGCAAACTCATTGGTGTTAATTAAACATGCAGAAGCATTTTTTTCAGCAATGGAGAGAATAATGCAGAGAAGTCTCACTGAAGGCCGGAGCGTGTTTCATAAAGGTAACCCTCTCTACATGTGAGGAGTGAAGATCCAGGTGCTGGGTTTCAAGCTAGACTTTTCTTCTCTCTTTAGGCTCTGAAGTCAGATGGGGTCTACTTGGGTTTTGGTCTCTTTGTACTAAGTGGGAGGTGGATTCTGACTCAGGAAACGTGGGTCTCCCAGGCTGAGGACTCTGGAGAGGGTTACAGGGAATGTGACTCAGATATAACATGTGCACACTCCTGTTACCTACAAATGCTCATACATACAACACTCACTCATACATAAAGATGCAAAGATACACAAACAGGTCGCACAAATTTAAGCACACACAGACACACATACACACACCCCTCCCAGTGCCACACAGGTACACATGCAATCACATGCATGCCACAAACATTTGTGCATAAATGCACACACAAAGACACATGTACACACATGCCATACTTAAATATATTCTCTCTCCCTCTCCCTCCTCTCTCTCTCTCTCTCTCTCTCTCTCTCTCTCTCTCTCTCTCTCTCTCTCTCTCTCTCTCTCTCTCACACACACACACACACACACACACACACACACACACACACACACATTTGTGGTTGTCATAGACCCCAGTGTTTGTTCCCAGTGGCTGGCTGGCTCAGCAGAAAATCTCGCTGAGTTGCTAGATACTGTTTGCAATGTGGGCATTGCCCTGTCCAAATACACATCTCAGGTTCAGGAAAGTACCAGCGGAGGGAAGCCAGGTCTCATGTGCTTGGGTGGGTCTGTGTCTTCTCTCCCCACAAGAATAACTTCCAAAATTGGAACAGGATTTCACCTATTAACCTCGATGTCCTCTGTTTCTCGGCCTTCAGATCCTCAGATGAACTCTTGTGGGTGCCAGCCTGCTGGGCACACCCTCCGCTGTGATGTAATGTTTTGTTGACAACATGTTCTGAAAGTACCGTGGGTAGACAGCACAAATTGGCAACTGGAGAGAAATCATGATTTCAGCATGCATTCAGGAGCCACAAATTAGAGCAGGTCAGACCCTCTTAGATGAGTACCCCTCATTCAAATGACGTAGAAGTGCCTAGTGGCTTTGGACGGTGGAGTGATTCAGGAGTCAATGGGAATCCTCAAATTTGGTAGAAGGGAGAAATGGATGTAAGCCTTCCTTCAACGGTGTCAGTGTTTCCTCAGGTTTTTAGCACAGCTCAAACCCCAAGGTGTATTGTCTTCACTGTACCGATGGCATAGTAAATGGATGCTACAGTGAGCCATGGACACAGCACACACACATCGGGACAGATGAGAACTCGATTTGATTATTCTGCCTGCAGAAAACTTGAAAAGAAGAACGATAAAGCTTTTCTGCAAAGTTATATTTAACTATGATAAATGACAAAAATTTATAAAAGCAAAACAAAAATGGTGCCTTTGAAAAGCAAAGGTCTAGGATCAACTATCAGATTATTTTGGTTTTGTCAGAATACCAGAAGCATAAATGTTTTGTTTACATGCGTGGGACCCATGTGTGGAGGTCACAGGACAGCCTGAAGGAGTCACTTCTCTCCTTCCGCCATGTGGGTCCCAAGGCTTGACTCGGAGGGTTGGGTGTCACAATGCACGCCTCTAACCATCAAGTCATCATGCTCCCCACCCTGACACTTGAAAACAATATCAAACCTTTTAAACTCTCCTATAAGGTGCAGCAGCAACCCCTTCTGGGGAGAGAGAAGGGGCCACTGCAACACCCACTCAGCTGTATGAAGATCTGGATGCAGACGCTGGTCTCGAACCAGCTCCTGACAGGTATGTTTTTTTTTTTTTCTTTGTGTTTGTTGGTTCTCTGATCCTTTAACAAAACACTGAAATCACTAAGTGATATTTACCTTTGCTCAGTGTTTTGGAGTTCTAAGTTCATGTTGGATTGACTTTGCTGCTTTGGGCCTGTGATGGTGCAATACATTATGATATGTAGTGGGGGGTAAGAACTATCCACTTCCTATGTGGAAAAAAAAGGGAAAGAAGAGACCAGAGTCCCCAGCCTACCCTTCACGGGCACTCCAGTGATGGACATCCTCCGCTAGGTCCCCCTAAAGGTTCCTCTGCCTTTGAATAGTGAAGCAAGTTGGTACCATGCCTTTACTGTGGGCCTTTGGTGGATATTCCAGATACAAACTATGGCAGTTTTGACTACTTTCTATAAGCAGTGGGGGCCCTCCCTGGGGTCACAGACATTGTAGGTATCTGGTCCTTTACTGCCTTGGCCTCGGCTACTCTTTTCAAAAACAATCTCGTTTAGTAAATCTAGGCTCTTGTGTAGAAGGCTTGGTCCCCAAACATGGAGAGGTCATTGGTCCATGAGACCTCTAACCCAGTTCATGGATCAATCTATTGGTGGAATCATCCACGGATGAATTTCTGGGGAGTTGCAGAAACTATGAACGGTGAGGCCAGATTGGAGCAGGTGCTCTCTAGGAATGAGGTTGCTGGTCTATCCTCTGCTTTCCTACGCCCTGCTGGCTGGCTCCCTCCAGGAGCATCTCTATCTTGTCCCAACCTCTCTGCCACAATACTTTGCTTCAGGCCTAAAGCAATGGGGCTAGCCCAGCACTACAGCCTCTGGGATTGTAGGCCAAATACATTTTTCATCCTCCAAACTGTTTCCCTCAGGCATTTCCACAGCAAAGAAAGACAAGGTTGGTACCTAAGTCACCATTTTAAACCATGAGATGACTGACCTTGGGAACGGAGCTTCGTGTGGGAAATTCAGAAATCATGAGGAACACAGGTTCTTCAAAAATGTGTGTGTATGTGTGTGTGTGTTCCAGAAGCAAGTGTTGGGTCCCCTGGCACTGAGTTACAGGTGGTTGTGAGCCACCTACTAGGGTACTGGGAATAGAACCCAGGACTTGTTCAAGAGCAGCCACTGAGCCATGTCTCCAAACTCCAGAGGTTCTTCTTATCAAGAGGTACCAAACAGTCCTTGAGGCTTTCCTTGCAGACCTTTTCACTTGGTGGCATCCCGAGAATGAGGATGCAAACGCAGAAGACACTCTTTTGTAATTGCCTCTCTCTGCCCGGGTCCCCACGTCCTCACCTCCTCCTAGCACCTCCATTGGCCCACCTCATAGTATAGAATCTGTATTACAGATGTAACTGTAGCTGACTGAGCCTCAGTTCCCATCAGGCATCTCACGGGACACTTGCTGGGCTTCTATGACGGGGGCAATATTTAGCGATGTTATGACACTTCCCATAGTTAATTGCACGGTTCTTACTCTATCTGTTTTCTGCATGGTGGCCTGATGGGTTCTTCAAATTGCTTCCCAGAAGCCCTGGGCTTAGCAGACACTGTCTATGGTACTTTGGTGGTATGATAGCATCACCTCAAGAGTGGCTAAAACCCCAGTCACTTCTGTCTGTGGTGATGAAGAATTGGAGAAGAATGTGAGCTGGTAGTTCTCACTCAGAGGCCTCTCTAGCTGTTGGCAGGGGCCAGTGCAAGATGTCCCTCACAGCCACAAGCATTTGAACACATGGTCCCCAGCTGGTGGTGCTCTTTTGGGGGTGGGGTACAGCCTTGCTGGAGGGAGTATTCTACTAGAGAGCTTAAGGCCTGTTGAAGTTTGCTCTCTCTGCTTCATACTTGCAGTTCAAGATGTGAGCCTTCAGCTTCCTGTTCCTGATGCTTGTTAACAGGCCTCTGTTACACCTCCATGGACTCTTAACACCCTGGATCTGAAAGCCAAAACAAACTCTCTCCCTTAGGTAGCCTCAGTCATGGTGTTTTAGCACAGCATCAGAAAAGTGGCTAAGATAGCCAGTTACCATCTGGTGACTTGAGAAGCTGCATAATTGGATCCTGAGGCAGCCCATCTATATGCCTGGGGAGCTGGTGCCTACTGGAGGCTGGAGGCCTTAATTCTTCTCCAGCAGGGCCACTGAATATAAGGCATAGAGCCCAATTTGCCTCAGAAGGAACATCCAAGGTACTAAGAGGGAACTGGATTTGCCTTTTATGTCTTCATCTTGGAAACTATAGCCCTTCCCTTCTACAGTATTCCAGGGATGGAGAAAATTGCAAGTCTCTTCCCTGATTCAAGGGGAGAGGACAGGAGAATCATGTCTCCCTGCATCAGTGAGATACCAGCTGTGGAGCTGACGTACATATTCTTTGGGTAGATATGGGGAAACACAGAGCCTGTATCCTTAACCAGCACTGTGTAACCCCCCAGGGCCACTTTATACCCAGAGTCTATTCTGTCTAGTATTCCTCTCTGCCACATTCACCTTTGTTAAAACATGAGATGGGTACCACACCCATTGCGTCAGCTATATCGTCAAGTGTTAGTTTTCAACGGTACGCTAACGGGTACCACTCAATTGGCTTTGAGCTTCTTACATGTAGGTTAATTTGGCAGTGTCCTACTTCTTCCCAAGGAAGAAGACCCTTCACCCCATAGCCTTCTTGCTAGCCAGGTCTGTGAAGTGCAGCATCTGATTGGCTACTCAGTGTGACTTCTCAGAGGTGGGATCAGGATTAACCCTTTACACACCATTTCAAAGCTCTTTTGACACCATATCCTCTATTCAGGCGAGTGTGGAGAGCATGGGGACATCCCTCTAGGGAAAGATGCAAATGCTGATCAGAGTAGAGGCGGGAATGTGGGTTTTAAGCCAGTTCACAAGCATGTCTAAGTCCTGGGTGGTCTGTGTGAGTGAAAGGAGGGACCGTCTCTGTGTGGGGAAGAGAAGATGCCTGGGGGGCAGGACACAGAACACAGCTCTTTGGGTGAAAGGGGCAGGTCTGTTGAAAATCTTCCCAGGGTAGTTCATGGTTATGCTCAGTATCCCCCTCCCCAATTCATCAGTTCCAGATTCATCCAGGGACTCTGGCTACACTCCACCTTGAGATCAATCTTTGTCAGCTTAGGACCCTAAAACTTGGCACCAAATGGTGCCTCTATGAGATTGTACTGGGGTTGTCAGCAAAGAGTACCACATTATCTACTCAAAGCTGTCCCCTGAGTACAGATTATTGATGTCACTTTATATTACACAATACAACTAAATATAGAAGTGCAGTAGAATGTCTCAGCAGCATTTGCCTAGGCTGGAGTGAGTGGCCCAAAGGCTGCAGAAGCCGGAGCAGGAAAGCGCTAGTATTCAGCAGCATCCAGAGTTCTGCTGAGTAGTCACCTTGCCCAGGAAAGCAGCCCAGGCAAAAATAAAGACTATAACCCATGGGCCAGGTTGACGTAACACCTTGCCAACAGAGTGGCTTCACTTGGAGGGGCTCCTTAAGGTCAGAGAGTCCCCCTTGGTGTTACACTAACCTAGACTGTGTGATAGGCTTCTGGTGCACTCATTGTGAGAGCTTTGCATTACTTCCAATGGCATATTCAAGAATATTCTCCCACCTTCCATTCTGCTGGCCCCTAATCCACTCTTCCCAAACAAATCTCAGGCCTTCTCACTTAGGTGAATGTGTGGAACTCACACCCTGAGATTTGCTTTAGAGGGAGGCAATTGGCCACCCTGAGGAGATAAGTCTCAGGTGGGGGTGGCATGAGCATAGCATGTTCCTCCAGAAAACCTGAAGTTTATTTAATATTTCCAGAATCTGACTCAGTTCTCTCTCATGATGCTTTTGTCATCAGTGTCATTCTGGGCCACAAGCCAGGATGTTCAGGCTTTGGCCAATCCCTGTAGGCCAGGATGGGGAGATGGCGGGGATGACCTCAGTGTCTGGACCGATGCTCTTCACTCTGTGTGCTGAAGGGATAGAAATCAAGCCGGCAAGGGATGGAGGTGGTAATTTGGGAGATCTGGGTCATTACTAGGCACGACTAAGCCCAAACCCACTCTCCTTCAGCCATACCCTGGACCAGAGCCACACCCAGATTTCTGGTATGTCTACCCACCAGCTACCGGAGGAAGGACATGGCTTATTCTCAATTATGCTTTTGTTGAAAAGAAAAATCAGCAAATAAGTGAATGAGTGTGGATACTGTGTTTTCCCATCACCGTCATCAGCCACTGACCTCCGTCTTATGCCCTCTTAATGGTCTTGAGGGTTCTTCCCTCGCTTCCCCTTTAGTTCGTGATCTGTCTCTCATCGTGGCCATCATTAATTCTGGCCCTCGATCATCCCAGCACTCATGGTGGGATCCATTGGCTTTCCAGAGTTGTCAGCTGCCTATGAAAGAAACAGCTTTGCCAATGGTTGACCTCTCCAAAGTCACATCTTCACTGTATCCTGCTGAGTCCTTCCCGTGATCTGCTGTTTGTGGGAGGGTGGTGACAGGTTGAGTGAAGGTAAGTGAAGTCCTGGTACACAGATGGACCCTGGCGCCATAGGACGGGATGGTACCTTATAATATCACCTCCTAACAAAAACTGATAAAACCAGACCAGTTTCCATTTACTGTGTGTGTGTGTGTGTGTGTGTGTGTGTGTGTGTGTGTGTGAAACAAGAAAGACAGGTGAGCTTGGGCTTATAGACTCCAAGGGTCTGTTATCAGGGCCTGTGCTAGCTCTTAGCACCAGATAGGGGCCTGCTCATCCAAACTCTTAGCGCCGCCGTGAAGCAAAGAGACAGGAAGGAGTGAAGCAATACCTGCCGGGAGTTGACTTCCTCCTCCTAGACCAGGTCTCCTAAAGTTCTCACACTCCCTACAGTGAGATGCGCAGGGGACCCAGCCTTCAGCAACGGACATGGATGGGAAACACTTCCCATGAAACATAGAGCAGAACACTTCTCCGGAGAGCTTAATACTTTATGTTACTGTCCCGGCAGGCAAATGGAGTCCTCTCAGGAACAGTTAGCTTTTACCCTTTCCCCCTACTTCGTTATCCTTGTTAACTTATTCCACACACACTCAAAACTGTTTAGCTTTATCTTCTGTATCTGAGTTTTTGCCTGTCAGTGCACCATGTGTGTGCAGTGTTCACAGCGGCCAGAAGAGGGCGTTGGATCCCCTGGAACTGGAGTTGCAGGTAGTTGTGAGGCCACAATGTGGGTACTGGGAACTGAACCCAGGTCCTCTGCAAGAGCAGTCAGTGCTCTTAACCACTGAGCCATCTCTCCAGGCCCACCCAACCTTTTAGTAATCAGAGAAAATAGAAGCCCAAACACCTGTGCTATTCCCTCTATCACCTTTTGCCAGCTAGGATCTAAAAATAAGAGAGACAGTATGATTTTCAGAGTCCTCAGCAACTGAACTTTACCCTTCAGAAAACTCTCAATTTGTTGTCAAAATCCATAGGTAAATGAATTTTCTAACCTAGTGGCTATTCACACCTTCAAAGCGAGCCTTCCCATTTCTGCCTTTCTGTTACTGTTGGCTCTCCATTTATCCCAATGTAGCTCGTCAGTCTCCAGGCATTCCCTGGGTACCCCCCCCCCCCAGGATGCTATTCCAAACCACTGCGAAGCCCTTAATTTAACTGACACATCACTGTTTCCCTATAAGGCTAAGAAAAACTAAATTTATACCAGGAAGGAAGGAAATTAACTTCACACCATTGGAAGGAAAAATAAAAAGATCAGGAATCTGAATCTAGAGGCAAGAGGTCGCACAAATTCTTAGACTCCAGATAATGCTCCAGGTCCTGATGGGAGCAGCAGTTCAGTGGAGCCGAAGAGCCAAGCAAAACCTTAAGAAGTGGGAAGTGATTGAGACTAATAGCTCATGTATTCTTTAAAGCATGATTGAAAGATGCCCAGAACCTTTATTTTCTAGAATTACAATCTTGGGGTGGGGTGGGGTAGGGGAATGGAGGGGCAAACATCTAGGACATTTACAATAAAATATAAACAATAATAAATCAGAAGGACTAGGGGTAAAGGTGGCATGCTAGAATACCATGTGGCCAGGCTGGTCTTGGACTTGACATCTTCTTGCTTTAGCCTCCCAAGTGCAAACAGAAAGTATTATTGTCAAGAAAAAAGACCAAGAAATAGGTGGATGATTGGGAATTTCGGAGCTGAAACTGTGTGCTTTGCTCTGGGAATTCTTTCCGAACCTCCTTAATTACCTTTAGTGACATTTTCAGGGCTATTTCCAGTGCTTTGCACTCTATGAAGTTTCTCTGTGGGAACATATCTCAGCTCATCTTCAGTTGCTGTAACAAGTCACCACAGACGGGGAAATTTATAACAAACAAACGAATTTTTTTATAGTTACTGAGGTTAGAAAGTCCAAAACTGAGAGGCTATGCCTAGTGACTGACATTTTGCCGTGCCATCCTGTGGTGGAATATACGACTTGGGAGACAAGGCATGTATGTATGTCTGCTTAGGTCTTCCTTCCTCTTCTGGTAAAACCATTGTTCCCGTCAAGAGGCCCCACACTTGTGATGTTGTCTAGTTCTAGTTTCAAAGTTTCATCCTCCAAGTATCATCAACATAGGAACTCTGAGGTTAAGTTTCTAACGTGTTTTTGGAGGAACATATGCAAATCAAAGCAAGCATATGAGCTTGCCTCAATAGGAGAATGGGGTAGAAATCTGTGGGTGGCCAACACTTGGCTAACACTCAGAAATCCATTACATCTTCTCATAGAAAAATATGGTAGATCCTGCCACCCTTGTGTAGATCCTATTACTCACCAGGAAGTCTATTGATTCTATTTCATGATGATCTTAAGAAGGTCCACTAAGAGGTGGTGAATCCATCTTGCCTGGGCCTTTTCTTGTCGTAAATAGATTCTACAGATTCCTGAGATCTTACAGTGATCAGGCCATGCATTCCTTCTGAGAGGAAAGCCATTCAAGGATTCTGCTGCTGTGCTAGCCCAGATGCCTACCGGTGTAGATTTTATTTAGAACACAATTGGGAGAGTAAAGGGAATCTGCCAGCTACCAGGGATGAGGTGGGGGTGGCAGGAGATGACATGTCAAAGTTCATCAGCCTTTTCCACTCGACCTGACAATGAGACCTCCGGCTGAGGGAGAACTCAGTCAGTAAATATCTCCATGCCCCGCCCCTCAAACTGTATTACATTTTAAGAGGCCAGAGGGATTGTGGGAAGCCATTTAGTAGGCCAGGTTTCCATGCCTAGGCAGAACAAAATGCTTGAATTCTAGGAAGCTACAAGTTTCTCTTGCTCTGAACATCTCCACATGCTTCCTGTTATGTGCTTTATCTTTGTATTGGTTGGTTGTGTTTAAATTATACCCAAACTCTGCAGTCTCTCGTTCCCTTGCCCAAATTATGTAAACTCATAATAACCCCGATCTGGTCGAGGTTGTTCATGACTGAAAAGTAATTGAGTTGTAATATGCTAACCCTTATGTTAATATTTGTCTCTGAAGATAAAGAGACCTTAAAATACATCCAAGAGCCCTTCAGGGGACAGGATAATGAGCTGGGAAGTGAGGGAAACAGAACAGAATGGAAATGTTCACATGGTCCTTAGAAAAATGTGACCAGATTGCGTGTGTTTTGTTAGTTTCTTTATATTCCTCCCTTTCAATTTTAAAATCAACAACCACATATTATTGTTCTGAACAGAAAGATAACACGATGATGAAGGAAGAAAGCCAGAGAAACATTTAGGACAGAGGCAGGTAAAGAGAGGCACTGAGCACAGCCTTGCTGGAGCATCATTGGGGATGCTGCTCAAGGCACACTGATTTGGGACTAGACGAACTCCTGGAGAGTTGCTGAGTCAGGGCCTCTGGCAGGGATAAGGAAGAAAAATGACAACTTTAGTATGGTGGAGGGGAGTCAGTGAGTTGCAGCACAGAAACTGTAAACATGCCTAGTCTTTGTCACAGCGTATTCTATAAATCAAGATGAAGGGAATGCCTATCATCTGTTGTCTAAAGTTCAGGCAGCTTTCTGTGGCTGTCTGGGGACAACTATATGGGAATGAACCTACTGAGATCCCTGCACTCAAGGTCTTCAAGGGTCTATAGTGAGGGAGTCTCTCGCTGGGCATGATCAATGACAAATGGTCAGAGGACTGTGGTGTCTGGAAGGCGGCTGGTATCTCTATGGAGACACTCCATAGGAGTGTGATCTCATGGAAAGGAACCTCAAAGTGATTCAGACGGTGCTCCCTGGAGCATCATCGCCTTCATCAAACCACCTCACATGTGAGTCCCTGTTGGGAGTTCTGGATTTCTTCTGAAGCGATGAACTGGCCTTTTCATTATACCTTGGCTGTTGTCTTTGGGTTTTGAACCCTCCAAGGAATTCCAAAAGGTATAGGATTTTTCTTTCCCCCTCTTGCTAAGAGGTCATGCACTATCATTAGCAGGTGAAATGTGCACCTACTGGAGGAGCCAGCGCCCCCCCCCCAATACCATCAGTGGAAAGAACTACCCACTCGGGGATATTGTAATAATATGAATCCAGAAAAGCCATTTCCAAAGCACTCTGATGTCATTTCCAATTTCCAAGCTCCTGGTTCCACTGGCGAGAGATAAAGTGTATTCAAAGTGATGGTGATGCCATTAGCTGTGTCAACAGAGACCTCTGCAATCCCATTCTATAGACAAAGAGGTGGACTATGCTTTCCAAAATGAACACAAATAATACGGTGCTGTCATGGGAACAGATAATCCATGCTTGACATGCTTCCCAGGAGGTTTCCAGGTCACACACTAACATTAATGAGCTGTTACCTGCATGAGTGTTTTTAATTAGTTATAGGCCCAGATATTTTTCTGTTGTTGTGCCCTGGTCGCCAGACCCTGGAAGAGACCACCAGAGATGCAAACTCTCCAAAATGCAAAAGCAAGGCTTATTGAAAGGCAAGTCACAACAAGGACCTTGTCTGGCCCACAGGTGTGGCAGTGGCCAGAGGAGGTATCCGCCCCTCTGCAAGCTGAGTTTTTAAAGGCAAAAAACACAAGGTTATACACATCAACTAGGGGTCATAGTAGGATACAATTCTGATTAGCTCGCTTTGGGGGGACTTTCCAGATTTCCTCAGTTATTTTAGCTGGCTATTTGTCAAACCTTCCTCCCTAGACTATCTCCTGGATTGGGACATTCAGTGGCTGTCAAATGGCCCTAGGCTATCTCTGATGCTGGGACATTCAGTGGTTAATTAGCTGCTATCAGATAGCCCTTAGGCTATCTCCTGTTTGTCCTTTGGTCTCAGCAGAACTCAGGCCTGTTTCAAACTGGGGTTCAGGGACTTTTGCTCAATATGGAGGCACTTCTCTGGTTCTACACTATGTTCTCTAATGTAGACTTATTTCTTTAATCACAGGTGCTGAGCACAAAACTTCAAGAGACAGATTTTCTTAGCGGCCAGCAGTGTCTTCTCAGCTCCTGTGATTGGCTCAGTGTCAATTTCCCTAAAAGAGATGCTCCCCAAAGTCCTAAAAGTCTTGGCTATCGTTTGGATCTTGAAGGCCCCATCCCAACCTTTGCAAAAAGCTCATATGCTGAGGGTGTGACTCAGGTTGGCACTAAGGAGAGGTAGAGGAATCTTTGGGAGGCGGGGCCTAGCTGGGAAGGCATTAGATCATTCTTCTGCTTCCTGGCCATGAGGTAAGTGGTTTTGCTTCATTGTTGCTATTGCTGCTCTGTGCTGCCTGGCCATGGGTCCTAAGTGACTGAAGGAGCCAGAGCTGCCACCCAATAAGCCTTCCTTCCTCCTGTGTTTATTGTCACAGGTGTTTGTTACAGTAACATCAGAGCGTGTGTGGCACAGACCTTTGTAAGTCATTTCTGCTCACCTGTTTTCATATGCAAACTTGGCATTAAGCAAGACATCTGATAGGCTGTGCTTAGCTTTCATAACAGGGCCCTGTGCAACCTTTACCAACCAGCCATTTACATTGAGGAGTTTCATCTGACCTTCTTCAACCCCAGCTGGCTCGTCCTTAGTAAGACACTGGAACTTAGTGTGTTCTCAGAGGTGATTGTATACTCAAGCAGATACACAGAGGGACTGAGAAAGGCCATCCCAGCTCTGCCTGACCAGCTTCCTCCATATTCTTAACTTCATCTTTGAACGTTTCTGTTACTTGTCTTCATGGCTGGGAAAATCCTGTTTGATTTATTTCTTCAAGACCTGGCTCAAATACTATCTCCTATCTAGAGAGTGTCCAGGCCAAATTCTTGACCACACACACAACACACAACACATGTCTTGGACAAACAGACACTTGTATCAGGGTCACTATATCTGTAAAGGGCTCCCAGACTGTCATGCCCATCCTTGCCCGCAAGGACGACGCAACACCAGGCTCTTCTTTCAGCAGTTTATTCAGGAACCTTGAACATGGCTTCTTCTTCTTTCGGGGTTCCCGCTCCCTCCTAAATACCTTCTGGACTGCCAATCACGGGGTGCCACGTGGGCCATGCCAATAGGTCCGGGTACACGAGAGCAAACCAAGAGCTTAGCCTTAGCCAAATAAGGAGTTGTTTATCTCAGAGACCACTCACCATGGGGAAGGTGGAAGGTGGAAGCCAGCGCCATCTTTAAGGTGCGGCTCCGCAGCTCTCTACACCAGATTACTCAGTACTAACCCATATTGAGGTAGGTCATCTGCACCATGAAAGCCAGTGACAGAGAGAACCCAGAACACAGCACATTGGCATGTCTTTCTTTCCTTGGATCAGACAGACCATAAACGAATCCCCTGGCTTTTATGCAAAGTAGCTCATAAAATGTTCTTGTGCGAGGTGCCTACCACTCCATGGCTAGAGAGGAAGGAAATGTCCCAATCCCTGAAGGTATGGGGACACAGAGAATCTAAGCAGGTATTGCTAAGTCCAGCTGTATAATGGTCTTTATTAAACCGAAGCATGGAGACACAAGTTTCCCTGTTTCATTGGGGTTCTCATTTCTAAAGACTTCTGAGTTCTATACAGTATACACTGCACATAGGTATCTGCTTTTCTCTGTCACTCTGCCCTTTTTTAGTCAGGCATGAACCCAACAACTGATGAGCAATCAGTATTTTCCTCCCTCATCAGTGTTTAGCCTTCCCAGGACAGGAAGATAAAGAGAGGCGAACAGGCAGAACCAAAGTTGCAAAGCCCTCAAACCCAACACTCTCTGATGGCTCTGTCACATCTGCTTTACAAGGCATCTGCATGAGAAGTCTTGCAGAGAGCTGACAGTCAGCCAGCCGCTCAACTTTTAGATTCTAAATAGCAGTGTCCAGTCATCCGGCTCCCATCTGTGAAGGTCAATTCTCAGAGGCCAGTAACCTGTGGAGCTTTTTCTGCATGCTGGTTAATAAGGGAGGGGGGGTGCTTCTCCCCCCTGGTCAGTCCCTGAGGGTAGGAAGGATCACCCTTATCTTCTTTGGAACTCAGCATAGCACATGCTTTCTTAGAAATACTGGTGAGAAACTGTTCTGTGGATTAACCAATCCCTGTGTCATAACCACAAACTTGCACAGAGAGGGAAGCCACATTACAGAGACTCACTCCCTGGGAGACAGGTCCCTCCATGCAGGGGTGGAGTGTGAAGAGCAAGTTCTGCTTTCTGGGTCTCTGCCACTGTATCTGAGGACTATACCTAGTCATCTACCTCCCAACTTCGGGAACCGGGGCAGGCAAACTGCTCTCAGGCCAGGCTATAATTTCCAAATGGCAGAACTCAGAGTGAGCCCTGAATGGGTCACCCTCATAAGAGGACCAAGGATAATCCTCGGGGCGTGTCAGTGGTCTGTGAGCCCATCTAGAAGCTCTGGGCAGGGCTATGGAGGGCAGAGGGTTTTCTTTACTTCCCGGAGGCTCTGGTTTCCTATTAGCTGCAGCCCAGAAGCCAAGTACTCAGGAACAGCTCACAAGTTAGTCGTTTTCCTCCAGGCAGGTAACTTCCATGCAGAGAGCATCTGGGAAGGGTTTCTCCGTTCCATATTCAGGAGGCTTGTGCTTCCCCAACAGTCCTAACCAGCTCTTCAATCAATGACCAAATGGATCTTTCCATGGAGAAAGCAGAAGGAATAGATAGAGTGTGCCTGCCCACCCACCGTTCGGGCTGACAGCAGGCAGCTTCTGAGTGGTGAGAAGACTACCTCCTCTTGCATTACATACCTATCTCCACAGCAGGGAGGGGTGACCCAGTGACCTCAAATCTATCTTTGAAGAGCAGAGGAGAAACTCCCCAGAGCTTACCATGGAAGGAGTGTACACAACTGTTGAAGAGACCACTTGCTTTACTTCTGCAACCTGGCCATTCTTCCCAATTCCAGCATCCTCTGCGGGAGAGGCACGGACTCCTTGGTTGGAGAAAGCTCTAAGGATTAGCTCCCTGCAAGTCAAGAGAGGCTGGGAGGGTAAAGGAGTCAACCACGGTGGTGTCCCAAGACACAGAGGACCTGGGGGCTGTTTTTAGCAGGGTGACCTGGGAGCAGGGAGTAAATTATAGACACTTGTATCAGGGTCACTATATCTCACTGGCCTCTCTCAGTTTGTCTCAGCCCCACCACCACCCACATTCGAGCAAAGAGGGTCCAACCTCTGGGTCAGTGATAGAAAGGTCACCTTATCTTATGTGGACTTGAGTGACCCTGTCCTCCCATTACTGGCCCAGATGACCAACACAGGTCTAGGTCTACCCCATCTTGATTTGTAGTGACCACAGGACATATGGGGTCCCTTCCTTCCAGTGTCCACTATGGCCTGTCCTAAAGAAACAAGATCTATGTCTGAAGGAGTCTCTCTCCCTCTCCCTTCTCTCTGTGTTTCTGTCTCCTCCAGATCTGCCTGTGTTATTGCAGGGCGGCAACTCCAACCCAATCTCAAACATTTCTCTTTCTTGGTTCCTCTTAAGGATTTACTCAGCCACTGACAGCCCCACCCTAACACCAGGACTTGGTGCAAGCCCCCGGCTTCATCATCCTCCACAGACATCAGCACCCTAAGGACTCAGTGGCCACCCTCCACCCTTGCTTCCCACCTCTCCCTCCCCATCCATGATATGAACATTTGGACTGTGAAGTATTTAGGGCCCTTTTTGTTGCTTGTTTTATGGCACAGGAGACTGAATCCAGGCCTTTCACATAGAGACAAGTGCTCTAACACAGAGCTACAGCCTCAGCCCTTCTGCTGTGTGTCTTTGGTCCCTCACTAAGTAGCCAAGGGAAGCCTTGGCCTTGGACTCTTGCCTGCCTCAACCTCCCATACTGCTAGAGGCTGCACCCCTTGTTCTAGTCTCTCTTGCAATTTGAGTCCTGTGGTCCCACAGCTCACCATTTGTCTGGGCAGCTTAGCATGGCCCTCAGCACCCAAGGCTCTCAGAAGGAACACTGGAGCCACATCCTTCTTGACATTCTTCTCAGAGTCCTTTGTGGGATCTCCAGAGTGGGAAATCAATACAGATGACGTTGTCTGAAGATTTCAATTGCCAATTCTGAGAGTTTTCCTTATGATCCAGAGAATGAGAGGCTACATACAGCTTCTAAGGCCCAGAAGAACTCTGTAAACAGAAAGCCCAGAAGAGAGTAGGGAATGTTGGATAAAACACATAGTAGTAGCTCATGAAATATGTTCAGGCCTTTGAGACTATCTTCTTATCAAAAATATATTTGAAGACCAGGTACAGTGGCACACGCCTTGAATCCCAGCACCTGGGAGGCAGAGGCAAGTAGATCTCTGTGAGTTTGAGGCCAGCCAAGGACACAAAGTGAGATACTTGTGGAGCTAGAGAGATGACTCCGGGGTGGGGGGGGTGGGGGTGGCTCAGTGGTTAAGAGTACTTGCTACTCTTTGAGAGTACCCAAGTTCCCAGCACCTACATCATGTGGTTCACAACCACCTACCTGTACTTCAGCTCCAGGGGATCCAGTACCCTCTTCTGTTCTCCTCAGGCATGTGCATACATGGGACAGGGACACACACACACACACACACACACACACACAAACACACACACAGAGAGAGAGAAATAAAAATCATATATATATATTTGAAATCAGCTCCTATTTTAATAATGAGAGTTAGCTTTTTAATTTATAAATATTGACTTTAAAAAGATTTCCTTATGAGATTTTCATACATGCATATGACGTAGATTATTCCTATTAGTTATGATTTTTCTAAGTCATCTTACTATTGCCATTCCCACTTGTCCTTAGTTTCTCATACCCTCTGAATCATCTCTCGGGCCCCTTGTCCATAGCTTCTCTTTCTGTTATACAAATTACCTGTGGTATGAATATATTGAAAGGAAATTTCTAGAAATAGACAACTTGTAGGTTGGAAAGTGACAGCATTCTTCTTCATCTTGTTCTGGATTCGAGTTGCCCCTCTGCAATGCATCCATGTTGTGTATAAAAACCACCTATTGGTCCCTTAGTCACCATCAATGTTGCCATTGACACCACAGCATCACAAGGCTTGTTTCAAGTCACTCGGATTTTATTTATTAATATTCCCTAGTGCAAGAGTTGTGCAGCTGGGAGTTTATTATAATGGTCTGTCTTAATATTAATTATAGTTGCTAATCCTTTAATGTGCCTGATTTGCAAATAAAATGTTCTACAATGTTATGGTAAATATAGAAGTTGATCCCATCAGATACCCACTAGTGTCCTGGATACATAAGTGATCACTAAAGATAAATGAGTGTTGCCTTTTATTGTGTGATAGATTCTTTGATGAATACTTAGATATTAATTGGCTCATTTCTCCAAATAGGCCTATGAAATGTCACCGTTGCCGTGTTAAATTAAGAGACATCATAACTGGGGAAGTAGCTCAGTGGTAGAGTACTTGCCTACTATTCCCAAGGCCCTGGGATCCACCCCCCCAAAAAAAACCCAAAAAACAAAAACAAAACCCAAAGAGATCCTCCTAAAGTAAGAAATATTAAATATCTTGCTCGTGACCTTTTAGTGGTGCCACTGGGGTTCTAACCCATGTCTAGCTGATCCCTCAGTATGCATAGTTAATCACTATAAACACCACCTTATCAGAGCCCAGGATCTGAAGTCTTCAGGGTGGGGCTGCAGTGCAGAAGGGGTCTGTTAGGAAAGCCTGGGCTTGGGCTGGAGCTTCCCTTCTCCCATCTTCCTCTCCTGATCCAGACATCCACAGTATCTACATCAGCTCAGAAGAGCAAGAGGCTCTGCCACACAGCCACTCACTATATTGCCTTCTTCTCGGTAAGGGGTGTCAAACCACATCCAGCTTAAGCCTCACTCCAATTTAGTGAGTCAATACCTCGTGCTGTTGTTACAAAAGCCTCTTGGCTGTGAGGTTTGGGAGAGTTCTGTCAAACAGGAAACAAGGCTATCCTGCCTGTCCCCTGTGGCCAAGATGCTGAACATCCTCTCTGGTCTTGAGAGAGCTTGGGTAATAAGGAAGAGTGAAATGATTCAGCATTTTTATTTCTTCTGAGAGATCTATGGTTACACAGCCCCCGGGGGTGATGCCAGGCATCTGGGGATGCAATGATGCAACCTGGGCAAACCTGGGCAAACCTGGGCAAACCCGAGCAAGGGATTCCATGTACACAGTTGTTGCTTCATTTGTTCTGAGCCTTTTCTTGAAAGAGGTCAAGATTCAGAGTCACCTGAGGCTTAGCAAACTATAAGTTTCAATAAAGTCAGAAATACCAGTGCCCTAAGGGATGGGTGGTGTGAAGTCACCACCAAGCATTATGGTATTTATATGACCTTAAAAAGAAGAGCTTGGGCAACCCTGGAGATGGGAATGGATAATAAAATCTTCTCAGTATTCACACCGATCCTCCCAGGACCTGCCTGGGCACAGAGTATCAGAGGGATAAAATGTTCAGAAGTGGATCTGACCACACTGACTCTCTGTGGCTGGTTCTCCAGGCTATGATTATGCTCAACCTGTTTTGTAAAAAGCTTTTATTTATACCAATATATTGGGGAGATAATATTTCAATGCTATGGTCCTCAGGAAGCAGACCTAGCAATCTGGGTAGAGTGGGGAGCATAATGGGTCACCCCAGCTCCTTTAAAATTTATTTTTAAGTGTGTGTGTGTGTGTGTATGTACACGCGCACACACACCTCTGTAGAGACTAAACAAGGGCATAAGATGCCCTGGCACTGTATTTTAAAGTGGTTATAAACTGCCAAACATGGATGTAGGAACAGAGTTCCAGTCCTTTGTAAGAACAGGAAGTGCTCTTAACTACTGAGCCATCTCTCCAGCCCTCAGCTCCTTTCTTTAAAGATACAATTGCTCACAATTCTCTGAGAAATATGGGAAATTTCCATGATGAAGTGAATTCATAGTCTTTATCAGACAGAGTCTGAAGGAAGGGACCAGTAAGAAGATTACTCATTAAGTGACAAACCTTGGATTGTTAAGACAAACACCATGGCTGGTCAAGTCCCACACAGTCCATTCTGTCCTCATTTAATCATTCAGCAACCACTGAGGAGATACCTTCTTCCACCATCTTTGTTACTGAGTGGAATAGAAAGAAGCAAAGGTGTTATCTTAGCCCAGGAAGGGCTACTACTGAAGCTGGTCCTCACTATTTGGCAGGGTAAGCACTTTAGGTTAGAAGGACAAGCCAAAATCTAGTTGGGACTAATTTGAGGAAAACCATACCCTTGTGTTAACACAGCTGACATTGTGCTGACACATTGAGGTCAATAAATTGACTGTGTAGAGAGCTAATGAAGGGAGACCTGGTTGGATCGAAATCCTTACTTTCAAAATATCTGGAGCTTTTCTTTAAGCAAAGCGTATGTGAGCCAATAGAGAGATATGATTGCCTTTAAAATCTCATACAATTGTAATTTGCATTAAATAAAAATATTATGTTTAGATAACAAATAGCAACTGCCTTCATCTAATTTCTGTGGCCACAAGAGAGTATCTGAGACGGGGTAATTCAGAAAAGAAGGATGTGTATTTGGGCCCTGGTGCTGTTTCTAGTGTTCACTAAGCCACTAGTGAAGGCTTTGGGCTGCTCCACTCATGGTAGACAATGGACGAGGAACCAGTGGTCTTGAAGCTGGCACTGAGAGGGCCTACTTTACAACAATCTACTCTTGGTACCCGTCCAGCTCCAAAGCGAGCTCTCAGACTGCAAAGACAAGCTGTCTTACAAGCTGTACTACCCAGTGCACCACTACCCAAGGAGGCTGACTTGGCCTTGACTCTCAGAGAGCATCTCTCAGGCTACAGTCCCAGTAGGATACCATATGTCAAAGGCAAGTGGAAAAGGATCTTCATCGTCAACGCATTTGGAGCAAGATGGCTCATAACACACATCCCCAGAGCAGAGAGGAAGTCTCTACGCACTGATAGTTCCCTGTGGGAGCACTCAGCTGGGAAGGGAGAGATGGGACCTGTCTTCCGGCCTTAGAGTGTTAATGAAGAAGAAGGAAAGGCTGCTGAGGAGGAAGTAAACACAAGAGTGGCTGGGAGCCGGAATTGAGTGTGCATACAAACACACCCTCCTATAAAATACTCTAGCAGATCTAAGTGTTCAATAAGAGAAAAGACAGGTACCTTCCAGAGAGACGAGCAATTTGTCAGGCACTGAAAGAATCTACAGGCACCTGTCAGAGACCCGGAGAAGACCTGCCCAACATCAGGTGGAGGGCTGTCTCTATTTCAGCTTCCATTTGCAAATCCTAAGTTCTGCGATGACCATACCATCCCTTCTGAGACATCCTGGTATCGGGGCAGCAAATGGGGCACAGTTCCTGGGTTCTGCGGACTGGGAGTTTTTAAACAGAAGCCTCCTCTGATGCATACCCCAAAGCCTCAAGCCTCTCTCTCAGGGACCCTGTTTGAGTTTTTCCCTAAAGCAACATCATCACCAAGCTCCATAAGAAGTAACTTTTTTGTGTGTGACAAGTGTGAGTGATAAAGTCTGCAGTTCCTGATGGGCATGCGCACCAAAGACTAGCGTAGATCTGATAAGCATGCACACCAAAGACTAGCGTAGATCTGGGAAGGAGTTGTTGTAAGGACAACTGAGTGGAGGAGGAAGGAGGGAGCCTCCCAAACAGAGAGAGAGAGAGAGAGAGAGAGAGAGAGAGAGAGAGAGAGAGAGAGAGAGAGGCTAGTTAATCCAACTAACTCTTAAAAATAAAACATCGCAGCCAGTGAGATGGTTGAGCAGGTAAAGGCACTTGCATGCAAGCTTGGCGACTCGAGTTCAAACTCTGGAGCCCTGGTGAAGGTGGAAGGAGAGAACACGCTCCACAGGGTTGTCCTGTGACCTCCACATGTGTTCCACAGTACACACCCTCTACATCACACATATATACATATGCAGATAATAGGAAATATTTTTAAAAGGTAATTCAGCTTAATCTTTAACACGTTTCAGTTAAGAAAGCCACTGCTGCATAATAAACAGTGTTACCTGTGCTCTGGTTGTCCTGGAATTTAGCTGAGTCTGACACATAGTGAAACTTTCTGAAAGATGTGAGTGAGTTGCTGAACAGACAATTAATTATTTGGATAATAGACAGACCATCTACGTAAACTGTAAGAAAATGTTGCCTTATTGGAGGAGATGTGCCATTGGGGGTGTCCTTTGAGGTTTCAGAAGTCTATGGGTAGGTCCAACCTTGATTTCTCTTGCAGATTGGTTTTAAGTCTTCAGCTACTGCTCCAGCACCATGCCTCTCGGCTCCATGCTTCCCACCATGACGAGTACAGATTCACCTACTGAAACTTTGAGCAAACCCCCAGCTAAAGGCTTCGTTTTATAAGTTGCCTTGGTCATGATGTCTCTTCACTATAGAATAGCAACTAAGACACACAGCTACTGAGGTGGTCTGCTTCCTCCTTGGCATTCAACAAAAGCTCATCAGATTCCCACTGTGGGGTAGACAGGATGCCAGAGCCAGGTTTTAGCTACTCAAAGAGCAGCAGCATCCCAGCCTCCTGAAACTCCCCCTCCAGCAGAGGTGCCTGGGGTCATCACCAAAGAGAATAGCACAAAGCTGCTGTAAAGTCCCCAGAAGAGGACTGATACATTAACTGACCATAATAGCAGTCTGCAAACCTCTATTTTATCTTACTCAAAAACTATATTCCTGGCTGGTGGTTTATCTCAATGGCATAAATAAAGCCCTGGATTCTATTCCCAGTACCACAAAGAAAAATGAATGAGTGAGTGAGTGAATAAATAAGGTATAATCCCCTCCAATTTCTTAAAGTTCTTTAATAAGAATAAACACAGTAGAGCTGGAGAAATGACTCAGCCCTTAAGAGTGCAGGCTCCCCTTGTGGAGGACATAACTTCAGTTCCCAGGGTCCACATGACAGTCACAGCCACCTGTAACTCTAGTTTCAGAGGTTCTGATGCCCTCTTCTGGCCTTCAGAGGCACTGCACACATATGGTACACATGCACATATGCAGACAAACACACATAAAATAATAAACATAAACACTACTTCAAGAGCGGTGAGCAACCACAGAAGGATTTAATCCAGGCTTCAACTACTTTCTTTTTTTCAAATAAATAAATAAAATGAGGAGTTAGCTCAGTGAGTGAAGGGCTTGCTGTGCAAGTGTGGAGGCCATTTTGAATTCTCAGACCCAAGTAAATGTGATAGTGTTCATAATTCTAGTGTATCTACAGTGAGAGGCAAGTTGGAGGTAGGAGAACTTCCTGAAGCTCATAGACCAGCTAGCTTGGTGTATTCAGTGGTAAACCAAGAGACCTTGTTTCAAAGGAGGTGGGAGGTGAAAAGGAAACCCAAGAACGCCCTCTGAACTCTGCCCATAGCATCCATGTGTTCTCTCTCTCTCTCTCTCTCTCTCTCTCTCTCTCTCTCTCTCTCTCT
Organism: Phyllotis vaccarum; assembly: GCA_033318265.1. Taxonomy (NCBI): domain Eukaryota; kingdom Metazoa; phylum Chordata; class Mammalia; order Rodentia; family Cricetidae; genus Phyllotis; species Phyllotis vaccarum. The sequence continues at coordinate 138,427,114 of JARWLC010000009.1, read as the reverse complement.
CTCTCTCTGTCTCTCTCTCTCTCTCTCTCTCTCTCTCTCTCTCACACACACACACACACACACACACACACACACACACGTAAAATGACATGGCATTTACACCAGGATTGCAATAACTATCACTATCAGGAACCATGCCTGATGTAGACTACCTGCTCACTCATTCTTGATTTTTCTATGCGTTAGCAAACCTAAGAGGTTTGTGAGGCTTTGTGCAATTCCACTATTGAAAAGCTGGACCACCTTTTACTAAAGGACTTTTTATTACTAGGGGAGGGGAGAAGAAGGAGAGTCTCGGTCAGTAGAGGCTGAAAGGAAGGTTGTGAGGCTCACAGAGGACAGGAGGGAGGGGGCGACAGCCGTCAGTCCTCAGCTCTGGCTCTGACACATGAAAAATAGCTTGTCTTTGTTGTGGGTCAGCTGAGAGGCCCTGTTGTCTGGTTCCCTGAGTTGCTGGGTTTGAGCCCCTGATGTTGAGACCAGCTGGACTGTGCCCAACACAAGGATCTCTGGTAGCCAGAGGAGATAGAGCATGAGCAGATGGCTACGGTGCACTGAGTGTCTGGAACACATGGGATCCTGCTCAGATATGTCCCTGAGACACACTAGTTTCCTCTTTCTTGGCTGGCAAAGCAAAACGTCTCAATATTCTCCGTTCCTTCCATCCACGTAGTGCATTTTTTCAAAAAGATAAACACGAAGCGTGGATGAGGCAAGGACTTCCCCAAGACTAGAGCAGCTGAGACAGAGAAATGCCTTGTATCCCTCCTGCATACAAGGGTTAGCGAGTCCGGGAGAGATGTGGCGCCTCATGCCTGCCTTATATAAATATTGTAAGGATTGATATAACTGTGTTGGCAAACTGCTCCACACTCCTAAGAGAAAGGGAGCTACACGGATCCGGCTTTATTATTCATAACATGGTGTGCGCTTACTGTGCGGGGAAGATACAAGCTGCCTGCGGGCTGTAATTTCACCCTTGCGAGCCTTCTGCACTCGGCACCAGCAGTTTAGGTCTCTGTGTGTGATAAGTAAGTTCCTTCATCACCAGTGACTCCCATACATCAAAGAAGAATGATGGAACAGAGAAAGTTGGAGAAAAGCAACCCATCTGCCCCGGGTGAGATTTGCCTGAATGGGAGAGTTTGGCCAGTATAGAGGAACTGAGAAGAAACACTACCAAGTGGGAAGCCGAGCCGGGAGAAACAAAATCAAACCATACCTTGGTCTTATCACCTTGGGAAAATAAAAGCAAAGAAGGAAGCTTTATTAAAAGTGCTTGTTGTCCACGCACCCCGTTCCTCTCAGGGGTCTTTCCTTTGAATAATCCAGTCCTGTTTGGAGCGCAGGGGCAGCCGTGGGCAGACTGGAGCGGACCTAACTAGATGTTTAGTGGGGAGCGGAGACAGGCATCCAGGGATGCATGTAGGAGGGAAGTCACTCCAACCAGAACCCGAGGGACAAGTGGAAACTCACGGTGAGGTTTGGGGCACTAAGAGAAGCTAGAACATTGCCCAGGGGATAAAGGCACACACCAGAAGGAAGGGAAAATGGATATTTGGAGACATGGTGCCTGGTGAGTATTGCCTGTCCTTAGCTCACTGTCACAGCAACTACTGAATTGACCTCAGGGTGAGAAAGAAAGATGTCTCGTAGGCTTTCCTCCTTCCCCAGGCAAACATTGACCAGTCGGAGAGTTTATTCCCTTTGCTCTGCTACTGTTCTCCAAATTGTTTACATCATCTGGGGGTGCCCCATATTTAAGTCAGCACGGTTTGTATGGACTTATTCTACCGAGAACCCTTAGAGGGTTCTGTGCCTCGTGAAACACTGAGGGCCTCAGAACGCTGAAATGTTGTTTGTGTTGGTTGGGAAGGAACTTGCAGACCTCCTGAATTACATGGAAAGACCAGAGATGCTGGTCTGAGGAAATGGTGGGCGGAGGAATGCAGAATGAGGAGTAGCTTCTCAGGGCTTGAAAGCCAGAGACGGATGAGGCTCCCTCGGAGTCCTTTAGTCCTCATCATTGCTCTAATGGAGAAGCCTTGCCAGGAGACCCAGTCTACAAAGGGACCCTGTACCCAGCCTGGGGCTATCGGATCCTTGAAACAGACTCTAAAACAATAGACCCCAGAGTATCCCAGCCTGAATGAGAGAAAGCCTTGACTACAGAGCAAAGTCTTCACACTGCATTGATGGCTTGTGTCAGTCACTATTATCAGTTTTGATGGTCCATGGATGCTGGGCAAGCACTCTATTAGTCTGCAACACCCTAGCTTCTCACTATTAAACACATGTTTCTTGGCTTGTTTCCATCCTTCTAGAAGATTCCAGCACAGATACAGGAAAGGCAAAGGAAAAACTGGGATGGGTAAGGGATCATATTTTTTTCTTGAGCTTGGCCAAACTGTAAATAAATCTGTTTTCTTTTCTTTCAAAATCAGTTTTTGTTTCTCTGGAATATAGCGAAACTGAGGCAAATGTATAGATGTGAACACCAGATAACAAGCCCAGGATGCTCGCTGGGCTCAGTACCTACCCACTTGCAAATTTCTACTTTAATTCTGCCTTGAAAGGCTGGGGAGGCAGCTAAGGGCCCGAGCTCTATCTAGCATGCTTATGGCCCTGAGTTCAATCCCTGATTTTTTTTTTTTTAAAGACCTACAATTTCGGCTTGAGATATGCAATGCAACCATACAGAGTGACTGTGGCGACATGCAGGTTGTGAGCATAAGAGAGGTCGCAAGCTTCTGAAAAGTTCAAATAAGCAACACAAGAACATCAGGATACAGTGTGTTGAGTTAGGAGGGCTTGGAAAGGCATCTTGAAGGCAAGGGCCAGACATGGTGGCTTCAACGAAAATGGCCCTACAGGCTCATAGATTTAAATAATGGATTTCTAGTTTGGGAAAGATTAGGAGGTGTGGCCTTGTTGAAAGAGGTGTGCTACTGGGATTGAGCTTTGAGGTTTCAAAAACTCACATGAGGCCAAATCTCTCTCTCTCTCTCTCTCTCTCTCTCTCTCTCTCTCTCTCTCTCTCTCTCTCTCTCTCTCTCCCTCCCTCTCTCTCTCTCTCTCTCTCTCTCTCTCTCTCTCTCTCTCTCTCTCTCTCTCTCTCTTTGAGTGTGTATGTGTCTGTATGTCTGTCTGTCTACCACCTGTAGATCAACATGTAAGCTCCAGCTGTTGCTCCAGCACCTGCCTGCCTGCCTGCCTCCGTGCTTCCTGCCAATGATGACCTGAAATTGTAAGCAAGCCCCCAGTTAAATGCTTCCTCTTCTAGGTCACCTTGGCGATGATGTCTCCTCACAGCCATAGAAGGTGGCTAAGACACCAGTCAAAGACAAGGAGAGGAAGGCCTTCACAGGTTGGCTTCAGGATTAGCTGGGCTCTCCAGGCATTGGAAAAGACGTATGAATACCTTGGACTGTCCAGAATCAACCCCACATGGGAGCTGTCCTCCCCTGAAAGCCAGCTTTAGGTCCCACACATTCCAGAGCCAGGCTGTGAGTATCCTTACCCTCTGGTTACCCTGCAGTGTGTCAGGATCCTAGGCCTCACTTATTCCTAGTCTCCTGTGTGTCTCTATGGAGTAGATCCTGGAGGAGAATTTTTTTTTCTTTTTTTAAAGAGTTCTGCATCAAAGACCCCCAAACTCGTCTCCACAAATCATTTTACAGGGCAGAAGTCTTGCAAAAGTCAAGTCTGAGATTTTTTTTTTTCTGGAATTGAAAAAAGAAAAATCCCACTCATTACCCTCCAATCCAAAGGTCTCTCCAAACACTCTGAGAACAGAACCAGCTAAGGCACAGTTACTGCCTCCCAGCTCCAACCACCCACCCTTTGTACCCCACTCAGCAGACTACCTACGTTTCCAGGAGCATCCCTTATCCCGGGGGCTTCCAGGTTGGATGATCTCTGCATTCCTCACTGCCTGCCTCTGCATTTCTGCAGACTGTCCCCTTAGGGGTGACTTCCACACCTTACTCTTCCCATTGCTCTGCCCCCCATCTATCTTCCTCCTGTCCTCCCCTGGGTCATTTTCAGCCACCCAACTTAAAGCCTGCTCTGTGAGGAAAGGAGCTAGAAACAGGCCACACTTAAGACTACTAGGGTCACTGAGCTGAGAGACTCCATCTTACAAAAAATAAGAAAAATGACCCTCCCTCCTTCCACTGATGGGGCCTTTAAAAGATGTAAGCTCCAGGTGAGCCCCACAAGGATTCCCAATAGCATCCATACAGAAAGTTGCATCTTACCATCAACCCCTTGCTACCTCACAAGTACCCATCCCCCTAGTCCCAAAAGGCGGGAGAGAAGTGATGAATAGATGAGGCAAAACTGCATGTCCATTAACAAAGAATGAACATCCAAGTCAGTTCTCAGCTAAAGCTGGTGTTGGGGGGGGGGGGGGTCCCCCAGGACTGTTTCTCAGGTCACAACCTGTGGCTCCAGGAAGAGAAAGTTGAGAAGCCGCTCACTGGCCTCCCCAGCTGGCAGAAAAATGTGCTCAGGGTTTGTGTAATCAACCTGGGACCTCCATATATGGGGAGTGGGGAGCAGTGGATGTGTAGTAGAAGTCGGGTACTCTCTATACAGGACAATCTCTGTTGAGGATGCTTCTCCCCAAAGGCTCTTGCCTCAGGAGCACAGAGACTGCCTCAGGCCTAGAGGGAGAGGTGTCAATCTTCTTGACAAAGGTGGCTGAACCCTGAAGAGGGGATCCTATACCTCTCAGGCCTGCTGCTGGGGTTCCCAACCTTTGGAGTCACTTGGGGGCTTGAAATACCCAGATCCACTAAACAAGAACCCCAGAGAGTTATACTCAAAATTACATTAAGGCATTAAAATTCACTTGGAAATAATGTCAAACTATATGAAAAGTTGTAAGACTTACGCAAAGAATATCCCATATGTCCTTGATACTATGAACAAATAAATTGACATTAATCTATTTACCTTATCATTTGCTTTCTACATAGACAATTGTTAATATTTAAAAATAAATTCTGAATCACTTGAAGGTTAATTACACCATGGTTCTTTAACCTCTAAATATTTCAGTGTCTAACTTCTCAAAGCAAAAGTGTTTTCCATGGTGCTTTATAGCTCCAGTCACTTGCCGTTTTTGCTATTAGGATGTTTTGAACACTCTGGATGAGTCCAGTGTACAGCCACTGAGAGCATGAGGCTCCTGCAGGGCTTCCATTTGCTCATATAGGGAGGAGAGAAGATGCTGGCTTCCCACTGGTACTCACACTTGCCCTGTTGGATCTATCATTAGGGGTAGAGTAGTCTGTGCACACCCAAGACTCAAGGGAGATGTGAGGTCTAGGGTGTCTTGGGCCCAAGGATATCTGGGGTTCAGGGTGTCTGGGGTCCAGAGTATCTTGGGTTCAAGGTGTCTGGGGTCCAGGGTATCTTGGGTTCAGGGTGTCTGGGGTCCAGGGTGCCTTGGGTTCGGGGTGTCTGGGGTCCAGGATATCTGGGGTCCAGGGTGCCTTGGGATCAGGGTGCCTTGGGTTCAGGGTGTCTGGGGTCCAGAGTGTCTTGGGATCAGGGTGTCTGAGGTCAAGGGTGTCTGGGGTCCAGGGTATTTGGAGTCCAGAGTGTCTGGGACTCAGGCTTATTCTTTAAGTAACCGATGATTTATTAATAATTTAATATAACACAATGACCTGTTAAGAAATTACCTTGAGCTTTGTATAAACAGCTTTGACTTTTTATATCTAAAGTAAGTATTTTTTTCCCCTTTCTTCATCCTCACAGCCAGGCTCCAGGACCAGCCACTTCATCTGTCACCTGCAGCATATTGAGCCCCTGAGAAGCAGAGGCTGGAGATGGCTCAGTAGTTAAAAGGACCTGGGTTCAATTCCTGACCCATAAGGCCAGGATGGCCGTGTAGAGCTTGCTACAATATCCAGGGCCAGCAGGGCTGAGTGGGTTCCTCCAGCACTGAACTGGCCCTGGTTGTCCTGGGAAAAGGAGGGGAAGTTGTCATTGAAGAACTGTCTGGCTAAGTATCTCAGCTAGAGCCAAGTCCCTTGAAGAGAATCAGGACAGACTGTGGACCACCTAGATGAAGACTGCAAGAGATGCTCTGCAGGATCCAACACCCTTAAGCCCTGAGCTGTCTGGGTTCTTAAGAATGGAAGAAGACGGGTCAGATGGATACTGAATTTCCAGACAATAGCAGAGGCTCCGCCTTTCCCAAAAGCTGTGGAGCAATGGATGTGTATGCAGGGTGCAGCATCTCCCTACAGTGGACTCAGCAGATGTCTCTTTCCCCTTACAATATCCCTTTAGGTATCTGAAGCTAATAGCATAGCATTTCAGGCTGCGGGCAGTGCGTGGCTCTGAATCCTTTGAGGCTGATAGCAAAGTTTTTGAATTGGCATATGTACATCATCGTGGCTTGAACAGGAATGGCCCCCATAGGTTTATATATTTGAATCTTTAGCCACTAAGGAGTAACACAATTGGAGGTGTGACCTTGTTGGAGTAGGTGTTGGAGGAAGTGTATCACTGGGGTGGGCTTTGGGGTTTCAAATGCTCAAGCCAGGTCCAGTGTGCCCCCTTCCCCCCTCCCTCCCTCTTTTCCTCCCTCTCTCCACTCCAGCTGTGGAACTCTCAGCTTCTTCAGCACCATGCCTGACTACATGCTGCTGTGCTTCCCACCATGACGATAATGAACTAAACCTCTGAACTGTAAGCCATCTCCAATTAAATGTTTTCCATTATAAGAGTTGCTGTTGTCATGGTGATTCTTCACATCAATAGACACCCGAATGTTTGTGCAGATCTTTAGAGGTTATTTAACCTAGAAAATAATGCTACCATTCTGGAATCTAAAGCCTACCTGCCTTTGCATGCTCACTGGTCATTCACACAGCATCCTTATGCATGTCCCCCTGAACCCCACACCATTTAGTTCCAAGTGGATATTCCCTCATAGCTATTTGTAGTAACTCAAACTGTTTCTCTCTCCTCCCTTCCTCCCTTCCTCCCCCTCTCCCTCTTTCTTCTCCTCTCTGTCTGAAACCTCACCACTCCTCACCAAAGTAACAAAAACATGGGTGGATTGAAATGTCTCACAGTCTCCTGCTTCTGCCTCTACCCCAAGAATGTGTTAAGGTTTCTCAGAAGACATTCTTCGTGAAGTATCAGGTGATCCTTAATCACCATCTTCCTGCAGATCCTGAGCAGAACAGGACTTATTTAGAAGGTAGTTACCATTTTTTTTCCTGTGTTTGTCTGTCTGTTTCCCTCTCTCTCTCTCTCTCTCTCTCTCTCTCTCTCTCTCTCTCTCTCTCTCTCTCTCTCTCTCTCTCTCTCTCTCTCTCTCTCTCTCTCTCCATTATCACTCACTGAATCTGGAACTCCTGTATTCTGCTAGACTGACTGGTCAGTAAACCCCAGGGATCCACCTGCCTGTGCCTTCCACAGCCCTAGGGATACAGCCATTTATGTGGGTGCTGGAGATCTGTACCCAGGTTCACATGCCTTCACAGCAAGCTCTTGGCTAACTAAGCCATCTCCCCAGGCTGGGGGCAGGAGGTATCTTTATTGATGATAATAAGACTCTGTGAAAAGTCAGTGAGGAAGCTGAAATTAAGTCTCACTCTTGGGTGGAGTCCCTGGGATGTCCCTGGGGTACCATAGCTTCTGTGTGCTGTACTCCAGCACCCCACTCCCTACCCTACAGTCTCAGTCTCTTCCCAGTTGTCTCAGCAATGTCCCCATTGAAATTTGGAGGCAAATTCTCCGTACAAAGAGGATTTTAATCACCAATGTTTTCAATTATTGATAAATTATTTGCTTTAATTTCCCATTAATTCATCACTTACTCACAACTCTCCATTGTTGCTTTTCATAGCAAGCTGGCACAGTTATCAGAGTTAAAAATATTATAATGCCTCTACGTCTCAGTGCATTTTCTGAACAACACCTGAGAATGTATAATTTATAGCATTTATACTGCTCAGTGCTCTGGAGTCTAAGAGGGCATTGCTGGCCTCTGCTTGGCTTCCGGTGTGGGATTCGGCCTGCTCTGACTCTGGTAGATAAGTGTTGAGCTTACTTCATTTTGCTCACATGTGAGTATGTGAACCATATATGTGTAGGCCCTCACAGAGGCCAGAAGAGGGCTCAGCTTCTCTGAAACTAGTTACAGACTGCTAAATGCCACTATTTGGGTGCTGAAAATCAAGGTCCTCTGGCTCTTAACCAATGAGCTCTCCAGCCCCTGCAGGAACTTGCTTTATAACAAATCATCACCCTGATAACTAGCCTGGTGTCAAAGGAGCATGCATATTAATCCCTTCTTGAGGGAAGCAGCCCACAAATTACCCCTTAGAGGTCCACCACCTACCAAAACTATTACACTGTGCTTATGTTTTGAGCCTCAAGATGAGTTTTGGTAGAGAGCATTCATATTCAGTCTGTAGCATGCTCTTCAAGCTCTCCCAGACAGATGTGATAACACTGGGAAGAGCTGAGAACAGATGTCTTCAAAAAGCAGATGGTCCAGAACTCCACTTGAGTGTAAGTAGCTCCAAATGCTCGAGGCAATGCCCAGAGCAGGGTTGAGATTCTGGATGGTTCTCTGCTTCCTGCTGGAGGTCTGAGTCTCACATTACAAAGCAAGCAAGGGGTAAGTTGACCACAAGACTCTCCAAGTCCCCTGTCATTCAATAGTAGCTACCTCTGTAGTTGGGCAGAAAACAGACAACCAGGAAATGGTTCCACTTTTGAACACTGTGCTGGCTGGAACCTCTTTCTAGCTCTATTTGGGGAAGTGGGGCACCGTTGCCTGGCTGTCAATCTCAGAGGGAAGCTGTCTGCTTTCCCAACTAAAGGAGACTGTGAGCCATTGTTTTTATAAGCCTTGGGAGTTTCTGCTCTGTTTTTATTTTTCTGAGTTCTTTGTTTTTGTCTTCGTTTTAAACCATAATGGCCACTGTTAAACTTTATCAAATGCTTTTTTTTATTGATTTATTGAATTGGGCAATTTTTCTTAGCCTATTATTATAGTGGATTACACTGTGATTTTGTGATACTACATCAACCTGGGATAAAGATTCTCCTTTGGTTGTGGGATATGATTAATTTCTTTGATGGGTTACTGAATTTTCTCAAGGTCTATGCTCCTGAGAGGCATTAATATATGGTTTTCTTTTTTGTATTTTTTTAAAACGTATTTCGGTTTCAGGGTAACACTAGCTTTGTAAAATGAATTGGGAGGGTCTCCTTCCTACTCTGTTTCTTTGAGATATTAATGTAGATCATTAGTTTTCCCAGCAGCCTCAGCAAAAGCTAGTTAGGAGGACCACAGGCACCATTTGCTTCAGACACAAATATTCACACATTATTTAATCCCAACAGCATGTTTATTCAAAACAAATTGCTTTCCCAGATCCTTTACCTTCTGTCCCCAAGGGTCAGTGAGTCAATGAGTGAGTGACCCAGAAAGCATGAGAGACACTTAGAAGCCACAACCCTTGAAGACATGACTTGAACAAGATCGATGTGTGTGGACACCACAATGGCCTTGCCCTCTGTGGTGTGACCCGACTCCCTTCCTGACTTGAACTTACTCTGTGTTTGAAGCCCTGTTATTCCCAACTGGAATAAGGGCAGGAGTTTTTGCTTTCCTGAAATGACCAACCCTTGTATCTACAGTTGCTGGGTCTCTTTCCAGCCACAGCCTAGTTGCCTGGCCATCTTGTGTCATTACACTAAACACACAGCAGTCTGTCCTATGCCTGATTTGGGTGCAGTGAACTTGGTTTTCATCCTGCAGACAACTTCCTGCCTGCTGTGATCTGGGAAGGATGCTGTTTCGGGAAACAGTTTTTCAGCTCACAATGTCTTCATGCATCACACCGAAAGGAGATGTGACCAAAGCAGAAAACATTACAGACTGAAATCCAGATCTTCTGATCCCAAGACCCAACCATCTACTTCAGCAGACTTCAGGGCATTTTTTTTTTAAGGCTAATCCTGAACCATTGTTCTTTACTTGAGTCTACTTTTTACTTCAGAGGATGATGACGGAATTTTAACATAGTGACGCGTGTATTAGGTACTTCTCTCTCATTGTGATAAAGCACCAAGACTAAGGCAACTCACAGAAGGAAAGGTCCCTTGTGGCAGCAAGTGGCAGGAAGCTGAGAGGTCACAATATCAATAACAATTGCCAAGCAGAGAGAATAAACCGGAAGTTGGCGAGGGCTATGGAAACAGTGGCTAAAGAAGAGGGAGGCTGGTGAGGCATCAAGGGCAAGGGGTGACGGAATGAGAAGTGAGGAGCTGGGAGTCCCTGGGCCAGGGACTCAGTCAGTCTCAGCACCACAGGCCTGTGCAATACGGCCTTAGCATGACCTTCTACTGTGGCTCTCGTGTCCAGAGGTTCAGCCTGGCTCCTCCAACTTCATTTCCTATTTGTCCTAGGATCCAAAATCCCTTTTATTGTGCCATAGCCTTGGATGCCAATGATCTCCCTATTACACTCCCACGGCCAGCTGCCCAACGCCCCATTGCTGTTCTCCGTCCTTCTCCTGTGGCAGCTGCCCTTCCTTTTCCTTTCTGGCCTTGTGTGTGGCACTCTGTGTCCTTGCCTCCTCTCGCCACCTGTCACCAGCTTCCTTGTCTTTGGTGTGAGTACTGCCCACCACCTGCCTCCGAGTTTTGTTCCAGAATGTCTGCCTCTAGAATTAGTTAATGTCTTGTACGTGTTTCCACAGCATCAGGCATGCTCACTGCCAGACACTCATCACATTTTAGTTCTCAGTGTTTGGATCTGTGTACTAGATTTCCTTCTACGAGGGTAAGAATAAGGTCACACTCCTTGCTGTCTTCCCAGAACCAGCCTATGGTTCTACTGTACAGTGAATGAAGGAACACATGTCTAGTACACAGCTCCTGCCTGCAATGCATTAGTAGGACCAGTTCTTTCCTAGACATATGCAAAAGTCTCCATGCAAAGTATGTTGGGAATAAGCAAGATCAGCAAAGAAGTGCAAGACAGCAGTGGGGAGCTGGTTTATCAGGAGACACGTGACAGGGGACTGTTTGAAACAGGCTCTCTTTGGAGACCAGAAGAGGTAGCTTGACCAGAGCGTGCTCTTCAGCAAGGTCACCATTTTTATAGAGCACCTCAAACTCACCAGGGATCAGTTACCAAAAAAATGTCAACATTTGACTTTTGTTATGTCTGAAGTGCTGGTCCTGGATGCTACACATTAAGTAAACTAAATAGCTGTCTATCAACCCCATGCAGAACTTCTGAGTCAGAAAACTGAGCAGATTCTGGAATGGCCAGAATTGAGAACTCATTTCTCTTCCTTCCTTCCTTTCCTCCCTCCCTCCCTCCCACCCTTTTTCCTTACCTTCTTCCCTCCCTCCTCTCTCTCCTTTATCTGTTTTTTTCTTCCTTTCATCACAGAGTAATATTCCATTGTTTACACATACTCGTGTGATATGAAAACCACAGAGGTATAAGGGGTGCTATGGGGAAACAGACTCACAGATATTGGACAAGGTAGATGCAGTTTCAGAGTCCCCTTGCTTTGCTCAGGGGATCTGGGGACCAATCATACGCTGTTATACACAGATCGACACAGTCTTCACCTCCCAAGAGAGCAAGTGCACACCCTCTCCTCTGTTTAAGTAGTCAGATATCCAGAAAAGACCATGCCCATTTGGCCAGATAACCCAATGTCATTGGCAGAGCAAATTTCCACAGCACTTCTCTTTTTTGTCTAAATAAGAAGGTTCTGAACATAATACAAAACTATATACAATAAGAACAATTACCAAGTATTGTCTAGAAGAAAGGAAAGGTAATAACATGAACAAAATGGAACCACAACCAGGACAGCATCAAGCAAAACACGTACTAAATGTCCAGACCACAGGAAATTGGCAAGTTACAGAGATTACTCCAATAGCTGTTCTAGCCTTAATAAACTAAATCTTGTACCTGAAATGCTCCTAGCTAAAATATGAAAGGATTGTAACTGTAGCTATCTAGTCTTCAACTCGATCCGAGACCTGAGAAGAAAAATATTACCCGAGTAAGTAGGAAGCAAGTAAGCAACTTGCAAAAAAATGCAAGAAATGACAGAGACAGCTGGCCTCCATATTTCTCAGCCACGTTGGGGAATCCCTATTGGCTACTGGCCTAGAATATCTGACAGACCATTTTTAGAAGCAGATTTTGAAAGACGGTCCTACCCTGTCTTGGTAAGGTCTAGCAGTCACTTTTCCCTTTGTCCCGCTCATCCAGACTGGACAGTGTGCTTACTATTAGCAGTCGAAGCAAGGGCAGTTCTTTTCCCAACAGGCCACTTTTGCTAAGAAGAAAAACTCCATATGGAGTGTCTTTGATGTCCGGCATCCTCTCGGGAGTAGATCAGGGCTGCCAGGAGCAATTGTGTCTCAGGTCAACAGAATTCTAAGTTATTAAAACATTTAAATGCCAAATTCTCTAGGCCTATGAAGTTCTTGAAGATTACTTATCCATCTGACATATATCTAGGAAACCTAATAACAGGACTATAAGTATAACAGGCAAGGGTGACTCTTAATCTGTAATTTTTATCAGCCTGTACAGTTTAAGACTAAGGCTTCACATTATAAAAAATAATCTGAAAACAGATGTATAGCCTAAGGACAATGACTTCAAATTTGTGACAACATACAAAATATCTTAATCAGAAGTAGAAACGTATAGTGCAATATGACAATATCCTTAATTTATATCAGTATACAAAATACCCTAAACAGAAGTAGAACATATAAACATATATACAATATGATAAATATAATTTTGAATTTGTAACAATATACAAACTATCTTAAACAGGAACAGAATAACTTTACATTTGTATGAATACACAAAATCCATATTACTGAAAATTATCTGTAACTGATAGTTGTTAAATAATTTACAAGTGAATACAATGACCCCCTTATCATCTTATCCTATCTACCCCCCTTTTTTCTTTTCCAAGATATTCCTGAGTCTAAACTTTATTGTTCCACACCAACCCTATCACAACCTTATAATCTCTTACAGATGACCATTATCTATAACCTGAAATGAAAAACCTGTTGGGAGAGGGGGCATGACTTTCTTAGAATTTCTTCCAGCTGTCTAGAGGGTGACTGTATCTCCATGGGAGCCTGTAAAAGACTAGCATAGTGGTTAAGCCTCATGAGGACTAGCTGTACCATTTGTAGCTAGAATAATGGGTAAAGCTTATCAGAAGTTCTGGTTAGAGTGGTGTAAGTTGGTACTGGCCACCTTGGAAGTGTTCTGATCAGCTTGCCATCCAAAGCCAATTTCTGAATGATGTTTATCAGCTCAATGGCATCATTATGAATGAGGTAGAATTGTTGTGGGGACCCATCTTCCTTCTAGGAACTTTAGAGAAAAATTTATCGTTCACTGTGAAAAATTTAAATGTTATTAATATCAAAACAGAACGTTTAAATTTTCCATCGACCCATGAAAAATAACTTGATTGCTTCCAAGTTTCTGAGCAGTATGTATATGAGGGTAGCTTTTTTGTAAGGAGCTGTTTTCTATTTGGTTAGGTAAATACTAAGGAAAGTGATTGATAGATTATATGATAAGATTATGTTTAGCATTATAAGAAATTGGCTGTCTATGTGCCCACTCCTCAGCAGTGAATGAGTTCTTGTTGCTCTGCATAATCACTAGCAGGTGGTATTTGCTGCTCTTCTTGTGTTATTTTATAATTGGCAAGACACAGTAGCATACATCAACGTGAGAAAACTGGAGCACACACACACACATTGTGGAATGCCCCAATCAGGTTAATAATCATAGCCAAACAGTAGTTATTTTTATGTGATGAAGGCATTTACCATTCTCTCTTGGCAATTTTAAAATACACTGTACATTTGGGTTTATCTATTTATTTATTTATTTACAGGGATCACCATGTTGTGCAATCAATCAGCCGTGTTTGCAGCCCCTGTGGGGCCCAGTTTATAGAACCAGCCATCCTGACAGGCGTATTGTAGTTTGTTGCTTAGCCTGTGACTCCCTGTGGCCTTCAATGCTGAGCATCTGTTGTATGCTTATCTGCTTTCCGTGAATCTTCATTGTAAGGCGGTCCTTCAGACCTCTTGTCCATTATTAAAATTGGGATGTTTCTTATTTTTGTGTTTTAAGTACAGATTGTTGGGACCTAGAAAGAAGGCTCAGCAGTGAAGAGCACTGGCTACTCCTGCAGAGGACCCACGTTCAGTTCCCAGCATCCACATGGGGGCTCATGACCACCTGTAACTCTAGTTCCAGAGCATCGATGCCCTCCTTTGGCCTCTGTGTGCATTGAGGTACATATGGTACAGAGACATGCCTGCAGGGAAACACGCACATAAATGATTTTAAAAACATTTATTGCATAGTTTGGATATAGATTGTTTATCAGACACGTGATAAACTTTCTCTCATTTTGTAGCTTCTCTTTCTATTCTCTGAACGGAGTTTCTTGCAGAGATAAAGTATTTGATATTACCGAAGCCCACTTTACCCACTCCTTCATGGTTTGTGCTTTTTGTCTTGAATATAAAATGTTAAAGTTTGTATCATTCAAGGTTCTCTTGATTTTCTCCCGTACAGTGGTCATGGTTCCCTGCCGTTGTCAGCTTGACACACTGGAAAGGGGGAACCTCAACTGAGGAAATACGCCCATCAGATTGGCTTGTGGCCATGATTTGGGGCGTTTTCTTGATGCACAATTGGTGCAGGAAAGTTCTTACAACTGTGGTTACTGCCATCCCTAGTTAGGAGGCCTGGATTCTATTTAAAAAACAAACAAACAAACAAAAAAGCAGCTGAGGGACTCGTTGATAAGCCATGGAGTGACCTTGGGGCCCAATTGAAACATTTACATATATTGTTCTATTACTAAATAAAACTTAGAAGTCAGATCAGGGCAAAAAACTTGACTGACCAGGAAAGTGGTAGAGAATTGACCAGTGACCAGCTCTCTCTCCTTCCCCAGTCCAAAGGTTGAGAGTCTTTCTAAGCCCCTCTCTACTACTCCGGGTGTCTCTCTATGCATATCCTGGGTTCTCCAAAACCTCAATGATTAATTCTGGACAGTCACTCGCTAACTTTGCCCTCATTCAAGGTTAAGCTTTACGGTCGGCCTCAGCGTGTCAGTGCGAATAAATAATTACAAAATACCGAACCCTTTCTTCCTTCTCCTCTCTCCCATTAGGAGAAACAGATAAACTCCCGAAGCTCATTAGCCTCCTGAGTAATCACTTTCCTGTGACTCCCCCAGCTATGTCAACTGAACCCATCATCTTTCCCTCCTGTTCACCTGTCTCTGGGCAGAACATTCCATTGTATAACTTTAGCAGGTATAGCTCACTGTAGACCACTTGTATCCAATAGTGCTGTTTTTAAAAATCCATTCTTGTAGCATTATCTTATCATTTTCAGGTAACCAAGACCACTTACTTACTGCTTCCCATCCTTAAAAAAAAAAAAAAATGTCTTTTCACAATTTATCAAGCAAGTGAAAATTAAAACAAAAGTTGAATATCTTCCCTCACACATCTGGAAAAACTTGACAAACAGAAAATGCTAAAACAGACATGGATAGACTCTCATACACTTTCCTTTCTGTCGAGAGCAATAATTGGCTTGACATTTCCGAGGGCAATTTACTAAAAAATATGACAAGTCTTCAAGTGTGTGTGTGACATTTTGACCCAGTTCATTTTAGGCACTGTCACTGAGGACACTGTCTAGTTTAGAACAGAAAAACAGTCTCCATGGCAACCTTACTATTGTTTCTGTTTGCAAAATAACAAAACAACAACAATATTAATCACCAGCATCATCACCACTACCACCACATCACCACCACATCACCATCATCACCACCACCATCATCATCATCATCACCGTCACAGTGGTGGCCCTTACTTGTGGCATGGCTTCCTTAGGTCAAACCATGTTCCAAAATATTAACTTCAAAAATTTCAGAAATAATAAGCTTTACATTGTCTTAGTCAGTGTTCTGTTGCCATGAAGAGTTACTATGACCATGGCATTGAATTGGGATTGGCTCACAGTTTCTGAGGTTTTCTCAATTGTCATCATGGTGGGAGTATGGCAGCAGGCAGGCAGATATGGTGCTGGAGAAGGTGAGAGTTCTGCATCCAGTTCTGCAGGCAGCAGGAAGAGGGAGAACCTCTGGGCCTGCCTTGGGATCCTGGAACCTCAAAGCCCACCCCGCCCCACTGACACACTTCCTCCACAAAGCTATATCTACCCAAACAATTCTGATCTTTTTAAATAGTGCCACTCACTAGGGACCAAGCATTCAAATCTATGAGCCTATGGGTCCATTCTCGTTCCAACCATCATACCATTCCATGCCATTCTGATTATATGCCTATATCACCCCTTCTGGTGCACACACCATTTCCATGCCCACTATATGCTGCTCTGTAAACTTTCCACCCAGAAGTCACACAGTGGATGCTCATGCTACCCTGGGTGGATGGTCAGGGAATTTTGTGGTATCCATTCAAATAATGCATACTTTCCTGATGGCTTCAAAGCACAGGGGTGGCAATGGTGACAATTTGCATGTGCTCTGGCAACAGCACACAGTATTTAAGTAAATGATTTGGGCTTAATAAAGAAAGTCTCTAAACACATTGTGGTAGCTTAGATCTATCGCATGTTAATATCTTACTGTGCTTAAACTATCAACCTATCACAGGCATGCATGACGCAGTGGCTTGGATTGTTAACTTGCTTGGATTGGATTAACTCACCAGGAGATTAGTGGAGAGCACCTCTGCTTGTATCTGTTGAGTTCAGAGAGGATTAAGGGGCAGGGAGACCTGTACTGAATATGGATGACATTCAACCATAGGCTGGGGCCCAGATGCAATGATGGGGGAGGGGTAGCCCCACTAGCGTATCCTCTCTCTACTCCAGACCAAAATAAATTCTTCCTTGGGCTAGAGAGAGGGCTCAGCAGTTAAGACCTCTGGCCAAGGACTCAGCGCCCTCTTCTGGCCTTCATGGGCACTGCACACATGTGGTACAGAAATATATGAAGTTGTTTTGCTCAGATACACACACACACAGAGAGACAGAGAGACAGAGACAGAGACAGGGAGACAGAGAGACAGAGAGAATTATAAGTTTTACCACACATCCCTTGAAGGTTAAGAGATGACCTTTGTGCCAAACCAGTTAAGATAGGTAAGTAGATAATAATGCACTCACACAGACACAGCTTCTCTGAAAATAATTTATTGTGAATCAAACCTCTGAGAAGATATGAGAAGGGCCCAAGACTGTCTGTAAGAAAAGTCGGCTATCCAGTCCTCATAGACCCTTGGAAAACCCAAGAGATTCTGAGGCAGGAAGGACCAGGATTTCCTACACACTCCTGTGGCACCCAGGCAGGCTATGTCCAGGAGCAAAGGCTGCTGCTGGCCCTGCACAACCCCCCCCCCCACAGTAGCAGGGCTGGAGATGCTATAACCACACCCAACAGAGCATCTATGTGGATGGCAAATGTCTCTCTGTCCAGACGAGGTCTAAAAGCCCTCTTGTGCCCTCTTCAAGATGGGCGTGGAATACCTGTAATCCCAGCACTCAGGAAGCCTATACCTGGAGGAGCATTAACCAGGGGCTAGCCTGAGCTCTACAGCAAGGTTCTTCTATCTCAGAATGAAGACATCTCTTCCTTGGGCTTTACCTTCTACTTCTCCTGTCTCTACTGATTTTCAGAACTAGTCTTTTTATGAAGTGTTTGTTGCAGAAGTTATTTGAAGAGCCCTCTGGAGGGAAAACGCTAGTTTAATTAATGGGAAGACAAAATAAACAAAACAGATTCTGCAGAGAAGGTGGTCTGTAGGAACTGAAGCCAAGTTCCTGGTAACTTGAATTTGATGAACTGAAAATTGGTGGGCAATGGGAAGGCAAACTCTTAGACCCTGAGGGTGCCCAACTTTTGTGCTCTCCCAGGACGAGCCACTCAGATGGAGAGGGGAGTTTTCTCTTGGTGGAGAGACTTCAGAGTTCATGCCATTCTGCTGCCTGGATGTGGCTAGATGCTGGAGGTGGGGAAGGGGACATGGGGGCTGACTTCATTATAGGACCCAGAGATATTGAGACTTTTTTATTATCAGGACCAAGGACATAAAGAAGCATGTCTCTCCCCTCTACTGGAAGGCGTGGGGTTGGGGTGCCAGGACCAGCCAGCCCATGAAATGCAGAGTGGGCCTGGGAAGGAAGTTAGGTAAACATTAACACTGGAATTCTGGGTGAGGAAGAGCCTTGCTAATTATGGAAGGAGCCACCCGGCTTCTGTCCGGATCTCCATTAGAATTTAATTAGCAGGCAATGGGTCAAGTGCAGTGCTGTGGCTGGCCTCCTAAAAAAGAAAATGTAAACAGCCTTTACAGAAACTAGGAATTCGGACCAGGCTAAGCATGAAGTCCGGGATCGAGTGGGTCATACGAGCTTCTGTTTTGCTGAAGAGGAAATTGTTAGAGCCGTTTGGGAAGCGATTTGGCATTATCTTCCAGAGCTGAACATTTGCTTTCCGTATGTTCCAACAGCTCCAAGAATACACCCCAGAGAAAACTCTTGCACATGTGCCCAGGAAATAACGTGGTGTGATGTTTGTAATAACGCTCTTTGCAAGAGCAGAAAGCCATAAACAAACCGCCCAATGCCCATAAACTAATGAATACATAAATAGAAAACAGAAGCTGATTTAGCAATAAAGTACAGAAGCATCCTCAGTGTGGACGAACCTTGAAAATGTTCTGAATAAAAGGAGTCAGGCACGAAAGACTGAATGTTAGCGTTCGGCATTTACACTGGCCTACCCTCGGGGTCCTAGAAGGATGCAGCAGCAGCAGCAGCAGCAGCAGCAGCAGCAGCAGCAGCAGCAGCAGCAGCAGCAGCAGCAGCAGCAGCAGCAGCAGCAGCAGCAGCGAAGACATGACTCCATAGCTAATGCAGCCACTGAATAGAGCGTTCTCCCATGCACTATATCCCTTTTTATAAAGCAAATCCTTCTCACACCTCTCTCTCCCACTCTCTCAGAGGCTACCTCTGTGGCCCTCCCCCTATAAACCTCCCACCTGAGCTCTGTTTCATGGTGTGACTTTCTGGTGTCCGTCCCGGCCCTCCCAAGCCGCCAAGGTTACCTTCTGTGGGTAAACAACTGTCACAGGGAAGAATTTACGATTCTGTGCTCACGAATACTCCCATACAGAGTAGAGTAAGTAGTTGCTGGTGGCTAAGGGGAAATGGGGAGAAGTGGAGAGTTAACGGGGGTGTCTAAGGTTTTTTCCTGGGGTGATACAAACAAACGCAAATAATTGTTCTGGAGACCACTGAACTACCCATCTGCTATAAATAGGTAACGTGTACACAGTGCATGTGATAATCAGTGTTGCCAGCTTGATGTAATTTAGAATGACCTGCGAGATGGGCTTCTGGGCACGTCTGTGGAGGATCATCCTGATTACATTACTTGAAGTGAGAAAACCCACTCACTGTTAATGGCACCGTTCTGATCCCGGACTATACAGATGGAGAGAGAGAGGGAAGCATCAGAAAGCGTGCATTAGTTACTCTCTTCATGCAGTATGACCAGTTTCTTCAAGCTTATGCCACTACCACGTCTCTGCCACACTGGACTGCATGATAGCTTGTCTCCGTTGTCAACTTGACACACCTAAGAAGATGGAAGGCTCCTTGAGTGGGAAACAGCCCAGCCCACTGTGGGCGGTGCCAACTCTTAGCAGGGAGGTCCTGGGTCACACAAGAAAAAGCAGCTGACTGTGAGAAAGCCTTGTGGGCAGCATTTCCTCCACAGTCTCTGCTTCAGTTCCTACCTCCAGATTCCACTGGAATCCGGTGAAGTAAACCCTCTCCTCCCCAAGCTGCTGTTGGTCATATTTGTCACATCGGCAGAAGGCAAGCTAGGACAGACCGCAACCTATGTCCTGAAGCTGTGAGCTAAGTAATTCATTTCATCCTTAACATTGCTTTTGTCTGAATATTTTTGGGTTTTTTTTTGTTTTTTATTTTATTTTATTTTATTTTTTGAGACAGGGTTTCTCTCGGTAGCCCTGGCTGTCCTGGAACTGGCTCTGTAGGCCAGGCTGGCCTTGAATTTACAGAGATCCTCCTGCTTCTGCCTCCCCGAGTACTGGGGTTAACGGCGTGTGCCACTTTGTCCAGCTTGTTTGAATATTTTTATCGCAGCAACAGGAAAAAAGGCTAATGCAGCATATGCGTTACTTCTCAAAAAAGCTATTTACAACCAAACAATAAAACCCCAAATGCCTATGAACAGAGTGAATGCACACAGAATACTATGTTTACACAATGGGATGTTGTGCTATAACGTAAAACAAATGGGTCACAGTTATATTGATCAACACAACGAGTGCAGAAAGAACAAAAAGGAAGCAGCAGAAGATGTCACAGAGGCACCTTTTTATACAATGTAAAGCCAAGAAGAGGCTAAGCAATAAGCACACCCACATGTGCAGATATGTTGTATGAACACTGCCAGGGATTGAACCTAGGACCTTGCACATGGTAAGTACATGCTCTGTCTCTGAGCCACACCCCCAGCCCATTAGAAATACTGTTTAAGTGACTTTTGTCACTTTTAAACACTGTTTAAGTGGCTGTGTAAATGACGTAGCAGCAACATTAAGTAACCAAATAAGCTGATGGACAAATTTTGTAGATAAAAATGTCTGGGCTGAAGAAGCTCGGAGCAGAGCGACAGGGAAGGAGCCAGAATGTTGTTTTCTGTGAATGACCTTTTAATGAATTATACTGCGCACATTACTGTTCTTAACTGCAGTGGAGTTATCCAGCATGGAACTGTGTTATCCCCAGAGTATCTGGCCTAATTCTGAAGAGAACTCCACACTATAGGAACAACTTTAGAAATAGATTTAAAGAGGTCACACAAGAGACAAATAGTCAACCATGGAATGTGCACCTTATTCCATACCTGTGAGAGTCAGAGCTCTTCAGTCAGTCAGCCTGCTGTCTGCCGACACCTACCTACTCACAAGGCAATTAGGCAAGACCATGAGAAGTGGTACTCCGTGAGAGATTTCTGGCAGGGTGCTGTCTCTAGTCAGTCCCATTGGCCAATGACATCATTGGCCAATATTCACCTGCTGGAAATTGGAGGCTGCGATGACTTTGCACTTCTGCCCAAAGTGAGCCTGTGTGGGGGCAGCCCATTGAGTGCTGACACCCTGAGTTACCACTCAAAGCCCCTCCTCTCTCTCTCCATTTCCTTGGCTGAGAAGGTGCCCTGCAGACCATCTTGCTCTTCTACAAGGGACAAGCCCGTATGAAGTGCAAGGCTTCTGTGTCCTCCTCAGACCTCATCAGAATTGGGGCCTAAGAAGGCCTGGACTATGGGTGAGACCCGGGAGGTTCGAGGAAGCTTGGCACTGACCCTTGCCAGGTATTTTCAGTGTAACTCTGGGCCTATCGGATGATTCAGCCATTTTTCAGTCTGTCTGCCTATTGCTAAAATGTCTTCCCTGGAGGAGACATACACAGTGCTTACCCCATCCACCTAAGGTCCCAACAATGAGTCTATGAAAGCTCACTCTAGAGAGCCAATGAGTTTGAAGGTCTTACTTATAGAGCAATGGCTGAAGGGTTACAGGAAAGAACAGGGGTGGCATTCAAGCAGCCACGCCAGAAGGCCTGCATCCAACATGGATGATGACGCCCCCATCGATCTGTAAATGAAAACCCCACCTCCCATCCAAAGCCATATGTAAACAGGATAGAATTGCATACAGCTGGTTAGAAGAGATAGCTTGATACTCGGGTGAGGGTCCCATGACCCTCCCCACCCTGCCTTCTATGAGGGACATCAACAAACCCAGCTGTGATGATCTCGTGCAATCAGGCAGCTGATGTGATGAAGACAGTGGCAGTCTGACTTTGAGGACAGTCCTGTACATCACCCCTGCTTGCTCAACTACCTTGGCTGACTTCAAAGCAGAGCAGAACAACATAAAATGGACATTAACAAGCCTGGGCATATCAACATCTGGGGGGGATGGCTCTGCTGGACCCTGCTGGGTCTGGAGTAGGCAATTTTTAAAGAAGGGGGTTCTCAGGGACAGAGGTGCCCAGTCCTTAAAGGCGGTGAGCCAGTACTTCATAATCTCAGAGCAGAAGAAGCCACTGCGGTCTGGATGCGATGCCACGTATTTCCAGCATAAAAAAAGAACTAATTCCAAGAGAAACGAAAGATACGGTCCTTGAGTTGGGAGACTGTTAAGTGGTAGATGGCTCAGGAGCAGAAGGCATGAGGCCCTGGATTCAATTTCCAGCAAAGGAAGGAGGGGAGGGAGAAAGGAGGAAACAGGGAAGGAGGCAGGAAAGGAGGAAGGGAGATCTAGTCCTTATTCTGAAGAAAATTGTATTGCACCCAGTTCATTGGCCCAGCACAAGATGAGGACCCTTCAACATTCCCAGTGAGGCTCCTCTAAGTTCTAGTCTGTGTGGCCTTTCTGGATCTTCAAGCCAAGCAAGCATTTTTTCATAACCCAGGGGATGCCTTGATCCTTAATCTCATCTCTGTAATATTTGATTTTTATTTTTTTTCTTTAGAATTTAAATTCAGAAAATGCAGGTGAGATGAAGAAAATGCAAGCCCAGTGCTGGTCTTTATAGCTTAGGAAAGAGCTTGTGCAATTAATGTGCAATTAATTAGCAGTATCACAGACACCTCTTGCAAGCTGCAGCAGTGCCCCAGGGCTTGCTAATTAGGTTGTGTCTATGAGAAGACACAGCCTGGCCAGAGACCTAGGAGCTCTTCCCATTTGTCTGGAAGCTGGAGAGTGAACTGAGCTTTGAAGCCCAAGAGGCCAATTCCTGCCCACCAACGCTGGATTGGGATCAGGGTGGCCCACATATGTGAGGGCTTTAGATAACGAGGGTTTCATCTGCTGCCACTGATGCTGTGTGCCTTGCATAATTATGCACTCTGGAAGAAAATGTTAGAACTTTGAGTTTCTGGACTTAAGAAACTAGCTCCTCCCACCACCACCCCCCATTTATTCCTAGGCTCCCACAGGTGTCCCCCCACCAGCCCCAGCTGCAGCAGCACTAGGTCTACCTGGCTCAGTGCACCAAAATGGTCTGATCTTTACACAGACACCAATGGCCCACTCTTGGGTCTCCATAGCAACCTTTTTACACAGAAAGGAGAACATTAGTAAATATGCAGTTTGCAAGCCTCCTTTATGACTTGATATTAGCCTTTGGAGAACTGATTCCCGTGTCAGCCAAGTGATGTTCCTGGGACCTTCTCTGTAGCCTGCACTTGCTGGCTTGCCTACAATCCCTAGGCAAACGCATGCTGTGTTCCTCCTTGACCCAGTGAACTCCCAGTGTGGTAGGAGACAGAACTGACAGACTATAACTGTTGCACTGAATGCATGGTTTACTGGAAGATTGGACACCCCTTAGTGCAATCAGGAGTGTGGATATCCCACACCAGAACAGGAGTAAAGTGTAGTTGTGCTCCCTACCGGGACAGAGGCATACAGGCCAAGCTCCCTAGACACCTTGTACCCCTCAGTTGCAGACTTCTGCATGGCCTGAGGCCTGGGTAGTTGAGCAGTGGAGTCTTGGCTGTTTGCCTTCACCGGTCCCTGCTAGTGGATCTCAGCTCACCTGGGAATCTTTTTCTACGTTTGTTTCAAGAGAAGGTTTTTGTTTTTTTTTTTTTCATGTAGTCCCAGCTGTCCTGGAACTTGCTCTGTAGACCAGGCTGGCCTCGAACTCAGAGAACTGCCTAGGTCTACCTCCTGAGTGTGCGCCACCATGGCCTTGCCCTTGTCTTGTTTCTAATTGTTTTAAGTTGCTGGGTCTCTGTCCAGTCCTACACCTACTTATTTCTGGAAGTTTCCTAGAAGCCTGTGACATTCATGCCTGCTTGAAAGCAATCTACTGAGCCCTCCCCAGGAGGCTTGAGAAGGTGGGCATTGGGAATGCAGTAATGGGCTCTTTGAGGTGGACCAGGGATACATGTTCTCTCAGTTAAAAAGAGTCCACCGTCCTGGGACAGAGGCCAGATGTCCTCAGGATCTTTGGCCTCTTGGGAAGAGAGTGAGAAATGAGAGAGGCATACTGCTCTCTTACAGAAATTTGTCAGCAGCCATATTGCTACAAGGAACACTTGTCTCTCTGTCTGTGAGCCAGCCCTGGGCTAGGTAGGAAAGAATGGGTCCCCAGCACACAACAATTGCTTAGATAATCATAGAGAGATTTAAAACAACTGCTCTTCAGGCCATGATCAGGGCCAGCTGGCCCAGAAGCTTCAGGCTCACTTGAGGTGTCAGTACTTATAACATCATCTCTATGATAACAGTTCTGAGACCTGGAAGAAACAGAGAAGTTGCTTACCCAGTGGGCTGAAGGACGTTCCTGGAAAGCTGGACAGGCCAGTGAGCTCTGGAGACCTGTGAACTGTAGATGGGAGAATGCTCACTGCCATCAGAGGCCGCTCATCTCTCTAGGACACTGGGTGGTCTGTGCACAGTCCAGAGTACTTTATACCATTCAAATAAACCACCTTCTTAGGACTTACAGTGCTCATACCTTTGGCTCACAGGAGTTCCGCACATGCCCCCACCATAAGATGTGCCCCCAAGTGAAGCTCGCTAGCTCAAAGCAGAGCAGTGGGAAGCCCAAGGCAGAGCCATAGCCCAGCCATATGGATCACCTCAGAAACACACACACTTACATATACGTGAACAATCTCTACAATGCTCTTCCAAGATAAGCACAATTGTTCTTACTATATAATACACAGAGGATAAACAAACCATTCAAGGTCACACAGCTCATTAGTGCCTAAGGCAGGATCTGAGGTCCATGTCCTCACCCATTGTCACAGGAGGTTAGTTTGTGCTTTTGTCCCTGGGGATTAAATTAGAAAGCCAATGCTGTCCAGTCAGGCAAGTCTGCTGCCGAGTAGACATTCTACATAGCCAGCTGTTCTTATCATACTGAAAATGTAGCTCTTTGCTGTCAAAATTAGAATATCTCATTGTCCCAGGCTCTAGCAGCTCCTTGCACGTGGCTGGCACACAGTGGCAGTGGATACAGTGCAGAATTCTTTCCAGAGCTTCTGATGAGTACCCTCCTGCTCTCCCCACACTTCTGCCACAGTGGCCCATGGCCAGTCTCTTCCCCCTGGCCCTTGGCTGAGCAACCACAGCTGACTGCAGCCTGCTCTGTACTTGAATGCACCCCTCAGGCTTCCTGAGGGGGTCTCGGGCAAACCTCTCCAACTATCCCACATTGCCAGCCCTTGTAGGTTTTTCTGTCCAAACCTTCACAAACGTCTTCCTTCGAGTCCCCCAAAATACTGCCTCTAATCCTGAAATAGTACCTCACACTCTCTCTAGCATGTCAGGATGGCTTTCCTTTTTCCTGGGCTGAAAATTCTAAAAGTCACTGTCTGCAACATCCCCAGAGACAGCCTGGGAGCTGGTCTGGGAGCCTTGGAGAGGCAGAAGCAGACTTTTCTACTGAGGGCACAGAGCTGCCCCGGGACTAGGGACTGTCATGAGTGTCCTGATTTCCCATCCAATATCATCAAGCCTCAGGCCACCCACACCATAAGGTCAAGCCTATACTGTCAGGTCTCCTCTGCTGCTGGTCTGTGTCTTTAGATTCCCCATCCTCATTTTATCTAAAAAGTCCCAGTCAGGGCTGGAGAAACATCTGAGCTAAGAGTACTCACTGTCCTCACAGAGGATCCAAGTTCCCAGTACCCACTTTGACTCATAACTGCCTGTAATTCCAGTTCTCCCGTGTGCCCAAACCCACTCACATACATATAATTTAGAAAAACAAATAGATAGGATAAAAGTCCCCTGTGGGCTGCAAGTTCTAAACGCTACCCAGTGGCTCTCCTTCTACACTGCCCCCACCTCAGCAGGGGCTCATTTCCTAGTGACTATGAATTCAGGTTTTACCCCAGTTCTGGAAGGGAGAGGACCACCGAGATCCCTGGAAAGACAAAAGCCCACAAGGAAGCAGGAAACTCTAAGGATGCCACTTTGTTGGACAGGACTATCTCCTGAGCTAAACAGCCACCACCTTCAAAAGATCTTCTGTGTCTGATCTCAAAAAATCACAGCTGGGCTTGCTGACTGCACATAGAGGGATGGGGTGAGGAGGGTCACAGGACCCTCACTGAGCCTCGAGCCATCCATTCCTCCTAACCAGTTCGATTCAGTTTTGCCCAAATTGCACATGGCCTGGAGTCTTGGGGAGGGGACTAGCCCAGTGGTTCCCAACCTTTCTAATGCCATGATCTTTTAATACAGCTTCCCGTGTTTTAGTGACCCCAACTATAAAATTATTTGATTGCTACTTTATAACTGTAATTTTGCTATTGTTATGAATTGCAATATAAATATCTGATCTGCAGCCCCCTGTGAGTGGTAATTCACAGGTTGAGAACCACTGGATTAGCAGCTACAGACAGGAAAGGACTAGAAGAGGGGCTCCATATACCATGGGGAGAGTCATCATCCATCCTGGGAGGGGGTAGATGTTTTCCTCTTCCCCAAGAAAGAAATTTTAGCAACATATCTTCAGCAGACAGAGCTGAGAGCAGCTTCAGGATCCCCCAACAACCTCTGCACCAACAAAGCCAGAAGACATCTGAGCCTTGTGGCCAGGTCATCTGAGCTTGGTGGAGAAGCCCATGTGTCCCTCTGACAATCTCACTAAACATCCCATAGAGCCTCCCGGGTAAAGACTAGGAACAGGGCATTCATTTAGTTCCTGACCCAAACCCTGCCAGTGGTACAGCCCAACCTGCCCTCCATATGTGCACAGATGTGTGCAAACATCGCCAGTGGTGAGCCTACCAGGTTGATTCTAGGGGTGGCAAGGGCTTTGCGGGGGCTCCAAAGCAGTGGGCATCAAAGTTATTCAAAATTTAGAGTTCTCAAGTTCTATCTAGAACCAATTGTTATTTTTCCCCAAGTGGAGAGTCACCAGTATTCCAGTAGGTACAAAAAGTAAGTAGTTTTGAACAGCGAGAATTGGAGCAGAACAAGCAATTTCCTGCTGGAGATAGCAAAAGGTCTGGGTGGCATGGGCGTGTTCTCTTGAATGTATGCCTCTGACTTGAATGTGCTCAGGCAAGAAACTAGTCTGTCCCAAAAGCAGGAAGCAGAGAGCTGAAGCCACGTCATTACCGAAGACACATCTAAGGCACGCCCATCCTCCCTGGTTCCGATCAGAGGGCTTGGGGGCCTTTCAGAAACAGGAGTCTGCAGTTCTTCCTGCTTCCAGATCTGACGTCAGTGCTGTGGTGTGGAGGGGGGCTACTAAAACAGGGATGAAGTTCTGACCCTGCTCTGACTGCCCCCACCTCACCCACCCCCAGTGGTTCCTTTGTCTTTTAATTTTAACCCACTCATTCACTTGTTTAGAGGCTCATTAGAGTCACCAGGAGAGCTGAAAACAATGCTCAAGACATTTATAGTCACACCAGTTGTTTTCAAATGCATCAGATGATTCTAATACACGGGTGAGGCACCGATTGTGCATGCGCAGTTCAGTTCAAGGATGTGCAGGTGCAGTTCTGGCGATCAGGCCTGTAGCCACATGAATGCATTGTTGTTCCAGCTCCTAAGAACCCCTGGTACAAGAAAGTTCTAAGATTCTAAGATTCCAAGGCACATGCAGTTCTCCAAAGAACTCTCTATAACATCTTGAAGAGCTAGAGAAGCGCCTACATTTTAAACAAGCCCCTAACTTCAGCTTGAAACAGGCCTGAGTTTCAAATCTTCAGAAATACTGAGTACAAAGTACAAAGTCCAAATGTCCCGATGCAGGAGATAGCCTAGGGCCATCTGATAGCACAGAATGTCCCAGCACAGGAGATAGTCTATAAAAAGCAAAAGCGGTTTGACAATCATCTGGCTAAGATAACAGAGGAATTCTGGGAGGTCCCTAAAAAAACCGAGTTAATCAGAACTGTATCCCCTAACTGGTGTGTAACTTTGTGGGTTTGCCTTTGAAAACTCAACTTGCAGAGGGGCAGATACCTCCTCCAACCACTGTTAAAATGGTACACTTGATGGGGTCCCTGCTGAGGCTTGTGTTTCTTTTCAAT
The DNA here is from genome assembly GCA_033318265.1 of Phyllotis vaccarum. Lineage (NCBI taxonomy): Eukaryota > Metazoa > Chordata > Mammalia > Rodentia > Cricetidae > Phyllotis > Phyllotis vaccarum. Next base: position 138,398,873 of record JARWLC010000009.1, on the reverse strand, counting down.
AAACTTATTTTGCATTTTGGAGAGTTGGAGTCTTTGGTGGTCTCTTTGGGGGTCTCATGACCAGGGAACAACAATCTCAGGTGCTTGGACAGATATGGTAAAGGGGAACTCCTTGCAGCCCTCTCCCATGCCAGGCAACTTGTAGGTATACCAAGTTTTGAAGCTACCATGTTTAAGCAAAACTGTACACGGGGTGGCAAGAGAACAAAAGAGAATTTGTGCATGAGTGAGCTTGGTGTCTGTGTTATCGGAGAAAACAACCCCCAGAACCTAGAGTTTTATACCAATGGTTCTTAATCTACCAAATGCCATGACTCTTTAGTATAGTTCGTGTTGTGGTGACCCCTCCCCCACTTACATCATTTCTACTTCATCACTGTAATTTTGCTACTGTTATGAATCGTAATGTGAATTTTTGTCTTTTCCAATGGTCTTAGGTGACCCTGTAAAAGAAACCCCCAAAAGGATTGCAACCTACATGTTGAGAACCACTGTTTTAAACAAATCCCCATCAACAATATGGAATGTTTGAGATGGAGTCTCTGCAATTCTTAAATTTTTAAATTATATTTTATCTCCTTTTTGTGTTTGCATGTGTGATGGTGAGCATGTGCACAGTGTGGAGACCAGGAAACAACTTCCAGAGTGGATTCTCCCAAATACTACATCAGTCCCAAGGATCAAACACAGGTCTTCAGGCTTGGCAGCAAGTGCCTTCATCCTCTGGGTCTATATTTGCTTTCAAATGGATGATTTAAGTTTGGGCTAATTTTGGGAACCACTGATCTAGCCCAAACCTACTCCTCACACATGCACACTGTGAACAGAGGAGGAAACCTCAAGCCTGAGCAGCACCCCTGCAGACATCCTGATGCTTTCTGAATACTGGGGGGGGGGGGGGGGGGGGGAGGTCAAATGAGTGACAGACTTGACTTTGTTCCCGTCGCCTCTATGAGGGAAGCAGATGCCACCAGCCAAGCCAGGAAGGCTAGAAGCCTGCCTTTGCTTTCAAGAGTGAGGCTGAATTAATGAGACCCTAAAGCCAGCAGTTGAGTATATTGACAGCTAATTAAAAGGTGGGTGGGCTCTGCAAGGGAGGAAGAAGACCACCAAGGCCAGAGTTGGAAAAGAGCATTCATTGTATTGTCATGGAGAATGTCTTCCCACCCCCAACCCAAGCTAGTAACCTCCTGCATGTGAGCTCCAGACACAGCCAGCACCACCTCCTCCACCTCCTCCACCTCCTCCACCTCCTCCACCTCCTCCACCTCCTCCACCTCCTCCACCTCCTCCACCTCCTCCACCTCCTCCACCTCCTCCACCTCCTCCACCTCCTCCACCTCCTCCACCTCCTCCACCTCCACCACCTCCTCCACCTCCTCCACCTCCTCCACCTCCTCCACCTCCTCCACCTCCTCCACCTCCTCCACCTCCTCCACCTCCTCCACCTCCTCCACCTCCTCCACCTCCTCCACCTCCTCCACCTCCACCACCACCAAAGTCATTCATTCCTTATCCAGCATGCTGTCTGCCTGCTACTCAGCAAAGACTAGGCAGGCTTTTCTCTGCTCTGTGGTACTGGGGTGTAGTATGAGGTTTCTGGCCCGGACTTTCCGGCCTAGCCTCAAGGTTTAGACCCGCAGACCCGCAGAGACACACCAATGCTTTCAATAGTTTTAGGCTGATCGGCCTAAGACCCAGGCATATAACTTGCTAACTCTTTACCCTTAGTCTAGCCCATGACTCTTATCCTGTTCAGCCATGTGGCTCGGTACCTTTTCTTAGACAATTATTTACAGTGGAACAACATAATCTCCCACACTGGGGGTCTCACATTCTCACCAAGAACCCCAACACTAACTACAGCCCCAGTCTGGGCTTTGCTCTTTATTTTGAAACTGGGTCTTTCATTAAGTGACCGGGACAGACATCCTCAGACTCAGAGTAGCTGGGATTACAGGCCTGCATCACCAAGCCTGACTTTTAAAGCCAGCTGACAAATTGCCTCACAATTCTAATCTATCAGTCAAAAACCTCTGCCTTCCCCTCTAGGACCTTATACTTGTTGTACAGGACTGTTCTCTAGAGCAAACTGCAGCCTTCAGGATCTCAGCTCAGCTTGGTTACCAAAGATCATCACTGTTGGATTTGTTGACTATTTACTTTCCCTCTCGGAAGGAGGGGGTGGGGAGAGTCATGGGACTCTCACCTGAGTATCCAGTCACCCCTCAGCCAGTTGTGAGCAAACCTTCCCTGACTGTATGAGGCTCAGTCTTGGGAAGCGCTAGAGTATATAATTGAGGAAAGATTTAACGAAGTAGTCTTCAAGTACACAGTCATGAGTAAATCATCATCCATGTTCGATCCCAGTATGGCTACTTCAAGGCCATGCATGATCCTCTCCATAATCCCTCACCCACTGCTCTGTAAGAAAGTTCCATAAACACACTGGTTCCCCAGCATGAACTATGGTAGAATAGCACCTTAGTTTTCTGAGGGGACCTTGAAAACAGAAAAGATGGACAGAGGAAAGAATTTTAGAAACAATCTCCTCAGTAGAATGCTCCCAGCCCTAAGCATCACATCTGTCCCCGTGCCGGTGGGACAGGTAGCATCATCTAGGTCTATTTGGTACCCAAACCCAGTGTGCATGAATATCCAACCCTGTCCTCCATTGCCTGGAAGCACCAGTGTGGAGCTGAAAGATGATCGCTATTTGCACTCAATAGTACATTCTCATTAGCAACACCCCCACACACTAAATTAGGCATGATTTTTCCATCTTAGTCATTACTGAATCATTAATTTACATCATGTATTCGGGCACACTAATTCTTAGGATCCTGTAAAGTAGGCAAGATAGCCTTCGTTTATTCTCAGAGGCTGAAGTTGGCAGGCCATGAGCTAATCAGCCACACTTTGGGTCTAGAAAGTCAGTTGTTAGATTTCCAACTCATCCCCCTAATTTCAGAGTACCTTGTTCTTCCCTGAAATCATGATACTCTCCAAAATAACAATGTTTTAGAACACAGTGGGGGGTGGGCTGTCGATCATATTTTTAATTAAACATTGTATGGCAAAGTCAGGAGAAAGAGGATACATAACATATTGAAGGCAATTTCAACATGTGACTGTTGCACCCGCGTCGAGGAACCACCAGAGACTTCATGTAAGTATATAAGGGTCTGTTTATTTTTATGGACAGACTCAAATGAACTAGGGCTGAAACCCTTTGTTTCGGAGCAGCGGAAGGTTATCAGCTCCGAGCCCCAAGGTGAGGGGGTTTTTTAAGAAAAACCTACATAAGTGAAGTGGGGTGCTGCACGTCTTGGCATTTCAGGATTGGGCAAAGGGGTATGGGGTACAGTATCTATTGGTTGAACTTTTTTGGCGTGAACCCCAGCTCTGGAGCAAACCCAAACCCTGAATCTCCTGGCTGAACTTTTGAATCTATTGGCTGTCAGGCACACTTCCAGATCTGGGCCCCATCCTCAGGCACTGAAGGCACCTTTCCTCTAAACAAAGCTTTGTAAGGATAAGTCTGTGCCTTCACATGACAGTTTTACTTCCATATTTCATTAAGTACTCATAAGTCAATAGGCCAAGTGGGAGCGCATTGTTTTCTGAAGAGCCATCCCTGACCTGATCACCTCTGTGGTAGGTGTGTAACCACACCCCCAGCCCCAGCAGGTCTTTCTCTTTCCTTCCTTGTGTGTGTGTGTGTGTGTGTGTGCATATGTGTGTGTGTCTGTGTGTGGTGTGTGTGTGTGCATATGTGTGTGTCTGTGTGTGGTGTGTGTGTGTGGTGGCATGTGTGTGCACATGTGTGTGTGTCTGTGTGTGGTGTGTGTGTGTGGTGGCGTGTGTGTGCACATGTGTGTGTGTCTGTGTGTGGAGTGTGGTGTGTGTGCATATGTGTGTGATTGTGAGTATATGCACATGTGTGTGTCTGTGTGTGGTGTGTGTATATGCATATGTGTGTGGTGTGTGTGTATGCATATGTGTGTATGTATGTATGGTGTGTGTGCATGTGTGTGCATGTGTGTGTGGTGTGTCTGTGTATATGCATATGTGTGTATGTATGTGTGGTGTGTGTGTGTGCATGTGTGTGCATGTGTATGTGATTGTGTGTGCATATGTGTGTGTCTGTGTGTGGTGTGTATGTATATGCATATGTGTGTGGTATGTGTGTATATGCATATGTGTGTGGTGTGTGTGTATATGCATATGTGTGTATGTATGTGTGGTGTGTGTGTGCATGTGTGTGCATGTGTGTGTGATTGTGTGTGCATATGTGTGTGTCTGTGTGTGTGGTGTGTGTATGCATATGTGTGTGATTGTGTGTGTGTGCATATGTGTGTGTGTCTGTGTGTGTGTCCAGCCCTAGCAGTGCTGAGAGAATGCTAACTCTAGGCAGGCAGGCACCCAGCTACTGAAACCAATTTAGTGCTAGACAAAGTAGCAGATTGACAAGAGCTATCTGCATTGCATTTACCCGCCAGACTGTGACCTATTTCTTTAAAATAAATCTTTTATTTGGGAGTAGTTGGGGACAGAGAATGTCCCCAACACCAACATCTACCTTACTGTAGCTAGCTGTCATGTCAGCTAACTTATTTAAGAATGACTTTTTCCTGGGTGTGAGGGGGAGAGAGGTGAACTGGGAAAAGACAGAAGCTTGTCTTAGTATCTGAGGTTGTAACAACTCCTTCAAGGGTTTGGGGCTTTTTGGTTTGTTTGGTTTTGTCTCTCAGGGTATTTTAGGAAAAATCCAGAGTCCCCAGGACAGTATAATCCCATGTGATCCATCTTGAAGTAGAGCTGTGTGACATGCTATGTTAAAGACGCCTGGGTCACGCCCACAGCAGAGATTTAGGTTTTGACATAACTTGACAAAATATATTTTTACTCATCTCTCTCACCTTCTCTGATCTTATCCCAATAAGCCCTGTTTGATGAATTCAGGCCAAGGGCAGTCAGGATTGCATCTTTCAAAGTCCTGGGCAGAGTCAAGTGGTCTCAGCCAAGCCTGGAGCGGTCTGATGCCAGGCTCATGCATCCTGAATTTTTAAGCAGCCCAGCAACACTGAACCTGGGGGTCTGCCAAGGGTACAAGGAGAAAGTCTTTCAAAGTGCCATGCTAATGGTTCTGCCAAGGAAGAAGGAGGATATGAGAAGGGATGGGGTAGAGGAAATAGGTATCACTGGAAACTGGGGCTGAAGTCATCTCCTGTAGTCCAGTGTTTACCTCTCAGCCTCAGAGCAAGAGGCTGTGTCTTCAGAAAGGAATAAGACACCTGAGCATCTCAGGTGTCACCTGGTGCCTGCGTTTGCCCCAGGAAAGAGGCTTCCGGGGGATGGGAGGCACAGCTTGCCTTAGAGAGGATAAATGGACCTGATGGCAAAATCTTGGAAAGCAGGAGGCATCTGAAGGGAACAGTGCTGGCAGCTGTGCCTAGCTATATTCCAAGCTTTCTCTTTAAGACATCCGGTCTGTTCACGCCAGTCTTTCAAGAACATTCCACTCAAATTGAGTGGTTGTTAAGCCCATTCAAAACAAATGTCAGATATTCCTTAATTAGCACAAATGAATTTGGCATACAATATTTACATGGTGCTATTCTTTTACTTTTCCTTATTTTACTTATTTATTTGCTGAAACAAAACAGTTGTTCATAGTGCTTAGCTTTCCTGAAATGCCCCGTTTAGACTCGCTGTACTCACTGGGCTTGGGGGCTCCGGGGCTCTGCCTGCAGAACACACAGCCAGGGGAGGGTTAGGAGATCTCTCCAAAGGAAAAGAAGGAAACAGAGAGGATGCTGTGAACCCACAGAGGCACCAGAGGAAGAAGACACAAGGTGACATTACAAAAAGGCCATGTGTGGAGATGGAGAGAATTATGACTAATCTGGAAAGGCAAATATATAGAAAGTCCCAGAAAAGTTGGAGTCCACTGTCTCCCATTTAAATATATCCTGGGAAAAGGTTTTCCCCAGCCTCTGTCATAAGCAGGATGAGATAAATGGATGTGAAGAGAAGGGCTTGGAGCTCCATAGCCATTGGGGCTCCTGTGGGGGACCCTGGAGGGGATGGAGCCCCAGTGAGTCTCAGGCACCTCTTTCATTCTTCCCTCTGTCCTTATCTAGTCCAGAGATCTGGGTTTGTTTGTTAGTTTGTTTTTTAAAAATAAAAAGTGAAGAGGAAGGAATAACCAGGGGCCAAGGGTCAGGTGACCTGGTGGCACAGGACTGTGGTCCCAGTCACTTAGGACTTTGAAGCAGGAGGACCACAAAGACATGCCTGAGAGAGAAACTGGGGGAGACTTTGTCTCAAAAATTAAAAAGTACGCTGTGTGGTGGTGGCACAAGCCTTTAATCCCAGCATTCGGAAGGCAAAGGCAGGTGGATCTCTGCGAGTTTGGAGGCCAGCCTGGTCAACAGAGTGAGCTCCAGGACAGCCAGGGCTACACAGAGAAATTCTATCTTAAAAACAAACAAAAATAAATAAATCAATAAATAAGTGAATAGAATTACGTTTAAAAAGTAGAGGAAAGAGCTGTGACGAAGTTCCCGTGGTACAGTGCTTATCCGGCACACACATGACTCTGAGTTCTCAGTGGAAAAAACAAACAAACAGCCCTAAAAACAGGGGCTAAAGAGATGGCTCAGCACATACTGCAAAGGACTTCAGTTCAGTTCCCTGAACCCACATCAAGCAGTTCACAACCGCTTTGTCCAGCCTCCACAGGGAGGCACACACATGCACACACACACACACACACACACACACACACACACACACACACACGTAGATAAAAGTGAATCTTTAACAAATAAAAATGAGAATTCAAAGGAAGAATCTGGAAGCAACGTTTCACTAAAAACAGTTTCAGAGCTAAGAAAGTTGAGCTTGAGTCTGGGCAGCAGAGAGCAGCAGCCATAATCAGAAATAAAAACACTTGCCACTTCCCAGGCACTTTCTAGGTCACAGTGATAGGAATAAACGGGCCCTTTGTGTGAGGAGAAGACACAGTTACAATGCTGACCGCACAGGTCAGGACCTTGGGGGATGGACATCTTATTTTAGTACGTATATGTTTTACTATCTTATGTGTATGAGTGCTTTTATGCACGTATGTCTGCCCACGTCATGTTTGTCTGGTGCCAGAAAGGATCAGAAGAAGGCTTTGGATCCCTGCAACTGGAGTTACAGATGCTTGTGAGCAGCCTTGTGGGTGCTGAGAATCAAATCCAGATCCTTTGCAGGAGCCACTAGTGCTCTTAACCCCTGAGCTGCCTCTCCAGCCCTTTGGAGAACATTTTGGATATAGACTTTAGGAGCAACCAGTCCAGTCTCAGCATCCCAGAGGCCCTAGGCCCTGTGAGAGACCTTTGACGCTATAAACCAAGCACTCAGGCTCACTGTTCCAGGCTGGAGATCTCTGAAGATGAACTATGAAACCCAAGAGCTCTTAGGAAGATGATAAGGTGCTATCAGCAACCTCCTGCCAAGGACTGGATAGGTTAAACCAGATGTAAGAAGCAGAGTGGTTTTGCCAAGGGTGGAGTGTGAGGAGATGGGAATGGAGTTTCTGTTTAGGAAAGTGGAAATGTTCGGGGCAAGGATTTTAGAACAGTGAAGCTACATTCACCACTTCTTCACTTTTGAAAAATGGGCTGAAATGGTAAGATTTAGTTATGTACATTTTAATCCAGAAAATTTAAGAGATAAAATTAATATTTTTAATGTTCGTGATTGTATTATGTACTTAGTAAAATAAAATACTGAAATGAAAATATTCATTTACACTAATAGTGGTAGCATGAGTCTCCCTAAGCTTTCCTTCACATTTATCAATTATTAAAATAAATTAAAGTAAGGCTGAAATATTTGAGTCTATATAACCACTTTATTTAACATTCTGTTTTCAAAACAATGGAACTGTATTTGTAAACACAATCAAAGTGCCCATGGTGTCCATTGTTGAGATGTGTTATAATTTATTTTCTCCTTTCCTAATTTTGACATTTAGATTTTTCCTGATTTTCTGTGTGACTGATATCATTAGAATGTGAATGGGCTTTTGCCAGCCTCTATCTGTTTGCCAAAGGCTGGCTTCTGCTAACATCGAACATCGTCACTGGGTCAAAGGACAGGCTACTGATTTAAAAAGCCATTTATGTCCCTCCCTGCTGTTCCTCCAGTGACAACTGGAATTATGAACAATACCCCTACTGGTTGGCTGTAAGAGTCTCACATTCCCTCATCAGGACCTCCTGGCCCATCCCTAAGGTGGGGCCTAGCCATCTGAACTAACAAGGCCTGCTGCTAAGAAGCCTCAGTGCATATCCTGATGCCTGGCTCACACAGGAAGGCAACGAGTTGAGAAGCAAGTGGAGCTACCCCTTGGGATACACCCCACACACACACACACACACCACCCAGCTGAGATGGCATTGGAAACTCTAGCTTAGTCTTGGCTACTCATGACTCATTTCACAAGCTCCCTGCTCAGGAGCAAAAACAATGACCTTCGGGGATTCCTTGGAGGCTGGTGAGCAGGGCAAATGTAGCCTAGACAGCACTGATCTTGGTCTCCTGTCCCATGTCACATACCCATCTTTGGGAAAGTGCAAATCTCTAACCCTGACTCAGTTCTGACTTTTAAGGGTTTGAAATGTCCCTGGGGCTTTTTGCAGGGTCTGCTGGCCTTTTCTCCTTATGGGTGTTCCAGTTCTCCTGGGGAGCCTCCTGTTCCCCTGCAACCTCAGCTTAAATGTGACTTCTACAGTCAAAGACTGGGGACCATTCAGACAAGATCAACGCATCTTGCCTTTTTTTATGATGCTTTGAACAACTTCTAATTGTACTGTTTTTCCTGACTGTTGATTAATGTATCATCTAGTGCTTTCACTCAATGAAAATATTTTGAGGGCTTCTGTGAGCTGGAAAATGTTCTATTTTTCTGGGATGCAGTGGAGCACAAGACAGATTGGGTGCATCTCCTGTGGCTATGAGCATTCAGTGGGAAATAAACAGATATCAACAAGACCGAAATTCTAGTCTGCTCCATAGATAAGAAACTGTCAGATGTGCTAGAGAGAGAGAGAGAGAGAGAGAGAGAGAGAGAGAGAGAGAGAGAGAGAGAGAGAGAGAGACTGCCCTCAGAAGATCCCAGAAGAATTGGGGATGCCAGAGGCAAGCGGGACACCTGCACTCTGGGTCAGTTGGAGGAACTGAGAGAGGTGGCAGCACGTGGGGACACTGGAGGGGAGGTGTGAGGGAGGGGAATAGCCCATGAGGAGGACAGCACGGCACGACCAGAGCCTACAGCAGGACAGTGAGCAGATGTGCATGTGTCCAAAAGGCAGATTGTGACCCCTGAAGTTGATGATGGGGAGGTGATAGATGCCCTAGACCTCATGTTCCAGCCATGGCCAGATGCAGATGGAGAGTTAGAAAGCCTGTATCTAAGCTGAGAAACATCTGAGTGAAGAGAGGGAAGGTTTTTAAAAGTTATTTTCATGACATTTATTTGGTGTGTGTGCATGCTGTGTGCACTAAAGCACTCGTTTGTAGGTCAGAGGACAATTTGCAGGAGTCAGTTTTCTGCTTCCATTGTGAAGGGTCTAGGATCGAACTCGGGCCATCAGGCTTGGCTGCAAGTACCTTTATCCGCTGAGTATCTCACTGGCTTAGAGTTGCATTTTTGTTGGTTTTTGAAGATGGGCTTACAATGCTCAGAGACAGCAAAGAACATTGCTGCCTTGAAAGATGCGAAGGCAGCGGATCCAGAACAGGAATCTAGTCTATTTACTTTGTTTCCTGCAGAATACAGGCATATAAAGCCTGAATAGTATAATGGGATTTCACATGCCATTACCCCAGAATTAGTGCACGGCCAGTCCAATCTCCTCTATATTCCTACCCAACTTATTATCTTCATATTATCGATTTATTGTTAATCTTTAAAAATTATGTGGCAGTAGTATAGGCAGGGCTTTGTGCTTGCTAAGATGCACTCTACTACTGAGCTCCAGCATCAGCATATGTCTATCTATTTATCATCTATCTATCCATTATCTATCTATACATGATCTATCTATCTGATACATATTGTGTACACCCACACACACACATATATCTTTTTGCTTTGAAATAGGGTCTGAATATATAATCCAGGATTTTTCTAATTTATTTTTACATTTATTTTATGTATATGAATGTTTTGCCAAGAGATCGGAACAAGAAAGACTTCAGATCCCCTGGTATTGGACTTATGTGTTGTGAGCCGCATAAGCATGTGAGCATGTGGGTTCTGGGAACCCATTCAGGTCCTCTGAAAGAGCAGCAAGAATTCTTAACCACTGAGCCATCCTTCCAAGCCTCAGCAACCCTATTTAAACTCTTGGTCACACAAAATATGTAGAAATAGAAGGCTTTCATTGGGAGAAGGAGGAGGGTAAGACAAAATCACGGGGAAAGGAGAAATACTAAGATTAACTACGTACGTGTATAAAACTGTCAACAGGTAAAAATATTACACAAAAGAGTCTGAACAGAAGCCACCCAGGATACTCTACCCCACCCCTCAACCCCCCCCCCCCCATTTTCAGTCATCTTCTGGCTCCTGGCTTTTCTCAGAACCTCCTCCCGAGCACAAACACTCATTTATTTGACCCTACCCTCCCAAAGCTGAGATCTTTGAAGGTAGGAACTCTGTTATAGTCTGGTCCTAGAGTGTCCCCAAAGGCCCACATGGTAAATATTTGATATTCAGGTTGTGGGCACTGTTGGAGAGTTGGGGAGCCAAAGGAGGTGGGGCCTTTTGATAAGAAGTAAAGTCACTGGCTGTTTGAAGAGAATATTGGTGGCCAGGTCTCTCTTCCTGTCTGACTCTTTGCTTCTGGGACACCATGAGGTCAGCACCTTCCTCTGCTCTGTGCATCCACCACCATCTGCTGCCTACAGCCCAAAGAGCTGTGGCCTGAAACCGGAAGCCCAAAGAGACCTTTTCTCTTTATAAGCTGATTATTTCAGGCCTTTATTATACTAATGGAAAGGTAACAGAATCGGTGAATGTTCCATCCTGAACATGATTTCTGACATTTATTTACTTATTACCTGCCTCGTTTCCAAAAGCATTCAAGATTACATCTGATCAAGGTTTTGCTAAATCTATTTGCTAAAGAAATAAGAACACACACAGCTGAATGAGCAAGTGAGTAGACAGTTTCCATGGTTTTCCTCTCATACTCTGATGCCTTCCTTGGGGTGATCTCCACATTTGTGATAAAGGAATGTGTCCAAGCAGAGGCCAGGAGGCTTGCCTGTCCCATGAACTGTGGAGCTGATGATCTAACAAGAATGGCAGAGTTAAAGATATCCTTTAAAAAGATACTGTACCTCTCAACCTATCAGACTGTTAAACCAATGGATTCCGGGGGAGGGGGGGAATGGAAAATTTCCCCAGGAATCTCACACTGAAGAAAAAGGACTGGGGGTGGGGGTGGGGGGGGGTCATGACTCTAGTGAGAGATTTCACAGGGTTCTAATAAGGCCACATTGCAGCATGACATGGATGGGTCAGTGGTGAATGGGACCACTCTTGGCTAGTCTGCTTAGATGGCAGGCCTTTGGCTTCTATTCAACCTTTCTTTATTCTTACTTCAGGACCCATACACACTTGATGGTGGTGACAGTGGTAGCCTTGGTGGTGGCAGTGGGCCAGTGGTCATGGTGGCAGTGCTGGTGAGGCGTTGATGGTGGTGGGAGATTCTCTGGAAATCTCTGCCCCTTTTCCCAATGCAGCCACATTGAGTAAATCACCTTTTTTTTCTGTTCTCCGCTATTAATTTTGCTTTCTCAATTGGCTATCAAGTATAGGTGGCCAGACCAGGCTTGAGCGCAGGCTACGACTCTCTCCATCCCCAGCAAGTTTGATAACAATGAATCAGACTGGCATTGAGTTTGGTCTTTGGCAACCCCCTCATGATTCATAACGCCTCATAAAACAAAGTGACCATGTCCTCTTCGCATGAACCACTTCCTTTGCCCCCATTTGTGTCCCTGGCCATTTTTCAACTGGCTGGGAGTGTGTTTCTCTCCCTCTGCTGTTTAAATATATGTGCATTAGTGGCCTATATATGCATGCACGGCTACCATTAAACCATTGATTCAGAAAATTAACTTGGTTTCAATTCCATTTCTGTATTCCAACATATTGCCCATTTCTTCTGTGTCACATGCAAGCTGATGGTATGTCTCCCGCAATCGCAGCCTGTTAGTAAAGCCCACTGTGCCAAAGCAAGGCAGAAAGAGGCTGTGCCCTGTCTTTAAGAGCGTGTCTGTGAACTCCAGTAGACAAGTTCTGTCACCCTATGTCCTCATGCTGAGACCGAATCCTTTTTCCTGTATTTTTTACTCCTGAAATCTGTATCTTTGTCAGTGTTGACCCCTCAGCCTGAGAGTGGTTAACTCACAGAGTTGGAAACACACAGTTTCACATCTGAGCACTCCACAGAGGACAGATACAGGTATGGATCCACATGGGCACAGTCATCCTCGGTATCCAGAACCCCTTGAGATATTAGAAATGGAGCATTTGCACAAGATCTGCACATACTCCCCACGTATTTTACATCACCATTACATGGGTTATAATTCTAGTGTAGTGCAGACGGCTGGTGGGTTGTTCTGTGCTGTCTGTGGAATAATGAAAATGTCTGTGCTCAGGACAGACAATATTAACAAACTGTTTTAATCTGAAGTTTGTTAGAGTCACAGATGCAGATCCCCCAGGTAAGGACTACACTCCAAATGCATTCTTCCACAAACATTCATATTGGCATTCATAATTTTGGGTGGTTGATGACCTTGCCTAGAAATCTAAGCCCATGTTACAGAGTTTCTGCCAATTCCAAGAAAGAACCCGACTCCCATTGGCTGTCACTTACTTTTGCTCACAGTCTGTTAAATTAACCTTTTCTAGAATGTTCAAGGCTTTAAAATAAGCTAAATTTCCAGACAAGACATATTACTTTTTAGAGCAAGAAGATGGCCTGTGTGTGGTCCTGGAAACACAGGAAGATGCTCTCTGGAAGAATGTATCCAAAGTTTCTGGGGAAAACTGAAATGAAGTGAAGCTCCTTCGGGAATGGCAAAGATTTTCATGAAAGAAATCCCTTTAAGTTAGGAGTTTTCATATAGAGCTGAGAATGTTGTAGGAGGTTCTGAAAAAGGTTTTTTGGTCGCATGTGACTTGCTTTGTTGGGCCGGGCAGGAGCCTGTCAGAATAGCTGAATCTGGAGTCTCAGGAGGTGTCAGAGATTTCCTGCCATCTCTCCACTCACCCTAGCAACTAACACCTTTCTCAGGCAGGATGGCTCCCCAGAGATGATGCCTCTTAAACCATAATCCCGGAAACATCTGTTTGGGGAAGGTGAGGCTTCCATTGTGCAATTGAATAGAATTGCTACATTTACCAAACAAAATTGAAGACATCTGCTTTGGCTACTTGTCACTGTGGCAAGATACAGGACAGAAGCAAAGGAGGAAAGATTTACTTTGTCCCATTTCATCAAAGGAGTCAGTCTGCACTGGAGTGGGCAGAACATGGTGCTGGCAGGAGTCTGCAGCAGAGGCCTATGCTTACACTTTTTAAAGGTCAGGAAATCCAGAAAGAGGAGATAGTCAGAGCAAGTATAGACTCACACCTAGTGACCAAATTCCTCCAGCCAGGACCCACCTCTCGGTTTTCCTCAGTTCTCCCAAATAGCTTGCCACCTTTCAGAAGCAAGAGTTCAGATGTGTCCTTAGCAATGTCATATTCACTTTGAAATTTATAAGTATTATGTATTGAGTAGTTGTTTTTTTTTTTTTTTTTAATTTCACAGGAACAACAGATAATTTCTGTTAGATAGATTCTGGTGAAATATTTGGACTGTAGAAGAAACGATTCATTTGCCTGGGTTCAAATTTTGAATTTGGCTTTAAAAAGCAGCCAGTATCATATCCTAAAAACTCCAGTACTGTATCCGTCCAGGGCCATGCCAACAGAGAGCCTACCTGGGCCAGCCTGAGTCACACAGACATAGCCTAGATCCTATAGGTGAGGTCAGCCTGACTCCAGGGACTGGGGATTAGGAGAGACAAGCCACCAGCCAGTTACAGTTTCAGGCCATCTAACCTGAGAAGCAGTCTCATTGTGGGATATAGTTTACAGTCAACTGTTTTTAATAAGCAGGTGCACATTCTAAAATAATGATAAAAAGTATAGAGGATACATAAACTAGCTCTTACCTGAAGCCTGTTCACTCACTTCCTTTAAACTGTGGTACTTAGCGGAAAGAAAGCTGAACCATATCTGGGGAAGTTTGAAGGATATAGACAGTTTTTGTTTCTAATGAAAAGAGTTTTGTTTGTTTTTGTTTTGTTTTGTTTTATGTGCACGCTCTTACACATCCGACCACAGAGACCAGAAGAGGGTCTCGATCGCTTGGAGCTGGGTTCATCGGGAGGTGGTTTTGAGTCATCAGACTCAGGTGCTGGGAACTGAACTCAGGTTCTCTGTGAGAGCAGTACATGCTCTTAACTGTGAAGCCACCTTTCCAGCCCAGGCAATGTTTTCTAAAGGCAGAGGGGCTGGTATAAGTCACCAGGTTTGGGGATGAGAGGTCAGGGAGTTACTCAGACTTAGCCTATCTGTTATCTCAGGAGCCCAAGGAGACGGATGAAGCAAAGGTGACTGGGCTTATAGCCAGCATAAACTTGAGGCCTTGGTCACAGTTCAGAGTTCTCTTGCTAGCGCTTCTGAAAGCTATGACAGCTGGCTGGAAAGCTGTCCAGTCATTCACCCAGCACTGGGTGCCGGTTATAGTCATTTTCTGACAAATCACTGTGAAGCATCCAGAAGGCAAGCCTCTCGTTCCAATTCCCCCAGTCTCTCACATGTGCTCAAAAAGCCTTCTCTGTACAAATAAAAGAAGTGCCATTAACTTCATTTTTCAGAGGAAAGTGACTCATTTATTGCCTGTTCAAAATCCCTGGCATAGCTGAGATTTAAGGTTAGGGTGAAGATCTGATGCCAAAGGCCTCTGTGTAACATGGGGTGGAGAGGAGGGAACGAGGTGGTATTGATGGTGTGGGCCCTTAAGTACCAACTGGGCATGTGGAATGTCTCTAAAGGTTCCCTTTGGTGCAGAGCTGTTTTTTACTGCCCAAGACCGACTGTGGGGAGCAGCTGGCTACTTACTGAGTTACAAGTGCAGCCCCTGACCGAGGTAAGAAAAGGATGGGGCTGGAGCAGACAACCCTACGGAGTGCTTGGGGATTCATTGTATTAGGGACCACACCTTATAGCTGACCCAAGACTTGGTTCTCAGTCTTAAAGAGTTTGTTGTTGTGGCTCAAAACAAGAAAAGGGTGATGTGAGGTCCACGAAGCAAAAGGCCTCTTGCTATTAATGTCCCTCTTTAACAAGACACCCTAGATGTCTTCTAAGAGGGCCCTCAAAGTCTTTAAGGGGTCACCACATCCGGAAAAGAGAGACTGTGCTGTGAAAATGCAGAAAGCCTGCAGAGCAAGAGCTGGGAACTTTGATGGGTGAGTCCACCATTCTTAACCAAGAGAACCGGAGAGGGCTGAGAGCTTCAGAACATTTTCCCAAGCAGCTAAAATCCCAGGTTTATCTCCTGCCTCCAGTGAGCAAACAAACTCTCTTTAAACCCTGGGAGTAAGTGACTCCAGTAGATGGAACCCTGGGCACGCCCCCCCAGCGGGGATGCTGAGGGGAAGCTAGGCGAGAGATACCTGTGGGGGAAGGGCTGCAGGTGCTACCTGGGAAAGCATTCTCCTCTGTCGCCAGTACTGATGTGGCATGGTTGGTTTTTAAAGCCTTTTAAGCCCTATTTTTACACCGAGCACATTTTTCTTCTCTTTCAAAGGAACAAAGGGATCACACAACCCACATGCCCTTCAAACTGGCAGCTGGGGAGGGAAGACAAGGAACAGAGCTGCAGATGAGAGAGAGAGCTGGTTTCCCCCACGTCCGCCTTCTGCATCCTCAGAGAAGGGCAGCCAGCAGATGCAGGCTCGGAACAGCCACCCATCCTTAAAGCTTCCAGTGCCCAGCAACTAATTATTACTGTGGTATTCAGGAATGGGATAGGAAAAAAAATAATAAAACTCCATCTTTCTTTCAAATACTTAGATAATCCTGATCAGAAACCTGGTCTTTCCATGTGACAGTGAGTTCACTGTGACATGCTTTGTCTTCTATGTGCACACACGTGTGTGGGAGATTTCAGTACATTGGTATCTATAGTTCTTAAAGAAAATAATCTCCCTTACTTTCTTGGTTTCTCTTAAAATGGAAAATATTAACACTATTACTCACACAGTTATTTTGAAAGTGGAAGGGCAGATGATTCATCTCCAATTCCAGGGACAAATAGTAAGTTAGTATTGGGGTGACTTCTCTAAGCAATTACATTTGGAGTGAAATTTGAGGACATGGTGTCATTAGAAGAGATTTCTGGCTGGCACGTGTCATCTTCCGGGCTTTCCGGGCCTTCTTCAACCTTACTGACTTCTAAGAATCCTGGCTCTCCCCACTCCTGAATCCATATCCCATCTAGCTCTTGAGTCGGACCTGGCTGGGACACCACACTGTGGATTGTCAAGTATTTGCACTACATCCTCCAAAAACTCAAAGCAGAAAGTGGTATTGTCGTGGGGGGAAGCCACACCCACATTAAAGACTGTAAGGTGGTAACTGAATAAGATTTCCCAGGTGTGCAGAGCAGAAATGTTGCAGATTCCGAGTCAAATTATCTTGGGCTCTCACCAGCCATCCTCATGTCCGACCCAACACCCTGTGACTAGAAGGTGAAGTTTTGATTGTGTTTACTTAGATTTTTGTCAACTTGGAACAAGCTAGGGTCATCTGGGAAGAGGGAACTTAAATTTAAAATTGCCTCCATCAGGTTGTCCTGTAGGCAAGTCTATGGGGCATTTTTTAAAAAGTTATTAGTTACTGATGTGGGAGGGCCCAGTCTACTGGGGGTGGCTGCCACCCCTGGGACAGGTGGTCCTAGGCCGTATAAGAAAGGTAGCTGAGCAAGCCAGTGAGCAGCACTCCTCCACCCTCTGCATCAGCTCCTGCCTCAATTCCTGCCCTGACTTACCTCAGTCATGGGCAATGAACCATTAGCTACAGTAAACTCTCAGCTCCACAAGGTGCTTCTGGCAGTGTTGTTTTCTCATGCCAGTAAAAGCCAACTAAGATAGGCCTCTCTGCTTCCACGAGCTAAAAGCTAAGAGTGTCACCAGATCTCATCAGACGTCATAGCAGAGATTCCCATCCTTTGTCTCATCCGCCTACCTGACATCCCACAAAGAGATCTAAGGATGCCTTGACTTATAATTTTCTTTTATTCTATAATTATGAAGATTCAAGGGAATTGTTTCCTTATTGTAGAGTGTTGTTTGAGGTAACCTGAACCCCTCCCTGTTCCTAGGTCATGGCCAAGCATATTTAGCTCAAGAATAAACCTCCTCCTGTCCTCTTTGAAAGGATAAACATGCTTTTTATGAACCACAGAAGCCCGGGGACCACAAAGAAAGTTGAAACTACCCCCCCACACACACACACAACCACACTGCCAGGCTGTGGTCCCTGCCCCTGTAAGTTTGCCCATTAGTGGCTTTGGGTGTCAGTGAACAATTTCCTGGCTCCTGGATCTGCATATCATTTTAAAAGCAGAAAAGAGAAACACCCTGGACACAGAGAAGTAGAAAAAACATATATGTGGATATACAGCAACATTATTGGATGTTGCTGTCAAGGAAATCCTACATCATAACCTAATAACATTTCCTATGAAAATAGTCTCATCTTACGGAAAGATATTAAACAAACCTATAAGGGCTAGAGAGATGGCTCAGCATGTGGCTGGTCTTACAGAGGACTTCAACTTGGTTCCTTGCACCCACATGGCTGATCACAGCCATCTGCTACTCCAGTTACAGGGAATCTGATGCCCTCTTCTGGTCCTCAGTGGTACTGCACACTCATGGTACACATACATACATGTAAGCAGACATAAAAATAAAATAAATGAATCTCTAAAAGAAACCTATCTGTCAACTACAGACAAAGTAGGTTGCTAGGAAACCCCATTCTAAGAAGCCAGCTGCAGGTTGGTGGGTTTTTGTTTTTTTTTAATGTTTTGGGGAAGAGACAGAGAAGTTTTAATAAAACCCCCCACACTGATTTTCTGCCTCTTGGGACAAAAACTGAACTTATGAACCACTTCTTCTTCAAGCATGTAGTTGTTGTTTAAGACTCTTTGCCCATGCTGGCCTTAATTGGGCTCTTGGTTCTTCTACTCAACCTTCAAGTACTAGAATCCCAGATATGCACTACTTGCCCAGGCTTAAATATCTAGCTTTTAAAGAGTTAACCCATCCTTTGATGCTTTCACATGAAATAAGGTCTAGGTGTTCTGTGTCTCATTAGAGATTGACTGTAAACATGAAACACACATACGGTGGCCATTAGGCAATATTTACAGCAATAACATAGGCACTTGCAGAGCTGACTCATCTAATGATGCTTCTGGATTTGATTCTTGTCCACAGCCAAAATGTCATGTTTAGCCCCATTTATATTTAGCCTCGGGTTCATCAGCACATTGATTTGCTGTGCTTTTGCTTAGAACTCTCTTTCTGGTCTTAATCGTTGGGGGTGTCGAGGCTTTTAATCCTTTCCAATCAAGAACTACTGATTTCCACCTGTGTTCCCTTTCTCACGCCTGACACCCCCAAACATGTGCAGTGCATTCCCCATGGCTGGCTGCACCCCCCCCACCATACCCATCACTAGTGGTAATCACATCCCCTTTTCTGTGGCAGACCTGCATCCTGGGAGGGCTCCTAATATGAAAGGATCTGTCACCACAAGAGCCAGGACAGTCCACATGCCATGCTTAGGGCCCCTGAGGGGCCACAATAACCAAACATAGGCAAGCGATATCTTTGTTCACAGGGGCCTTCCCCACAGCCTATCCAAGCAGCCAGGCCACTGCAGTTTCCTTTTGCCCTTTAGGCTTGGACTACAGCTGTGACCACAAACTGGTGTCACCCATCTCACGTCCCTAGTTCCTGCTTTCTTTTCCCACATCAGGAGACACACATTTCACTCTACCTCTGAGCTCTCTAAAGCTAAGGAAAGTCACCACAGGTACGGGGGTATAAGAAAACACTCCATGCTCTCCACACTCACATTCCCATCACGGCCTCTTGTCTCCTTTCTGCCCTTGCCTTCACTGGCCTCTGCTAGTCCCCTGGATCCTCTGAGGTGTCCTGCCTCCTTCAAGCTGAAGCCACTCACCATTTGGAATGGATGCTGGCCCAAATCCTGAGCACACACCCCTGCTTGCAATCTGTGCAGCCTAACACAGGATCATTCCTGACTGCTTGATGTCCAGGTCTTGACCTCGGTTTGATATATATGTCACCGGGCTATTCCTCAGAGAACTGGCTATTTTCCAGATTCTACCCAAGGAATGCCATCTTCCCCTTGCCTAGCAGGATGATGCTAGGAACAACCTTCAAAGGGGATTTGACCTGGTGGATGAGCTGCCATGAGGAATGGGGAGGGGTCAAGTGGGGCAATGGTAACTTTTACCTTCAGTATGGATACCCCACAGAAGAGAACGCACGCGTATCTGACCCAGACTGAGGAATAAGGGCCCAGGCATCTGTCTCTTTAAAAGAGCCGTGCTGGTTAGTTTTGCCTCAACTTGACCATTTGAGAAGAGAGACCCTCAATTGAGAAAATATTTCTATATATTGGCCCATGGGCAAGCCTGTGGTAGCATTTTTCTCACTGATGATTGCTATGGGAAAGGCCAGCTCATTGTGTGTGGTCCAGGGTTCTATAAGAAAAGCAAGCCATGAGGAGCAAGCCAGTAAGCAGCATCCCTCCATGATCTCTGCATCTGTTTATGCTCCCAGATTCCTGCTTTGACTTTCCTCGGCAATGGAGTGTGACCTGAGAGTTGGAAGCTGAAAAACCCCCATCCCTCCCCCAGGCTGTTCATGGCCATGGCACTCTGTTAAAACAATAGAAGCGCAGCTAAGGCAGACAGGCTCCGGGTGCTGTGAGCCTTCTTCCAGATTTCTGCAACCTCCACTTCAACCTCAACCTTAACCTACTAATATGTTCCCAGACCAGGAAACAAAAGATAGGACATGCAGCCAACTGGCTATCATGGGCCATTTGCCACTTAGGGCTAAAAATGCTTCCTCCTTGGGATATGGGTATCATTCATGTTTGCTCTTCAGGATGTCCTGAGGCCATTGAGCCCTCATGCATGCACTTCATTAGAACACATTCTCTTTTTTCTCTGTTGTGGGGAAGAGAGTATGGGAGAGTCTCTGTCACTGTCGTCCATGGCAACAATGCTGTACTGTACTGTATGTTTGAATGGAGTGGGTGTGGGCAAGAACTCACTGCACCTGAGGCTGGAGATGGGGTCCAGGCTCTCAGGGTCTTCTCAAGGTCCTCTCTCCTGACACATCCAAAGGATGGAAGCTTGGCCTGCATATATCGAAAGAACTCAGATGTGACAATTCCAAGTTTTGATACTGACAGAAGGAAAAAGGACCCCAATAGTGAAGTTTACAGACTTAACATTTCTCAGCTTCACAATGATGCAAAAGTGCTACGTCTTCAGTAGAAATGGGACTTGAGAATCACACTTTGTTCTTTCCACAGACTGCAATGTGCATCTGGTCCTTTCCCGCACGGCTGAGCACAGCTGTCTCTCCTATGATCTGTCCTGCTGAGTTAGCCTGCTCTAGAGGTCAGGTGGATACAGTGTGTACTCCTTCATCTGGAGGCTTTCCAGCCTTGACACTATCGTTTATATTGACTGAGTCCTACACTGAGTTCTGTGCCTGCTGTGCCTGAATCCTTCTAGGGGCGCCTTTGATCCCCTCATGAGGTCTATGTCCTCAGCTCATGTCCTGGTCACGGTTTCTAATGCTGCGTTGAAACACCATGGCCAAAAAGCAAGTTGGGGAGGAGAGGGTTTATTCAACTATACTTCCACGTGGTTGTTCATCACTGAAGGAAGTCAGACAAGCAAACAGGGAAGGAACCTGGAGGCAAGAGCTGATACAGAAGCCATCGAGGATGATATGTGCTGGCTTGCTTCCCGTGGCTTGTTCAACTAACCTTCTTATAGAACCCAGAACCAGCAGCCCAGGGATGGCAGCACTCACCATGGCCTGGGCCCTCCCTCCCCCACTGATCACTAAATGAGAAAATGCCTCACAGCTGGATCCCAAGGAGGCCTTTCCTCACCAGAGGCTCCTTCCTCTGATGATTTTCCGCCTGAGTCAAGTTCACACACAAAACCACCCAGTACAGTCCATTTTATAGATGAGAAACCCAAGACTTAAAGAGCCAAGAAGCTAGAGTTTCCTGGACTAGAGGCCGGGCCTTATATTTCCAGCTGTGACCCAAGACACGCCAGTGTGCAGTCCAGCTGGGACTAGAACCAGGTTCAACTCCAGCCCGCAGGATGGTGAGGAGGGACATTGTCGTGAGTGTGACACGATGCCCCATACTTTCCTCACTCAGGGCTCCATCCAGGTCTAAGCAATGGCAGGGTTCTGGAAGAAACTTGGCCTTAGCTCCAGCTTCCATGAAGGGCTGGGAGGTATGACCTTGACTCCTATGTATGGCAAAGATGGATGTAGAGTCTGTCTAAGAGTAGGTGCCTTTGTAAAAATAGAATTGTATTACAGACTCCCAGTCACAGTGGTCAAAGGCAGATGTAAAGGAGGAAGCAGAAACAGAAGGCCATGGGAAACTGGAAAGAACAGCCAGAGCTGGGGTGCTAGGTCCAGGTCCTCACCTACCACCGCTGGGCAGATAGCTCCCCAGGGGAGTCTGGAGAATGGCATCCCTGTGATTTCTGGACACCTTGGCTTGGCACAAAAGCAATCTGAGACAAAAAAGACCCAGGAAAGAAGGACTGTAGCAGTTTCACGTTTCCCTAAAGATTCAACTTTATCCACTCCCAGGCAACGCAACAGTGTGTTGGCTTATGACTCTCCGGTGGACACAGAAACCTTCAGCACAAATGAGTTGCAGAAGCAGGGTAGATGGCAGGAGGAGTGGGGCCAGGTATACCCTGAGGTTATTACTTGGGTTTCCTGGACCACTTAGAAGTCAGTAAGAGAAGAATATGCAATGCGAACCCACACCCTCACTGCAGTGATGAGGGTCTGTAAGACCTCACTACATTTGAGGATGTCTGTAGCCCTGGGGATGCATCACACTCTAGGCAAGGGCTCTACCACTTAGCTACAGCCCCAGCTCTTTCCCCAGTTTAATTTTGAGGCAGGGTCTTACTTAGTTGCCCAGGGTGGCTGTTAATGCATGCTGTTTAGCCTAGGCTGGCCTAGAACTTGCAACCTTCTTACTTCAACCTCTTGAATAGGTGGGACTATATAGGCCAGTGTCACCACGCCAGGATGAAACATCGATTTTAAACCAGTTAGGTAAGTCAAAAATCCAGTAAAGGGTGCTGTAAGAGGTGCACATCATATGTAAAAGCCTGTATAATTTACCGGGTCATGTGAAACCTACCTGTAATCCCAGCTACTTGAGAGACAGAGCCGGGTATTCTGGCCAGATTCACCAGACTTGGTGTTTTCTGGTGTAAAAAGGAAGTCAGTCTATGTTAGCAAGAAAATAATGGTACAGTCGTAGGGCAGGCCTTAGGATGGCCAGACTCTTCTCTGGGAGCAGGTAGGATGGAGACGATCCCAGGGCATGGTCTAATGAAGAGACTGCTGTGTCAGAACTAGTGAGAAACAGAGGTGTGGTTTCTGCAGCTAGCAGCAGCTAGACTGGAGGTTGAAGCCCACCCCAAAAGATGTCTGCAGCCTGAACAGAGAAGAGGGAGAACTAATGCCTTTGTTCCTCCTCTCCCACCTCCCTGTGGTCCAGTAGTGTCTGTATGGACCCAATCCACATGCCGTGGAGAGCCGTGGAACCCGTAGGGTGTCTTTAGATCCAGCCTCTGGGACATAAGGCCCAGGATAGAAGGAGGAGGAGGAATCCATAAGACGAAATGAAAATCACTAAGATCTTTTACAAAATAAAAATTGCTTTAAGTAAAAAAGAGAAAGAGAACCATGCAGAGGGAGGAGGTAAGGGTGGGGACTCAGAAGTATAACGCACATAATTTTAAAACTGAATTCTGCACACACAAAAAAGCATACATTATTTGTTTTTCTTAATCATCCAATCTTAATCTCCCTAGATATTTCTTTACTCTGGTCGCTTTGTTACACACACACACACACACACACACACACACACACACACACACACATGGCTGGAGCAGTGACTCAGTGGTAAAGGGCTCTGACTGCTCTTGCAAAGGACTTGGTTCAATTCCCAGCCCCCACATGAAAGCTCACAACCATCTGTAACTCCAGTTCCAGGGACTCTGATGCCCTCTTCTGGACTCTATAGGTATTGCACACAAATGGGGCACACAAACTCAATGTCATGGGAAACACTGCAAACACCAAGAATTCAAGCATGCATCAGCGAAGCAAACAAATGAAAAACCCTTCCTATTGGCATGCAGGCTGAAAATCTAAGCTAATGCTTTGAAACAGTCCAGCATCACCAGACAATATCCTACAGCTTTAACAGGTCAGGAGTCCCACATCCGCCAAATGGAATCACTGTCATAGTTAGGCATGTTTACAGGACTAGAAATTCCAGAAACAAATGTCATCCAGGTCGATGCTTTGCAGGTAACACACTTGTTAGTGACTATTATGTTATACACATTTTGGCAGACCAAAGGATTTCTTTCTTAGCAGACAGGATCCACAGTGTGACCTTCATCCAGGTCTAATCAATCCTCCAACAAATTTCTAGCAGAGGTGGGGATTTTATCAAGCGGACAGAAACCAGAAGACTTCAGTCAGGCTTTAACTGATTCAATTTCTGCACAATCTTATAGGTTCCAGGCAGGGTTTTCTACTAAGCTGTCATAACATAGAGTAGTGATTTGACTCCATTAAGTACATATAGAAGAGTACAAAATATATTCCTATCATCTCTTCATTGATAGCCTCTTCATGAGTTGACAAGCCAAGCACTTGTTTGATATGGAACCGAGCCCCAGTACGTGTATGATATGGTTGATCGCATCATAAAAGCCACTGCAAGATGCCTTGGGACCAAGTGACTTTCTATGACTGCTGTGTCTATGCTGCATGCAGCCACCATCTTCCTGGGTTCTCCAATGCGCATATGTTTATTACATTTGTTGGGCGGTTGCTATGTTATGTCAGGGATGCTAGACGGAAGCCCATGGTGACCCCTCTTCAGGTCTGGGAGAAGAGAGAGAGAGAGGATACTGTGGGTCTGAACCCCAGAGATGGAAACAGCCCGTAGTGAAATGCTAATACCAGCGTTGGTTCATCGTCAGGAACTCACAGAGGCAAATGTGCTTGCTTCTGGAATGTTCTATTTGAATCACCAGAGATGATAGCATTCCGAAGCGTGGCTGATTTTCAGAAAGCCATAGCTGACCATCAAGGCTGGAACATTTCCTGCCCTTAATTCAGGGAGGCCGACACAAGGAGAGATGGACTGCTCTCGCCTTCCCGAATAGTGATTTTAGACTTGAGAGTTAAAAAAGCGTCTCACAAAAGCACAGGTGAAATTGTTCCCCAGGGAGATTCAGGTTTCAGGCCACTGCAGAGTCTTTCCCAGAAGCAAAGTAAGCACTTGGTTGCTAGGGGGATTAATTAGTTGATATTTATGGAGTTTTAAAGGTGAAATACGCTCTGTAAATGTGAAGCATTGTCACATCACAGCAGCTCTATTGCTTTATTATTATTATTATTATCACTATTATTATTATTATTGAAAACTTGTTAAGCCTGTTTTCTGCGGCTTGCAGCGGAAGGAAAAAAAAACAAAACAGCAAGAACTCATGAAAGGAGGCGGCCCCTCCCCCAATTCTTGTTGATCTTATTCTAAGGAATCTCCGTAGGAAAGGGGGGCTTGCTTGACGCCCCCAAAACGTGAGACAGAATACACGTTCCCATTTCTTTTAATTTTGTCTGTCAGCACTGTGCTCTCTCACCCCCTCCCCCATCTGTCCTCCTCTCCCCGGGGCAGCAGAAGGAGAGGGGGTGGCCATGGTCACCTGGTGACAGACAGGACGCCCAGAAAGGACACAGCAATAGTCCCGGTCCGGTCCGAGAAGATGGGAGCGTGCCCACAGGGCTCGGGGAGTAGCTGCCACGCAGTGATGGTCGATCCTGACAGTCAACAGGACTGCATCAACCAAAACGTAAGCTCCTGTGGGGGACTTCCTCGATCGGATTATCTGGAGCAGGAAGCCCCACCCTGACTGGGAGCAGCACCTTCTGATGCAACCCCAATCCAAGGACGGGGGAGAAGGAAGTTTTGCATTTTGCCTGCCTGCCTTCACTCTTGCTGGCGATTGGTGCATCCTGTGGCTGTAATAGAACCAACTTCTTCAGGGCTCTCAGCATTGACTGAAGATGCCCAGCTCTCCAGGAATTGTCCCAGCCTTCAGCACCAGTTTGGGACTGCTGGGATAACCAGCCTCATGGACCAAGCAAGTGTCGGATTCTATATCTCCTAAATGTGCGACAGCCAGTGTCGAACCACCTGGACCACACCCTAAAGCCAGTTAAATGATTCCTCATTCTATCCGTTCCATTTTTTAAGAACTCTGTCTAGTACACATAACTATTTTGGGGGTTGGTATCAGCCACTGTACCATAATTCACTTTTTAGAAAATTATCGTAACACCCAAAACAGGTCACCTAGAGGAAGCAGCCTGTATGGAAGCCTCTGGAAATGTCAAATACCAACTTAAACACTAAAGCACTGGGTCAAGGGTCTTGGATCCAAGATGGTGCTCATAGGGAGGTGGCAACTCAGAGTAGCTTTGACCCCTGATGACTTATTTGTCCCGAGCTCAGGCACCATTCTCTCAAGCATGTACGATATGCCTCACCTGGCACGAATCACTTCTATTTATTTCATATTTATTTATTATTTGGGTTTTTTGTGAGGCTGAACATGAAGCCACGACAACATGTTTCTGAGTAAAATTATGACTGACTGGTGCCTGTGAGCCATGGCAAGCAGGGTGACGGAAGTGGAGACATCGCAGGCATGGGCTCTCCTCTCTAGTGTGAAATTAGCCTCCTCCAAGCTCCCCGATGAGCTGTTAGGTTAACATACTTGTGCACCAATTTGCTGACAAGCTGTTGAGAATCAATTTGTGTAGCTGAGAGCAGTCTTTGGAATGAACTTTCTTGCATGGAGCCATCAAGGAAAGCCTGGGATCGAGAGTTAGCAGTCGGTTTTTGGTGTGTGGGGATTTGCTATATTTCTTAAGGATTCTCTAGGTTTTACATATATCCAATGAAAAATTTTATATCTGAAAATGTTTTAGGGTGTGGTCCAGGTGGGCCAGCACTGGCTGTCACACACTAGGAGGCTTAGAATCTGATACTTGCTCAGGCCATGAGGCTGGATGTCCCAGCCGTCCCAAGCTGGTGCTGAAGGCTGGGAAAATTCTTGGAGAGCTGGTGGTCTTCGATCTATGTTGAAATGTCTACAAAGAAACCTGTTTTCAAAAATCTGATCCCAGAAAGCAGTTACATTATTGACATTTCTGCAGGTGGTTCAACTTTGGATCTGCCCTAGTGGTGGTAGGGGGGATGCTGTGTGTTCTGTGAAAGGACGCTATGAAGGTCTTCTCTGTTCATCCCAAGGCTCTTCGTTGCCTCACCTCCACAGCCTATTTATCATCATCTGTCAGATATGTGGTGTCTGTTAGAGTCCGATGAGAAGCCTGGTACTTAACAGGAGCCGGAAGGACACCCAGAAGCCACCATCTCCCATAAAAGGAAACGGCGGAGGAAGCAGTCAGTTCCTCCAGCCTGCTTGTTTAGCATTCTACTCCCTCCTATGAAAAAGGAGGGTGAGAGGCCCAGTTTAAGACGGCAGCTCTAATGCCACACTCTCCAGGTGGAGAAGACTGCACAAGGGTGCAATCATAGGACCCATTTTTATAAGTCTTGCTGGAGGCAACAGCATCAGGAAGTGGCCTCCTGAGAAGGACTTAAATCCAAGTCCCAACTCAGAGAGACAAGATGGCCAAGTGGCCAACCTGCTTGGACTTGGACTTTTGGGGACTTCCCAAATTCAGAATTATAAGAAATGAAATTCTATTTTAGATGAACTGTCTGATCTCATTGATTCACCACAGCAGTATAAGATGACCAGGATGCCGTGCTCCATGATTCCCATGGTGGTCATTTACATCATAAAACCAGTACAATCACCACGGAAACAGTGGGCCTTGGTGGCTTTTGCTTTGCTTCCGCATAGTCTATGCTTTCAAAGTGCCATGGCTCCTGCTAAGGAGCTAGGTGTCAGTAACAATGTCATCGCCTATCATCTGTCCACCTCTCCCTCATGTCATGTGCTTATCAGCAAAGACCGACAAACAAAGTTCTGTGAATGTCCATAAGAAGGAAAAACAGGGATGGAGAAGTAGCTCCCAGGCTAGGAATGCTTGCTGCCCTTCCAGAGGACCTGAGTTAGGATCCCAGCACCCACATCAGAGGGTTCACAACTACCTGTAACTCCAGCTCCAGGGGAATCCTCCAGTTTCCTCTTCTGACTTCCAGGAGCACTGGCACAAGACACACACACACACACACACACACACACACACACACACACACACACACGCATGCACACACATACACACATAACACACACATACACAACAACACACACACAATTAAAAACAAAATTAGCTTTTGAGAGAGAAATGAAAATATAATCTATGTGTATGTGTGCATGTGTTACATGTGCCTATATTTTTGTGCCTGCATGTTTCTGTGCACACACATGCACATGAACTACATGTAAATCTTGTGCATGCACATGGGTACTCTATGCACACCAAGATGGAGTGTAGCACAGAACACTGTGATGTCACGGGTGCTAGTTGTCACTCTACCTGCCTGTGAGACCGGACAACAGGCTGCACAGATATATGTAGCAGGGACATTCCCCTTTCCCCTCTCCCCTCTTTCTCCCTCTCTCTACCCCCTCTGGGTCATGAGTTTGCTGTCAAGTGAAAATACAGATTTCTAATGGCTAAAAGAAATCTTTTTGTCTTTTCCAAAAATTCACCTTTACATAAAATCTGCACACAGACCCTGTATATCACTGTCACCTGGACAGAAAGCCCACTATGGATCTGAGGGTTGTTTAGGGTTTTTGTTTGCTTGTTTCCATCATTTTAATGTTTTAAATGGGAAAAAGACAATTTTATCTGTAGATTTTACATACTAGTGAACCAGAAAGTGTTTTTACCTCAAAGCTTCAAGTGACATAAACACATCTGAACAGAATCTCCAGGTCACCAAATTTTGAGAAGCTAGGCCAAGATGAAAAACAGAGGGGCATCTATGCATAAGACTAACAAGTATTTATGCAAATAGTCACCTATGCAAATGTTTTAGAGGATTTTATATATATGTATATATAAACATGATGATATATAGCAGTATCTTGCTATAGATATATAACCACACGATAGAAGAGAATGTATAGATATACACACATACGCATATGTGTGTATAGATACAGATACATATCTATAATTCTTCCTCATCATATGTGTGATACACAGAGAATGAGAGGTCTTCAGATCAGAAAGTGGGGTCCCTGGGTACCAGTTGAAGCTACGGGACACAGAACATGTCTTCTCTAAACTTCCATCCGTCCTCTCCTTGGCAACAGAGGGGATTGTGGGATACTCTCTCCTTGCTTCTCATTCTGTCTTTCCCCATCCATGAATTCCTGGCCATGATCAACATCCATGTTTTCCAAGACAAGACTTGACCCTTGTTATCTGTGCAAAGTTAAGGTAGCCCAAGTTCTTTACTGGCTGAAACAGGCGGGGAGGAGGAATAAATAAATAAGGAGGGGTTTCTGAAGAGGTGCTCGCTCCTTCTTGGCTGCCCACTCCCATGTATCTATCTACAGGGATGGGACTCTTCTACTGGCAATTAGATTTGCAATCAATTTGCTGCCATCTTCTATTAATCAAATCGAGTTTTAAAATACACCAAAACGAAATAAACAGGGTCAGAACAAATCCATCACCAAACTGTTTCGTTTGAACTACAGACTCCTCATGAAGTCAGAGCGTGCTTGCATAATCTGTTCGTCCTGCCGAGGCGGGGCTGTGGTGCTATTCCAGACATAGTCCACACTTCCCGGGGAAGCTGTCCCTCTCTCACTCTCACCTACAGGTCATTGACCTGTTGCTCTGGTCAACCTTTATCTCAGGCCTGTCAGGCTCTGTGCTTGAGGGATTGGCTCTAGTCCGGGGCTTTTCCCTAGCAGATCAAGTGGTGCACTTCTTGTAAAGCTAGAGTTACCGTTGGTCACATTGTCGATAATGTGGGCTTTACAGAAAATTCTCCCATGCTAATTTTCTTTTCTCCTTCATTTCTATATTTCCTCTCTGGCTCCTGGATTGGATTAATCTGATATTTATGTTTCTTTTGGGTCCTTGAACACTTTTACCTGTAAACTTATGAATGCTTTATCTGGCATCTCCCCATTTCAGTCCCCTTGAGTTCATGAGTTGAGGAGTGATGTTCTTAGACTTCTGGGTTACTATTTGTGCAAGATCTGTCGTGGATTTTGAGGGGGGGAAGAATCCTCATGTCCTGCAGCCCACTTTTAAAGGCTTAATCTCCCACCGAGTGGGCAGGAAATGCTTGTATTAACAACATCAATTCATACAAGACAGAGGAACACACTTAAAATTAATGACAGGCTGATAATACTGCACCAATGGCCATAAACCGAAAATGGAAAACTGTAAAGAGCGTTATGAGGCTGAATATCATCTGGGGTAGTTTTAGAAATAGAAAGTGAGTGAGTAAAGGAGACGGGGAAGTAGAGGTAACATTAGTGACATAAAGGGGAGATAGCTCTGTGCTAAACAGTGCTGGCTGCTCTTGAAGAGGACCTGGGCTCCCAGCACCCACCAGGAGGCTCACAACCAGCCAGCCGGTAACTCCAGCTCCCGGGGCTCTGATGCCTCTTTCTGGCTCCTTCGGGTACTGCCTGCATGTGGTACACAGAAATACTTGAGGCATAACACCCAAATACATGAAATCAAATAAACAGGTTTTTTTTTTTTAATTTACAAAAGAGGAGAATGAAGGAGTAGGAAAGAATAGTATGGATAGGGGTAGAAACATACAAGAGTATAGGAAAAACATGTCCCCAACATTAATAAAAATTCCTAAAACAAAACTGAACATATGTGGAAAAGGGGATTTTAAAAAACAGAAGAGCATTAAGACACTAAAGTACAGTCAGAACGTTACAAGGTGTAAGGGACCCGGGAGACAGAAACCTATAGCCTTCAAATGGAAAACGGAGTACACAGAAAATAACAGACAAAATAAATACAGGAAAGGGACCGCTTACTAAGTGCAATCTTGGGGGATTTTTGTTTGCACTTTTCAAGCTGGGGTTGGTTACAGGGTTAACAAAGAGAGAAAAGATGGGGTGCAGGTGCCTCTTTTTCTCAGATCTTCAAACCCTGGAGTCACTGGTTACGTTCATGGAGGGGCTGGGCACTACTGTGAACCCACCTTTCTCATGACGGATGCTGTTGCTGAGTCTGTACTGGCTGAGTGGCTGCTGTCTGCCCAAGCTGTCCTCAGAGCAGGCATCTTCCTATAGAAGCCTCTTCCAGTTAGCTTTATAGTCTGTGGACTGGGCAGGATCTCCAGTCTCTTGACCCCCCACCCCACCCTAGGGGACTGTGCCGTGCAGATGTGTTTGAAATACAGGAGGCAAATACATTGAAACTGGAGCAGATATGAGGATCAGTCACCTTGCAGGGGGCAGCTGTGGGTATACTGGACACCGTCGGGGCTTTAGACATCTCTCCAGCTATGAGCAACAAACAGAAGGCCCTGGAGTTTGATTCCCCCATTGGCTTCCCGCTTAGGGTGGTTCTCAGCTGATGTGACGTATTTCCAGCCACTGAGCTGTGTGGCTAAGGCTGAATTATTTTCTCTTGCTTTGCTTCCCTTCTCTGATCTTCCCTGGCATCCATCTTCACTTCTTCCCTGGATTTGCAGAGTTCCTTCGCTCCTTTACCAGTTCACACAGAGGCAGCCTCTTAGCTACAAGACCCTATTTGTTATTTTTAAGATTCAGATTTAATTGGGTCTCCTGAGGGTTTTGTTTTGTTTTGTTTTTATAGTTTTTGTTAAATTTAGTAATTCTAGCCTGAGTAGGTTCTGGGAATTTGGTAAGGAGTTTCCTATGCCCACACTGACTATCCTCCAGGCACATAATGGCTCAGCCTCCCTCCCTGGGGTCTGGAGATCAATTTTCCATCCTGCCTCAAGCTATTGTTGTAATGACATCAAACCTCTCTCAAGCTCGCGTGTTCTCTTGCTTCAGATGATGTTCTTCAGGGGAAAAGCCACGGAGGAACCAGCCAAAATTGCTAAGTCAGCCTCCCGGGCACACTAAGCTCTGTTCATTATATCCTGGCGATAACTCTCCACCCACGAGTTGTAACCTGTTAGTTTTAAACATATAGAGACTCGTGCACCGGAACATACTCACCTTTACATGTGACGACAAGTCCTCTCAATTTGTACCTCTTACCAGAGTTTTTAGGGTGAAAGCTGGGAGCTCTGGCAACCCCAGTAGGCCAGCTCGGCCCCTCCTACCCCCATGTGCCAATTAAAGACAAAAGTAATAGTAGAGAAATTAAAAACATTTTTTCTATGTGGTCACATCAAGGTGAGAAACATAAACGAATCTAGTGACACTCCCCTCCCCCCAAAAAATTAGGTTTCTAGGTCTTGTCATGAGGTGTGGATATAAGCAAAGGGCAGAAAGTCTATATCGCTAGGCAGTGCTGTGTGGACAGACGTGGCACCATCCATCAAGATGTTTTAAAGGCTGTTAAATAGGTAATGTGCTCATCTTGAGGGTACAACCTCACCTTCGCTCGTAACTGCCCTGGTCTGTAGGCCACTGTGTCCTGGGAGACTGTTGTTCTTGGATTTTAGGTGACTCGAGAGGAAACGTTAATAGCAGTAATTTATCTTTATCCCCATAGCCCAAGCACAGATACAAGGCAAAGGCAGCCATACTCAGCTCTCAGCCTACTGTTAATTACCTTGTAGGCCCAAGTGAGAAGTCAACACTTTTTGGAAAAGGCAGCTTTTTAAAGTACCTGCTTCTTACAGGTTTCCTGTACTTATTGCCAAGGAACACAACCCTAGTCACTTCTTCATTACTGAAGAAGGGAGTAAAGGTCTGTCTTCATCCTTACAGTATCCAATTCATCTGAATTCCATCCACATTAAGCAAGTCTGTCTGTCTGTCTGTCTGTTTTACCACGTTTCCAATTTTGTCCCACCTTCAGCATGTTGGAATGCCCAGGGCACTGTCAGTTCTTGAGTCCAGGGTCATCACCTCCACCACCCCTCCCCAGACACCCCCATGCTTTCCATGCTGTGCTGTGAATACTTGTTGAAAGAGCTGGATTTTTCACTCAGTCAACCTGGAGTGCAGAGGCAGTTCCCCCTGGGACAGGTCACCACGTTTGAGAAAAGATGCTAAGGGATAATTTCATCTATCTTTGCCTCCAGGCAGGCTCAGTAATACCCAGCGAAGAGGATGAGGATAGTTCTGCTTGCTAAGGAGGAGAGGGGGCAAGGTGAATCCACAGTGTTTCCTCACCACACACGCGTGTGCACACACACACACACACACACACACACACGCACATGCACACACACACACAGAGACACACACAGAGACACATACAGACACACACACAGACACACACACAGACACACACAGACACACACACACGCACACACACACAGACACACAGACACACACACAGACACACACACACAGACACACACACACAGACACACACAGACACACACACAGACACACACACGCACGCGCGCACACACACACAGAGACACACAGACACACACACAGACACACACAGACACACACACAGACACACACAGACACAGACACAGACACACACACACAGACACACACAGACACAGACACAGACACACACACACAGACACACACAGACACACACGCGCGCGCACACACACACACAGAGACACACAGACACACACACAGACACACACAGACACAGACACAGACACAGACACACACACACACACAAGCGTCTCCTTACGACCAGTCTTGAAGCCACTGTGTCTATCTGTCATTATCAGTAAGGCAGTGTTGTTCTTGGCGATTCTGAAATTAACTGAGATTGCCAGGGATACCCTCAGAGGCTTTTTAAAGCAACTGTTTTAAAAATTAAAAACACCACTGGATGCTTATGCTAATCAAATATGCTTGGTGGGTGCATCCTATTTAGCAGAGTTTCATACTTCCAAGCCTCCAGGACTGGTAAAATAATAATAATAATAATAAATTTTTTTCCCATTCTTCAGCATTAAAGGAAATGCCAAC
Source organism: Phyllotis vaccarum (assembly GCA_033318265.1). Classification (NCBI taxonomy): domain Eukaryota; kingdom Metazoa; phylum Chordata; class Mammalia; order Rodentia; family Cricetidae; genus Phyllotis; species Phyllotis vaccarum. The sequence goes on along the minus strand of JARWLC010000009.1, from coordinate 138,365,190 downwards.
TGTGGTTTTTCTACTGGGTCTTTATTAGGCGTCAGCCTGTGCTGTGAAGAAGTGAGAAGACACCCCAGCTCTCCCCTCCCTCCCATGTCCTTTCATGCCAAGCCACGCAGTCTAATTTCTCAGAAAATGGCTTTTCTTCAGCACTTGCTACCAGATGACAGATCTTTCACTGAAATGCCTGGGCTGTGGTAGCAGGATTCACTGAGGGAGTCTCTACGTCATCAATTTAAATGATGACCAAGCTTGCCATGAAGAATGGATAATGGAAGTGGAGGGACCACTGATACAGAAAACAGAGAGGTGACCTTATCCTGTTTGCTCAAGAAAGGCGTTTCTCCCCTAATCCTGGCTTCACCATCATACATCCCAAGATACCCTGAGGCATCAGCCAAACTAACTCATCCCTGCTCTGAGAGATTCTGAGCATGGCTGTTGTCAGGTAAGCTCAGTGGTTAAGAACACTAATTGCTCTTGGAGAGGACCTGGGATCAGTCCCCAGCACCCACATAGTAATTCACAACCATCTGTAATCCCATTTCTGGGATACATGAGCCCCCCTTGAACTCGACAGGCACTAGGCAGGCCTATGGTGTACATATATACATGCAGGCATACGTCATACACATATTGAGAAATCTAATTGTTTACAAAATTCCTGTCTGCTTAGAGCTCTGATCATGATCTTGTCTGACCCCTGTAGTTTGCCATGATAGTCAAGGTCAATGGTGACAATCATCAGACAATGTCAGGAAAGTCAGCTCTGCTACTAGAAGCTTCGAATCTCATCTAGTAACTCACCACAGCTCTGTAACCCCAAGTCCATCACTTAGCCACATGACTGTTGGTCTAGGACAGTGGTTCCCAACCTTCCTAAAACTGTAACTCTTTATACAGTTCCTCATGTTGTGGTGACCCTCTCAACCATAAAATTATTTTTGTTGCTACTTCATAATTGTAATTTTGCTACTGTTATTTAGTATAATATAGATGTGTATGTTTTCCAATGGTCTTATGTGACCGTTGTGAAAGGGTCATGCAACCCAAGGGGTCGCGACCCAAAGGTTGAGACGTGCTGGTCTGGGACGTCAACTTAACTAGTTTGGGAAATTCACAAGATTGTCAAAATGCCCTGATCTATCTGTGGGGATCATTTCAAGAAGGGTTTGGCGTGGGGGCTGGGAACTGTTCTGAGGAAAAAGAAGCCGGGGAAGAGAACGCGCCTCTCCCTGCCATCTCCCTGCATCCTGAGTGAGGGTGTTTCTCTGCTGCCACTGTCCACTGACATCAGAGTCCGTCCAGCTTCAGCCTTTCGTTTAGACTTAACACCTGTGAGAACATACAGCACCAGGCCATAAGGATGAGTGGGGACTTCGGAGGCATCCAGCTCCCTAGATTGAACCTGACTCTCTTCCTCTTGTCACTCAGATGGTCACTGCTGAACTACCCAGCCCTTACCTAAGTCAACCCAGTAAACTCTCTTTTATAAGGCACTGAGCTGCTCTTCTAAAATCCCTGGCTAATATACCCCTCCAGACCCAGCTTCCTTATCCACAAAATGAGGATAGCATCATGGTACAGCTTTTTAGTATTATAGCCAATATCTGCTCTAATCAGTACAGAAAGAGAATGCACTTGCTCTGGCTCCATTTTCAAGGTTGCTTTGAGCCAAGGGTCCAGATCACGGCAGAAGAATATGCTAGAACACAACTATCCACTTCATAGCTGGGAATCTATCAGGAAGAAGGGACAGGATTCACTGTCCTCTGAAAAACATGGTCCCAGTGTCCCGAAGCTCTCCCACTAGGGCCCCATTTTTAGTTGCTGATACCCTCCACTAACAGCAGGCTGGGGAAGGTCTTAACAACTGAGCTTCTGGAGGCCATTCCCAGATCAAACTAAAACAGTCCCCAAAGGAGGCAATCAAAAAATAATGATGCCATCAAGCTGCTAAGCAGCCTACGTGAGCTGTGAGTATAAGGCACCAAGCTTTCCAGGTATTCTGAGAACAGAACTCCCACTACCTAATCCTACAATGTACAGTGCCTGGGGTTTGAAGGTGAGTGGGGAGGGGTCATAGCCTGAGCACACTGTAACTGGGAAGTGAAGAACGATGTGTCCTCTGCATCTGGGGGTGTTATTCATCCTGTCTCCTTTCAGACACACACACACTCTACACTACAGGAAAGCTATGGGGGACAAATGCTGCCCTGGCCCTCACTCTCAACAATCTGATCCTCTTCAGTGGTAGAACTGACAGAGGGTAGGGTTCCTCCATTTTCCCGTTCTGGGTTCATGCCCTCTTACCCATTGGGCATCTCCAGAAGCAAATGCCCACTCAGCAGGGAGATAGTCACTGCTTTATTGGCTGGGGATGTAGAGACCATGGCTGCCCCCTTCCACAAACCCCCAGGGTTGACTGGTGGAAGTCCTGGTGGCTTTTCTCTAATCCAGAGTGAAGACTGGAAGACAGTAGCAGGCCTGGGTCTCCCTCTCCTGTCTTCTGTCCCATGGCAGCGCTCACAATTGCCCAACCCTTGTGTCTCTTCCCTTGCTAGCTAACTCTATTTCCTCAGAACATTCTGGAATGTTTCCTACTATAGGAGTCTAATTTGTTATTCTGTCTGGGGTATTTTCCCTATTCCGTGCCCCCTAAAAACTACACAATTTATTTCCTCTTTAGGACTTGGTTTAAGTGCCAACAACACCTCCCCCAACAAAGTCCAAAAGGCAAAAAAAAAAAAAAATTATAAAAATACATGAAGAGGTATGCATGAAAGCTTTATAAAGTCTCAGGAAATGTCAGGCTCCCCTCCCATAACAACTGTCACATCTCTAATGCCCAAAGATAAGGATGACCAATGATGTAGTCACAGGTTGACCACCCTTGATCTCGAAATCCAAAGTCAGAAACAGCCCCAAACAGGAAACTTTTGAGCATCAACATGATAGCACATGTGGGAAAGTCACATGATGAGATGTTTATTTCATATTAAAGGGTCCTGCTATGTCACTCAGGCTGGTCTCAAATTCCTGACTCCAAGCCATCTGCCCGCCTCAGCTTCACAAGGGTCAGGACCACAGGCACCAACAAGTGGCCCTGGTTCAAGCTTGTTATAGTCTATAAAGTGTACTGAACTGTAAATTAACTGCATATTTAAGCATGGGTTCCGCCCCTAAGATGTCTCATTACGTATGCACAAATAGACCCTAATGCAAAGCATTCTGGTCCCGAGCATTTCCTATAAGGGACATTCAACCTCAAACTTTTTGGGTTTTCTCTTTTGGGACTTGTTTTAAATAATAGACCCCCCCCCCAATCCCTTGTTTGCCATGTTAGGAATTGAACTCAGGGCCTTATGTCTTTCTAGGCAAGTGTTCTACCACTGAACCACACCCCCAGCCCCAAATTAGTGAACACTTTGAAGAATATTATATTGAAATCCCTCACAGCCCATGCACCCGATTTGCCTTGTTTCCAGTTTGCATTCTTTTTCTTGTTACTCAGCAACTGATGTCTCTGTGAATGGTTTGAGAGCAAGCTGGAAAAACACTTACTTCCAGGCTGGGGTGAAGTTCTGTGGTAGAGTCATGAAAGCAACCACCTCCGGCATCATAGAGCAAAACAAACACCACTGATAAAACCCTGTACGAGCATTCCCTTCTGAGCTAAACACAGTTGTCACCATCAGGAAAATTAATGACTCTGCTCTGTCAACCCATGATCCATATTCCAACTTACTCCAGTCATCTAGTGTTGCTTGTAGACATATCATTGATAGATCAAGAGACCCCTATATTCAAGGTGGGGACAGCAGTTGAGCGATGTTTGCTGTGTGCCTTGCAAGAGTGAAGGACCAGGACGACTTACTGTTACCGAGTGCCAGATGAGTCCTGTTCACAAACTCCATTTTCACTCAAACCAACAGACTCCAACCTTCACGATTGCATTTGAAAAAAGACCCCAGGATGCTGGAGATAGGCAGGTCATAAAAAAACTGAAATTTTCATGGGCTGGTTACTACTGTGGGCAACTGGGGCTCATGCCCACAGGGGACTCTGAAGCAGAGACTGTTGTGATTGTCCCTCACTAAAGAAGAGGCAACTCTAGGCACTCATTTAGTAAAGCTGCCCCCCCACACACACACAGGATGGATGCTGCCTCCCACGTTCTAACCTGCTTCTTGGAACCTCGCCTCCTAGGAAGCTTTGAAGCAGAGCCCACCAAAGAGCGTGCTTAGGGCGGTAAACTGGCAGCCTCCTGGGAGCATCTCTATAGTGTGAACAAGTGAACTCTATAGTTCACCCAAGTGAATAAGAGGGTCACAGGGGTAGACAGGCAATGCCATCTGTTCAGAAAGCATGCAGGTAATTCACAGAAATGTCATGCTTTGGCTCACCATATTATCTCCAATCCCAGCTTGCTACACACATCTCTATTTCCCCTCCCTAGAGTGTGTCTCGTTATGTCCCCCGCAAGGCGTCTTCTCTGTGTTAACACCTTGAAGGAGAGGAGCCTCTTAGGTGTTTAGTGTGCAGAATACATCTCTGAAAGCAGGATTTTCTTCCGTCCACATTAATAAAGCTAAATGCATGCTATGTCCCGTGAGCTTATGATGACATCTTTAATAAAGTGATGTGTCAGTGAATCCTGAGTTACTCTCCGAAGACAATTGGTAGGATGTCAGAAGTAATCATTACATTTTGAAAAGTGTGGCAAGTGACACAGAAGGACACAGTAGTCCCACACTTTGCCCACTCCTCTGTGTTCAACAGTCCTTTGCTCAGAAAGAAACAGTCCATTCCAGGAAATTGCTTTATGTTTTTACTGTAAATATAAAATTTGGCCATATATTTTGACTACATGTTCACCTAAATATTTTAAATTGTTTACTGTTGCTTTTATTTTTCACTTCATTTGTATGTCCAGCATAAAAAAATATTCTCAAGGATTCTGGTATAGTACCGACCTTGGCAGGGGTTCTCAACCATCCAATGCTGTGACCCTTTAATACAGTTCTTCATGTCGTGGTGACCCCCAACCATAAAATTATTTAGTTTATAATTGTAACTTTTCTACTGTTGTGAATTGTAATGTAAATATCTGATATGCAGGATATTTGATATGCAACTCCCCAAAGGGGCCGTGACCCCAGGTTGAGGACCACTGCACTATGGGAACTAATCACCAATGCCTTGTGGATCTGTCCTTCAGGTGGCTACTTGTAAGGGCCCCTATCTTCCTGGTCTTCACAGCCTTCTAAAATTTCCTCCTTCTGTGGGTAGGCTGCACTCCACCATTTTGCTCCACAACTACCACCCATCAGAAGAGGTAAAGGTGGCCCTGAGACCAGAGGTAAAGTCCAGTGCCTCCTTCTCACCCGTGTTCTTTGATTCTCTGCTGTCTTCCAGTCTGCTCCGACATCGCAGGCTTCAGGTCTGAGGATAGTAGCTGGCTTGTCTAGCCTGCAAAAGGCCCAGGTTCCATCCCCAGGACTACAAAAGATAAAATCAAAGCCCTACTTCTACATCCTCTCTATTTTGGGAATTTGACCAGATCTAGTAAAGCACTGGAAACTGATACACAACCGGGCTAATTTCTCTCCCGAAAATTACTCTCTTATTCTACCGAAGGGTCTTACTCTCCCAGGATAAGGAAGATGAAAGTCTGTTACTGATTAGCCATGTCTACCATGGTTTTTTGAAAAACCAAATGGCCCCAAAGGCAGTGGCACTGTTAGGAGGTGTGGCCTTGTTGGAATAGGTGTGGTTTTAGTGAAGGAAGTGTGTCACTGTGGAGGCCGGCTTTGAGGTCTCATATATGCTCAAGTCATCACTCCGGACAATCCACTTCCTGATGCCTATATATCAAGATGTAGCTAGTACCCTATCTGCCTGCAGGGTGCCATGCTTCTCACCATGACAACAAAGGACTAAATGTCTAATACTATAAGCCAGCTTCAATTAAATGTTTTCCTTTAATTTAAGAGTTGCTGCGATCATGGTGTCTCGTCACAGCGATAGAAACCCTGTCTAAGACACCCACCATGGTGAGGAGAGAGACATGCGTGCCCGTCTTGCAGATCAGGTCACATACCAGAGCCTAGTCAGACGCTAAAGTTGTAGCAAGCTACCTTGGTTCCTTGAGGCTCTGCCACTGGATTATGTCTCTCTCCTCCTGGTTCTTCAGAGTGCATATGCTGCCCTGGAAATTTTATGCTCCTGCTTCCTTCCAGAGGTTTCACTGAATCAATAGCCCCTCCTCATTAGTTGTAGATCTGTTTCAGAATGATGATGACTAGGAAGCTTCCAGGCATGCCAGACAGGTGCCATCTCCACAAGCTGGCTCTTTGCTCAGAAGCAATGTTCTTCCATTATTTCTATTGTTGTTTCTAGATTTTCTTTATTTTCTGTGTGTGTGTATGTGTGTGTGTGTGTGTGTGTGTGTGTGTGTGTGTGTGTTGTCTATGTGTATGTATGTGTGCACAGTGTGAAGTACCCAAGTAGGCCAGAAGAGGGCATCAAGTCTCCTGGAACTAGTTTACAAATGGCTGTGCGCTGCCATCTAGGTGCTGGGAACTCAACCCTGGTCCTCTACAAGAGCAGCCAATGCACTAACAGCTAAGCAGGTCTGCATCCCTTTCTGATGTTTCTTAAGAAAAGAGAATCAGCGTCAGCCACAGTGTAGAACAGGGAGCCATTTACAACAGAAGAAACATGGGCCAGAGTCGCCCAGAAAATCAGTATATCCCCTGAACATTTGCCTGGCCAAGCTGGCATTGCTACTTCAATTATTTTTAATTCCACAAGTTCCTTCTTAGTTGAAGAGACTGTGGAGAAAGCCTTATCCCTCTGACCCACTCCCAGGGACATGAACTCTCTTTGGAAAGTTCCCAGAAAACCATAGATATGCGAGTAAAGAACAGCATGGTCCACGGAAGGTTGGTTTTTTTTGTTGTTGTTTTTTGTTTGGCAGCTGTGGCCAAATCAATATAGTTACTAATATCTGTCCAAAAGCATAGAAGGTAGAGTCTATAAATAAATAAAAAATACAATTAATGTAACAGGACTAACACACCTGCCATGTATTTAGGATTCAAACTTGGGTCCTTTGAGAGAGCAGCAATGCTTTTAACCACTGAACCATCTCACCAACCCATCTATACAGCATTTTGAGCATAGTCATGACCTTGCCCAAACTATTTCCAGATCCACACACCACCACCCCATATCCATTCAATTTTGTATTCTCAGCTTTTAGTTCATCAAGTTCACTTGGTGTTGTGGTGTATATAATCCTGAATATGTGGTTCACTGGAGCACAACCAACCTATCAGGGGCCAAACCCTTAAAGAAAACTGCCTCCTTCTCTTGGAAGGTATCAGTTATAAATAGCTCCTGAGCTAGGGGGTGGGACTTTGTGGGCACCTCCGCTCTCCATGCTGGGATTTGTCTGGCTTGAGCTCACATGGGTCTTGTGAATGCTGGTACAGCGATAATGAGCTCTGAAGAGGAGCTACCCTCCTCTGTGTCCGGAAGACACATTTCCCTGCGTTCATCCGCCAACTCTGGCTCATACACCCTTTCTGTCTCCTCCTACAATGATCTCTGAGCCTTGGAGGCAGGGCTGTGATAGAGTTGTCCTATCTAGGACCAAGTCCTCACAATCTCTGGTCCTCTGCAGCTTGTCCAGCTGTGGATCTCTGTGTCAATCATCATCTACAGCAAAAAGGAGCTGGTGAGGGCTGATAGATGTACTAATAATGTACGGCTAAAAGACCAAGTCATTTATACTGGATGATAATTATACAGAAATGCAATTTACATATCCAATAACACTACTACCTGCTAAATGAATGACTGTGAAGGCTTATGTATGGTTTTCTTCTTTATTTGTTATCCAACATGGCGGCCCCCATCTTATCTATTACGCCATGTACTCTCATAATCAGGCAAAGCAAAGGTAAAGATTGACCCTATGGACCCTTGTGACAGCTGGCTATAGAAGTGTTCCCATGACAGAAGTATATATTTTTAAGGACCAGGGCTCAGAAACAGCCACTGCTGTAGTAAGGATGAGGGATGGTCGGTATCTGGGACCTTGGAGAGGACAGAGATAAGAGAGTAATTGCAACAGACCTGGAGCCCCTAGGAAGTGCATCTTAGAAATGACACCTCGGATGGACTGGGGCTGAACGGCACAGGTGTGGAAGTCTTGACCTGGGATGTGAACAGCAGGGAAAGATGTGACTGGAAGAACAGACTCTGTGACAAGGGTGATTGATGGCTCCAGCCAGGGATCCTTGTCACTGGGAGTAGAGATGTGGGCAGAGCAGGTTGCACAAGAAGGGTGCTCTGTAGGCATGCACTTCTTAGGTGCTGCTTTTGTTACATTTCACGACACCGGCGACCACTGTGAACATCAGGATGTAGTCCTGGAGCAACTCTAAGCTTGGACTATCTGCATGCGCCAGACATGAGTGGCTTTCTGTCTAGCTCAGACCATGCTAATCCCAGGGCAGTTCTTTCTGGTCTGAGGAAGGGGGATGATAGGCACAGCTAAATGGTTTGCTGTGGAGATTAAGTGATTGCAGTGAATGACATGTCCCTGGTACATAAGGTATCCTCTGTCCACAGAAACCACGGATGCTGTCACCACCACCAATAAACCTGTGTGGCTTCTACCCGTGATCCAGCTCTGGGGAAAGGGAAGCCCCGTTGAGCACTTCCTGCCAGCTGTCAGGTGTTGCCTTTTAAAATGCTTCAGGTGGGAACCCTTCCCTGCCAGTTCCTCACAAAGCAGTCAATTAGGTCATCCATGCAATACAGCAAACATTTCTCGCCCTTGTCAGGAGGCCCGCAGGGTCAAAGGCCCACATGTTCCTGTGTACTGAGTGCTTCCCTAACAATCCTCCAACCAAGTGATAATGGAAGCCCGTTCACAGGCTCTGTGTGTGTTGGGTTGGTGGGACCCTGGCATAGTCAGAGTGATACCAAGGTTGAAGACAGCCAACATAAGAAGGAGAGCAAAAGGCATAGTTGAGAAGTTAATTTAGCATTTTAAACCTCACAGAAAGGGATGCAGGAAGAGGCAGTGTTCTCTTTGGTGAATTAATGAGCTAGGAAGTCCCCCTGAAGATGGGGTGTGGTGGGGTGGCACGTGCCTGCCCCCTGAGATCCCTTAGGACACTAACCCTCCTGACACATCTACAAACTCTAGGCATAGTGATGGCCTCCCCACCCCAAACCAGCAGTCAGACTTCAAACCCAATTACAGTTCAGCTCTATCTCCCCAAAGGGTAATGATAATGACAGCTATTTCCATGGCCCTGGCAAACACCAGCCCAAATCACCGCACTTTATCCCCAAAATAGCTTTAGGAATGAGGATCATCTGCAGAGGACTGGTGAAGACGGTTAGAAGGTTAGTAAATTGCCCAAAGTTGCTGCTGAGTGCAGAAGAAAAGCTGGTGTGGAGATTCAGGTTCAGTAGGTGTCAAAAGGTCTTCTTTTAAGAGCACGGTCCAGACCCTGACTTCCTTCCTGATGGAAGAGAGAGATAAAAATAGCCTGGGTGCTGGGTGCACAAAGGATATTAGGAGATGGGGGGGTGGTCAGATGGCATGGTTTCAGCCTCACTGTGAATGTATACTTCCCCCAGTTGGACACATCCTGGCAGCGGAAGTGCCCAGGGGCGGTTAATGCCAGGGACTGCCAGCAGCTTGTAAACAGGGCCTCAGTCAACACTTGTATCAACAATTAGACCTAAGGCAGCCAGCCACAAAGCCTTCTGAGACAACACCTGGCAAGTTTAGAAAAGCCAGACCCAGTTAGTTCTGAGCCCAAGGACAGCAGGTTCTCTCATTAAAAAAATTTAAAAAAAGACAAATAACTATTTAGTTCAACTCAGCCACCCAGACACAGACACATGACAGACAAAATCTTTTGTTCTTTTCTACCCTCCCAAGCACAGGCATTAATTAAGGATCACCGAAAGCCCTTGTGCGTGGCACTGTGTACTTCCTGGAGACGTCCCACGTGGCGCTGTGTACTTCCTGGAGACATCCCATGATGACCTCCAGGAATGACCAGGTTCAAACACTAAGCAACAATCCTTTAATCAAAGGCTGTGGCTGGCTGCAAGCATTCATTTGCAAACGCTTGGGAGGTGGGGAAAGTTTTCAAGTAAACAGTGCTGGTCAGACCCCAGCCCCCAGAAACCTCGGAGGCTGACCTTAGAACCCCAGAACACAATTCAAGGATCCGAGCCAGCAATTCTGTAGGCCCTGACCCAGCTATGGAGGGTGAGAATTTTGCTCAGAATTTATTGGGCAGCTGTGAATGAATTTTCTTCTTGAGAGCTACCTAATGAATGTGATGCTTTGTGGCAGTTAATCTGGATATGTCATGCAGTGATGGCCAAAAAAGGCGACATTATTTTGAGGGCAAAAAGGGCAACACTATTAAAAAAATCCCGTTTTGAGATGATAAAGGCTTATAGCAACTCTAACAGAAATGGACATTTGCTGACCCAGCCAGTACTCACCCAGCATTTACTATGCCCTCGGAAGAGCCATTCACAAGCACCTACTAGGCGGGACAGTACTAGGCTCTGGAGACACCGTGGCCATCATCCTTCTATCGTTTTGCAGCCTAGAAAAGAACACAGAGGTGAAGGTGTGATGTGGGAGAGTGAGGAGCCCAGGGGAAATGGGGCGGTGCCACAGGAGACTTCTGGGTATGGGGAGCTAGAAAAGCAACCCCAAGGAAATGGGGGTTTCTTTTATCAGCTGATTGAGACGGTGGGGAAACTATAGTGCTCCGGGCAGATGGACCTATAAGAAGCAACAAAAGTGGGTGAGATAGAAGAACAGTTCTATTTGGTTGGAATAGAACATTCTGGAAGAGTTGGAAGTAGGCATCTGCAGCTGAAAGCTCTGTAAACACTGAACCCAGGCTCTGTGGTTTTAGTGGGGTAGTTGTGAAGGCATAGACTTACCCTTACAAAACTTTATCTCAGGGAAAGACCTTGTTTTTTAGATCATCTAGTGCCTAAAGGTAGGGCTCAGGTCTAAGAAGAATCTAGGAAAAATCTCAGGACTCAGCCTGACAGCCAGTTGATTCAAAACTTGGTTTCACACTGAAAGTTTAATAATTTCAAATAATTACTCTACCACATATTCCTTTATCCAGTCCCCAAATGCCAAGATATGTAACACTCTGCTTGTGTGTTTCTTTCTTTAAAAACCCTCTTACCCCTGAGCTCAGGGCCAAATTCCGTCCGCTGCATTGGAATATAGAGTTTCACCCCGGGTTTGAACTTGCTCAAAAGAATAAACTGACCCTCATGTGTTTGCATCGGAATCTAGATCCCTGGTGGTCTTTGGGGGTCTCTTGACACAGGTACAACATTAGTTAGATGATGAAAACCTTGCTTTTTATTTCCAGTCAGGCCCCATGAACCTGAGGTGTGAGTGACAGGCAGAGGAGATGCTGACCTGGGAGCCCTGGGAGCCCTGGGAGCCCTGGGAGCACACAGCACCAGATAGGGGACAGTAGAGAAAAAGCGATTAAGGTAGGATATTGAAATGGGACAACCTGTCCTGAAGAGGCATGGCTGTGTGGAAGGGTGAGTAGTAGAAAGCTCACCAGGCCACAAGCTGAGGCAAAAACCCCGAGGAAGGGAAAATAGTGAGGTCAGAGAGGACAGAGTGGCCACAACACATCAACAAACATAGGTGTGGCAGGGGCTCGGGGTCCACTGAGCCCATGATACACTGCTGGAGATTATCTACAAATAACAGAAAGTTGAGATCACCGGAGGGGATAGGGTCACAAGGGAGGGTGGGGTGAGAAAGGGTTATAGCAGTGAGCTGATGATGACTAGACAGAAACCAGTGTCTGACTCCTATGGGAGGGGAGGAGGCAGAATGGTGAATATGTCCCGGGTTGCATTAAGAATAGTAAGATCTCTGGCAGAAGAGGAGGACCGGAGTCGTCAACTCTAACGCATCATTGGGTGCATCTGAGGTGGCTTTCTATCACTTTGCTAAACACCAGGGAAGAAGGGCCTACTTTATCTTACAACTTCCAGGTCACAATCCATCGCTGAAGGATGATAGAAGGAATCTAAAGGCAGAAACCGAAGCACAAGCCACAGAGGAATACTGTTCAGTGAGTGGATTGCTCAGCCTGGCTGCTCAGCCTGCTCTCTTAAATAACGCAGGACCACCTGCCTGGCTCTGGCACCACCCACAGGGAGTTTGGCCCTCCCACACCAATCATAGGTCAGGAAATGACCTCAAATTCAGATGTCAGCCAGGCTACACATTTTCTGACAGTTCTGGAAAGAATCCCTCCATGGTTCTTTCTGTTTCCTGGTTCTCTCAAAAGCCACAGTGTTCCTGGGTTGATATCAGCATAGCAAAGTTCTTATGTCTTCCCCTATGTTCAGATCAACTTTTTGTGGTTCTTATAAAGAAAGACCCTAGTCGGTGGATCCAATTCCACAGTAATCTGAAATGATTTTTTTTGTGCAAAGAGCCTGCATCCAAATAGAGTCCCATTCACAGGTAACAGGGCTGGAACTTGAATATCTCTCTTCTCTCTTTCCAAATATTTATTTTTATTTTATGAGCATGATGTCTGTCTGCCTCTATGTCTGTGCATCACATGCATGCAGTACTCACAGAAGCCAGAAGGGGGAGTCAGATTCCCAGGGACTAGAGTTACAGTTAAGAGAACAGAACCTAGATCCTCTGGAAGAACAGCCATTACTCCTAACCACTGAGCCATCTCTTGGCCTTGGACATCTCTTTTTAAAGAACGTAATTCTACCTGCTACAGTGTCCAACTCTTTTCTGTACCACACTTGGTACCTTGGAGCCAAGACATGTCAAATGGAGTTATCAGCCTGTGGTTCAGAAAAGGAGCAGAGGGTCCACTAACAGACCTGGGATTGACATATGAAAGCAGTTTGTGATCCCAACCTGCTGCACCCTGAGGTGAATGTTGGACTCTCTTAACTCACAGTTACACATTTCCTTTTCAGTAAGTAAGTATTGCTGTATCTTGTTCTTGGTTGAGGGTCCATTGAAGCTTCTCTGTTCCTAATGAAGAAAAGAAAAAAGTCTTCTTACCATGATAGAATCTGAAAGAGGTGAGCACTGGATTCTATGTGCCCTGAAACCCTCCTTTGGGTGACCCTCGCCCTGCACATTGGGAATTCTCCAAAGAACCTGTATAAGCACCATAGAGAGAAACTGAGCAATGTTCATCAAATTTTAAAATGTAGCTGGAGAGATGGCTTAGCGGTTACCATCACATTCTATTCTTGCAGAGGACCTGAGTTGAGTTCCCAGTAACCACATTGGATGGCTCACAACTGTCTATGACTCCAGCTCCAGGGATCCAAGGTCTCTGTTGGTATGTGGCTCCTGTGCATGTACCCACTTACACATAATTAAAAATAAATCTTTTTTTAAAAAAATAACAATCCATCTGCCCTTCGACCCAGTGTTTCAAAGTTACAGGAATTATCCTGGAGATAATATTCTCCTATGTGGATAAATTCCTAGTATGTGCTTCTCAAAAAAAAACAAAAAAAAAACAAAAAAAAAACAAAAAAAAAAAAACCTACAGTATTTTCTACTCCAGAGGATTAGTTAAATAAGTATAATCTATACAGATAAAGAACGAGTTTCAGGTCCCTTAGAATTGAGTTTCTGGCATTTAACAGAAATCTGACAGTTTGGGCTTTAACAAAGCAGGAATATTTAGCACCAGGTAATAAGTATAAGGGGAGATGACCCAGAGAGGATATGACAGATCTTCCTAATCACCTTCTGTGTCTCGTGTTTGGTGGTCTTCCTCATGCCCACAGCATGGCTGCAGAATACTTGGACACCACATCTGAATTCCAGGAAGAAGGAAAGAAGAGGAAAGATAGGACAAACTGTCCTCTTTTCCCCGAGAAAACAGTTTTCCCAGAAGTCCAAGATGGTATATCCCACTGACCACGGAAAGGTGAGTGGCCACCCTATGCACAAGAGAAGCTGCAAATGTAGTAGTTGATTTGGACAAAGGAACAGAATTATTGGCTCTAAGAAGCATCCCTGGGCATGTTGAAAGGTTTGTCAACAACATATACTGTTAGCAGGCAGACCAGAGTAATGCTGTGTGTGTTATTCTAAGAGTGGGGGGTGTGCTGTGGCTTTAGCTGTCCTCATATGCCACATACTATCTGTCTTAGTTATGGTTTCTATGACCACAGCAACTCTTAGAAAGGAAAACATTTCATTGGGGCTGGCTTACAGTTTCAGAGGTGTGGTCCATTCTCATTATGGCAGGAAGCATGGCGGCGTGCAGACAGACATGGTGCTGGAGAGGGAGCTGAGAGCTCTACATCTTGATCTGCAGGCAGCAGGGAGAGACACTGGCCATGGCTTGAGCATCTAAGCTCTCAAAGCCCATCCCCTCAGTGACACATTTCCTTCAAGGCCACACTCACTCCAACAAAGCACACCTCCTAAAAGAGCCACTTCTTACAGGCCTATGGGGACATTTTTGTTCAGACCACTACATTCCACTCCCAGGCCCCCATAGGCTTGTAGCCATATCATTATGCAAAATGTATTCAATCCCCATAGTCTATAACCATCTCAACACTGTTTAAAAGTTCGAAGTATCTTCTGAGATTCACATGATCTATCAACTATAATCCCTCCTTAGAGAAAGACAGGAATAAAATATAGTGAGAGAACCAAAGAATGTAAATTTTTTTCAAGGTAATGTAACACAGCCAATCAGTGGCGGGGTCTGCTCACATTTAGCGGGGAAGGCTCACCTGAGAAGGCAGAGTTAGCTCAGTGTTTTCCTGTGGTTCAGATTCTTTGCCACACTTCCTGTGTCATAAACAGCATCAGGTACACTAATTAAGTTTGTGGCCTGGCCAAAAGACCCCACAGTAAGTGTTTACCTCACCCCTGATGAGATGGAGGCAGCAACCTAATAGGGAGAACAGTGGTTCTCAACCTTCTCAGTATTGTGACATTTTAATACAGTTCCTCATGCTGTGGTGGTGACCCAACCACTAAACTGTTTTCATTGTTACTTCACATCTGTAATTTTGCTACTGTTATGAATTGTGATGTAATATCTGATATGCAACCCCAGAGGGGTCGAGACCCACAGGCTAAGGACGCGTGTACTAGCGTCAATGTCCTGCTTGGTAGAGGAAGGCTATTCACTCTGAGAAGGGTAGAATTAGGGATTGAGATGGCGGAGGAGTGTGGCTTATGTTCTTAGTCAATATGGGAGGATCAGGCTTCTTACTCCAGTTTGGTTCATAACTGAGTAAAAAATTTTAAGCTGAAAAGTACAAGAAGATAAAGCTGGTAAACAATGTTGGACTCTCTAAGAATTCACCAATAATTCTGCTGAGAGCTGTAACTTGGTGTAGCTCTGTCCACCCACTGAGCACTCAGGAGGCAGAGGCAGGAGGATCACAAATGCAAGGCCAGCCTTCAGATAGCCCCAGGGGCTGAGGGTGGAACTCAGGCTTGGAGCTCTTGCCTGGGTGGCGAGGCTCTGGGTTCCACCCGCAGCACTGTGTATTGGAGAAGGGTTTCCTGGGTTTTTCTGAGTATTGTTCTATCTAGCTTTCTACCACTGTCATGAAACACTGACCAAAAGCAATGAGAGTGGAGAAAGAGCTTATTATCATCTTACTGACTGCAGTTCATCAACAAGCTCGGGGCTAGAACTGAAGCAGACTGTGGAGGAACACTGCTTACCAGCTCATTTGCTCTGGCTCCTGTTTACCCACCTTTCCTATACAGCATAGGCCCACCTGCCTAGGGATGGAGCTGCCCACAGTGGGCTGGCTCCTCTTCCATCAATTAATAATCGAGAAAATGCCCCACAGACAGGGCAATGGCCAATGTGATGGAAATAATTCCTCAACTGAGGTTCCTTCTTCTCAGGTAGGTCAAGCTGACAGCAAAGGGGATCTCTTACAAATAAAAATAAAATAAATTAAAATTAATTTTAAAGGTTTAAGAGTGTGAGATGAGAAATTTTTATTTTCTTCTATCTACCTTAGGTTCATTAGTTTAAAACTAGAGAAGCAACATCAAAATGGCTTTCTTCCACCCATGTAGGTCCTTCAGCAAAGCTATGATTGAAATTGCTATACTGATAAAACAGATTATAGTAAAGGGGGTATATTTGATGATATATATACACTGGAGTCCCCTCTCCCCCAAACACAAAACTTGTGAAGGCTCAGATAACTAGAGTTGATATAGTGTCCTGAGTTACAGGAAGAATGGAGGCCCAGTTGCTGATGAAGGAAATGTGTGGGAAATAAAGAGGGTCTCAGACTGGTACCTCTCAAATGATAAACTTGTCTAAAGCAGTATGCCCTACTTCTCCTTTACGAATGTACATCACTCTTATTTAAGAAAAAAAAAAAAAAAAAAAAAGGACAGCTTCTGAGAGCTCCTACATCTGCAATCCTCAAGATAACCAGTTCAAAATATGGCAGAGAAGGATATCTGGGGGTGTTTTTCTGCCGCCTACAGTGATATTTTAGGGGAGCTTGGTTTGGACAAACCTCACAAGAGACAGATGAACACAGAGGATTTGTCTTCCTTATCCTTGCCTAAGTTCTGGCCAACATCCTGATACTAAGTGACAGAACAAAGTTGATGTAAAATTACAACTCTATTTTAAAGAAATAAGAAAATAGTGTATGGCCATTGGAAAAGCTCAGTGGGCAAAAACACTTGCTGCCAAGATTGATTATCAGAGTTCATTTCCCAGAATGCACATGGTGAAAGGAGAGAAAAGACTCTCCCAATTTGTTCTCTGACCTCCATGTGTGCATCGTGGCTGCGGTAAATAATGGCTACCCCTTCCCCATAGAACAAGAGAAGGTCCTGTGCTCTTCCCCATCAGCGTGGGTCTCCTTTCACTTTCCCTGGGGCCGAGTAGGTGATAACCAGCCTGCTGTACTGTGGATTCCCTTCCCATAGAGTCTCTTGGAGGGGGGCATTGCAGGCAGATGAATGTTTGGTGTGCAATAGCAGCAGTAATGGTGGGTGTCTGTGGGGTTTCAATAGGAACGGCCCCACAGATGCATGTGTGTGAATGCTTGGCTCATAGGGACTGGCACTGTTAACAGAGATGGCCTTGTTGAAGTAGGTGTGGCCTTGTTGGAGGACAAGTGGGGGTGAGTTTTGTGGTCCCAAATTATGGCCAATGTGACAGTTTCATTCTGCTGCCTGCATATCAAGATATAGAACTCTCAGCTCCCTATCCAACACCACATCTGCCTGCATGCCACTATGTCCCACCATGATGATAATGGAAAAAAACCTCTGAATCTGTAAGCCAACCCCAATTAAATGTTTTCCTTTATAAGAGTTACCTTGGTCATGGTGTCTCCTCGGGGCAATAGACACCCTAACTGAGACTGTCTGAACATAAATATTGGACAACAGCCAACACAACTATCCAGGGGCAGTTTGTGAACAGAGGAAAAGATGGGTTAGCAGGAGAAGGGGGCGGGGCTAGCACCCAAACAGTACCTGCCCTCGGTGTAAGTCAGGGGACAGGACCTCAACCTGGAGACTATTTTGGTTTTAAGAACAGTTTATTCTGAGCCTCATATGAGTGACCATGGCTTGGAAACACGGATTCAAGTCACCCTGAATGCCATAGTATGTTCTAGAAGAGGTTACAGAAACTTCCCGAACCACAGAAGAAAGGGATTTATCAATACATTTGATAAATAGGGTGGGCCAGCCAAAGCAGACCAGGAAGAGCGTTCCCCATGGCTTTCAGATCCTCACACAGCCTGGCTTCAGAGCTGGTAAAGGCCAGCCAGAGGTCTGCTGATCTCAGCCATACATTCCATCTGATTTACCACACCGTCATGAAGACAGAAAGGTGAGCAGAGGCTGAAAGGAAATGGCTGTAAAAGGGACTAAGATAACCCGAGGTCCTTAGGACTCTTGTTCCATCTCTCCATCCCCACAATGTCCGCTCAGCCAAGGTCAAGCTGTCTGCAGGAGGCAGAAAATCCCAGGGAGAAGAGACAGTCACACGAATCTCCTTAACAAAGGTTTTCTGTGACTCTCTCAGAAGAAAGTAAAGACCTGGAGACATATAACAAAATGGGTGAAGCATGGAGAGTTATCGAGAAATAAGCTAAGACAAGAGGGTCTCGAATAAGGGGGGGGGGGGCTCAAATGAACCTCTCCCAGGACCTTTCTGTGACATATCTGAAGGGAAGAGGCCACCCCTCTTTCAGGAAAAGGGTGCTTCTCTTAGAAGCATCAGTGACATTTTTAAGAGATGCTCACGGGTATCCTCCTCACCTACCATCCCTCCAGTATCCAGTGCGTCAAAATACCGTATTTGGGGGCTGTCTGTCCTGAGCCTAACTCATCATAAAAATAGCATTAACAGGCCTGGAGCAGTGGACCAGTGGTTAGAGCACTGGCTGTTCTTTCTGAGGGTTCAGTTCCCAGCACCCACTTGGCAGCTCACAAACATCTGTAACTCCAGTTCCAGGGGATCCAACACCCTCTTCTAGCCTCCATGGGCACTAAATGACTTTGATGCAGAAGAAACACTTGTACACAAAAAAGGAAATAACGTTTTCTAAACTGCAAAAGCCTTTTGATAGTAATTAAAATGTATCAATTTGTGGTCAGTGATGGAGTTCATTAGAAGAACTTACCTAGTGTACAAGATACTGAGTCAATTCTTTGCATCACACAATCTCACACACACACACACACACACACACACACACACACACACACACACACACACACTTCTGAAACAGAACCCTCTAAACCAAATTTAAAACCAAATTTTAAAGAATGAAATACTTTTAAAAATTATAACTGATAAATTGAATGTTAAGCATAATAACAAAATTAATCACATTCAGCTTCCATTTTCTGAAAATGAAAGTTCAGGTTCTGGAATTTTCTCCTTAACATCTTCAAAGTTTGTGATGTTTGCTTTGTAGATTCCACTTGTAATCCTAGCATTCAGGGGCCTGAACCAGGGGGATAAGCATGTTCAAAGCCAGCCTGTGGGCCCTGTCACAAACAAAAACGAAAGTAAAACTCTTATTTTAAAAGTCTTCAAATTGCTGTTTGTTCAAAAAAAAAAAAAAAAAAAAAACTGACAGAACAGGATGCAGAATCCACGTGAAGTTTAGGTGCAATGCGGCATTGAGGAGTTTCCAGGGTGTGGCAGGTGGCTGCCCCAGGCTATAAGGGACTCACGGAACTAGATTTTATTCTCTGTTACCTCTGAGGCCCTTCATGAGGTCAAAGACTCAGTCAGCTCACCCTTGACCACATTGCCTCTGTGCAAGTCCCCCACTATCTCCAGGAGGGGACAGAGGGAGACTCCTGCCAAATGAAAACATTTTTAATATGACTTGACCTAGTGAGAACTCCGACAGCCAAACACTAATTAGTAAGAAAGTTCAAGGTTATATATTTTCATATTCAGGATCCTCAAGGTATTGGCCCCAAGGATACTAAAATTCACAGACACTTGAAATCTTTATATGAGTGGTATCAAAATGTACATCTAACTACATGCATTAGATCATCCCTATGTTGCTTATTATATTACAATGAAAATGCCACATAAATATTTGCTACACTCTTTCTCTTAAAAAATAATGACTAGAAAAGTGTCTGTAGATATTAAGTATAAATCTGATCTTTAATTTTAAAAAATTATTTCATGTGTATGAGTGTTTTACCTACATGTGTATGTGGTGACTGTGGAGTCCAGAAGACTGTGTCCAATGCCCTCCAAATGGAATTGCCGATGGTTGTGAGCTGCTGTGTGGGTTCTGGGGGTCTCTCTCACATATACACACACAAAAAAAAAATCTGAAAAAAGGAAAAACATCACACACACACACACACACACACACACACACACACACACACACATTGGGTAGTGGGTAGCCCTGGCTGTCCTGAAACTTACTATGCAGACCAGGCTGGCCTCAAACTCACAGAGATCCTCCAGCCTCTGCCTCCTGAGTGCTGGGATTAAGACATATGCCACTGCACCTGGTTATATACTATATTCTTGAGTGGAAAGGCTAAAGATAAAAGGTTATTGTCTCCAAATATTACTGCATATTCTTAAAAGACTCAAATTTAAATAACAAAAGTGTGCGGGTTTTAGATAGTAATCTAATTTTATTTGGAAGAATAAATACCAGAAAAAAGCCCCACAAAGAAAAAGGGCCTGGTGTTTACTCATCCATTTTACCAGGCACTTGGACACACTTAGGAAATCACCATAACTAACATGTTGGTTCAGTAGAACAGAAGAATCCAAATGCAGACCCTCAAATGGAAGGAATTCAGCATAAATGTGGACGTGAACACCATAGGGCAAACGGTAAATGAATATCAACATGTTATTCACCAGCGAGGGCATGTGGACTTCTGTTTCGGCCCCCAAACAAAATGCACTAATGAATGAGACCCAAAAAATAAAAGAATCGGTCTTCAGGGGTCATCTAGGAGTCTGGACATAGAGCGCGGGTGTGGAGAAAAGCTCAGGCGGCTTCTCTCTGCTTGATCTTTAGCTTTTGTGACTGGGTCTTGCTGGACAGCCCAGTCTGATCTCTCTGTTAATCCTCCTGCCTCAGCTGCTGAGGGCTGGGGACTAAAGGCCTGTTACCAAACTAGCTTGGGAACATGGAACATCTTTGCTTTTACTTGAAGGTTTTAAAACAGAAACATTCGGCTATGTGCACTAGAGAGACTTTAAAAATATCTGCACTTATTTTTTGAAATTCTCCTACAACATGTTTTTGAGTATATTCACCTTCTCTCCGTTCCCCTTTCTAATCCTCTCGGATCCATCCCCACCTCCCTGCTTCCTCCAGATTTGTGTCTTTTTTTTTTTTTTAATAGCCCATTCGCTCCACTTTGTGCTGCTCATATGCTCAAGGGTGTAGAGCCATCCACTGGAACATGGCCAACCTCCCGGGAGCCACATCTTTAAAGAAAAGTGATTTTCCCCTCCCCTAAAGCCATCAAATGCCTTTATCTCCTTAGTTAGGGGTAGGAGCTCCGGAATCTTTTCCTCTTCCTTTTTAGAATGCTTGCCAGTCACAGACACCCATGGCTGCTATGAAGTCATGTCCAGGAGACACAGTTTCCTTGCAGTAAGAAGACTTTGAATATAGGAAAACACACTCCAAGAGAGGTTGATGGGGAGCAAGTCATTTAGACATGTATTCGATGTAAATAGCCACGGACTTGAGGGCTAGCTATGTAAAGAGTGCTCACCAATCAACAAGGCAAATCAACCAAGGTTACAATGAGTAAAAGCTACCAAGTGCCAAGAGCTTTACTTAGTAGGCCAGGCTCTACTCTGCAGGACTCTTGGACACACACACAAGCCACTTTCCAACTGCCCACAAAGTCTTGTTTCTACTTATATTTTACCTTTGCAGAAATTAAGCCACAGAGAAGCCACCTGACTATGAATGAAGGAACTGTGAGTCTATTCTAGGAGTCTTTTGTGGGAATTGGAGGCTGCTGGGATGGAGTCCGGGGCCTACTGTGTGCTGTCTGTGCCTTGCTCTGTCACTGACCACTCTCCAGCACCTGCTCCAGGAATCTTGGCTAAACTGCCAAATCCAAATAGCTAAAACAGGAAACACTGCTCAAATTACTGAGGTCTGTAGAGGGATTATGTTGTTACATTGTAAACAATTGTCCTACCTATTGGTTTAATAAAATTGCTCATTGGCCAAAGACAGGAAGTGTGGGCGGGGCTACCAGACTAAGAAAACTCTGGGAATAGGAAGAACAGGGCAGAGATGTTACAGAGAAGCCAGAGAGACACCATGGAGACAGGATGAGATGCCTGCCAACTCAGAGGAAAGAAGTTGAAATGCTGCTCTGAGAAAAGGTACCGAGCCGCATGGCTGAATAGGATAAGAGTCATGGTTAGATTAAGGGTAAAGAGTTAGCAAGATATATATATGCCTGGGCCCCAGGTCAATCAGCGTACAATTGATATAAGCATCTGTGTGTTTCTGTGGACCACAGGTTGGACAGGCCAGAAACCTCCTACTACAGAAGTCACAGTGACAGAATCCAACAACAGCCAATAATGTCTCATTCTAAGTCCATGCGAATAAATCATGAAACCATAATAACACCAACTGCTGAAGACCCCAGGAAATCATGCCTTTATGTACTACTAACAGAAAAATGTTGGGGATGCTTTCTAGGAAAGCTTTTTTTGCAAAACAATGTAGTACTAACTAAGGTTCATTCTAAAAAATCTATTTTTAAAAAATGAACCAACAGTCACACTCTAGGGACTCCAACACATTTATAAAGAATCAACTTGCCAAATATAGCTACTAAGGACTTAACTCATCTATCTTTGTCTTGAGGAAGGATACCAGGACAGCAGTGCCCAGCAACAATGAGGAGCTGGGGTCTTTGTGCAATTTCTTCTCAGAAATTTTCTGGAGCTTTCTGCAGATAAGCTGCATGGATCTCTTCCCTTTGTGCCCAACCAACATGCTGGAAACTAGTAATGAACCATAGTGGGAATTTATCAGGACCAGAAATTAACAATCAGGGCTTCCCTGAAGAACTGGGAAGTGTGTATTTACTGTTGTAAACCAATCTTTACCCCATAAAATACCACATTGCCATTAAAACACACTAAATCTTTCAGGTTATAGGTAATTACATGAACATTTATGATATGGAAAAAGGTTTGTATATTCCGTTTTTAAAAGAAATGATGAAAAATATGCTTTGCAATTTTTTAAATGGTTCATATTAATTTTTATGTGCTGTGTCTTGTCTGCATATGTGTACCACATGTGTGCAGTCCCTATGGAGGCCAGAAGAGGGCATAAGTGCGCTTCACTGTTGAGCCATCTCTCCAGCCCATGCTTTACTATGAACATGGAGATAAGTAGGTGGGATATATAGGACACAGATGATGAGACCAGGGCCAGTGGGGGGGGGGGGGAGCTGAACAAGATGATTTATAACAAGTCTTTTCCTGTCCTGCCCTCCAGCTCCTACAGATACTTACTAATGTGAAAGCTCAGCCTACAGCTTAGGCTTGTTCCTAACTAACTTGTAACTTAAGTTAACCCATTTATATTACTCTACCTTCTATCACATGGCTGCCTCTTTTCCATCTTGCACCTCCTGTTTACTCTGTGTCTGCTGGCATCTCTTCCTTTCTTCTTCCCCAGAGTCCTCTCTGTCTCTGGAAGTCCCACCTAACCTCTTCCTGCCTAGCAATTGGCCATTCAGCTCTTCATTGAGCCAATCAGAAAGCACACACAGTGTAAATTTTCACAGAGTAAATAAATACTTCACAACAATGGTTCATGTGTCACTGGGTGAGCGTTTATAAAGAGACCAAGAAATAAAGTTTCATTTATACACATGAATTTACAGGAATGTTTTCTCTAATACTGTCAGATGAAAATTCAATTCCAGAACCGCATGCTTGGTGTTAATGAGGTAATCTCAAACACCATATGTATTCAGGTCAACCTGCAGTCTCCAATGAACAGTGTGACAGCTGGATTGGGGGGTGGGAAGGGAGGAGAGCCTAGAAGGCAAAGCTCCAAGACAGCCGTAGCCAGGATTTTTCTTGTGCATCTTGACCTTTTGTCTGCTGTTTTAACCAATTGTGTCATGCTTTCATAATTTGAAAGGCCTCCAACAATCAAAATATTAGAAAAAAAATTTCTCTTTCACAGATGTTTCACCTCTGCCCCACTTGCCTGCAAAGGAACAAGCACCGTTATTGCCAGTGGCCATTATGGAAGTGGAGCTTAGACACGGGTGAGGAAGCTGTGCACCCCTTGTGAGCCTCAGGCCAGGGTCCCAGCAGGAAGTCCAGGGGACAGGGCTGGAGGGGATGGCAGAACTACATAGGACCTAGTGGGAGGGCTTGGCTCATTCTCGCAAGTCATCATGGGCATCTCTCCCTTTTCCTTTACTCCTCCACGCCTCCTACTCTGTATCCCCTCCCCTCTGCTCTGTGTCTATCTCTCCCCCTCCTTCCCTCTCCCCCTCCCTGGCCCTAAGCACATTAATTTCTTTGCACACTCTCCCCACATTGTAATGTAACACAGCAGAGCATACACACAGCTGCTTGTATCTGGGACTTTTGTACAGGTACTAATCAGAACTGCAGTTTTAAAGCCTCTTTACAAAGTGAGCCTGCCTCTGGTATTGTCTTATAGTCGTGCAAAAAAATGACTACTGCAGTGTGACCAATAGTGTCTTCCCGGCAGAGACAACTACCCATCTAAGAGTGAACTCTGCCCATGACATAAAATGCAGATGAACACACATTAACCTCTATCAGCATATCCAGTCAGGGAGCCTATTGCCTAACTGTGCTTGAAACAGCCCGTGTCCACCATCATGTCATCCGGGGTAGTGATAGCCTCACAAGGTTATCTGGTCATGTACATTCATAAACACCATCTGCTGCAGACTGCAGGAGGGAGTGCTGTGTACAGCATCCTTCCTCCGATGTGCCCTTCCTTGACAACAAGGACACCAGGATGGCAACCCTGCAAGCCTACTCCACAGGAAGCCCCAGGCCCCACACCTGTGTGTCATCCCTAGAGCATATCAACATCTCTGATGAACACACCTTATTCCAGAGATCTTCAAATCTCTGGAAATCAAGGAGTGTGTGTCTGTGTTATAACATGGCCAGATGACTCACAGCTATAGCTCAAAGTGGGAGCTGGCTCGATAGTACCAACCTTCCAATCTTACCTTCCTCAGTGGCAGTCATGTGTGCTTGTATTTCCTGTAGAAGCCTGTATATCTCCCCCCTCCCCCATTTAATGTGTGTGAGTGTCTGTCTGAATATATATTTGGCTGTGTACCATGTGCGTGCAGTGCCTATGGAGGCCAGAAGGGAGCATCAGAACCTCCATAACAACAGTTGCACATGGTTGTGAGTTGCCATATGGGTGCTGAGAACCAAACCCAGGTCCTCTGCAAGGCCAGCCAGTGTTCTTAATCACTAAGCCATTTCTCCAGCCCTTCAAAGCATGGCTTTTGAAGCTCTGTGGCTATGGCTTTAGAGACTCAGAAACGTTCTTTTCAGACCCATACCGACTTGGTGTGTTTGATCTGTGGATTTCTCATAGCTCCAGCTGTCATGTGTGAGTCTAGCTCCCAAGTACAGAGCCCACACACCTGCAAGATGGGCCCAGCCTCAATGCTCAGGTGCTCACTGTGGGTGCTCAAGGAAACCAGGAACTCTCTGAGGGTTGGCATCTCTGAGGGAAGGCATTTACGGATTGTTTAGCCTTGTGGATCTTCATGAGAATCAAACCAGAAAATTTATGAAGAGTTGCTTTGCAGACCGTGAAACACTTAGGACACATGAGGCACTCTGATTGATTTGCTATGTCTTAGGAAATGAAATGAAAGGTTCTCCTCAGGGTCCTCTATGTTCAAGCTTGTATAGAATTATTTATACACACACACACACACACACACACACACACACACACACACACACACACACACACACACACATTCATATAATAAGGCCACAACTGGAAGTCTTTCATGGTTGATCCAAGTTCACTAATGAATCTTGTTCAAAATTGAATGCAATTTCCTCACTAAATTTATCCCTATGGTGGGGGGGGGGGGCGTGTCTGCCACCGACAAATAAGACTTTAAAGGCAGCCTTCCTTCTGGCCAGGCCTATTAGGACTGGGTGCTGGGTGTCTCCAGCTCTAGTGTTTCCTAAACCAAAGCTTTGGCGAACAGGGCTCAGCACAGTGTGTTGCTTAAGACTTTCAAAATGCAAATCAGTCTTGCGACGACTTAATGTTCAGAATATTCTTCTAAATTTAAATGAGAGCCGCTTTAAATTTTAGGAAGACGATCTGGCCAAGATTATTAAAATTGAAAATACTGATCTTTTGAGGTTGAAAACATGACAAAGAATCTCAGAAGGCTTGTGCTCCTTGAATGTTGGCCTTGTGCCTGGCACAAAGCAGGAGTGGCATCTCATCTAATTATTAGTAACTATTTTGTAAATGAAGAAGCCCAGGATGCTGAATCTAGCCAGCTGCCTCTTTCCTCAACCATGTTCACAGAACTGTTGTGCAGGTGGATCCTTCAAGGCAAACAACAGCCACCTGCTGTGTCCACTTGCAAAAAATCATCTCAGCTGGGCATGTTGACTGTTGACAAAGAGGGATAGGGGGGTAGCGGGACCTTCAGTCCCATATTCAGCCTCTCTGTCTCTCCAGTTGTTAGCAATTCTGCTATGGTTACACCTGGCATCGGGAAGGGCTACACTAAGTAGGAGGGGGAGATGTAGAGGGAAGACAAGAGGAAAGAGCCCCAGCTGTATGGATACGGGAACGCCATCATCCAGCTGGGTAAAGACTGGTGCGGGGGATAATGCCCACACCCCTGGAGGTAACCTCTCACCAATGCTCTGTAAGGAAGCTCAAAAGACACATTGATTCCCCCAGAGTGAACTTTGATGGCATCATACTCCGTTTTTATGGGGACCTCCCAAAGAAGGGTAAACCGTGTTTACAGCTCCTCCAGAGAAGGGTTTCAGAGACAATCACTGTCAAAAATGTGTATCAATTAGATTCAAACTAAACTAAGCCCTGACCAATGGAGAATTCCAGAAGGGCCAATGTACCTGGAGAGCAGGCAGCATGCCACACTCAGTCCCAAACTGTCACCCAGACTTTCCTCTTACTCTAGAATGTCCCAATGCTCAGAAAGGCAGCAACCTGAAGTTGTACATATTGTTGGTATATCATTGAGGACAGGAGACTGTGTACTGCTTTGTACACAGGTGAAGCAGGTCAATGAGTCTGTATTTTAAAGGCACTTGAGGAAGAAGGTCAGGATCTCTGGAAGAAAAAGTCGTGTTTTAAACCATCCATGTGGCACTAACTGCAAGGCAGTGAGCTAATTTATTTCTATATCACTGGCAGCGTGTTTATGACCCAAACCTGCAGATGCAGAATACAAATGAACTCTACTTCAAAGCTCACAATGCAGGCTTTCGCTCTCAGAACACAGGAAGATGGTAAACACGTTTAGGGTTGGAATGAATTGAAGTTTTTAATCTTCTAAATTGTCTTCTCTTAAATTTTAATCTCTTAGATTCTCTTCAGAATATTGTTTTTACAATTAATAAAATGGAGAGGGAAGGGAATTATTATCCCATTATTGAGTGTTGTAATAAGCAAATATGGATATGGCCACGCATGATGAAAGAATATCCCAAAGTCAGTCATGTGAAGCTTTTCTCTCAAGTGAGACATGAAGGGGGTGGGGGGGAGCGATGAAGCAGTTTTCTGGTCTCTGTCAACCTTTCCTGGCAAAAAAGTGGTGACTCAGGGACACAGAGTCCCTTCTCAAGGTCAGACTTGAAGCTGTCAGCCAACACCTGTTGTCTCATTTTATAAAATTAAAAATGCATATGCTATTTAAACAAAACTACCATAATTCAGTTTGAAAAATGGGTAGATCCCAGCACTCAAATTCAGAAGCAAGAAAGTCCCCAGGGTTCAGGCATTTTAGAACTTCATGTGGGGTATGCTGCCCTGTTTTGAGTCAGAGAACTACTCTAAGGCAGTCATTGTTACCTTAGGGACCTGCACCTGGGTCACCCAGGGACTTGTTAGAAATACAAATTCTTGGGCTCCATCCATAAAGAGTGAATTGCACATTCTGAAAGTGGAGCCCAGCCACTGTTGCTTAACTAGCTCTCTGGGTGCTTCTGAGGCATGCTAAATTGAGAACCAGAGCCTAAGGCAGCACATCTCTGAGTTCGAAGTGCTAAGAGGAATCCCCAAGGACCTTGTTAGTCTGCAGGTTCTGATGCAGTCATGCTGGGCCTGGAGGCTGGCAAGGCTTCTTTTCCAACCAACTTTCCAGACATGCCAATGTTGCTTCTTCAGGGATGACTCAGCTGAGCAGGAAGATGATCTTAAAGCTGTGTACCCATGGCAAGCTGTGGATGACAAAGCATCACCCTCTGTGTCTTTCCCATTCTCCATGGCAGGCATCCCCGGAAGCTTCATCTATAACCTGGTCTCACTACATTGAATCTTCATGTATGTGAATCATCTACTATGTGCTGGCAAAGAGTCCACACATCTTTGCTTCAGACAGGCTACTAGATATGGAAGAACAGAAGAGCAGAATACCGAATCCACAGGCTCTGCCAGGGGGCCTTGTGACCCTTCCCAGAATGCCACCTTATAAGTGTTACCTTCCTTACCCTCCGCATTTGGAAAACTCAGTAGCCCAGGTGTTAGAAGAGGTCTCCATGGAGCTGGAGTCTCAATGTGGGGACAGAAGCCAACATGGGGGTGGGGCTGGAGGTAAACAGTTAGGCAGGGATTTTTTAAGTGTAAAAATGTTAGGAAATGAGGACTCTCCCTCAATAAAAACAAGTTAGTAGACCAGAATTGCCTTGTAAAGTTTGGCCCAGCAGGGAAACTTCTCTGCAGGTGGGTGGGCAGTTAGGAAGCCTCAGGGTGCCCTCTCCTTATACTCCAAGAAAAAAACGGATGTGTTCTAAGAAGGTTCAGATCCAGGGATTGCTATAGAAAGCAAGAGACTTCTCCATGTGCTCCCTGTGGCCCATGATGACCCTTCAGAGCCAGCAGCACCAGCATCTTCAACTCCCTCCTCCCTTCCACATCTGTTTCCAGTCTCACATCTGTTCCCTGCTTCTCTTTTGAGATTTCCTTGAACCCACTCAATTGGTCCCATGTAATCTTCCCACCTCAAGATCTCTGATTTAAGCACATTTGCAACATGTAAACCACCTTATTTATAGGTTCCAGGGGAAAGAAACTGAGGCATATTGAGGAACAGGCTGGTGTCTCTCCCCCTCCCACCTCTTCTTTGAAGAGTTTTTTTTTTTTTCCCAGCTGGGTCTCTCCCATGGAAGGCCATATCTAATATTACTGCTTCACTCCGAGCCCAGATCATTGCAGTATTTCCTGTGTCAGACTTCACACTGGCAGCCAGACCAGAGTTATTTACAGAGTACATGACTTGCCACTTGCATTAATGAATCGGTTTGCATAAAAGTGTATCTTTAAGACAGGAGCTGCTCAGAGCTAAGCTGAGGAGGCATCTGGTCTGAGGAACACCATAGCTTACAGGGAGAGCTTTAATGAGACCAAACAGGTGTTTTTATTAACAGGCCCAGCTGCCCCTTCAACAACCCCAATTATATCTGAAGTATGGCTGTATAATGAACCTTCTATTGAGGATCGCCTTGATTGCTCTAAATGAGTTTAGATCTGGAGAGGGGCCCCAGGTAAGTGAATGGACAAGGCTTCCCTGGGGTTGAGAATCTGTCAACAAGAATTTCTACTGTTGCAGGGCTATAACCTTGAGCAGGACCCCCCACACACACCAGCTTAGCCTCACTATGAAGTTCCCCCTAGGAAGAAGTGATGGTGGGTTTCTTACAACTGGACTAGAACATTCCCTCCTTCAGGAATTCCCATTGTTGCTAAAATTCCATCTCTTTGGGAGATAAAAGCATCATTTAGTTCTTGCCCTAGGTCCCAGCAACAAATGAAGTTATGACTCCACCAAAGTTCACCCTTTCCAGTGAGTTTATGAAGCTTCATTACAGGGCAGTGGATGAGGGATTCCAGGCAGGAGCATGGGTGACTTTAAAACAGCTAAACTGGTCTATACCCCAAAATGGGGGTGCTGCCTGAGCAGAACATCCTCCCCCATTTTGTGTCCTTTAGCCCAGTGGTTCTCAGCCTTCCTTACACTGTGACCCTTTAACTATAGTTCCTCATGTTGTGGTGACCCTCCCAAAAAACATGATATCATTTTGTTCCTGCTTCATCCCTGTAATAATTTTTGCTACTGTGGTGAGTCATAATGTAAATATCTGATATGTAACCCAAGGGGTCGTGACCCCTGAGTTGAGAATTGCTGTTCCAGCCCTTCTCAGAGACCCTGGGGTCATGTGCAATTAGAGCAGAATTACATACTACTAGCTGGAAAGGGTGGCTGGGTACTCAGGTGAAGATCCTATGATCTTTCCCATGGCTTCCAAGAGAGAACGTGAAAGTCAATCTGCTGTGATAACCTTAGCTAATGCGCCTAGTTGAACTCACCTCAGGATAGCCCTAAAGGGCCTCGATGCTCTTGTGAGGCAGTGGATGTTTCCCCACACTCCCAGAAACTACTGATAATGACAAAAGCTGCCAGTCAGCTGCCGCCACCATCACCCAGTCTGGGGTGTCATAATATCGTTAAGTATAAGGTATTAAGGCAACAAAGGAGGAGTGGGCCCAGCCTCCGAACTAATATTTGAGAACTAATATGTGAGTGGAATTTAACCACCAGGAAGAACCTATCAGGGAGAAGGGCTGGTTCTGCAGAGCTTTCTGGGCAAGACACACAGTGGTGATATATCGGATGCTGTTGCATCTGTGCTCTTGTTAATGAAATCCCGCTCTCACACCACGTGGAAAGGGCTCTGTCATTGTGACATCACATTTAACACACACCATTCAGCCTTATGTGCATCAAGGCCTCCAGTGTTTACAACCACCTTTTAAATGACAACCATCCTCCTAGAGGAAATTGAGGCAGAGGGGGCTGAAGATGGAGTGGAAGTAACTATAAGTGGGGCAGCTAGGATGATCCCTCTCTATAGCCTGATTCTAGAGCCCTGGTTTATAGGAAATTTGCTGAGATCCTTGTACCTGGAGTCAGGTAGAAATGATGTAGAAGATACCCACAAAGCAAAGCAAGTGGAATTTTCCTTGGGAGCTGTGTATCTTGAGAAAGTTGAACATTTCTGGAGAGTAGCAGCTCTGAACAGAAAAGGGGGTGCCTGAGCAAGGGGGTAGCCAACAGACACAATCCTACCCAAGATCCACATGGAGAGACCCTGGCCAGCTTCTCTGAGCTAGTATTGTGATGAGCCCACAAAACCTGGATCCCTAGCACAGACAACCTTCTCTTCTCCTTTGGCCTCCAGATCTTCAATACATAAAGGTGTTTGCTTTCTAAAAGTTGACTCTGTGTAAACTACCAGAAATCCTCCCCCCACCCCCACCCAGGCAAAGAGTAAAGGTCCTGAGATCTGGGCTTAACACCCTCAGGGTGCCTGGCAACCATATCTACTCCAGGAGGTCCTATTAAAATTCTCTAGGGATCCATGATGTAGAAAGAACAAACATCAGTGCCGGGGCCTAAACCCTGGAAACAAACCTTCATAGGTGCCTTAAAAATGAGCCCCTTTAAGATGCTTCCTTTTCTATGCCTAAGACAAGCCTTAGCCAGCTGTGTGCATGCTGTCAGCCCCAGAGAGCAAGCGCCCCTCAGGGTCTGCTATTGTAATAGGCGGGCACCCCTAGGGCACCCCAAGACACCCCAAGACCACGGCTAATGACCACTGTTAACATTAAAGAAAAAGAGAGTTTAATGAATATGAATACCGGTACATACATGTGTGGACTCCAGGCACTGCAGAAAAGCCTGGGGCCCTGAATATTCTAGGGGCAGAATTCTTATACCACACTTTGGGTAGGGGAGGGGGTATGGGCACACTAACAGGGCAGGGCCAAAGGTCCGCTTAGGACAGAGTTTAGGAATGCAGGCAGGCAAGCTATTTCCTGTGAAACCACCTGAAGACATTCATTTCCTGGAGCAGGACACATTGTGCAAGCTTTAGAAAGTTCCTGCCATGGTAGGACTTTCCTGGGTGACCCCACCTAGGTTGCTAGATCTGGAATGTGGTCTCAGAGCCTTATCTTGGAAGGTCAAGCTGCACACCAGGTGGGTCTCAGGAATTCAGGAAGTATCAGGCTCAGGCTGTTGGGTGTGTCTCAAGCAGCCATCTCGAACTTGGCTAGTTTCAGAGACCTCAGGAAGGGGTCGAGGGGGAGAGAGTTACAGGATTTTTCTATTTTCACACTATGAACTGGCAACAATTCTTTCTTTCCACAATCTAATTGAGGTCTCCACCCGATGCTTACCTCACCCCTTTAGCCTCTGCATTGAGAAGTGAGGAACCTTTGGGCAGGCTTCCTACCTGCATATTTGGTCATCAACCCAGTAAACAGGACTCTGATACCCTGGGAGTGGCAAATAACTGAGGTTATTTGTACTGGCTGCAGCCAGATTGGGGAGTAAGCCAGAGAGAGAGCTTCCGGCCTTGTGAAGGATCTCCCACGATTAGATCTTGGCCCGAAATGACCTACCAAGTAAAGATTCTTGGTGATGTTTGCGGGCTAGCTAAATGCCTCAGGCAAATTTTCTCAAGTGCTTGGCTAAGAATTATTAACCTTTATTTCCTTTTCTTGGTTGTGTTTAGTCTTTCTGACTGTACATCAAGGGCAGAGAAAACTAAGATTCCTGAGCTCTAGTGTTTGGCACTGGGTCTTGTGTAGCCCTGGCTGGCCTCAAACTTCCCCTGCAGCTAAGGATGGGCCAAATCCTCCTGCCTCTACTTCTCAAGTGCTTGGATCACAGGTGTGTGTCACCAAGCCTAGCCCCTCTTGCTTTAATTGTTATCTGTAGCTGTGGCTGAGGGCTGCCAGGCTCTAGCCCATAGGGGCTACATGACCCTGAGTTCAGGCATGTTAGCCAGCATCTGCAGTGATGCCTCTCACAGTGAGTTTATTATAGTAGTAACCGGAGTTGTACAAAAACCATTTAAAGCTCCTCAGCTGCTTGGAGCTGCAGAACTGTTTATTGTTTACATTACATTTCTCCCTCTCCCCTGGTCTCTCCTTGCTTGGCATTCCTGCTCAAGGGAAGTAGTCTGAAGTATTTGATATACGACCCGTTATCCTCATAGACAGGCTTTTCAAAGTCACAATTAAGTCTAGGCCACAAGTCACGGCTAACAGCCCATGGTGCAGCTTTAACAGTCCCTGCATGTGCTGTGTGAATGATGGCAGGCTACAGTGATCACCATATTCTGCTCTAACAATTCAATTTACCCATAAAGTAAATTCTTTATAGGCCGATCATTTTTTATAGGTGGTGTGTAAGTCTGGATTCTTAATTGTAAGCTATAGAAATCGGTCTAGGCTCAGAGCCTCACAGAATGTCCAATAAAAGGGTGTTGGGTCCTTTAATCTACTCCTTGATGTAAAGACTTCCTTCTCCTCAGTATAGGGTCTTAGAGGCTTCTTGGGTATCAACACCTGAATACGGGGGGGGGGGGGGGGGGGGGGGGTGTCCGCATGAGGGGTTTACTGGCCAAGTCTGTAAGTGGCTCCATACCATTAACCAGAATTCAGTCACAACAATGTAGCTGCAGTGGAAGCTGGGAGATGCTTTTGATGGTTCATCACCTCCCTGGTAGTGAAAACAGATTTTCAGCTACCACAGGGGGCAAAACAAGCTTTACTCCCACCCAGACCCATCAGGGAAAAAATTCCACAGACCCAAAAAGGGGCCTCAGCATGTAAACAAAGAAAAGTGAAGGGAGGGAGGGAAGGCTGGAGAGAGGGAGGGCCCAATACAGGTGTTACAATAGAGTCTCTGGGGGCCTGTCCTGAGGTTATGAGAAGCACATTGGCTGAGACTCTAGGCTAAGACTTGAATGGGGCCAGCAAACTCACCTTCTCAAATCACAAAGGACTGAAGCACCTGATGGTCTTGTTCCTGTTAAATTCCATTCTGCATTTAAATCATAGACGGCTCTATGAATGTTAGTGTGGGATCATCCCACCCAGTTTCTAGGAAAGTGTTTTTGTATCACTGCCACAGAGAGGTCCTCGGTTTACCATGCCAGGCTCCCCAGCAGGCATTCCAGCTCCCGTCTCAGATGTAAATTCATGTGTCATCCTACAGAAGGGCTAGAGGATTGAGTGTTTCTGTTTTCCCCCAGAGAAGTTACTAAAAAGCTTTCGATGACTACACACTGAGTGTCAGATCTCTCAATTGATGTGACTCACCATGGTTTTTGCTGTCATTTTTGGAGGTGCCTCCCCTCCCACCAGATCACAGGGCTATGGTGGTCCATGGTACCTCCCATGAACACAGCCTACTAGTCTTTGAATTCTGTGCTCATCTCTCTAGGCCTCCAGGGCACCATTTCCACGTTGGCAGCATAGGGACCTTCCCACCTGCCGCAGGTGTGACTGCACCCATACTTTCTATGAAGAGTTCCTTGATGAAAATGACCTCCCTCTACTTCAATGTCATGCTTTATCCTGCCAGGATACGGGCCTGTCTAGGAAAGCCTCGACTTTAAACATGATATGCCATTCCTGTCCCAGATTTGTGATCATAAAACAGTACCAGGGTGAGCTGTGCCCCTGGCAGTCTTTCCTGTAGAACACTGCAGGGTATTTTTTATTTGCATCATCAATGGAGATTGTTGTATATAAACAACCCACAGCCTAAACAGTGAGATACAGGCTTTGTGAAATGTTGGTCCCTGTGTTTCTGCTAAGAAATCCCAGTTCCTTTATCCATTGATCCATCCATCCTCTCATCCACCCATCCTCCTATCCATTCATCCATCCACCCATTCATCCATCCATCCATTCATCCATCCATCCATTCAACCACCCACCCACCCACCCATCCATCCACCACCCACCCACCTACCCATCCATCCATCCACCCACCCATCCTCCTATCCATCCATCCATCCACCCACCTGATGTGGGAATGCCTTTCTGTATGCTGTGAATATCAATCTTTAAATAAAGGAGCTGTTTTGGGCCATGACAGACACCATAGAAGTAGGAGGAGAAATCAGAACATAGGTAGGAGAAGCAGGGTGGAGTCAGGAAGATTGAGCTGAAGCCCAAAAGAGCAACATGTAAGGAACACAGGTGAGCCACAGGCCACGTGGCAGACAGATTAATAGAAATGGGTTGATTTAAGATGTAAGAGCAAGCTAGCAATGTGCCTGAGCCATAGACCAAACAACATAACGTTAATATAAGTGTCTGAGTCATTTCTGGGGGCCTGAGCAGTGGGCGGCTGGGCAGCTAAGGGATCTGACGGCAGATCTGTGGGTCCAGGCCCCTGGCCGCCCGAGGCCTAAAAAACCCCACTACTACACCCACCACCCACCCACCCACCCATCCATCCATCTACCCATCCTCCCATCCATTCATCCACCCATCCTCCCATCCATCCACTCTCCCATCTATCCATGTAGCCATTCAAAGGTCCTACTATGTAAGCACGTATGCATTGATAGAGCCATACTTTGGGTTTGTGGTGGAGGGATGTAGAAGGAGATAACAACTGCCTTCTCAGGTTGCCCAACAAGCACCATGTCCACCTCCTAAGTACTTAAGACTTACTTAGGAGAGGTCAAAGCACACAGGGGTGGGGGCAGAGGTGATGGAAGCAGAGTTTGGGTTTAGAAAGATAGGATCCCCCTCTCCAGAGATGGTAGTGATGGTTTCACAATAGTGAAGACTATTATTGGTGTTACTGTACTTGAAAAATGGTGACCATATCTGGGCAGTGGTAGCACACACCTTTAATCCCAGCACTTGGGAGGCAGAGGCAGGCACAACTCTGAATTTGAGGCCAGCCCAATCTACATCGTGAACTGCAGGCCAGCCAGGGCTACACAGAGAAACCCTGCCTTGAAAACAAACAACACATAGTGGCAATGGTAAATCTGAGTGTTTCAAATCGGGGAATTCAAACATGGGTGCCAAAAGAAATGAGTGGTTAAAGTGGTTATGAGTCTCAAGAGTATTCACTGAAGAAGCTAGACACGAAAAGCCATCATTACATGGTTCCATTTACAGCAACTGCTTGGGAGGGACTAGCGAGATGGCTTAGTGGTTAGAGCACTGGCTGTTCATCCAGAGAACCTGCATTTGGTTCCCAGCATCCTCATGACAGCTCACAACCATCTGTAAGTCCAGTTCCAGGAGATCAGATACCCTCTTCTGGCTTCCACAGGTACCAGGCCTGGTGTATATGACAATCAAACAGGCAAATATCTATACACATAAAACATTAAAACAACAACAAAGGAGCCTCTGAAGAATCAATGTCAAAACATAAAAACGTGAAGTTGGCACTTACCAAGAATGAGAGTCTCAGGAAAACCGTTCATGGCGGAGGGTGAGGGGCATTTTAATGAGATACAATTTTTCCTCTTATAATGCTGCTAGTTTAAAAAGCTGCTTACATTGATGAAAATTCCTAAAGTCCCAGTGTTGAGTCTGAGGCAGGAGCATCTTTTGAGCTCAGGAATCCAAGGTAACATGGTAAGACCAAATCTTAAAACAAATAACCATATATATTTCTTTTAAAGATCAACTGTGTAAATTATTTTCAATAGGCCCTTGGTGTTACCTAAGAATTATTAGAAATGACCAGTTTACTGGGCTAGCAGGCACTTCCTTCCCAAGCTCCCTTTTAGACTGTACCTAAAGATACCCAAGGGACTCATTCACCTGCAGTTTCCTCACTTAGAGAAAAGAGCAGAAATTCTCCAGCCACAAAGCTGTTGGGCAGTAAGGTGAAGACAGGAGAATGAGGAGGCAGGCAAGGAACGGCAGGGCTGCCTCTTGTTCTGGATTTCCTGTGGCTTGCTGGCTCTGCTTCATTCCAGAGGCTCTGCTCACTCTAGGCAGATTCATCCGCCTACAGAGAAGCCCAGCCCTTACCTATCTGCATTTTATTTGATGATATGTCCAAAAAATCAATTTGGGCTTCAATTGAACATCACACGTCTCTTAATTAAATCTCCTCTCTTTCTCTTGCCTCAGGAATGTATCTCAGGCACAGTCAGGCACTCATTGTTGTAAGACATCTGGAGGAAGGCTTCTGTAGACTGAGGAAGCCTGCTCCTCAACGCCTCCCTCGCCGAGAGCTTCCCCCCTCCGCAGCCCTCCCACTGCTGTCCACAAGGTCAGAAAGGACTTGGCTCATTTGTCCGTTGTGAAAGCCAGAGTGTCTTTTAGGCAGTTGCTCAGAGAAAGCCAGTGTGCATTTCAACACCAGAACATGTTGCAGATCCTGGAGAAACCATGTCTTCTTCTGCTCAGAGGACCAGCACCCAAATGGCCCCTGTGGGTCTGCTTGGATTGTTGCCTCTGCCAGATGTCAGCCCAGGGTTCCCTGTGAGCCAGTTTGACCAGCCTGGAAGAAGAAGCTTTCCTACTGGATAAGAGAGATAGAGTCCTATCCATGAGGGTAAGATGCTTGGCGATACCATGGTCCTCTTGCCACAGTGAAGAACCTGAAGAATCTCAGAGATGCCAATGTCCTGTTGAAATTTCCTTTCCGTTGCTGTGATAAGGCCTTTTAAAAGCGACTTAAGGAAGAATCATTCTGTTCTGGCTTATCATTCCAGAGTGGTGTCCAACATGGCCAGAGATGCGTGGTGGCGACAGATGGTCACCTTCGTCTGCGGGACAAATATGAGCAAAGACTCAGCTCACTGTCTCACTCCAGGAGCCTGCCCAGGGAATGGCCCCAGCCAGAATTCAGGTGAGTCTTTTCTTATCAGGTATGCTAGCACTCACCTTTAATCCCAACACTGGGGTGGGGGCAGAGACAGATGGGTCTCTGTGAGTTCAAGGCCAGCCTGGTCCACAGTGAGTTCTAGGACCTCAAAAACTACAGAGAAACCCTGTTGCGGTAGTTTGGATATAATTAGCCCCCAATAAGTTCATAGGGACTGACTATAGGAGGTGTGGTTTGTTAGAGTAGGCATGGCCTTGATGGAGGAAGTGTGTCACTGTGGGGGTGGGCCTTGAGGTCTCATATATGCTCAAGATGCACCCACTGTCCTGTTCACTTCCTGTTGCCTGTGGATCAAGATGTAAAACTCTCAGCTCCTTTTTTAGCACCATGTCTGCTTGCACACTGCCATGTCCCACCATGATGATAATGGTTGAACCTCTGAAATGGAAACCTGCCCATTAAATGCTTTCCTTTCTAAGAGTTGTTATGGTCATAGTGTCTCTTCACAGCAATAGAAACCATAACAAAAACATTTGTCTAAAAAAAAAAAAAAAAGATGAATCTTTTTTATAAGTTAAATAATCAAAATAACCCCCCACAGGGATGCCCTGGGACCATCTCCTGGGTGTGCACTAGGACTCTATTGCACATCCCAAGCACTGTGATGCAAACCACCAAGCAGGCAGATC
The DNA here is from genome assembly GCA_033318265.1 of Phyllotis vaccarum. Classification (NCBI taxonomy): domain Eukaryota; kingdom Metazoa; phylum Chordata; class Mammalia; order Rodentia; family Cricetidae; genus Phyllotis; species Phyllotis vaccarum. The sequence continues at coordinate 138,326,970 of JARWLC010000009.1, read as the reverse complement.
ACCATGTTAATCTTGAAGGCTGCCCACAGTGTGTGCCTGGCACCTATATGAAAACAGAGGAGGCATTGGCACCAACCATGGGGAAGCAGCAAGGCTCCATAGCCTAACCCTTTTTGACATATCTATGAAAACACTATTTAACATCCTATTATCATGGTGACCCCTTGGAGATCTGTCCAGGGTTGTTCCTGATGAGAGAATTCCTAGTTCAGCTCAAGTTCCTATAACAAAATCCTATGGATAAGATAGATTTATATGCCACAGAAATCTGTTTTTTCATGGTCGCAGAGGCCAGTATTCTGAGACCAAGCCAACAGCATGGCTGGGTTCTAGTGAAGGGAATATTCCAGGTGTGGACTGTGGGCTTCTTGAGACCTTATATATATATGAGAAGGAAGGGGAGGGAGCTCTCTGGAGGCTACCAATGACAGCTGTACCACTATTACATAGTCATTTCTCAAAGGCCTGGTCTCCCACTATCATAACTGAATATTAGAAGTTTAACTTAGGTACTGGGAGAACACAGCTATTCAGGCCACACCCCTCCTGAGTATTGGCTACTCCTTGTTTCTTGCTCTCTCTGATGATGACTCAGACAATGGCACATTTGAAAGACCTACTGTAGTGCTGGCTATGGTGAGTACTTAAATTGCAGAAAGTCTTACTGTGTCTAGTTTTAGGAGTCCTAGCCTTGGGAAACAAGGAATTCCATCACTTTTCAGACTTCTCTGAGAAGGCTGGTAAAGCAAATCACAGTGAACTTGGCCTAGAACCTGGTATAGCCAGAGCAACTTTCCCCCAAAGTGAATGGGGAAGAGACAGCTAGGACAGAGCTGGAATTACAAATGACTTCACTGTAAATGAAAATGCCAAGCTTTGTTGATCAGTGCTTGCTGTTTACTCCCAAGAGCAAAAAGGCAGCCTTGGAAGGCAGTCTCCATGGTCCTCACCTGAGTGCTGACCAACTGGTGTTGCCTCACAGCCCATTGAGCAGAACCACAATGCCTCCCTCCCCAACTGAGGAAGTTCACCCCAAAAAACCCTACCTCCTTCAAGGACTCCTTCCTAGAAACTCTCAAGTGCTATGCCTCCCTTGGCCCTGCCCCTGCCTTTCCCTAGGTCCAGCCTTCAAGATCTCCACATTTCAACAGCAAACCATTGCTCTCTGGCCTGCATAGATACACTCTATGTGACCCATTTCCACATTGGCTTCATATTTTTGGTATCCTATTTGGGGTGCAGATTATCATCCCGTGCTTGATTCTCCAACTTGTATGGCACCCTACTCTGTGCCAGTGCCTGTGAGGGTTGGGATGGGGAGGGGCTGGAAATGCAAAGCTGAGTTTAACATTGTCTCTACCTTCCCTGACAGTCTGTTAGAACAAGACAGAAAGGACAGGTAATCAACCAGGACACATGGCAGATGGCTCTAGATGACATGACCACAATAATTATCTCTGAGGAATTGTCAGGAAGCTCTTGTTTCGGCAAATTCAGCAGAGTCTTGGGTGCTGACTGGAAATACATATATTACAGATTCTGTTCGTCTTGGTCAGACTTAATTGGACAGATGTTTTACTAAATCAGATTTGATTAGGCTGTTACTTGATGCTTCACTTCCTCTAATGAGCACAGGCTGCCCCCAGCACATCTCACCCACCTCGGGGAGCCCACAAAGAAACCAGGCAAGTGAATTCTCTTGAGTTTTTAAATAATTCTTCTTTTTTTAAAAAAAAAAAAAATTAAAGTAGGCTAGAGATGTCATTTATTCCCATGGGGTTTTAATTTCCTATAAAACATCCCTATTAGTTGCTGGTGCTGCCAGAGCGAAGTACCGCGTGGCTCGTTTGTTTGCTTTGTGGTGCTGAGCAAGAAACCCAGAGCCTTGCCCATAGCAAGCAAGGGCTGTGGCATTGAGCTGAGTCCTGGAATGAAGAAACTTTGTCACATGATTTTTGGAAGTCAAAGGTCCTCTTAAGAACAAGGTGTAGTCAGGGTTGGTTTCTTCTGAGGGGGTCGGGGAGAAATGCTGATACTTTTTACAATGTCTCAGCCTTCATCACACTGGACTGGAGCCTAATGACCTTCCTTGTCTGGGTCACCTGTCCCCATCTCTGGATAGGTCTTGTCCACGGTTTCAGTTGTTAGGGGTCAGCATGTTTGGAGAAGGCAGATTTAGCCTGTGATAACACCGGTCTTACAGTTTGGTACATAGAGTATCCTTCTATCTGGCTACTTTTCTATTGCTGTGAAGAAACACAATGACAATGCAACTAATAAAAGGATACATTTAGTCTGGGGTTTGATTACAGTTTCAGAGGGTGAGCCTATGGCCATCATGGTAGAGACCATGGCAGGCAGGCAGGCGTGGTGCTGGCGCAGTAGCTGAGAGCTTCGCAGTAGCTGAGAGCTTCCATCTGATAGAAAAGTTGCAGGAAGAGAGAAAGAGAGAACTGGGAAACTTCAAAGCTTGCCCCCAGTGACACACCTTCTTCAACAAGGCCACACCTCCCAATCCTTCCTAAACAGTTCCACCAACAAGAAACCAAGCATTTAAATATATGAGCTTATGGGCATTTTCACTCAAACACCACACTTTGCAAAGGGCTCATGGCTTGAGATTTGGTCTCTAGCCAGTGATGACATTTGGGAAGGTTCAGGAAACTTTAGGAGGTGGAATCTTCCTAGAGAAAGTTTGTGTGAAAGTGGACTATTTATGAGCGGCTATGAGGGACTCTGGGTAGAGCTTGGTGGTAGAGCTACAAGCCAAACATGTTCAAGGACCTCTAATCTGTTCCCAGTACCCCTCCCTAAAAAAGTACTCTATAATACATTAGGAAAATACCGTAGAAAACTAATATACAGCAATAACCCTTTCAAGAGGAATATACTTTGGTCCAAAGATCCTACCATTGGGGACAGCACATCCAAGGCTTGCTGTGGATATCAAACCAGAAATGAATCCAAAGGACTCAATGCTCTGAAAACATTTTGTAATTTTAACAATATTTGAACATACGTATTTTTCCAGCCACCACTCATGGCCCTCAGTCCTTAAAGTGTTTGCTTCCTACTGCTGTTGGGAGAATTTTGATGGGAAAGTTTGAAAAGATCTGTCTTCGGGAAGTAGCTCAGTAGATGCCTCTAGATAGATACATAATTGTTGCCGCACTATTGCTATTCCCAAAGCAGAGACCTATTTCAGCTTAATCACTAAACATTTTCTTCTGTCTGGGTCACTGCACTGTGGTCTAGGGATGTGGTGGGGAAATTACACCTGTGGGGAGCAGTATCCCTGAGCAAATGAAGTCCTGAGTGGATGCATGTTCTTCACATGGGCACAGCCATGTTGAAGACACAGTGCCTCGGACCCAGAGGAGTGGCAAAGCCTTCCTCTGGTCCAAGGGTGACAGCTGACAGTGTGCAGAAAATGTCCACCACAGCTTTCTCCCTCTCTCCCTCCCTTCCATGATTACTGCCTGAAGTCTACTCCACTACAGAGCTGACTTCTACCAAGATTAGCTAAATTTGCCTTCTTGTTCATCTTCATGCAATAACCCCACCTCATTAGTCTGTAAATAATCTTGCCACCCTGTCCATCTTTATACAATAACCCTGCCTCCTTTTTATCTGTATATAACTGTGCCTCCTTGCTTAGCTGTGTGTAATAACCCATCTCTCTGTTCAACTCTATATAATAAACACTCTGGGCTCTTGGGTGCTCTGGCTTCTCCATCTGAGACCCAGATCACCTGATCTCAGTTCTGTGACTGTGTGTCCGTCATTTCTTCATTCCCTCACCATCCCAGTTAGGTCAGCGCCCAGGGCCATCAGGGACAGGGGGCTTTCCTCTTTCTATTTGACATAGACTATGGCCCCAACTGATCGGTGTTTTAATAAATACTGTTCTTAACATAGCAGTGTGCCATGTGGGCATTAAGTGCTAATAAAGAAAACTTCAAATACCACTTACAATTCCTGAGGACTGGCTGTCATAGTCTACTCTACCTGTGTGAGCGATTCATGCTTGTTGACTTTCGTTGCTCAGTTTATGTCTGGGCCTCTAGAGCATTGAGTAATGCCTGGAATACTCAAAGTGCTCAGCAGAAATGTGTGGAGTTAAGTTAATGTCATGAGGACTAGAAGGTCATGTGCACAATAAAATTTGGAAACACATGCTGATGGGTTTAGGCCAGTGGTTCTCAACCTTCCTAATGTTGTGACCCTTTACTACAATGCCTCTTGTGATGACCCTCAATCGTGAAACTATTTCGTTGCTAATCCATAACTGTGACTTTGCTACTGTTATGCATCATAACATAAATATCTGATATACAAGATATCTAATGTGTGACTCCGCTCAGGGGTCGCAACCCACAGGTTGAGAACCACTGGTTTAGGTGCCTGGGATTATGACTCTGTTTTCTTACTTTATCCCAACAATGTTTGGGTGCCTGCAGCTGTTATGACGGTGTGTTGAAAACAAATTCATAAGTTGAATAAGAAAATCCTAGATAGCTCAAATGTGCACAGGGCAAAGAATGGAGATCTTAAAGAGATTTTTCAAAATGGGAACTCTAGACTTTCCTTTGGGCCAAGAGACTGCCTGGTCCTGATCATTTCATCTGGGCCACATCCCTTCCTGGCTAGTGCTCGAGCTGCTGGGTAAGGGGACGTCACTGTAAAGGTGCCTATGAGGAGCCTCCCCGCTCCGCCGCTGCCTTCTGTACATGCTCTGGCTCCTTTCTAAGAGAGGGTAAGAGCTATTCCCACACTCTCTTGACTTCAGACAATTTGTTTGTTGTCGTTTCTCTGTAGGGTTATTTTTAGTGTGTTTAGGTGTTTTGCCTGCTTGTATCCCACATGTACAGTGTCTGCAGAGGCCAGCAGAGGGCATCATATCCCGGGAACTGGAGTCACAGGTGGTTGCAGTTAGCATGTTGGCGATGGAAATCAAACCTGAGTCCTTTGCAAATGCTGTTGGCGCTTTTTGATCGCCGAGCCATCGCTTCAGCCCTATCAGACAAGGTTTGAAACGCCTGCCTTGAGAAAGAAGGGAGCGGTACACATCAGAGACTGAAGCTGAAATCTCTGCCTGTCCTGCAAAATACTATGTCCCAGCATGAGTTCTAAGCACCCAGTGGTCCTCCATCTACCAATCAGAAGCTTTAAGGACCTCCATTATTCCCTCTGGCCAATACACACTCACACACACACCCATACACATACTTGCAGTATGAAGTTCTGGCCTGGACTTTCTGGCCTAGCCTCACGGCCTAGGCACGCAGACCCACAGTCCCACAGAAACGCACAGACACTTGTATTAATTGTACGCTGATTGACCTGGGACCCAGGCATATTACTAGCTAGCTCTTGCTCTTAAACTAATCCATGGTTCTTATCTGTTCAGCCATCTGGCTCGGTACCTTTTCTCAGAGCAGCATAGTTGTCCTCTGCTTTTTCTGCCTTCTATGTGGCATTTCTACTCTGTTCTTCCTGTTCCCAGAGTTTTCTTAGTTTGGTAGCCCACCCACACTGCCTGTCTGCCTTTGATCAATCAGCGTTTTGATTAAACCAGTAAGCAGGACAATTACTTACAATGTAACAACATAATTCCACTACACACACTCTCACACAATCACAAACACACACACACTCATTCACAAATACACTCACACCCATATACACACAAACACATACTCATAAACACTCACACATAACTATACACACTCACACTCATGCACCTCATACACTTACACACCACATACACTCACAAACACGCATACTCACACCCATTCATGCAGACTCACTCACAAACACTACTCTCTTTCTCTCTCTCACACACACACTCACAAATACTATACTGTCCCTGTATCTCACAGAATACACTTAAAATTTCATGTCTCAAACCTTCCCCTCTCTCTGCCTGCAGCCACCACCTGAGTCCACAGCCCCAGGACCTGCTACCTGCATTGCTACAACACCCCTTAACATCCGACAGCTTCTGTCCTTAGCCCCTTGGATCCATTTTCTGTTTGGAAGCCACCCCACTGCTCTGCATTACCACCTTCAGTGGCACCATTTTTCTTGACATGAGGGCCTCCAAAGATCCCCCAAATTATCATTATCTATCTCCCTAGTGCTGCCCCTGTGCCCCGCTGCCCCCCATACTGCCCTGTCAATCACCCCATAGGATACACTTCTGGTCTTTGAGCTCTAACACCAGTCAAGCTCTTCTATGCCTTGGGGCCTTTGCACATGAGTTTCTTTCTACTCAGAAACTTGCACTGCTCTGTCTCAGGGGCCATTTTTTCCTCACTCCCAGGTGGAACTTGACCTCCCGGGTGAATATAACCTCTTCATACAGATGAGAAGCCACTCTGTATTCTCATTGTACTCGGTACTTTTCTCCATACACCTATCCAAGTACATAGATACCTGCTTGTTGGTTGTTGCTTTATTGTCTACATCCCTTATTAGCCACTAACTTCACTGACGGCAAGAACACGACTATAGCATGGCCACTGTGATGGGGATCAGATCCAGTGGCTGATGAGGCACTGGCTCATACTGTGCCCTCAACACATATTTGTCAAATTAATGACTCATCAAACAAAACCACATCTCAGTTAAATTGCAAGAAATACTTCCTGATATGCCCTCAATCTGTTGAAACTAAGTCTATTTAACAGTGGCATGACAGGGCTCAGGATCTAGCTATGTGGTAGGTACCTGCCTGGCACATGCAAGACAGTCGATAACATCCCCAGTGTGGCAAAATCAAACAGGTGCTGTAATAAAGAGCCAGAGAAAAGCATCCTTCTTTTGCTAATAGAGAGAATGTCCCTCAAGGACACACTTCTTCAGCTGACAGTTCATTTCTAAAGGTAGAAATATAGTGGCAATCAGATACAGCCCCCGGTGGCAGGCAGGGTTTATCTCAGAAACATCATTAAGCATTTTATAAATTAAGCAAGTCAGGGCTGTGAGCAATAAAAGCGTCCTCGGCTTGTCTGAACTGATGGAGGTCCATCAGTCAGGTGGATGTTATGTGTGATGGATGCACCAGGCAGCCTCAAACAACAAGGACCCTTTATTGGCTTCATAACCAGAGTTAGAAAGTGGTTATCCTTTGGGTTAGACATTCTTTTGTAGAGCAGTGATGTTGCCAGGGTCCCAATTCCTCTCCATAGCAGACCTGCCACCCATGCCTTGCTCTTCTTATAGCCCCCAGCACGGCTATGGCCAAACCACCCAAACAGACAAGATCTCTTCTTACACAATGTTACTTGGATTCTTGTTTCATGCATGCAGAACAGACCAAACCCTCCAGTCATCACATCTTCTCACTAGCTAAGCCAGAGAAAAGGGGACCTGTGTTCTAGAAGTTTCCATAGTGTTTCTTAAACCTAACTGTAAAACCACAAATTCCAGTGTCCTGTCCCAGCACCACAGCTCCGGAAAACTCAAGACCTTCTCTTCCATCAACAACTCCCCAGAATGTCCCTCTTTACGGTTTACTATATATTTTTCATTGAAAAAGAATTTCTACGCTTAGCAAAACTGACTTCAAATTGTTAAGAAAAAGATGTATGTATCAGTTTCTTTCCGTTGCTGTGATAAAATGCCTGGAACCAAAGCAACTTATAGAAGGAAGGGTTTATTTATGCTTACAGTTTCAGAGGATTACCTATAGAAACCGTGCGGTCTCTACCACCACAAATGAAATGATTAAATATTTTCTTTCAAAAAGTCTTCAGAGGACAAGGGAGATGGCTCAGCAGGTGAAATGCTTGCCCTACAAGCATGAGGACCAAAGTTCAAATCCCCAGAGCCCACAGAAAAGCCAGGTAGGGGTGGCATCCCACCTGTAATCTCAGTCATGGGGAAGCAGAAACGGGATACCTGAAGCAAGATGGCTAGGCAGTTCACAACAGTGAGCTCCAGGCTGAATGTGAGACCTGGCCTCAAGATATAAGGTGGAGAGAAAGTGACAGAGGAAGGCACTAGATGTTAATCCCAGCCGACACAGGCATGCACACACAAGTTCAGCCACACACAAATGCATACAGGCACACATATGCAAAAGACACATGTAAGAACGTGATGGCTTATTTGATGTGGTTTCTGTTGATGGGGTGTCCGGATATCTGTTGTGCTGTCACAGACATCTTTGACATTCTCTTGTGGATGCTTCCAGAATCGTTCCTGGCAGTAGAGTTGCTGGGTTAGGGGCATGTTAAGATATTGAGAGACACCGGTTTTGGTTACGTTTTATCACTGTGAGAAGACAGCAGCTTACAGGAGGAAGGTTCTGGAAGCTAATAATTCTATACCCTGGAGAGGAGGAAGCAGAGCAGCTTCATGGCCGAGGCAGCACCTCATATCCTAACCCATTAAGAGGTAGAGAGATTGGGTTAGAACCAGAATCCATTGTTGCCTTTAAGGCCCACCCCCAGTGGTCCACTTTAGCTATCTAGGCCACTGCCAAAAAGAGTCCACAAGCCTCCTAACATAGCTCCGCCATCTGGGACCAAGTGTTCAAATACAGGAGCCTCTGCGGGACACTTCTGCCTCACACCAACACAGTGGCCAAGCTTATACAGTTGTGACTCACTGGTCCAGCTACCCCTGCCATTCATTTGTCCTGAATTCCACGGTCAGCGTTATAGTGGTAATGGGGTCGTGTGCATCCTCAGCTGCCACCCTCACCAGCAATGCATGCCACGAAACTTCTTGATTCTGCCGTGGGACTAAAGCGTGGTAGTTTTAACAGGAGGAAGGCTCAGCGCCTCTCTGCAGTCTCCTGGTCTCTGGTGTTTATTTTTCCTGTTCTGCCATTTCAGATGTCTGCCCAGAACCTACTGGGAGGTTTGTATTTCTAGTAACAGGAGCTATTCACAGAATGAGGTGTTAGTTAAGTGCTCATCAGGGTTTCTGATAGTCCCTTGACTTACGATTTCTTCTGACCAGTCTGTGGGTACATGTACTTATCTGTCCTGCTTTTTGCTTCTTTCTATTTTAAGGAGAGAAAATTAAATTTTTGGCCCTTATGGGCTTGAGAGGAATCTAGTTTTTGTTTTAATTTCCCTGGCCGTTCTGCTTTTACAGGAAACAACTGTGGAACAGAGAATAAAGAGCTTGGAGAGGTGGTTCAGTAGTAGAGTAGTAATCTTCCAGAGGAACTGGGTTCAGTTCAGAACCCACACCCAGCAGGTCACATCTGCCAGTAACTCCAGTTCTAGGAGATCTGATGCCCTCTTCTGGCCTCTGTGGGCACACACATGTGCTTGTGCATATGCACAGACACCCAGACTTGAGTGCTCATGCGCACAAACACACTTCTTCTCTTCCTTGGTCAGTGCTTCCCAACCCCTCACAAGGGTTGCCTTTCAGATCATTATGATTCATAACAGTAGCAAAATCACAGTGATGAAGTAGCACCAAAATAATTTTATGGTTGGAGGTCAGCACAGCATGAGGAACTGTATTAAAGGGTCTCAGCTTTAGCAAGGTTGAAAACCACATATATATATAAACACTTATGTCACAACAAATCGTAAAGAATTTTATTTTTTAAAACAATTCTTGGATTGATATATATATATAATTTTATATATGTGTGTGTTTCATGCTTAAATATAAGTTTTCATACTAACAAGATGTCTCTGCTTTTTAGACTCTTTGTTATTTTTGAGTCAGAAGTTAGCCTCCTGCTCATGCTGCCCCTATCTCAAGAGCTGAGGTTCAGGCTTCGGGTACCACCCGCAATTTATGTGGTTCTGGGCATGGGAATCAAAGCTCTGTGTGTAGGAAAAGCATTCCCACTGACTGATCCACATTCCCAGCTCCATTTGCTTATTTCTAAGTAGAAAATTAAATCTCAGCCAAACATTTGATATAACACAGAGGACATCTTCAACATTTTTCAGAAGTGGCCTTTTTAAAAAAATTGTAAACATCAATACTTCAAACATTGCTCCTCATAAATATGTGATATAAACCAGCAGATATACGGTTAGTCTATTTCAAAGATTGTTGGAAATTCTGTCTGAGTCCAAAGGCAAAATTCATTTACAGATTTTTAAGGAAACTCAGGCCAGCAACTCAAACAGCAGTTTTAAAAGAAAACAAACATTCTTACACAACAGTCCAGTGATGTGCTAATTCTATACTCTCATGCCAAGGACTGACTGACAGGAGAAGGTGTTTCGCCATAATTAATCCACGATGACTCTATAGGAGCAGAGCATCTCAAACGTACAGCAAAAAAAGTTTAATTCAAAACAGAACAGTCTCAAGCCTGAGTCAGGCTGTTTCAGGAAGCCTTGGCTGTTTTCAAGTGGCAATGCATGACAGTTTGCTCAGAGCAAAGTGTGTGCATTGGGTGTTTACAGCCAGGGCTGCAGTGAAATCATGTGAGTCACACAGGTTCACATTGCCAGAGGCACCTCGGCTTTGTTAGGGTTGCTTTTACTTTGAGTTAGTATTGGTTGTTTGTAGATTGCAAAGAAGTCCTGAGTGACTGGAGTTACTTGGGCATGGTCATGTTGAGGGTTCCAATGCCTCAGCCCCGTGGGAATTGCAAAGCCTTTCCTGACTGAAGCTCAAGAGGGATGTCAAAGCTTTTCCTGGGAGTCTGAGGGACTAGATACTGGCAATTGCAGCTTCCTCCTCCAGTGTTCACAGCCCGTCTTCAGAGACCAGCTAGCCCCTCACCCTGTGCTGTACATCACAAGCATGCCGAGATTTCTGGTTGCTGGCTGCGGTAGGTTCCCTCCATCAGCGACAGCAGACCCTCACCAGATCCCAGCTTTCCTCTGCCTGTGTACACTGTGCTCTCTTCATTCCCAGGGTTTCCGACTCCACACCATAGCAGTTTGGTCTCTGCACAGCTCCTGGATCCTAAAAGTAACCCCAGTCCCAATGATGCCTGTGGACAGTTCTTTGGCTCTGGTCTCTACAAGTGTTCATCTGACTTTCTTTCTCCATCAGATTTTAATCACTCTGAGGTCTAAGAATGCCTTCCATTCCACCCCCAGCCCAGCCTTCGACCCAGTATCCCTGCCCGCACTCAGCACATGCTAAGAGTGTGACAAACACAGAGGTGTAATCATGAGTAAAAGCTCACTTGGGACTTCCAAAGCAGGAAGTGAAACATCGAATACAGGATCCATCATGGCAACTCATGCCGTCTGCGTGTAATTAGCCTCTACTTCTTACTCATAGTTTAATTATGAAATTGATATGGAAATGTCTGCTGATAGTTTAAGCAAATGACCCACCGTATTTGAAGAAACACTTGGATGAATTTTAAAACATGGAATTGTAGTTCCATAAAGAATTCTGGGAAGGGTGACTTGGAAAGCTCAGGTGAGCATGTGCTAACAGGTTCTACAGGTAAGCGGGGGTTTTTCCCCTGGATTTCTACTGAGCCTTCTAGACTAATGGCGGAACCTGTTTTTGTTCCTCTGTTAAGCTTCTCAGGGCTGTAGCCTAAGCCATTGTTAGGGTTCCAGAGAGAAGAAAGCATGGCAGAGTATAGCTGGCATGCCACTGTTTGGAACCACATGCTTCTACACCCTCTTGAAGTCACAAACAATGTGATCTACGCTCAGATGAGGGGTGTCATTGATGAACCCTGCCTACTGACCACAGGGTCGCTGACGATAATCAGCTTTTATACATATTTTTTAACACCGTGACGTAGACGGGTGGCCCAAAGTGATACTTTTTAAAGTCTCCTGTCCTCTCAGATGGCACCATTATTGCCCAGCCTCTCTGTCCTCAAAATATCAGCTGGCTGAGCCCAGAAGCACCTGACCCAGAGACCAGACTGGAAAGATGATTTCAGACAAACCCAAAAGCCTCCTGGGACAGGCAGGAAGGACCCGAGGCGGCTCAGGCCAGGCTCACTTCCCTTTATCGTTATTATTACATTATACACGTGTTAGTCCATGGGACTTTGCCTCAGAGAGACCATGTATCTGTATAGGGAACCCCAGCTTCGAACCACAGGCTACACATACATGCTCTATGGGAGAAAGCAGCTTTTAGGAATGACTGTGGGTTCCCAAGAACACTCAGCTTCAGTGGTCAACTCTTCCTGCTAATGAAAGGCCATGAACCCTAACACCACTATCAGAAACACTTTGAATAAATTTGGGAAATATGCCCTTGCTCTGGCACAAGGAGCCACAACCCAACTTTCTTTAAGTCACAGCTGCCATCTTTGCAGCCTCCCTCCCCTGCCCCTATTCAAAAGGGCTCTTTATTTCCTTTTATTTTATGTATTCGTATATTGAGTGCTGGGAGATGAGCCAGAGCCCTGCCTACACTCTCAGCATGAGCTGTCCCTCTACGCGTTCACCCCATTCTCACAATCCCATTTAAATGCAAGCGCTGACCTTGAACCTAGGTCTACTCACTTCTGTCACTCTGCGCACCCCACAGTTCCTAGCTGGATTCCTGGGTGCAGAGCAAAGCAGTTTGGTAAGACTCCCTCCTTCATCCCAGAAGACTAACCTTACCAGGGCGGCCTTGTCCTCAGAGCCCCAAGAGTCTCCGACCTGCCTTTTTCAAATCAGTCTAATCAACAATCCAAACACAATTTTCAAAGTGTCAAAATAAGACCTGCAGACCCGACACAATGAACATAAGCCATGACGTGCATCCCCAGGCCTTGCAACCCCCTAAGGTCTTCCTCAGCAAACCCCTCTTCCCCACAGGCTGCCGTAGTACCAAAGCAGATTGTGAGCCCGGAACCCCTGACAGGAGCCTGGAAGCTGTAATTACCCAGTGTATAATTTGGTTGCTAAATGGATTGTTTACAAAGGTGTGCATGATGAAATCACAGGCCTGACAGAGTTGAGATGAGACGGGCTGGGAGGAGGGAGGCAATCATTAATGTCCCCACCTCCCTCCAGTCTGCCACCTGCCAACTGTGGCTGCTAGCAACGGGGGCCTCTGGCCTCCCTGAGTCACCAGGGCCTCGTGTTCCATGACGGGGAGAAATACCCTGCTTTGCTCCCTCCCTCGGGTTCCATCCATCTGGTAATGATCCCCTAAGGAATCAAGCTTACCTCAGCATGGCAGGCAGACAAATAGAGTTCAGTTGTCATGCCCCCCCCCCCCAGTCCCCCGGGTTTAATCCAGCGGAAGTCCTGGAAAACCCATGGGCCAGAAGTGGAGAGCAAGGTCCCAGGGTTAATTCCACATCCCATGACTAGGGCACTCCCTTGGTTAAGTGAACTACCTCATACTCTGCCTTCTGTGGGGATAATAAAAAACAGGGGCACACTGAAGTACAGTGTAAAGGGGCAGGAAGAGAGACATTGACCTCTCAGGATAGTTGCTAAGATCTCAGACTTCCTGAGACGAGCAAAGCAAGACAGCATTGGGGGCAGGAGAAGATGACTCCGCAGGTAAGAGCACTGACTCCTCTTGCAAAGGACCTGGGTTCGATTCCCAGCACCCACATGCTGGCTCAGAACTACCTGTAACTCTACTTCCAGGATATCTATGACCTTCCACAGACATGCAGGCAGGCAAAACACTCACACACACAAAAATAATTTCTTTCAAGACGATGTTCAATAGGATCCAAGAGAGGTGGCCCATACAGGAAACTGGGAAAAGCGATAGCCCCAAACCAAACACTGAAATCACTGTGAGAAGATTTGAGAGGCCAGGTGGTATCAAAATCAAGTCAAATGCGATTTTAGAACAAGAAGAAATTTTCAGAATCTTTCTAAAGTTATATCAAGAGAATATGGGACAAAGAATTTAAGAATTGAAAATAAATAAACTTGCCAAGCGATTGGATAGGGTGGCACTCGACTTTAATCCCAGGGCTCAGGAGGCAGAAGGAGGGGGTCTTTATGAACTCCAGGCCAGCCTGATCTACGTATTGAGTCCCAGGTAGCCGGGACTACACAGTAAGACCCTGTTTCAAAAAGTAGCAAAAAAAAAAAAAAAAAAAAAAAAAGTCAAGAAATAATTCTGCTAGCCCTAAGAAACAGGGGGAAATCAGAATCTATCAGCAAGAAATAAAAATGACTCCTGTATTGCTTAACCACAGAGGTTGTGCTCAGGATTGCATCAAGCCATTTCATCATGGGACCATCTCCAAGTGTGTCACAAATTAACTCACCTACAATATTATCGGATGACAAGAATGTCTCACAGTAACCTTTAGGGACACACCGTTGTGCCCACCAGTGATTGAAAGCAACACAGTGGGTCTCACAACACTGTGTGATCTCTCTGCACTCAAAAGGTGCTGGGGTGGGCTGTGCATTTAGTATTCTTGGGAATTCTAGGCAAGCAATGCTGATTTCTGTCTGATCTAGTTTTTCTGAGCCTTGTCTCGAGAGTGAAACACTAGAATGTGCAAGTCAGCAAAAGGCTGGTGGTGTCTGGGCAGTCATGACAGACTCCCCACTATGCAGGAAGTATTCATGGTACCCCACTTAGTGACAGGAGCCTGGAATTCCTGAGCACTGGTGGTGATGTGAACTGAGTGGCTGGGGACGGGGGGCTCCACAGTCTATAGAGAATGCCATGCCCTCAACACTAGGAACCTTGGGGGATGCTGGGGATACCTTCTCATCACACAACAATGAGTACCAGGATCTTTCTGCCTCCCAGAACTAGAGGAAGAGCTGAAATCATTCTCAGTAGCCCTCAGCACTCAGGCACCTATCATCTTTCCAGGCTGAATGGAATGTATCCGTCTAGGCTGGGCCTCCTGGCTTCTGTTCAACCCAGACCTGTCTGCTGACTTTAAGCTTCCAGAAACTCCCAGCCTATTCTCTGGTGAGATGAACAGCTCAAGTCCAGTGCTTTGGAGTAAGTGTACACATTGGGCCTCTGGATTGTTGCCACAGGGCATGAAAGATCTAGTGTCCAGGTATTGAGAGGCTGCTTCCTGCAACCCACAGGACATGGACATTATTTGGTCTCCCAAGCCTTGCTTTACCTGCGTACAAAGCACAACTGGTCTTGGGCAGGATCTGTTTGCAGGTGGGAAGAGCTACCAGAATGGAAAAAGGGGGGCAATGGGGTAAACACAGGGCCTGGGGTTCTCCTGCAGGCAATCTGGCCTCAGAGTCCATAGAGCCTCAGAGGCCACAGTGTTTGCTAGCATCCACTGGCCTGTTGTGCTGACCTCTGCAATGCTTCAGCATAAAATCACTCATTAAGCTGCTCACTCATGAAAAGAACTGACATGAAGCAAGAAAGACCTTGAACCAAGTGCCTAATCTGTGGTGCTCACTCTGTTGAAAACATTTGGAAGTCACCTGGCTTAAGTGGTCAGTATACTAGATCCTCATTATTATATAAGGTGAGTATAAATTCACACATTTAAAAGACATGAAGGAATGGAGACATGAAGGAGACTTGTTGGGTCTGGGAATTAGTCAAAAATGTGCAAGAGGAGCCAGCCCCTCTGAGGTTTGACTGGAGAGAATTTTTCCATTAATGAAGAAATTGTTTACAGGGATAGACCAACACAGACAACCAACCCCGGTGACCAACCGTGCAAGAAGCTGCTTCCTGCTGAAGCCTCAAGGGGAAGGTACAGAAGGTGATACTGACAACCCCCCCACCCCCCTGCAAGAGCTCCCAGGAGCGGTGCTAGTGGGAACTGAGGCTCAGAGGGACCTGCTGGTGCCTGCAGGAGGGAGGGAATGGAGACCACAAGAAGTGATCACTGCCATAGGTTCTTTCATGCAACAGTCAAGATGACAGCAAGATGTCAGGGCAACTGGGTGAGAGGAACGGAGCCAATTCTCAGAGAATGCTCACCTAGGCCCTGTACCGGAAGGAGAAAGCTTGACTTTGGGGACAGGGAGGAATCACTGAAGATAATCCAACTTGTGTGGTAACGTGGAGCTCTGGCTGTTAACTGGTGCAAAACGCAACTTTTCTCAGTGAACAAAGAACACGGAGGGAGCAGCGATGATAATGATGACGATGATGAGCAAGCCCCAACTTAACCTCAGATGGCCAGTTCAGGAGAACACTTCAAGGTGTATATGAGCTATTGACCCACCCTTTTTTCACCCAGAAAGCTGGGTGGAGGAGACAGATCTCTAGGTCAAACCATAGTTTAGAGAACAAGTCGATGAGATTCTAAGTAGGTCATTTCTGCAGCAATGTCCTGACTCTGCAAAGCTCCAACCCCAGAACGTCAATCAACAAGGAACAAACACCTTCTTTCAAACCAAATCCAGAACCGAGCCGAGCTGAGCCTGCTTTCTGCCTGCTTCTTGCCACTACCCAAAGCGCCACCTAGTGTCTACTAGTCTGTACTACACCTTCCTACTTAAACCTTTGCTTGGAAAGATTTGGTTTTTATGGAAAAAATCATGAGATTGATAGGGAAAAGAAAATTTGGCTTCCAAACAAACACTTTTCTAAAGAGAATGATTTCTAAAGTGTATCTCACACATGATTTTCTCGAACTAAACCCCAACATGACTTCAAAACAATTTCTTAAGGCAATGAACCTAGTGTTTGGACATTTCTTTTAAACAACTGTTCTTAGGAAAAATGTTTACGTGCATGCATATAAATTGGCTTATTTGCATCTGAAATAAGGATATCCTGCATATTTTACAAAGTGTGGTTTCATATACCTGGAGCGAGCCTATTTAGTCCTTGGTAGGGACTGAATGGTACCGCATTCTCCCACCAAAACTCACTAGGTCCCTCAGAATGAACATAACTCAAAGAGGTTATGTTAAATGTGGTTATTGGGGTGTCTCTGTCCAATTTTAGCGGTGTGTTTATAGTATTTTATTCCAAACATGTATGCACAAAAGAAAAATTCACACAGTGAGAGGCCATCAGGGGGCCTTGGGAGAAAGCAGGCTGTCTCCTGTTCCATCTTGGTCCCCAGTATCCCAAACTGGAAAAGAGCAAGCTGGATTGTCCTTGTCTAAGCCAGGAAACATGGTGCTTTATTGCACAGCCCGGGTTTACCTAATCTAGCTTGAGACACTTCCTCCCCCAGCTGGGCCGATGCTGAGACACTGGGAAGACATTGGTCCCGCCCCAAGCACGCTCCACTCATCCAAGGAAATATGAACCTTAAACACCAAAGTACCAGCCTTTCCCGCTCGATCTCCTTAGAACCCATTTCGTGGAAAATGTGTAGGACGGAGACTGTTCCTCAGGGGAGGGAGTTGAACGGCTGGCTATCTGCTTTTGCCAGAGATTTCCGGCTCTATAACATAAGTGATTCAGCTGATAGGAAAAGCAATGTGCTCATATTCTTTGGGTCCGAGTGCAAGAGCTGGCTGATAGCACCCGCTTTATGCACTAGAATCATCTACTCCTTAACAAAAAGTAGGCACAGGATTCCCAGAAACTCCCTGAAGGAACCTGTTCAGAACCCCTGTGGACCTTCTACAGCGAGAGGGGATTCTTGTTACTGAGTGTCCTCCATCTCTTTCCTTCCCTCGATCTGTGGATAGCCAAGAGAATTGCTTCCAGAGGCCAGTTTATGATCGCAGAGCCTTGGGGAAGATGACTTTATTGAGGGTGCACACACGTAAACTGGGATTCGAAGCATTGAGAAAGGAAGGATGGATGGACAGAAGCAAGCAAGGGAGGGAGGCAGGGAAGCGGAGGGCCGGCCGCAAGCTGGACAAAGATCCAGAGCTGCCTGCTCTGGATGAGGCAGCCTCCTTGGAACCACAGCGCCAGCGCAGCCGCTTGCAAGATCGATGCCTGGGCAGGGCCATTTCCTTCTCCGGCGGCAGGCAGTAGGAGACGGGTGGAGGGCCCATTAGTGACTCTGTGACCCACTCACCGCCTGTCCATCATGGCCTTTCTGAGCCATGGTCACCACCTGCTGTCCGGCTGCACGCCAAGCCTGCAAGAGTCCAGGCAGGGGCAGGGCTCCCTCTGGCGGACGCCGCTTTCCTGTCGCTTTCCGGGGGGCTTCCTAAGTATTTCCCTGGTTTTGAGCCAGGAGTTGAGGATGCAAGCAGTTTCCTAAAATATGTTGGTTTATGTGATTCCGAGCTTCACAGAGACTTTGGAATGATAGCATCGAAGAAACAAGTTAAATGAAGGTAGATGTCCAAGTTGGCTTTCTGATGCTGTGATAAACACCGTGACCCAAAGCAAAAGCTTCTGGGTTACAGTCCATCACGGAGGGGAGCAAAGACAGCCCGAAGCAGGGGCTACAGAGGGACACTACTTACTGGCTTGCCCACCTGCTTTCTTGTACAGCGCAGGCATCAATCAACAATTAAGAAAATTCCCCCACAGAAATGTCCATGGCATCTGACAGAGACTAATTTCCAAGTGAGGAGTCCTCTGCCTGCACGCATGTAGCAAATTGATGACTAATACTATGACTTAAGATTATAACATTAATTTGGAGAGACATCCATTCAGACCTAGCATAGACCAGGCTGGTTTTATTTTCTTAATAAAATATGCAACCGTGGGAAATACCTGAGACTTTTTCCCATCGCAATCAGGCATCCCTGAGACAGGACTTCCTTCCTCTGAGGCTTCCTCTGGCAGATGACCAAGCTGCCCACTAGAATCTTCCAGAAGGTAAAGCAGATGTTTTTAAGTACCACAACAAGAGACAGAGTCTGAGAAAGTGTCAGTCACTTGTTCTGCAGAGTAAATGGGTAGATTTCAAGTGCTGGGAGCTGAATCCATAACCTTGGAGAGCCATGGCAAACACATCTTTCTATGGATCAAATCAGACAAGATGAGGCGTGTCTCTCTGGGACTGGGGTCCTCCACCTTGGGAAAAGCAGAAATCTTGAGGAAGCTAAGGCTTGTAGCAGGTCCCCTGCCTGAGAAACAGCCTCTTCATGAACACTTCGCAACATAGGGACCATCTCCTACCATAGCCAAAAAGTACCATCATGTACAGGCTTTCTCCATCTCCCAGCTGAGAAAGGAAGTAAGCCAAAACTCACGTGAGTAAATGACTCTTTAGATGTCAAGGATAAAAGAAGTGTGCAGACCCCAGGGAACCCTCAAAGGACAGACAGATGGAGGACAGACTCCCAGAACTGACATGATTTGACAGCACACACAGAATTCCTATGTAACAGTAGCACCCCCAGTTCGTTGTTTCCTGAGGGCACAATGGAGTTGGGTTTTGTATCAGCGGTTGTGAATGTGGGGATCCCAGGGCAGCCTCATCAGCACAGGCAGGAGCATGTGAGAACCACAGATTCAAACTCTGCAGAGAGGGGTGGCGACCTACTCCAGCAAGCCCCTGCAGCTAGTGGATTCTGATGTGTCCTTAAGTTCAAGACCCACCCTCCTAGCTCCCTATGGGATCAACTATTTCATTACATTTATGTCAAGACAGACTCCAAAGCAAAGGACTTAGAAAGGATTTGGAACCTAGGAAATAAGGTCGCTGACTCCTGTTCCTACTCAGTGAAACACATACACCAGCCAAGAGGAGAGACAGACAAGATGAAACGGAAAGGGGCGAGCTCCCTTGGGTCCCCGAGAGACGTTTCTGGTGATATGCCATGGGACTATGCTCTGAGTCTTGGTCATTAATAAAATTAAACTTTCTAGTTTACAATTGTACAGATTCGGCTCATTAGCACAAACCACAAATGTAAGATTAATGGGTCTAAGACAGTTTCCACAGAATTGGAGCAGCGGTTGAAGCCAATGCTGTGTCATTCATCCAGGATCAGATGCTAAGTCAGGGGCCAAGCAACCATGGGCCCTTGTGCAAATTAGTTGGCATCTGTAAAAGACAATGTGCTCCACGTGAATCTAGCTGTATGGACCTGAAAAGCTAACAAGACTCTAGGATATGAGGGGATGCTGGATTGAAGACTGTCCCTCTCCCTAAATAGCCAGCTCCTAAACTCAGAACTCTCTGAATTGCCAGGGCTCAGAATACACTGTCTCAAACTATGGTGCCTTGGATGCTAGGAAAACAGCTGATATAGAAAGTTAGGTCTCTAACCCTGGTCCATCTTAAATTAAGTCCTAAGAACTCTTGGGTGCCCAGCCTAGGATAACAGGTCTATGCCACCATGTCACCCACATGGCGGGTTTGGGTTTTTGGGGGTTTTTTGTTTTTAAGATTTATTTATTTATTATGTATAGTGTTCTGCCTGCATGTATGCTGCAGGCCAAAAGAGGGCAGCAGATCTCATTACAGATGGCTGTGAGCTGGGAATTGAACTCAGGGCCTCTGGAAAAGCAGCCACTGCTCTTAACCTCTGAGCCATCCCTCCAGCCCCCCACGTGGTTTTGGAGTTAATGGGGAGTTTTAGGCCCCTGGGAGTGTACACTGAAAGGGGAAAGTGTGAGTGTTTTTGGCTGCTCAGAGTCACAGACCTGAAGACAGAGATTTGAAGGTGCTGTGCTTTTAAGTCACAAACTGGAGAAGGAAGCTGTCACCAGAAACTGGAAGAGGCAAGAACAGTTTGTCCCTTGGAGTCTCTGGAGGGAGCACAGGTCTGGGGATACCCCCTGACTTTGTCTCTCGTCACAAAACGTAATCAGCCTAAAGCAAAAAGGGACTACCTGGCTTCCAGAGTGGAAGATGGCAGTCTTGAGGGGCTGGCAGGCCCACCATGAAGAAGCATGTCAGAGCAGGGATGGTAGAGCAGGCTGCTCACAGGGCAGGAAAGGACAGACTCACACTCTCCCCTTTCAGTGTATCAGGGGCCTAAAAACTCCCTGTTAGCTCCACCCCCCTTTAGAGGGCCCAACACCTCAGACATCAAGCATTCAGCACACTGGCCTTTAAGAAACACTCCAGGCCCCAAACTATAGAGCCTAATAATACCGATCCTGGGATTCGGATCTCCAGAATTTTAATAGAATGAATTTCTACTGTTTAAAGCTCGTAAGTGCATGGCAAATTATTACAGCAGTCCTGGGAAAAAAGGAGGGGGTTTGAGAACTCTGGTTCCATCTTCCTCAAGAGGCCTCTGATGGTCATACTTGGTGGAAATACATTCTGGGGTGACAAAAGAGGCATGGGGGGGTATGCAAAAAAAATCCCAAGAAGGCAGACTCATTTCAAACACTCTCTAGACAAACCAGAGGAGGTGGTGAGCTCAGTGTGCAAGCAGAGGGAGCTGCTTTCCATAGGAATGAAGGTAAGAGAACCCTACCCCTGTGGTGGATGGACTCCACATGGGGCACTATCCCTCAGAACCCAGACTCCAGGGCAGCCAGGGTTTTCCCAGGGCTCTCTGCTCTCCCTGGGGCGGAGGCAAGCAGAAAGAAAAAGATTCCAAAAGGTCATGCGAGTCTGGCTCCCAGTAACTAAACCCAGGCACAGATGTGGCTTTAGAGACCGAGGAAGGAATGCATTTTTAAAAAGGTTCGGGGGCTGAAGTAAGCAGTCTGTGGCAGCAACTTGAATTTGGAGTGTGTAGTATTTATTGGGTCGCTCCTAAAAGCACTGGCCTGGAAGCCCAGGGCAAAAGAAAAAGTTCTGGTAATGGTGCAAGCATTTTTCAACATGGATTTAAAAAAAAAAAATGCAGAAAGGAAGCGGTCAGAGAGACCTAGATTTATCAGTCATTGGCTTTGTGTTTGAGGAAATTGAAAGGCGGCCAGAGCCAGCTAAGTGGAAAGCAGACAGTCCTGCAGAGGCTGACAATGGGCAAGACAGTGTTGTGTTGGAGTTAAGGTAACAAAGCCAGGAAGTGCTGTGTGGAGACCAGATTCCAGGGCCCTGCTTAAATCCAGCACCACAGGCCCACAGTGGTACAGATTCCTAGTGATTACTTGCAGTGTAGATGTGGCTGTCTCCAGAGAGGATCTTTGTGGCCCTGAGGTGAGAAGCATCTGTGACACAGAGCCTCAAAAGTGTGGTTTAGGGCATCAGAGTTGATGGCCTTGAACTCATCCTGGGAAAAGGGTTTATCCACAGAAGCATGAGGCTGTGTGGCCCACAGGCTGAGGAAGATGTGCATGCAATGTCAAAATTAACTAGAGATGGCTTGTCAACAAGCAAGAACCCAGCAAGTCAGTGGAGGCTTAACTGGGTGGAACTCAGAATGCAGGAGCCTGGGGCTCTATCCTCAGCACCCCACAAACAAACAGAACCAGAAGGGTCATAGTATCCTTCTTTTCCATGGAGCAAAAGACTGGAAAGGCAGTTAGCTCAGAGGAAGGGTGTTGTATTAACTTTCTGGCCCAGACTTTCCAGCCTAGCCTTGAAGTTGGGACCTGCAGACCCGCAGTCCTACAGAGACACACAGACACTTACAATAATTGTATGCTGATTGATCTAGGGCCCAGGCATATAACTTGCTAACTCTTTACTCTTAAACTAACCCATGATTCTTATCCTGTTCAGCCAGGCAGTTCGGTACCTTTTCTCAGAGCAGCATAGTTGTCCTCTGCATCTTCTAGCTTCTTCGGCATCTCCGTGGCATCTCTGCTCTGCTCTTCCTATTTACAGAATTTTCCCAGTCTGGTAGCTCCGCCCACACTTCCTGTCTGCCTTCAGCCAATCAGCATTTTAATTAAGCTAATAGGAAGGACAATTATTTACAATGTAACATAATCCCACTACAGAAGAGAAATGAGGACAGACTAGGATTTGCAGAAATATAATTAAGTAGTATTGGTACTGTGTGCAACTGTCCAGTAGGCCAAAATGAGGGAGGGAGCTTGGTATTGCCAAGTTGTGGCCGGTGTAGAGGACTATTGGAATCTGTGGGTCCTGCTTTGTAGATTTAGCACAGCCATTTTGAAGAGCAGAACTTTGTCAATTTAAATGTCCCTGACTTCCAGAGCCACCCAATAATGCCACCCCTAGGCATGCATTTCTAAGCAATTCTCTTGGCATGTCCCAAGGCACCATGCGTGAAGAGGCTTGTTGCAGGTCTGGCTGTGACATTAGATGCCCAGTCATGGAGACTGGGAGGGCACAAACAGGGACAGTCCCCATCAAGAGTCCAAAGGACTAGCCTACATGTACGCATGGCAACGGAAGTATGGCTCTTCAAATGAAATACTGAGTCAAGACTGTGGCTATCGTAAAATAGTTTCTGCCTACCTGAGACTCTCCCAACCCCAGGTCAGCCTAGAATTTTTAAAAAGTGAAAGAAAAGAAGCAGAGATGAGAGGAGACAGGAGAAAGGGATAAGGATGAGGGAGATAGAAAGAGGGGGGAGAGATAGATGTGAGAGAAAGCATACAAGCATGGGACGTTCATGTTCAATTAATCATAGGTCCATTAAACACTATATTTTTGACGGAGCATGGTTGATAATAACATACACTGAATGTACTTGTATGGTTGTCTATGAGAAGAGAGAACTAAAGATAATTGACATTTAAAAAAAAAATAAACTAAGGCATGCATTCAGGAATAAATGACTGGACCAGAGAGCTGGGCTGTGCAATGATAAAGTGTGCCATGAACTGGAAAGAATAATCAACTCAGCCCTCTATCTACTTCAGAGAGCAAAATAAACAAGGGACTTAAGCTCTCCATCAATTACCAAGGCAACCAAAGACCTGAATATTAAGTGGATGCCTCACAAAAAGCAAGTGGGTTTCATGGGGAGCCTCTGACGCATTATAAGTTAAAATGGTATGGAGTCAGAAGATCAGGGTTTCTGTTAAACACGGTGTTGCAATTTTTTTTTTTCCTAAGCTGAAGGTTGAAATGGTTCCTGTGAAATAAAAAATGTGAAGAGAGTAAATGCAGCAGTCTGTTTCTCCAGGTAAGTGGCACATGTGGTGGCACTGGCTTTGTTAATTTCATTTGTCCATAGCTGACTCTGGGTGTTTTCACATTTGTCTTCTAGAGGATCTCCTGAAATTGCTAGCCTCTCTGTGGTGGCCAGTCTTGGTTACCAACCTTAAGTACCTCCAGATTGGTCTTTGGAGCACTGTCTTGACTGCTGATTTGTGTAAGAGGGCCAGGTCCACTGTGGGCGGTGCCACCCCTAGGCAGGTGATCCTGGGTGATATAAGAAATCAAGCTGAGCAAGCCAAGCATAGAGCAAGCCAGTAGGCAGGATGCCTCTGTGGCCTCTGCTTCAGTTCATACCTCCAGATTCCTTTGTGGTTTCCCTCAATGTTGCTCCTCTGGAGCCTCAGTGCCACAGGCTTCTCTGTATCTTATTCAAGCCATGGGAAACAGACACAGTAGCTCTCCTGGTCACCAGCTATGTGACCTCAGGGATTTCTCTAAAGGTCTCCAGGCCTGAGTTCCTTTCTGGCTCTTTGTGGTCACAATGCTGGTGGGATGGGAGGCTGTGTATCTTGGCATTCACAGCTTCTTCGGGACATGGAATAGAGCCTATGGGTCCAGCCTGCATGAACACATGATGAGTGGTTGAGGAACACGTGGTCATGGTAGAAGAAGCTATGTGCTCCTCAACAAGACACAGCTGATAGCCATTTAAAGGAGGGTCCACAAGCACAGGGTGGAGATCACCTGTGGTTGGCAGAGACCAGTCCATGAGTCTATGAACACAGCTTGGGCAGAGCTCTGAGCTCAAGGCCAAGCCTAGTTTTCATAGTGAGTTCTAGGTTCTGGCCAATATCAAAAGAAAAGCCAGCTGATGTGTACTGAACATATAGTACAAACTAGGTGTTCTTCTAAGTCACTTGGATGTGCTTTCAGATTCCTACAAGAACTCGAGAACATTGAGGGTAGTGGTCTATCACCAGCTTAATCATTTGTGGTAGATAGGGGTTGCAATAGGGTCTCACTATATAGCCCAAGCTGACCTTTCTTTCAGATCCTCCTGCCTCCTGGCCCCCATCACCAAGTGCTGGCACTTCAGGTGTACATCAGCACCTGGCTGAGACGTCCTTATCCCTACAGTACTGAGATAAATCAAGACAGAAGACAGCAAGGGACTCAAAGAACCTTATCCAGTCACCCTTAATCTGCACAACCCTGTCCCTTGTTACACCTACACAACACACTGGTATTGCCCTCCCCCCCTCCCTCCTCCCCTCCCTCCTCCCCTCCCTCCTCCCCCTCTTCCTCAGTCAATGGGGCAGTGAGTGGCAGCATAGCCTGGCTTGGAGGAGTCACTCCCCAGATGCCACTCTCAACTACTTCTCAGGAGAATGTTAACTGATCCCCCAGGGGAATGTTTTTCTGTTTGCAATAAATTAATGCTAGTAGCCAACTGCTCTGGGAGCGACTTTGCCCTGCACTCTGGGTCTCTGTGTGTGTGTGCCTGTGTGTGCCAGTGTATGACTGACTGATGATGGTTCTCCGTTGCCAGCTGCTTGTCTCACCCCAGCTATTCATAAGTGCAATGAAGTGTCCTACTTATGAACACAGCTTGGGCAGAAAGTTGTGCTGTATAAAAGATGCTTGCTGGGTCTGAGGCATCCTCTTAAGGTTTGTGTTGATGAGTCGTAGCAAAGCAAGGCCATAGGAAGGACAATAAAAACACATCCAGGAAACACCTCATGCCCAGGGCCTGTGGACAGTGTTCAAGAATTATAAGGATCTGATTCACAACACCCTAGGGGTGTAGATTTGAAAGAAATGTTGGGAGAGTAGTGACCTTGAATCATATGCAAATGGCTTAGCTGAGAGGTTTTATTGGCTATTCCAGAAAAAAAAATAAGTGATCCAACGTTTTCTGTTTTTTTGTTTCCAAGAGGCCCTGATAAAAAGAACATGTTTGCTTGTTTCTGATCCCCCACCCCCATGGTCTTTCTACTTGATCAAAGGAAGCTTGAATGGAGCTTACATAAGTCATGCAACCTGATCTCAACCTGTTTGAGGAGCAAGCCTATCTGCAGCTGGCAAACCTGGGCCAGGGCACACAGAATGGTCCAATGGGTTTTAAAGACCAAATCAGTCCAACTCCCCCAAATGCACACCTTTTCCCAACGCATCCACCCTTGGTACCTAAAGCCACCAGGCTGGGATGCTAGCTAGTCCTCCTAGGCCTGGATGCTTACTACTCCCTCCTAGGCTGGGATGCTCACCAGCTCTCCCAGGCTGAGATGCTCAATAGGCCTCCTAAGCTCAGATGCTTGCTAGCCCTTTGAGGTCTACATCTCTCTAAGGAATATCAGGTAAGTCCATGATTTAGAGGCCTGGACATCCACCCCAGCTCCTGTAACTGAACTTCAGAAGTTGCCTCTGCAGAAACTTGCCTCCAAGCAAATCAAGCTACACTAGGTATTACAACTAGGCAGCCCTAGAAAAACCACACTGCACTAAGGCCACCTACCCAGTAGGGTGATCACAGACTGGCGCCCAAAGCCCCAGACTTCATGTTCAGCCATACGTGCCTGGTATCCCTCCTGCTGCCTGCTCTAGAACCTCCAGTGCCATCCTTCAGAGTGAGAACACCCTCTCACTGGCCTCCTAGTCTCCTGTCCATCTGATTCTCAAGGCCTCTCTTCTCTAAGCTTTCACACTGAACCCTTCATCCCCCACTGTCCCCGAACTGCCCCCTGCCCTGCCCACAAGACCCTGACTTACCTGAACTCAAGGCCTCACTTGCATGACCTTCTGCCCCAGAACCTTCCCTGATTCCCATGGGATGTTGCTTTTAAACAACACAAGTCCATTATCCAATATCTGTCACACTAATGAGTGTAAGATATCATGACTTCCTTAGGCACGCCTCCCCACCCAGAACCTGGGGTTCTCCAGTTGAGGATACAGACTAGGATCACACCACTAGGTACTGCCACCTAGGCAATGCTTAGCGGAGCATCCTGCATTTTCTCAGCAGGTAAAGATTCTGCTGGGGATTTGGCGCTGCTTTTCCAGCTCACATCACTATACAAAACCTCTGGGTGTCAATGGCCCCCTAACCACAGCCAATCTGTGCTCCCCGCCTGGTCCCAGCTTCTTCCATTACTGACCCTCTTCTTTCTCCCTTCTTCATGCTGATGGTCCATCTTCATGGAGTTGCGTTTTGCTCTTAAGGTCTTTTTGATCTCTTGTGCAGTGTCTGGTGGTAGTTCCCAACCCCTCTGACTTCTTGCACAAAATCCAGCTACTCTTATTTAAAACTCCGTTTTACCTAAAATCTACAGATATATGACTGTTCAAAAGACATCACTAATGGTTGCCATATATAAAGATGAAAATATTGAATGTTTTCACTATTTACTTTTATATGTATATTTTGCCTCTGTGTACGCCTATGTGGTGACCCCGGAAGTCAGAAAACAATATCAGATTCCCAGTTACTGGAATCAAAGACCTTTGTGAACTGCCACGTGTGTGCTGGGAACTGAACCCGAGTCTTCTGAGGGAGAAGCCCGTGCTCTTATGTGCTGAGAGATCTCCAGCCCCAAGATTAAAACTTAACCATAGCATATGTCATCATGAATGCCCTGGAATGCTCACTGGTGAGGCTGGCCACATCTCGCCGGCTCAGCTATTCTTGGAGGACAGCAGAGGCACAAATTTCGATCTAGAGAGTTGTAGATCTGGCATGCGCCTGCAAGAGTCCT
This sequence comes from Phyllotis vaccarum, assembly GCA_033318265.1. Lineage (NCBI taxonomy): Eukaryota > Metazoa > Chordata > Mammalia > Rodentia > Cricetidae > Phyllotis > Phyllotis vaccarum. The sequence continues at coordinate 138,299,526 of JARWLC010000009.1, read as the reverse complement.
TACTGCATTTCCCTCCACACAGCCACACCTCTTCCTGGCCTCTGTGGAAGCAGTCAGTGCCAGGTCAGCCAGGGAAGCTGGCTGAACTCTCCTCTTTCCTACCTTTTTCTTCCCCTGAGAGCACAGACCTACTGAAGTGTTTAAGAAATTAGCAAATGAATGGCAACCCATCCAAGGCATAGAAACTTAGACACTAGGAAAGGAAAGGTTCCCACTAGGATGCAGTTCATGCTGGACACTGGGGTGATATGTTAGATCTGTGGGTTCCAAATCCACCCATCTAATAAGCCAATGGACTGCAGTATTCAGAAAACACACTGTGTCTATACAGATATTTTCTTTGTCATTGTCCTTTAAATGATACAATCTAACAGTTCCTCAAGCAGCATCGCTTTAGAGGATGTGGGAGGATGAGTGTCTACTGTCTACTGTGGGTTTTGTGGTGCAAAATGCTGTGAAAGGGAAAACGGAGTCAAGTGTCTGGATGGTTCCTTCCTTCCCAGTCCCTCAGGAAATGTGGTCTCTTTAGCAGGTACCCAAGCCCCAGACTCACTGATGTGAAATACAGGAACACACTCTACTTGTGATTGTTTTTATATTTGTGTATAGATTGTATATAGATTGCATTTGTATATAGATTGACAGCAGAAGAGGGTGTGTGTGCCCGTAGGTGTGCAAGCTCATCCTTTGGAGTCTGCAAGGGTTGCAGGATGTCCTAAGGAATCCCCAATCCATGGATGATCAACTCCTTTACAAATTATATGGTATTTACACAGGATCCTCACCCTCCGTCCACACATACCCTCTCATAGACTTTAAAGCCCCTTAGGTGACTTCTATCCATTAAGATGTGAATGCTAGCTAGGTAAATTGTTACACTGTGTTAATAGATTATGCCGAAGGCCATGCAGGTTCAGCACAGGCCCAGTTGGGAGCAGGGTATACCTGTGTCCATGTGCACCCATGAGCACAGATGCAGGAACCAGAGGAAGATGTCCAGCATCAGCTCTACAAATCTACATTACTCCTTTGAGACAGAGTCCCTTGCTGAATCTAGAGCTAGGCTGGTCTCTGCCCTCAAGGACTATAATCTAGAGCTAGGCTGGTCCCTGACCTGTGAAGACTATAATATAGAGCTAGACTGGTCTCTGCCCTCCAGGGGCCATAATCTAGAGCTAAACTAGTCTCTGCCCTCCAGGTGCCATAATCTAGAGCTAGACTTGTCTCTGACCTCTGAAGACTATAATCTAGAGCTAGGCTGGTCTCTGCCTTCCAAGGACTGTAATCTACAGCTAGGCTGGTCTCTGTCCTCCAAGGGGCTATAATAAGTACTCAGCTATGCCTAACTTTTGACACAGGCATTGCTAACTCAAACTCACTCTATCTGCACAGGCTCATCTTGTTGTCTGCCCAACTACATCTGGAATCAGTTGAAGCCCAAGCCCCTGACTTTGGGGGATTTTCTTGATTGGATTGTATAGGTGGGAAGACCACCTTCAAGCTTGGCCACACCTGATGGCAGCCTACATAAATGAAGGTTGGAAGAAGGGAGCTTTTACCTTTTGTCTGCTTGCCTTCACTCCTGCTGATGGGTTCATCTGTGTTGCTGCTGAGGTGTCTCTTCACTGGTGTTAGAAGCAACTTCCTTGGGAATCTAATGTAGACTGAAGATAACCTGATTCATCTGGCCTGCTGCCCCAAACAACTACAGATTCTTGGCCTTTCCAACAAGAGACTGCCATTGCTAGACTACCCAGACCACAGTCTATAAACTGCTCTAACGAATCCCTTTTTATTCTGTGTAGATTCATTCTACCAGTTCTGTTCCTTGGAGAACCCTGACTAATCCACATTGCAAGTACTCTAACCCACTGAGACCCTAGCCCCTTCAGACACGTTTTTTTCCCCAAAATTTTTACCTGTGGTTGATTGAGTCTGGAGATGAGGACCTACAAATATGGACAGTAAACTATAATATCAAATAAATATACATATATAAAAGGTATTCAAAATATGTTCAAAACCTTGAATGGTAAAGAAGTGTAGAACAGTTTGGAGACTCCTAATTTAAGGAGGGGCAGCCAACGCAGGTTACATGAGGGATGTTTCAAGGCATACCTCAGGTACACAGGGTGTCAAAAAACGAAAGAACCTGGGGACTTCAAACTTTGGTAGAGTTCTCAGGCTCTTAAAGAGGCCTAGGCCCCTTCACCATTGAGGTCTGACACACTGACAGTGGCTGACCACTGATAACAGTGTCCAGCATCTACCTACGCAGGTGACTGCTATCTCTGTAGGCTGGCACCAGATTCCTAGGGACATCACATGAGGTTGACAGCAGAGTGATCAGTTACAGAAATGGCTTGAGGTCACGCCAGCCAAGAGTGAACCTGAGATCTGGACAGAGGCCCAACCCCAAAGTTCACAGTTTCTATAGCCGCTCTGGTAACCCTAAAGCTGAGTGATAGAATTTTTCTCCCTACAAGAGTGGTTCTCACCCTTCCTAATGCTGCGACCCTTTAATACAGCTCCACGTATTGGGGTAACCTCCACCATAAAGGTATTTCCACTGCTACTTCCTGACTGTAATTTTGCTATTGTTATGAATTGTGATGTAAATATCTGATATGTGACCCCTGTGGAAGGGCCGTTCAACCCCCAAAGGGATCGCGACCCACACGTTGAGAAGCACCATCCTACATTGTTGGGACTTATCCTCAGAGGTCAGGCTGCTCTGTTGAAGTGGCAGGGACAGCTCCAGATCCTTCTGTGGTATAAACTAATGAACACAATACAAAAAGGTCTCAAGAACCTTGAACTGAATATTGAAGGAGGCACGAGGTGCAAATCACTGTGCCCCGTGTCTTCGGATCCCTCATGGCTATGCTGGCTACTTGGCACAATGCAAGAGCAGACTTTTAAAGAGATGTATGTTCATTTTGTGTCTCTGAGTGTTTGCTTACATGTATGTGTGTTTGTGTGTGCGCGCGCGTGCCAGATTCACGCAGTACTCACTGAGGCCAGAAGGGCGTCATTATACCCTGTATCCTAGAGTGGCAGATGATTGTGAGCCTTCACGTCGATGCTAGGAACCGAACTTGGATCCTCTGCAAAAGCAGTAAATACTCTTAGCCTCCGAGCCATCTCTCCATCCCGAACAGACTTTTATCTGAAGACTCAACCAAACACACTCAAAAGCAAGATTCACACTCTTGTCAGATCTCCTTTAGTATTAAACACTCACTTTTGGGCAGGAGAAGAGAACCACCCCATTTATAAGAATACATAGTTCTAAAACTTTGTAAGCTTTAGCGGTTACATGTCAGTGTGCAGTAAACATCTTCTCTCTCGGTGCACTGTTTCCTTTTGAGGTGAAATTCTGTACAACACACGCAATTAGCTTTCACCCGGTTCTCACGGTGCTCACGGAGTTAAGAGACAGACTTGGGGGGTAAAGGGCTAGGGGCCTGGCCCGCTGGAGGTGGGGCCACAAAAATCTGAACTGTCCTACCAGCTGTAGTGTTTCCAGATGTGGCCAGCAGAGGGCAGCTTCTCCCTGTCTAAGCAAAAAGCCTCTTACTGGCTTGTCTCGGGGAATTCTGGTTTAAAAGGATCTTGTCTGAGAACGGACCCTCCCCCACAAGCTGGAAATAAATCTTTTCTTAGCCTTTGGCAGTGTCGAAAGCATTGTTGAGGAAGCTACGGTTCATTCCCAAGGTCCTTTACTCAGCTCTGGTGATGCTCTCTCGCCAGGACCAGAATACAGAGCGGTGTCAGCGCCATGAAGACAAATTCGCTATCCCTGGTCTCTAGAGCAGTTTTTGGGTTGGAGGCAGAGGTCCTTAGACTCAGCAGGGAGGATCGGGTACCAGGACAAACAGCACAGAGAGGCAGGTGGCGTGCATCTGGATGGTCTCCATTGGTCTGCTTCTGCTGCCTGCCCCATCCCCTGCACAGAGTCAGGGGGCTGAGAGTCTGGCTCGGTGCTCTCACTGCCCATCCTATCCGGCTCTGCTGCTCTACTGGCGATAACTGTCTCAATGGTTCTGGGTCCACAGTCTTATCCCAGGGAAGAAACTGACCCTTGCTATCCCTCTAATGGGGGAATGACAGTATGCCTGTGTGATGAGGACCATGCATGCCCCTGCTGGTGAGTCCAACCCAGCGCCCCCCCCCCCATGTCTCTCCACTTAATGCGTGACTGCAGAACGGTGCATTATAGGAGCAGGAAAGCACCCAGAATGCACTAGTTCTGTTCTGTCCAGCTTACCACTCAGTGCCTTAGCTCCAGCCACCAGGAACCTGGACCTGAGTCCCCTAAGGCAGAAGCTAGTGTTCTGGGTTTGTAACCATGTAGGTACTTTTGCCCCTCAAAACAGTAATGTGGGGTTTGGCCAGTCCTGCTATAGCATGTAGTGTCTAGGGCTGGACTTGCTTAAGAAGAGAGGAAGGAGGAAATTCCAGGGTTGATATGAAGCCAGAAATCTAAAAATAGCTTCTACTCAGCCCAATTTCTCTCTATCTTGAAGGAGTCAATGCCAATGAAATAGCATCAGGCAATGGCCGAAGAGCCCCGGGTATCAAATGCCCTCCCTTTGGACAGAGGTCCTGGAGCATATGGAGGCTGATCCCTATGACACCTTTTGGGAGTTCTGAATCCCCACCAGTTCTGTGGCATGAGGGAGCCTCTTGAGGAGCCTTGAATTTATCAGTCGCAGCAGAGAACTTCCTACACAGGTCCAAGGCCAGAGGCCAGAGAAGGAAGTGTTAAAGAATTCAGAAATGTCCAGTGATCCCAGAGGAAGCCAGTGGCTGCCACATATGGGGCCTCTTGGTACTGGCACTGTGATAAGTTCTAGGGTAACTCATCTGAGACCTAGCAAGCCACAGTGCTAGTGAGTGCTAGTGAGTGCTGGGTCAATGGTGCTTTCTGTCTCTCCTTTTGTTCCTTGCCACTGTGAGATGATCTGGCATCCTCAGACACTGTGCTGCCACAGTCTCCCAGCAACAGGACTGCTTACTCTTTGTAAGATGCTTACTTGATGCAGACTAGAGTCATCTTCGAAGAGGGAACCTCACTTGAAGACCTGCCTCCATTGGATTGGAATTGTCTTGTCTGGTGATTGATGTAGGAGGGCCCAGCCCACTGTGGGCAGTACTGTCCTTATGCAGATGGGTCTGGGCTGTATAAGAAAGGTTTCTGAGAATCCCAGAAAGAGCAAGCCAGTATGGGACATTCCTCCATGGTTTCTGCTCCAAGCTCCTGCCTTGACTGGTTTTCATCAATAATGGACTCTAACCTGAAAGAGGAAATAAATCTTTTCCTTCCTCAAGTTGCTTTTGGTCCTTGTGTTTATCTCAGCATCAGGAAGCAAAGCCACAAGCTCAAAGCTGAAGCCTTTTCTCCGTGTTTTGTCAGTAATGGAAAACTGACCAACACAGCAAGTTAGTCCCTAAGTGAGCAAGATGAACCTAGCTGGCCGGAAATGCAGCAAACCATTATGGTGGTGCATGTCGAGATCCGGATGCTCATTCAAGAAGTAAATCACTGTGATTCATTTTGAGTTTGGGTTGCATTTAGGACTCATCAGGAAACTATGAATGAGGTACTGGGCACCTGTTTCCCCTTGCCATCAGCTGAAACCCGCCTATCTAGGTGCCCCCAGTATGTTGCAGGGTTGAAAGGTACAGGCAGTCTGCTGCACAACTGAGCCCACTATCAGAAAAGGAATATGTCTCAGGCCCCAGGATGGATTAAATACAGATACATTTTTAAAAGGCTTTGCCTCTGGAACTGATAGGATGGGGAATTTGGGGAGGGGCTATGATAGATAGGTTTAAAGATTGCAGCTCTCTGGAGAGCCAGCCTGAGGGGAAAAGAGGACAGGAATTTCTTCCAATCAGAGACTTAAAAATAAATAAATATTTTTAAAAATTTTCATAACAAATAAGCTAGGCTGACTCTGCTTCTGCAGAAATGTGAAGCAGAGAGAGACTGTTTTGATTTCCTAGTCTCTTAAATTTATTATTATGGGGTGAGGAGTCTAGTTTCTCATACCAGGGAGGCTCAAACAAGAGAGTCCTGGATTTGGGGGCCAGCCTGGGCTATGAAGATGTGAAGAGAGACCTTATTCAGCAACAAAGCAAAGTGGCCATGTGGTCCACCAAATGTTGTGTCTTCCTTGTCTCTGTCCCAGCCAGGAGACATCAGAAGCTAAGACAGTGTCAAGTGTTACCTGAAAGGGCCTTGAGAACCACCACTTTGCCCCCAACATAGTCTTGACCCAGAGCCCAAGTGGGAGACAAATATGAGGCCAGAGAAAGAATCAAGGGCTCTGGCTGTAACCCATAATGCAGCTCTGCTTGCCTTGCTGGATCCAGAAGGACCTCATTTATTTTCCATCTGCTCTTCCCACCAAAAAATGTCAGAACTTGTCTGAAGCCAGAGTAAGATAAGCAAGGGGTGAGCCTAGAACATTTTGTTGTTTCAAAGGGCAAGAAAATGATACAATTAAGGGGAATGTATCAGAACCACACAGATACCAGCTGGAAGAAATTCTCACTGACCTCAAGTAGTGTTGCTTAGTAAATGATAATATGTTGGACTTTTAAATGTCCACTGGTCCATGATGCAAAGTGAAGGGTTTGCATTTTATAGCCACTACCACCATTGTCTCAGGCAAGGATCCTCAATAGATGCTGAGCCGGTAGCCAAAGGTTGTTGAGAAACAAGGTGGTCACATGACCTTAAAGTGACTTCTGTGTAGGCAGTTTCTTTCTCAATGCCTGGGTTCTAGAAGTTGGTGCCCAGAGTGATGGTATTGAGGTAGGACCTTCCAGAGGTAGGGCCTTGTAGGAAGTGACTAGATCATGGAAACCGCATTTTGGGCTGGACCAAAACCCATCTTGAGAGAGTAAGGCAGGTTTCATGGAACAGCTACATTGGCTACCCTGAGTATGAACAAAATAAATATGGCGCCTCCCCTCCGTCTTTGTCCTGTAAGTATTCTCACCCTGTCCCGCTTTCTGTCCTGAACTGATTCTGAAACCCTTATCAGAAACTGGTCAGATCCCATTCTTGAATTTCATTACCCCATCAGGCCTACGAACCAAAATCTACATCTTTTCTTCATAAAATTCCCAGCCTTTGGGATTTTGTTACAGCAGTCAGCATAAAAGATATTCAGTCTGGGATGTGCCACAAATTTCTCACCAACCCTACAATGTAAAGGACATCATTCTTTTTCTTATGACTGGCTGTCACTGCTTGTTAGAAAGTTAGCGTCACTGAGTATGAGGCCAGCTATCCTTGTGAGCTTCCTGCTGTTTCTTTTCATTAGAGGGTTGTGGGTAGAAAGGCATGGGAGGGAGCCAGACAGAGAATGTGGCAAAATACTAATTGGCAATTCAATTGATGGATCCACTGTGCTGACTTTAGAGACAGTCTGTGGATTTAAAATAATTTGCAATAAAGTGGGCATGTGTGTGTAGCTGTGGAAAAATGCCCTGTGGGTGAGATGGGAGTTTCTGTTGACTGGGACCATAGTACAGACTGAGGCAGCTCTAGAGACAGACTTGAAAAGCCAACAGAGGCAAAGACAATCTTATTCTCCTATAGTAAGAAGTTTCTGGCCCTGCCTAGCTCTGCGGTCCTGACCAGCAGTCCCAAATAATCACACAGTCTTATATTAATTTCATGCTGATTGGCCTATGGCTCAGTCATATTACTTGCTAACTCTTACTCTTAAACTAACCCATGCTTAGCAAAGTGGCTTAGTATCGTTTGTCAGGGCAGCACTTCATCTCCTTTCCTCTGCATCTGCCTGGCATCTCTGCTATGCTTTTCCTCTTCCTAGAATTTTCTTAGTCTGGTAGCCCCGCCCACACTTCCTGTCTGCCTGCTGGCCAATCAGCGTTTTGTTAAGCAAGTAGGAAGGATTAATATTTACAATGTACAAGAGCACAGTCCCATGGCACTCACCATGTGCATCCAGTGCCTATCTTAGTATCTGGCATTCTTACAATGAGGAAGCATCATGTCAAACATCCTGGTGTCTACAGGACTAAAAGAGGCCTGAAGGAGAAATAACTGAGAACTTATCCCAACACCTTTGTTTTCACCTACAGAAACCTGGACCAGAGAGGTAAAGAGGTCTTCCTGAGGTAAAACAGCATGCTCTCTCACAAGGCACAAGCACACATACATGCATGTACAGTCAGGCATATAGACAAAGGATGTGTATGAATGTGAGGGGTCCTATACAATGCACTCTGCTATGGACCATCCTACAATGCTTCAGAAGTGCAATTGGTACCCACAGCTCTACATCTCACTGCTGATTTCTCCAGCTTGGCAGTTTCTCTGGCAGAGAGTACCTGGCCTGTAGGCTGACTCCTTTGGCCACAACTGAAATCCCCAGTCAGGCTCAGAGGATATATCTGGAAGGATGTTCCTTTTGAGCCAGATATTTAAGCCATTTGGTTACCCAAGCAACCTGAGAAACCCTCCTGGGTAATTCATTCCTGGGAAGGAAGGGCAGAGCTGTGCTCACCGGGTCATCTCTGTGACAGCATGCCTGCGGAGGGAAGGTTGTGGAAGAGAGACCTCATTCAACACAGATCCTTTTCTGTTTGTGTTTCAAGACAGGGTTTTTCTGCATAGCCCTGGCTGCTCTGGATCTCTCTCTGTAAGACTAGGCCTCGAACTCAGAGACCCACCTATCTCTACCTCCTGAGTTCTGGGACTAGAGATGTGCATCACCCCCACCTAGCCAGAATTGACCTTTTCATTTTAAACCATGGAAATTAGAAGTCTGAAAGCCACGCACAGTTTCTGCATGGTCATCAGCATGTTACCCCATAAATCCAAGCTCAAATTATTCTCAGCAAGAACAAACAAACAAAATTCACACAGCCAAAGAGCCTTGAGGTCCAGTTCAGTGGTTCCTAAAACTGTACAAGGAATCTCTGAGCCTTCAAAAGTCTTCCTGCAGAGGAATCGGCCCAAACCCACACAACCTCGGCTCCTCCAACTTTGCTCTGGAACTCAGAATTCAGCCTCGGAATTCTTTTTTGGAGGTCTAGATGGTGAGCTCAGAGACTTCGATGTTCTAGGGTCCCTGTTCACAAAGGCTTCCAATCATACACCTCCGTGAGTCATGTTCCCGAGGCCCCGCCCCCTGAGGGAGGAGGGCAGATATTCTGAGCCTTGACCTGAGATGAAACCAGCCCCACAGGCGATTTGCTATGGGGGAGGGCGGGGAAGAAGAGGGAGGGGGGGGGGTTCCTAGAGATGCTCCAGCATGGCTGGGGAGGGCTCCCCACAGCCTGAATTCCCCAAGCCACAGTGCAGGGACTTTTGCTGTGTCTTGTTTCAAGGAGCTGGTAGACTTGCCTCCGATGAGCCCTCAGGTTTCCTGAGGTTGTCTGACTAGAGCTGCCTGGAATCCTAAACTAGGCATCTAGGCAGAGGGTCCTCTTTAGGGACACTGATGGGGAATGCCTTTCGTTAGCCTGGGAAAGTACCATCACACCCTGAGCCAGCACAGACTCTCTCAGCCTAGGTTTATAATTTAGACCCTGAGCAGGCTCTGTCCCAACTTTGTGATGTCTAACATGTAAAGGGGCCCAACAATACTGTAGCCACACACACACACTTCCTGGGATACAGCTCCCGCTCTGTTTAGACCCACAGATGCCAGATACAGCATGACCATAGAAAAACGGCCAAAGCTACAGACGAATAGTTTCCAGTTGTGGCCTGTATGTGAAGAAATGTTTCCTGACCCCAGAGAGGATATTCAGAACCAAAGAAGCAACCGCACCCAAATGCAGCAAATCAACACATTTACAGGCGCATGGGTGACTCAGCATGGGTGACAATCACATCCCTAAAGAGAGTCACACCTACTGACAGCACCTCCTCCCCACCAGTCCCGGAACCTAACCTGTCCATCTTAGGGTTCTGCCAAATTTGTTGCTATGACTATGGACCAAGGTCTTCTGTAGATTGCCATGGCCACTCCACTTTATAGCAGTGATAATTGTGGAATTGCTTCAAGACAGCTATAGAGACTGTGAAAGCAGCAGCTCTCCTCATGGGACCTGACAGAGACTTTGGAAACATCAGGGCCATATCCATCTTGACTTCACAAATATGTCAAAGATACACAGACTGTTGCCATATCGTTTAGACTGCACAGGACTGAGAACTCACTCTGGTTGGTTTGTTGGTTGGTTGGTTGGTCGGTCGGTCGATTGGTTGGTTGGTTGGTTGGTGGTTTGGTTTGTTGATTGGTTGGTTGGTTGATGATTGATTGGTTGGTTGGTTGGTTCTTTTGAAACGGTTTGTCTCTGTAGCCCTGGCTGTCCTGGGACTTTCTCTTTTGATCAGGCTGGCTTTGAACTCAAGAGATCCACCTGCCTCTGCCTCCTGAGTACTGGGATTAAAGGCATGTGCCATCACCTCCAGGCAACACACTGCTTTTAGTGATGTAGTATTTTGTTATAAAGTACTACACCTATAAGGTTTTCTGTTTTGATTTATTTTGTTGGTGCTGGTTGTCTGGGGGTTTTCTGTTTTGTTTTATTGGGCTTTTTTTTTTTTTTTTTTGACACAGGGTCTCATGTTATAGCTCTGGCTGGCTTGGAACTCACCATGTAGACCAAGCTGGTCTCAAACATGGGGCAATTCTCTTGCCTCAGCTTTCCAAGTGCTGAGATTATAGACATAAACAACCACATTTACTTTCCTTTAGTTTATAATAATATGTTACTTTATTTATTTATTTGCTAGGACTCAAACCCAAAAATAGACAAGAACTTTAAATCCAACCTTAGTGTTTCATTTTGATTTTGCCTTAATCTACAACCTCACTTAAAGAGAATACAGGAAAATTATTAAATATTTGTCATCAAAGCAAACACTGGTGTTTGTTCAGGGACTGGATACCAATGGGCCACCTATGAGTTTTCTTCAGGGCTAAATCTCATCCTATTCAGTCTCTGGCCAGTCTGGTAGCTAATGTTTTGTTTTTTTCTGGGGCCGGGGGCATCGGAATCAGAATGACCCTGTCAGCAGGTTTTGCTTTCCCATGGGACACTGGGGCGGGAGGGGGGTCTGTGTCCGGTTCAGAACCTCCTCTCTTTGGAGGGCTCTTGGTAATTTGGTGCTACTGCATTGTTACCAAAGCACCGAGGTTTGAAGGTGTCTCTCCCAAAGTCCACATGTTGGGAATACAGTCTCCAACACACACATGTTGAGAACTGAGGTCTTTGGGAAGGTTTAAACCCAAATGGAGCATTGTCGTGTTCATGGACTGGCTTCACCACAGACAAAAACTCAGCCCATTTACTGTCTTGTGCTTCTCTGATTCAGGGGTAGAGTGAAGACCCTCCCTGATTCAAGCAAGCCTGGTGACCTTTGCCTTCCTCAGCCTCCACAGTGTAACAATGTCTGCTCTACGTGAATCACCCAGTCTCAGATATTCTATTACAGTAGCACAAGACAGCCAGAAGCAGGGGACGGTGTGACATGCTTGTATTTATCTGACCCAAGGACATTTCATTGTGGATAAAAACCACCATACTCTCTGCCCATGCCTGGGCCACACTGTCTCTAGGAAGTGGGGTGGGAAGGCTCAGGGAGGTCTGTCATACCAACTTCTTGGCCATAAACCTGCATTTTCATATTTTGTTGAAGGTCTTTTTGTATAAGATGGTCACCTCAGAATGACCTGCCTAAGAAGAGGAAGGGGGCTAGGAAATGCAAGCAGCAGAGAGGAAGCAGTGTGGTGCAGTGTCCAGGATAAGCAGGCAGCACCGGCAGCAGTAGGGGAGGGTGTGTGTGTGTGCTTGAACATCACTCTCTCTGGCTCAGAGAGAGAGAGAAACTGGAGCTCAGAAGCTCCAGAGAAACACAAATTCCCGGGTTCTACCCTCGAAGACTTGGTTGCATGGGTCAGAGCACGCAGCCTCAGCACCCGTGCACACACCTCCCTCCAGGTGACGGTACCATGTCCATCTGTGATGGCTCTATCCCAGGACTTGCCACGTCTTCTAGCTCCAGGGAGAAGGCTTTGGTGATTAATTGCTGAGCTAACCCATTTATTACGCCTTAATAAGATGAATCCGTGTCACCAACAATAAGTCACCCTGCCTCTGCTTCCCTTCCACTCCTGACAGTTCTCTGGCGCCATTCCGCTATTCCCTTCAGACAATTATTGTGATAAAGACGGTTTTCAATTCAGGTTTTCTTATTCGTTTGTTTGCGTCCTTACTGGCCAGGATTTACTGCTACTGCTGCTACTTTTTTGTTCACTGAGGGCTGGATGAAGTCTGTAGAGAGGATTGCTGATGGACAGTTCACTAAATATAATTCAAGGGGACTCCAGAATATAGTGCTTCTGGAATCCTCTGGCCCAGGAGTCAGCATTGGGCAGAACACCCCAGGCAACCTCAAGCAAGAGGCTGGCCTTTGTGTTTGAAGTCGGTGCAAGGGTCCGCCTCCCTCCCACTGTTAATTTATCCTCCACCACTGGGCACCTCTGCTATCTTCTCCTGGGGTGTGAACAGTCGGTCATTCTCACCCTTTTTAGTACTCAGTGTGAACTCAAAAACCACCGTAACATCGGTAAGGCGGTAAATTGTGTCCCCTCCAAAATAGACACACTGAGGTCTGAGCTGTTTCTGATGTGACCTCATCTGAAAATAAGACTGTTCTAAATGTCACCAATCACATTAAAATAGTGCTACCTGGGAGTCGCTTGGATGCCCAGCCCAATGGCCATGCCTGGGTTAGAATCAGCCTTGTGAAGACAGACTTACCCAGCGGGAAGCCATATGGAGGTGAGGGAGGCAGATGCGGACTGAGATACACCAGAGAAGTAGCAGAAGCGCCCGGAAGACACACAGAGCAGTTATCTAGAGGCTTCCTCGCTATAGAGTGTATACCTCGGGAACGGTGAGAGAGTTACCTCCTCCTGACTTCCCAGTCAGCGCTGCTCTGTCAGGGTCAGGACAGACCCTTTGAAACTATTTCAGTACACAGGTAATAGGTGTCTTTTGCTGGGTTGGGGGGAGGGTGCTGAGATCTGCCCCTCCTCTGCTCTCACTACCTATGTTATGTGGAGGATCCAAGACCCAACTTCCTAAAACTATTAGAGAGATAAAATGTGATATCCAGGAAGAGTTCCCCTGGTGATTGACATCTGTGGGTCCCTCCAAAGCCCAGAGCAAAGGCAGGTCCCACCTGAGCAGTGTGAGATGTGTCTGGATGTGGTCCCATGTCAGCACCAGGTCACCATCACTCCCAGAATCACTGAGGAGTTTATCTTTTTCAAGACAGTTTTTAATGTGATGCTTTAAGCTGGGAGCCAGGCTTGGTCGGTACTCTAGGCATCTGGCTGTCTCACAGTCACAGCAAACCATTCACTTGGGTCTTGCTGTTTAATTATTGCAAATTGGCATAGCTTCAGGTGCCTTGAGAGCCCTCGGACACGCACCATACGTTTTAGGCTGGAAGGCACTCCTGGCACTTGGCTGCTGCTCGCTCTGTTAAATGAAGGCTCCTCTCCAAATGCACAGCTTCCCGTGCACAGGAGCAAAAGCCTGGCACTTAGTAGTACCACAGCCTCAGGCACATGGGACCAGTTTGTCAGCCAGGCCACTCAGCATTTTTCACTGGTGGCAATTCCTTGCCTGGCAATAGGAAGAAACAAAAGGGTGGGGAACCAGGAAGCTGGTCACATTCCAATAAGCAAGACTAGTACAAAATATATGGAATCAATAGCCATCATCTCTCTGGATTCACTTAAAGAGCCATGAAGAATTTGGCTTGCAAGCATAAGGACTGGAGTTCAATCCCAGACCTCTTGTAATCCAGCTGTGGTGAGATGGGACTGGAGGGTCCTTAGAGATCACTGGACAGCCACTCCAGTCTAATTAGTGAGCTTCAATGAGAACTCCTGTCTCCAAAGGAAGCAAAGATTGTTCCTGAAGGTAACATCTGAGGTAGTCCTTGGTTTCAGTATGTGTGTGTGTGTGTGTGTGTGTGTGTGTGTGTGTGTGTGTGTGTGTGTGTGTGTGTACAGAGAGGGGGCAGCTATGGCCTCTGCTGGTTCTGACTGGCTCTTTCCATGGGTAGAAAGCCAAAAAGTTTGAGTAAAGCCTATGTCTCTTTTTCATCTCTTCCTTCAACCAATAAATTAGCATTTACTAAGTGTCTGTTTTGTATGAGAGGCTGTGCATGGCCCTAGTGGTACAGAAATCTGAAGGAATGGGAGGGGGCCTTCAGAAAGCATCACTGACCTAAGACAGTGGGCACTGGATAGGATGAGGACTCAGCACAGGAAGCCAGGTGGCAGATAAGCTTCCTGACCCTCAACATGCACAGGACAGAGTATCCTATGGGAGGGCTCAGTCCCTTCGTGACACTCATTTCTACAATTTAATCTTTCAATATAGTCTACATAGTCAAGCTGACCTTGAACTCAGGACCCTCCTACCTCTTACACAGGTGCGTGCCATCATACCTGTTTCATTTAATCAACCCTCTGCTATGGATTTGTCCTAGTCAAGCAAGCATGGATATCAGGATGAACACTGTAAAGATCTCAGTCCTTGCCAGATTCACATTAAGACCCCAGAAAAGCTGAAATCTGAAAACTGGATACCTTTCCATCCTTCTTGACCCAAGCTATGCCAATGAAGTTGGGGTTCAATGAAACTCAGCTTCTTTCTCAAATTGATACGAGGTGACATTCTTAGGCTGGTGAGGGCTCAGGGCATCTCCACTACCTGCTTCTGAGTCAGCTAGCAGTCGGCTGTGGGTAAGAGAAGGAAGGATCTGTGTCCATGCTGTGGAATGGGCAGCTGGCGTGAGGCAGAGCAGTGATTTCAACACTCGGTGCTAGGAAGAGCTAGGGAAATGTTTTGTTTTGCAGTTCCTGGGAGGAAATCCAGAAACCCAGGATCTTTCTTATACTCAACAGGTGATCTACCACTGAGTCCTAGGAAGGTGTCATTTCCTCTCAGATCCCTAATAGAATGAAGAACTAGGCACATGCGCGTTCTTTCATGTGGTCTGGCCTTCAAGCTGATGCCCACAGGCATATCATCACTTCCTTCATGCCGCACAGTTGAGGAAGGCTGTGGTAAAGGAGAATCCAGCTGTGGTTGTGGCCTCCCACAGAATCTGAGTAGCCCACATGGAGGGACTTAATCACAAGTCACTAGCAGACATTGAGACAGAGCTTGGGGGACATTTCTCAGCAGGGAGTCCCCACTGGCTTGTCTGGGCTGGCCTTGCACAGGCCTGTGCTATGGTTTGGAGACAGGGTACATAGAGGGGTTGGAGATTATCTTCAGAGGAAATGGGGGGCGGGGGGGGGAATCCTTGCTTATAAAATCTGGAGAGACAAGAAGGTAAGTGAAATTTCCAACATGAATCAGTAGCTATGTTAGGCCACCCCAACATTTTCAGTTCACATTTGGGGCTAGGATTGTGTTGGTGAGCTTCAATGAGATGCTTAGCAGTAATCTTTGATCCACTGTAGGGAGGAGAGTGGACCTGAGTGGATGTGTACCATTTACAGAAGCACAGCCATCCTTGGATCTATAGGCATGCAAAGAATTCCCTGGGTCCATGTGAGGATGTCGGCAGTGTGTGCAGAAAATGTCAATCACAATTTCTTCCTCCTGGATATTTACGTCCTAAGACCACTCTCTTACAGAGATCCTCTGCCAAGATTGTCTAATCCCACTTCCCTGTACGGTGGTGTGCAATGACTCTGCCTCCTCCATTTGGATACATAAAATAAATGCACTGTGTGTTGGTGCGTCCCCATATGAGTGCTCAGCCCTCCCAATCCCAGGTTTTCTGTGTGTCCCCTTTCTTCCTTCCCGATCTCAGTTAGGTCAGTCCCTAAGCTGTGCAAGATTTCAGCAACCCACCAGTGCCTAACAGCTAGTTTGGCAACTAGAATGTCTTGAACTGGAGCCCAAATCGCCCTCAAATGAGAACCAGAAATCTCGCTGTCTGTATAAACAGTTTCTGCCCTGTCTATTTAGTTGCTTCTAATGTAGTCACTTATCAGACCCAACCTGGAATTTTCCATGAATTGTCTTGGAAATTCTCCCACACACCTTTCATTTTAAGCGCCCCCCACCTTTTTCTGATGGCTCCCTGACCGCTCCATCCATGCTGCCACTTGCTCCCATGCCTTGCTCTGTTGTCTTCCTTGTCTCCAAGCATGATCTGCTTTCAAGTTGCTATTTTATCTGGTCCCTTTCTTTGCTCACCCTGTATCCCCATCTCTACCACTTCTGGATGAATCTGTTCATGCTTTTTTGACTGAGCTGCCCACATGCTCACAACAGTGAGAGGCATATGATAGGTATATAACTAGTGTTGGCACACGAAGAAGCAGAACTCCATGGCATTATGAGCATCAGTGATTTTTTTTTTTTTAAATTTCACCATTGCTGCTTTTGTGTTACCAGGATGCTGCCTGGCCTTGGTTAGCCAGCAATCCCTTCATGTGAAGAGGGCCCAAGGGTGTGTCCAAAAGCTCTCTGTTGCCAGTGGAGACAGACACCCATGGGAGACCTAAGTGGAGTACAGCCTTCCAGGGGACAGGAGGCAGGTGGGTTTGGGTGCCCTCCTTGAAGTATGTGACATTGTTTAGGAATCAGGACCTGGATAAACACGTCCTACATCATGCATTTATAGGAAAATATAATAGACATTGTAGTTGAGAGTCTGAGCTTTGGGGTGAACTCCACTGTAGGAGATTGTATTGCTTCATTGTAAATAATTGTCCCACCCACTAGTTTAATAAAAAGCGCTGATTGGCCAAAGGCAGGCAGGAAGTGTGGGTGGGGCTACCAGACTAAGAAAACTCTTGAGAACAGGAAGCACAGAGCAGAATGACAGAGAGAAGCCAGAAGAAGCAGAGGACAACTATGCTGCTCTAAGGAAAGGTACCGATCTGCATGGCTGAACAGGAAGAATCATGGGTTAGATGAAGGGTAAAGAGTTAGCAAGTTTTATGCCTGGGCCTTAGGCCAATCAGCTGAAAACTATTGAAAGCATCTGTGTGTCTCTGTGGGACTGTGGGATTGCAGGACTGCGGGTCTGCGGGTCTGCGGGTCTGCGGGTCTGCGGGTCTGCGGGTCCTAAACCTTGAAGTTAGGCCCAAAAGTCCGGGCCAGAAACCTCATACTATACTCCACAAAGCTCAAAAGTTCACACTGTCATCCTCTGTCTCCCTGATCCCATGCCAACACCTTCTGCTCCTACAGCCTCCCATCTGTGCCACCTCATGGGCATTACATTCTGGCTGTTATTAGAATTAATTCCCTCTGCAGATGGAGTTAATGTGGACATCTCCCCCCATGAAAGCCACAAAAGGTACACTTAATGTCTACCGCTAAGTGACAAATCCCCTGAAAGCAATCATCGCACACAATTAACATCACAGATTCTGTGGGTCGCAAAGCTCAGTGAGAGATTCAGTAGTGTTGGTGGTGCTGGGACTCTCAGTGGCGTCAGCAGCCAGGCTGTGGTTTCATCTGAAGGTTTGACTATATATAGACTGAGAATCCACTCCACCCCAAAGATAGCCTACCCAGGCCTCCAAAAGAGTAGTGGGGGGAAGGGGAGGGCCTCTGCCCCATCCATATCAGAGCCTCTTTAGAGGTTGCACTGGCTGAGTCTTAAGGAGCAAGTAGTTTGTAAAAGCAGGAAAGCTGGAGGCCCTCCATTTTAGAAGTCACCAGCTGTCAGCTGTGCTAGCAGTGTGGGAAAGTCTACATCACATACCAACATCAAGAGATAAGTATCACTGGGGTCAGCATAGTGGTTTGGCTATTTTTGTTGTTGTTGGTGGTGAGTTTGTTATTTTGTTGTTGCATTGGGGCTTGTCACATCCAAGCTGTGACATGAGAGATTCACTATGCATGTGTGCATGTGTGTGTGAGCACAGGTGTGAGCATGCGTGCATGTGTGTGCATGTGTGTCTGTGTGTGCATGTGTGTGTGCGTATGCATGTAGGTGCATGTGTGAGCACAGGTATGAGCATGCATGCATGTGTGTGCATGTGTATGTACACGTGTGTGCGCATGTGTGTGGGTGCATATGTGTGTGTGCTCATGTGTGTATGTGCATGTATGTAAGTGTGTGTACATGTGTATATGCGTGCATGTATGTATGTGCGTATGTGGTTTGTTCATACGTGTGTATGTGTGTGTACATGTATGTGTGCATGCATGTGTATGTGTCTGTGTACATGTCTCTGTATGTGAGCACATGTGTGTATGTGTGTGTGCATGCATGTGTATGCATGCATGTGTCTGTGTATGTACATGTGTGTCTATATCCAAGCATATGTGTGCATGTGTGTGCATGTGTGTGTGTCTGTGTACATGTCTGTGTGTGAGCACATGTGTGTGCATGTGAGTGCATGCATGTGTGTGTGCACATGTACACATGTGTCTGTGTGTGCATGCATGCGTGCATTGAGTGTATGTGTGTATGTGTGGCCAGTGTGTATGTGGTGCCCAATGAGGCTAGAAGAAAGCATCAGATCCTCTAGAACTGGAGTTACAAGTGGTTGTGAGTCACCATGTGGATGCAGGCAGCTGACTCCCGGGCCCTCTCCAAGAGCAGCCAGAGTTCCTAGCCACAGAGCAAACTCTCTAGTCATTTCTGGTTTGTCACAAGCTCTTCCTATGTAGTTCAGACTGTCCTGAAATCTTCTCCATATCCCATAGTATTATCAAACTTGCAATCCTCCTGCCTCTGCCTTATGAGTGAATAACCATGCCTGTCTTCTGCAGATACTCACATCCTATCTGGATTATTTCCATTGCCTAACACAACTTAAATTGTTATATCATTGAAGGGATAATGACAAGGGGAGAAGTGTGTGCCATGTTCAGCATATGAACTACCATTTCAAAGGCCTAAGCATGTGATAGCCACAAGACCACAGCATCACCTGAGTGATGGAGACAGGACCTGTGAGGTACAAGGGGCTCTGGGAGGAGCCATTACATTTGCATGACTTCACACAGTGCTCAGAGCATAGCAATTTAAGTTTTCCAATCTGGAGCTCTCTGAATATTTTCTCAAAGGAACTTTTGACCTGCAGCCAGTTCTGAACTCATGGATACACCCACTGGATATAGCAAAGCATTGTCTGATGGGCTGGTTGGAGGGTCTGTGTCACAGGTTAGTCAATGAATTCTTTAGGGAAAGGGATGTGGCTTCTCTTCAGACTCAGCCTCACTAAGCCTGGTCAATACTGGATGGATGAGTAAAAAGATCAGGCTTTTGTTTTCTTTAGAAGTAATGTAATATTTGCTTTGTTCCTAGAGTGTAAGGAACTGAAGCCTGTGCAGGTTCAGTACTTCAATGGCTCAATACACGGGCACAGGTGTGGGTTTGGGAGTGAGATGCATGTGGTGTGACCCTTTTCAGACAGCCCATAAAAAAGGGACCTTAAGGCACACCTGTGCCCGGGCTAGCCCTTAGGCAGCCTCCAAAACCATCCTGACATGAGCTACAGCGTCCGGTTAAAGTGGTCCAAGTCTAGTCAGGTGAGGGGCGTCGAGGTTAATATCAGCACTCAGGAGTCGTTAGGTTCCATCATCCAGGATCACAAAGAGAGACCTGAGCTTTATTCAGTATACTCTTATATCCTCCGCCATGCTTCTCCCCCTGCCATCCCTCACTCCCTTCCTCCCAGTCAGGACACACCCAAGGTCTTGGAAGATCCCAAAAGACTAATACCTCTGGGGGTGGCAGCGATAACAAGAAGACTGTAGAGCAAGAAAACATTATCTTTATATCCCTAGTTAACATAAGGTTCAGTCCTTCGGGGAGGAGGGGCCATAAGAACCAAGGTGGAATTTTCCATAGGCACAATTCAGGAACTAGCAATGAGCCACATCTATTGCCAAGCTTTGGTAGATGAGAATGATGGGTTTTTTCCAAATCCTCCCTACCAGGATGGGAGAAGAGTGTCAGTAAAGAGCTTGCAAGCCTGATTCACATCTCTGCACACATGCTGCGCACATGTGTACTTATACCCACAAGCGCACCCCAAAGCCACACACAGGAACATACACACACAATCCCAGCTACAAACAGGAGTATCCACACACACACATCCTTCCTTGAACAATACTAGGACAAAGTCCTGGGGTTAGGATTTGGGCTCATTTTGACTTTCTGGCTGGCAAGTTCAGATCTCCAAAATCCACTCCAAAAAATGTTGTGTATGTGTCTGTAACCCCAGCAACGGTGGGATGAGGAAGGGTGGTGGAGATAGGCAGGTCCCTACAAGCTTGCTGACCAGCTAACTTTGCTTAGGTGGTGAAGTTTGTGGAGGTCGGCCTGCAGCCCCTAGGGCTTAGCACTGTTTAGTGGCCTGCAGTGTTTACCTGAACTAAATGATCCGTTTCCATTATCAGAACTACACCCAAGCAGGTGCTGCGATTAGGGAATCAGGAAGTTAGCAGTGGACAAAGAAGCTGGCTAAGGTCAGGTGTTGCTTGTGAGATGCAGGGGTTACTCAAGGTCAAAGAGCAACCCCAGTATATAAGGCTTCCCCTGAGCTCCATTAAACTTGACATTCTTCCTTCAAGAGTGACTGTTTTTCAATCTGTAGACCTTTGCTCATTGAAGCTCGCTCAGGTGACACAAACGTCACAAAGTTCTAGGCCAATGAGAGGCCTTGTCTCAAACAACAGTGGCAAAGCACCTGAGTGACACCAAAGCTGTCCTCAGCACACATGCACAGGGCACCCCAAAGCCACACACAAGAATGTACACACACACATCCCTCCTTGCACAATACTGCAACAAGGTCTTGGGGTTAGCTTTGGGGCTCATTTGATTTTCAGAATTCTCTATATTTTCTAGGTTTACCATATCGGATATGCCTTGGATTAAATGATAAGAGAAAAATTGCAACCTTACTTAGGGATATAACTTCACTTTCCCTGGGCCACACAGAGCTCTAGACATCTCCTCTGCAAGACACACTCTTCCCTTGCGTTTTCTCTCTGTTGTTCCCTGGGAAATGGTGACTACTTTGCGAAATGGGGCATTGTCTTCACTATCTTCCCATTTTTTTTTCAGTGATTGCTGAGATGCCACTGGGAAAATGGCCAAGATCTGAGCAGAAAGACCCCCTTAAGCTAGATGGCAGGTGACAAAGGAATGCAATGAGATCCTGACCACCCTCCAAGACTAAGATCTCCCCTGTTGTCACAATAATTAGGCCCACCCTTACAGGCTTATGCTAGAAGGGCCTGACTTTGAAGGACTCTATTCATTATTATTACTGCTATAATTATAATTATGACCCATGTAGTGGATTCTCGACAATGCTTTCCACTGTGTGTTAGCAAAGTTCCCAGCTATTAGCTGGTGGTGGACAAAATCTGAGGTTTTTATAAAATGTCATCCTGAGAGACATTAAAGCCGCTGGAATCCCGGAATTCATGTGGCCTAGCTTTAACAAGTGTCCCTCCTACTTCTAAAAACAACTCAGCGATTGTCATGACAACCTGAAGAGAGGACATACTGTACAGCCACTCAGAGCAAGGATAGAGGGTCCCTGTGACATGATGAAGGTGGAAGACGAAGGATACAGGTCTGTGTGCACTTGGCTAAGTCTATATAATCAGTGCATGGTGAAGGTCACTGTCAGTTCTGCAAGCAAACAGAAAGCTCTGTTAGGGCCCTGGCCATGTGGATGCCCCTCAGTCACCATGTTTGGCCAGGCTGAACACTCCCCAAGCCCACATAAGGATCTGTTAACCCACCATGGGGTTCAAGGTCAGTTGACTACACTCCATAATGCTGCCTCTGGCCCTCACTGCCCTGGGAGTCAGAGGATTAATTGAGTTTGACCACAAATGTAACCTTGTGTAGAGAGACGGGGCCATGGGAGAAAAGCTGTTTATTATAAACAGATATGAAGGCTTTCCAGAAAGACTTTGGAGAGGGTGGGGTGGGGTGGGGGTGTCTGTCTCTTTGCAGTGTAGACCAGAGTTCTATCAGCCAAATATGGGGGAGGGGAGGAGGGGCCACTCTCCAAGTCTCCCTCTCTCCATCGTCCTCTAGCAGAATTCTCCTGCAGCTCATAGTCCCAGGAAACAGGCACGAGCTGTGGAAACAGCAGCACTTGATTGTCGGAAGGGACCTCAGACCCTGGTAAGTCACAAGCCCTCAGAGGATGCACCCTCGGCTCCAAAATCACAGCCCGAGGGTAGTTTTTCCTCACCTCACCTGTAAGAAGCACCTCTCTGGCCCTGCGCCTCTGCCCTTGCCCATGGTGCCAGCCAGGCCTTCCTCACACTAACAGCAGGCCCTGCAAGAAAGCAGACCCCGTACACTCCCACAGCACGACAAAAGCCACCGGTCTGGACTGCTCAAAATCCTTCTGTCATTAGAGTCAAGTCCGCCTGCCATTCCCTTGATCCCCACCAATCCTATGCAGAGTCCTGACAGCTGTTACCACACCACCACAGCCGCTCTGAGGAAACTGAGGTCAAGAGAGGTTAGCGGTCTTGTCCCAAACCACAGTAGTGAGGGGCAGAGCCTGCATTTAGACCTCGAGGACCTGATGCCACAAGTGCGCATGCTCAATCCCTCAGTGGCATCAAGAACCTGTGTCAGCTCCCAGGAAAGAACTTCTAGGGCTTCCTCCACAGACGGGCACATCTTTGCTGCAAGGCATTTGCACTGTTGTGCTTCAGAGTCCCCAGGGGTCTGGGACTAAAGGGAATCCTTTGCACTAGGGGACACCTGACCTGTCAGTCTCCACACTGGGGGTACATGTACGGTGAGGAGGGAGGGGGTCTGTCTGCTCTCTGGGTTTGTTATCATGTCAAAAGATAAAAAGATGTGACCTACCATGGTCTGGGCTGGTCCAGCACAGTGCCTGTGGGGCCCAGATGAGAACTTGTGGTCTACCACTTCCCAGATCAGCTAATAGATCGCCAGCCACCCAAGCAGGTGCAAGCACACAGCGGATGGGAGGTGAATGACTTTTCCCAGCCGAAGGAGCTACAATTGTCATTCAGTTCTCTCCGGCATAAGGACTCAGTGACAATCTGAACAGTTAGTACAGGAGTTCTCTCCTTACCCGAGGTTTGGCTTCCCATACTCAGTTGCTCAGTGTTAACTGGAAGTATAGTACTCTGGCAAGATACTCAGAGAGACAGAAGGCTGGGAGACGGTCAGGTCAGCAGATAAAGCTCGTGCTGCATGAAAGTGTGAAGAGCCAAGTTCAAATCCCCCAAAACTGTGTAAAATCAGGATGTGAATCAGGCATCTGTCACCCCAGTGCTCCTACAGTGACACAGCGGGATCCTGAAAGCTCACAGCCCAGATATCCCAGTACAGACACTGGCAAACAGAACACTGAATAAGGCTGAGCCTCTGGAGCCTCTGACTTCCACAGGAGAACCAGGCACACTGTGTCCACGTTCACTCACTCACACACAGATTATGTATCTGGTTTGTTTATTTTACTTTATGTGTATGAGTGTTTTGCCTGAAAGTATGTTTGTGCACCAAGGTGCCCTTGGAGGCAAGAGGGGGGCATCGATCCCCTGGAACCAGGAGTTACAGAAAGTTGTGATGTGGGTGCTGGGAATTAAACCTGGGTCCTCCACAAGAACAGGCAGCTCTCAACCTGAGCCATCTCTCCAGCCCCAAGAAAGAGGCTAAGGTTCTCCTCTTCCTCAGGATCATTGGCCACTAGTCTATGAGGGCGGAGGGAGGAGAAGCAGGGAACAGGCTTTGGACAACTGGAGATACAGAGCTAGCTCTACGGGAGATGACTTCAGTGAAGCAACTCAACTTTATTCCAGACTTTAAGAAATATACAAGATCGGGAAGCCTGGGGCCAACTCCATTTTGCATTAAGTGGCATGCTCCTGTCATAAAGCTTCAAATGTGGCAGCAGGGTCCTATAGCCAAGTTCCTAGTACATCTTGTATTAGGTTTCTGGCCCGGACTTTTGGGCCTTGCCTCAAGGTTTGGATCCACAGACTCGAAGCCCACAGAGACACACAGATGCTTACAATAGTTTTATGCTGATTGACCTAGGGCCGGGGCATATAACTTGCTAACTCTTTACCCTTAACCTAACCCATGATTTTTATCCTGTTCAGTCAGGTGGCTCGGTAGCAGCCAAGGTGCCCTCTGCATCTTCTGGCTTGTTTTGCAACTCTGGAGTCTCTGTGGCATTTCTGTGGCCTCTGCTCTGTTCTTCCTTTTCCCAGGGTTCTTAGTCTGGTAGCCCCGCCCACACTTCCTGTCTGCTTTTGGCCAATCAGCGTTTTTTATTAAACTAGTAGGCAGGACAATTATTTACAGTGTAACATCATAAAAGTCTTAGGTACCATATAGACAACATGAAGAAAAGCTTCTAGCAGGGTACTATGCCAAGGGTGGGTCACTCTAGAGATAAATCAGGCTTCAGGTTTACCGACAGCTTTGAGATAAGGTCAGTCCTCCAGGCCTAGTGACATTCTCCAGATAAGGGCAGGTAGGGAGCAGGAAGTCTCGCTGGGGAAGGAATCCCTCATGTTCCCAAGCTTGGAGAGAGCTGGCAGGCCAAGATAGACTGCAACCTCTGACCAGCAAGGCCTCCCAACAAGAGGCAGCGAGTGTACTCAGGTGACATTAGTTATAGTGAATGCTCACAATGGTTCTTTGTTGTCATTATGAATCTCTTCTCTGCATAATCTACAAGTTAAAAGTTTCTCACAGGTTCATGGAGAAGCAGTCAGAATACAGGGCCTGTACTGCGTTCACATTCACATATCCACAGGACTCTGGGGGCATATTCTCTGTGGAGGGCAGGTGACAGTTGCCTGCTGTGTTGACAGATACTAACACAGTACCAAGAGGGGCATCAGGGATACAGCTTTGTGTACCTGCCTTTGAAGGTGGCCTTGGACACTTGTTACTCTTCCTGGGCCTGAGACTTTCATCTCTCGTATGAGATCATTAGATTAGGAAGTTGGTTTTTAAGGGGTTTTGTTTTGTAGCATGAGACTCTGTTTTAAACACAAATGCTGGGGGTGAAATCTACCAGGAAATGCAGCAAGTTTGAGACAGGTCAATGTGGAAGCTTTTGCAGGACTTCCTTCCTCCTTTCCCCATACATGCTCACCTTCCAGGTCCAGGAGTGGGATGGGCTCCAGGAGCTATGTAGGGTCTGCTTGAACAGCTTGCTTGGGGCTGTTCAGGTATCCAAGAAATCTGCTTATGAAGGCCCTGCCAAATATGGAGGTATCTCTTCACCTTCCATGAAAGCCTCTAAGAAGGAACAGTCCCGTGTTGAGGTGACTGTCACTTGGCTTAGTAAGCTTTGAAGCTGGAAGCCAATTATGATGTAATGTTCTGTCTCTGGGCATGCCCTGCCTCTGTGAAACCTATAGACATTCCCAGGATCTGAAAACTGAGTTTCCTTCTAAACCTTAGGCCAGGCACTAAACCACAGGCTCATATCACCTCCACATGACTCCCCAAAACCTTCATAACTGGGATCATCTCACAAGGACATGGGTCCAATTCCTCATGTGCAAAATGAGAACTTTAATATATACACTCTAGGGTTGTTTGTGGAGGAAATGAGAGCCTGGTATCCAGCCAAACATAGCCACTGCCATTAGCACCATCACACAGGCCTGCTTTCAAGGACTGCCTTCCTTAGAGATGTCCACTGCAAAGCACCTCACCTGGAAGTTTCCCCACCCCCTAACCCTATCCACTATCTCACTCTCTGTGTCTTCAATTAATTAAGTGTTGTCCAAAATATTAATATAGTTGCCTTGACTCTTACCAAACAGCACAGTCCAGTTGCATATTGTAACACTGTGGTAGTTTGATTGTAATTGGCCCCCATAAGCTCATAGAGAGTGGCACTCCTAGGGGTGTGACCTTGTTGGAGGAAGTGTGTCACTGTGGAGGTGGGCTTTGAGGTCTTCTATGCTCAAGCTATACCCATTGTCTCAGACCACTTCTTGTTGCTAGCAAGTCAACAAGTAAGGACTCTCAGATCCTTCTCCAGCACCATGTCTGCCTGTGCACTGCCTTGCTTCCCGCCATGGCAATAATGCACTAAACCTCTGAACTGTAAGCTGCCACACCAATCAATGTTTTCTTTTTATAAGAGTTGCCATAGTCATGATGTATCTTTGTAGCAATAAAAATCCTAACACAAACATATTGTTGTTTTATCTTTATTATTACTTATTGTTGTTAATTTCTTATTGCCTTAATAAATTAAACCTTAGCATAGGTCAGTGTGCTAGTTAGTTTTCTGACAACTTAACACAAACTAGATTCATCTGAGTAGAAGGAACCTCAATAGAAATGCCTCCATCATATTGGCCTGTAGGCAGATCTGTGGGCTATTGTCTTGATTAATGATTGCTGTGGAAGGGCCCATCTCTCTGTGGGTGACATCATCCCCGGGCAGGTGGTCCTGAGGAGTGTTAGAAAGCAGGCTGAGCAATCATGGAGAGCAAACAGTAAGCCACACACATCCCCATGGTCTCTGCATCAGCTCCTGCCACCAGGTTCCTGCCCAGGTTCATCCTTGGGTTGCATTTTGATCATGGTGTTTCATTGCAACTAAAGAACTCTAAGACAGTTATAGTGACATCCTACCTCAAAATAAATTGGCTGGAGAGATGGCTCTGCAGTTAAGAAAACTCACTGCACTTACAGAGGACCTGGTTTGGTTCCAGCCCCCACATGAAGGCTCACAACTGCTTTAACTCTAGTTCTGTATAATCACACGCCCTCTTCTGGCCTCCTCTGGTAATGCATGCTGCTTACTGGTCTCCAGTTCTTGCCTCTAGGTTGCTGCCTTGGGTTCCCTCCATGATGGACACATTGGGATGTGTAAGTCAAATAAACTTTTTGGTCCCTAAGCTTATTTTGGTCATAGTGTCTTTATCATAGCGATATGTAACTGTGACAGTAGATATGCAACAGCAGGATACAGCATACGATGGTCCCCACTGCCGTGATTCTACTCACACAGTGGTACGAGCATTGCCCATGCAAACATTCTATTATTCACTCTCCATACTCAAGAAATCATACAAGACAGGCAATGCTTTATTAAGAAATGGGCCTTGTAATAGATCATTTTGCCACATGTTGGTTAATGGAATTGATCTGAGCATATTTAAGGTGGGTCAGGCTGTCACGCTTGCTAAGTCAAACATATCAAGTGAATTTTCAACTTCTGATATTTTCTCTCATGGTGGGTTTATTAGGGACATAACTCTGTTAGAGGTCAGGAGGATACATTCAGTTCCAGGCTAAGTTACATGTTGTCAGACCCAAAGAAGGAGTTTGAGGAAGGCTTACTGAAATGTCAATCAAAATCACCCATAGCTTTCTCCTCTCCTAACAGGGAAGGCGGGCCGTGCGGAGACCAACCTCTCTACTCTTTCATTTTAATTAAGGGATAAATCTTCCAGGATGGGTTGGTGATCCTGACACAGTAGCCCAAAGTGAGATCACATTCCATATTTATCTTCCACTATTGTCAGGCCATAAGCATGGCGGCCCCCAACATGCCTGTATCGAGCCCAAGAACAAACCCACACATTGTGATCTGACAAAACTGTGCTGGCAAATATTTCCTCTCACAGTGGAGTTACCTGCAGCCCCATGCTGCTCAGCTTTCTACCAGTAGCCTTAGTGTAGACTATATTTCTTTGGGCTGCCAGTTCACAAAAAAAATAACATGGAGACTTATTATTAATTATAAAAGTTAGGCCTATAGCCTAGGCTTGTCCTACTAGCTCTTATAACTTAAATTAACCCATTTCTACTAATCTACATGTTGCCACATGGCTCGTGGCTTTTACCACTCCTCCTGCATATCTGTTCCCTCTGCTTCTGTTGGTGACTCTGCCTTTCTTCTTCCCAGAGCTCTCTCTGTCCAGAAGTTCCTGCTTTACCTCCTGCCTAGTTATTGGCCATTTAGTTTTTTTTATTAAGTCAATCACAGTAACATATCATTACACAGTGTAATCAAATATCTCGCAGTACCTGAGAGAGAGTTCATTTTGTCTCATTGTGTCAGGTTTTCTTAAACAAAATCGGGAAGATAAATACATATGATGGAGAAGACACATTAGATTGGCTTATGCATTGTGGGTTGAGGAGTCTCACAGGGGTTCTTTGCACGCTGGAGAGTCTGTGAAGCTGGTGGTGGCTCAGGACATGAGGTTGGAGGCTTCCTCGGTCCCTGGAGGATTCATAGACTTACTGAGCTTCCATCGATTTTGCAAGCCTGAAAAAAATAGGTTTCAATGGTAGCAAAAGATAGTGGCAACATGTAGATACACATAGATGTACACACAAGCAAGGGCTGAAGGTTGGCAAGCAAAACAGCCCAGCTTCTCCTCAGACCTCTTCATATCTGGGCCATCCTAGAAAGTGCTGCCCACTCTGGGGAAAGTCTTCTCCCTCAGGTAACCCTTCCAGGAAATCCCCTCAAAGGCATACCCAGAGGTATGGCCCCAAGTTGATCCCAGATCCAATCAAGCTGGCAATCACCATCATCCTATGGGAAGGTCTACCATGATCTCTAGGCCTGTTGCTTTGGATCTGTAGTGAAGTAACACATCAAGGCAGAAATATTCAACCCAGCAAAACCACCTCACAACTTCGAAGCAAAAGAAAGGAGAAAGGGAGATCCCCTTATGCCCTTCAAGGTGACCTAGAGACTCCCACAAGGCCTTGCCTCTAAAATCCTCCTGCACATTGCACATTTCAATAGCGACTAACTAGAGAACCAAGCCTTTAATATACAAGTCTTTGAGAGTTTATTTAACCTGAACTAGTTCTGAGAAACCACTGGACTAATTCAGCAAAGTCCACAATTCTGAGAAAGTCTCTAACCTTTTTTAAAAGATATATTTATTTTATGTATATGAACACTCTGTCTGCATGTCTTTATGCCAGAAGAGGACATCAAACCCCATTACAGATGGTTATGAGTCACCATGTGGGTGCTGAAACTGAACTCAGGTCTTCTGGAAGAGTAGCCAGCGTTCTTAAACACTGAGCAATCTCTCCAGCTGCCGTAGCCTTGAAATCCATGAACTCCCCTCCCCCCCATCTGTAGTTTTGCTTCTGGCTAACTGTTCTTGTTGACTGAAGTATGTCAACCAAGAACGTGATTTTCATGCTTAAAAGCTCACCCTGAGAAAGGCTTGGGGCTACACTGGGATCCTGAATACTCCAGCTAATAGCACTTTCTATTAGTGTTTAAGCAAGCTTCTCCAGTAACAGCCAGAGCTCACAGCCTGTGTGGCTGTCTTGATCTGTTGTGTGTTGCTGTAAGAGAATGCCTGAGCCTGGGAAATTTACATCCAACAGAAGGTATTGTATGTTCCTTTTCTCACTGCAGTGATAAAATTCCTGACCAAAGTAAGGGAAGGAAGGAAGGGCTGGCTCACAGGAGGGAAGCCATGGTGAATGGTCTCACTATATCTGCAGTCAGGAAGTAGGGTACTCCAAGTGCTTCTCCTTTCTTATTTGCTCTGGGTCCCCACCCATAAAATTGTACCCTCCGTGTTTAGGATGAATTTTCTCACCTCAAATAAATCTAGAAAACCTCTCACAGATACATCTAGAAGTTTGTCTCCTAGGTGAGTCAAGGTCTTGTCAAGTTGACAGTCAATATCCACTGTCACATATTGGCTCACAGTTCTTGGTGGGGGTGGAGAGCTAAAATTGAGGGGCCATTTCTAGAAAGTGTCTTCCTTGTGTCGTAAAACATAGAAGAAAGTGCATGTTGAGAGATAGCACAGACCAAGGCCTCAGCCTAAAGTCTTTGTAACATCCAAGCCTAAGAGAGGACTTCATGGCACAGGTATCTCAAATTAGACCCTACCTTCAGCCCTTTAGATGAGGTTTACCCCTCACTTTTTGCATGATATCTACCTCCTACTTGTTATATGAAGCCCACCTCCCACCTGCTGCATTAGGGATCAGGTTCCACATACATGCTTTCTGGTGATTCAGTCAAACCATACATAGCAAAGAGGCAATAAAAATGAGCAAAAGAATGAAAAGCATATCTTAGAGACCTTGAGGGGTGGGGAACATTGAGCCTGAGAGCAGGCTCATGCATGCCTTCTAAAACTCAAAACCAAGCAACAGCTGATAAAGCAGAAACACAGTGGTCCGTGAGAGCTAGGGAGGTTTTGTTTTTAATCTAATACTTATAACTTGGAGAGCTAAGATACTCAACACATCAGAGGAAGCAAGCCAGTGAGCGGCGTTCTTCCACACACAATCTTGGCTTCAGTCTGCCTCCAGGTTCCTGTCCTGACTCCCCGCAATGACTGAGCACCACTTAGAAGTGTAAGGTGGAATAAACCGCTTTCTCCCAGAGCTGATTTTGATCCAGCTTGTTTTATCACAGAAACAGGAAAGCAAAGATCACTTGCTCATTGCACAGTCCCAAATTTACAAGTGATTTCAAAAGTGGTTGGGGCCTCTGGTCTGCAAAATAAGCCAGGGGCTCTAAGCCTTGCAGCCGGAGTCTCTTAGCATAATGGTTGGCACGTGTGTGCGCTGCACTCCTTAGGAGTTAGCACACTGTTATAATTCTGGCAAAACCACTGTGTTTTGATTCATATTATGATGGTTCTACAAAATGCATAAACTCTAAAAAATTAGGTGACATTGGTATTAGGAAGCCACAGACACTATAGTAAAGAAGCCCCTGAGTTGGGCTTGTGTGGGATCTCACGCAAGATGCTTGCATTCTTGGGCTTCAGTTATTTGCCTAGTTAGTCAAATGGAATTGGAAATGGCTTCCTTGCTGGTTGCTTTGTAGATGGAAGGTGGCAATATCTGTAATCAGCCTGTTTGGTCATGAGCAAATTTAAGACTAGGTAAGAAATTGAAAACTGCCTGAGCACATCATCCATAGCAAGACTTTTTTTTTTTTTTTTTTTTTAACAATGAAAGGAGACAGTGACCACTGGTTTATTTTTCCATAGAAAAATATGATTGGTCAGGGAGGAGGAAAGAATGGGATCGGTTTCAGCAAATAACAGCCCAAAATGTCTGAATAAAATTCGCAACAACAACAACCAAAAAAAACCCAATTGATTCTCTTCCCAAGAACTGGAAGTGGCCTGGACAGTTGGGCAATGCTTTCTAATCCATCTTCAAGACCAAAAACATGAGGTCAGCAACCAACGCTGAGGGGAAACCTTCATTTCCTTACTCAGGGACAAACATATCCGTCTATTAAGTGTTTCAAATTTGTGACCACAGATTTCAGGGAAACTTGATTGGGTTGGGCAATTGCTTGGAAAGCCGGTTGTCTCTGGGAGAGCAGAGCCCCCAGCTAACCGTGCTGGAGGAACAAAGCATTCTCCTACAGGGAGTGTTAGCTGTCCTTCAGGGACCGCAGAGAGGGAGGGCCAGAAGGAGACTTGTCTGGCAGACTCCACAGCGGCAGTCTGGGGTCTAGACCACTGCTGAGTGACCTTGATCCCTTTAACAAAGGATTTGAATGAAGTCAGCTCCCGGGCCCCCTCTCTCACTTTGCTTGGACAAACACAGTGAAAGCTCACTTGCTCAATGTCCCAGGGGAAGAGCTAAGCCACATGGATTCATGTAAGCAAAAACTGAAGCTTGGCTGTTGAAACTGCAAGCACCATTCCCTTAGAGTTTATGTACTTAAGAGAGAGCTTTTGCAATTTAATGTCATAATCCCCTGCTTTCTCTGTGTCAGGAGATGGCCCATGTATGAGCAGAGCACTGGGGCACATCACGGGTGCTGGTAGCACCCCCTACTGGTTGTTTTGTTAGCTTATTACTGGTCATCAGGAAGGATATTGCAAATGGAGAGACATCACGAGGATATGAAAAACCACACAGACACGCCCCCCCCCCCCACACACTGTCCTCACTGCTCTACCACGAGGTTACTATTGGTCATTTCTTTTACCCACTGATGCTCATCCACACTATCCACACGCCCAGGAAAGGCCCGGGCGACAGACTTGCCCATCTACCACACAGTAGGAAGCTCCATAATGGTAGTGGATCCAAGTCACACGCTTGCAGACTCAGCACCTGCCCTTGCTAGTCCAGACTTTTCTCTCCCGACTCTTCCCAGCCCAGTGAAGGCAACTCCTTCATTTCTACATCTGGGAATGTTCATTCCTCATGCACTGGCCCCGTGAAACCTTTAAAACACACTCAGAGGCCAAGTCCCTATCACTTGCCCCCAGTCGGTACAGCAGCAGGAGCCCGCCTTTTGTCTTTTCCTGGGCTACTCAGTTTCCTACTCGGCCTCTCCTAAACACAAACCCTTGGCAGCCACGCATTGGCCAGTAAGGGTCACGTGACCCGACACTCTTTAAAATTACCTGCATTGCAATTAGCTTTCCTGGCTTTGTAATTGCGCTTTCCTCCATTTACAATGGAGCCCACCTGGATTAGCTCCAGCTCCCACTTGGGCTCTGGGTGCCACTCGGGTGTCCTTCTCTCCTGAGGAATGCCTGGGAGCTTTGTTTAAGCATTTTTTTTACATGTATTGTGTAGGTGTGCATCTTACTGGCTCTGGTCTGGGTAGTCCAGCAATGGCTGACTCCCCTCCAAAAAGATCAAGAATCCCAGGTTGTACTCTCCACGACGTTGGAAGTCTCAGCATTCCCCAGAGGATTCCTAATAGCTGCTGGTCTACATTTGTATCCCCAAAAATGTCCCTTCTAACACCAATGTCTCTGCAGAAGGACAGACTAACTTGCCAATGAGAGGGAGGGTATGTGGGAACAAGCAAAGCTTCTTTCTTACATGTCCTTTCTGTGGAGGTCAGCCACAGCCCCCAGGGTTTAGCACTATTTAGTGGCCTGCGGTGTTTACTGGAACCAACTGATCATTTCCATTATCAGAACTATGCCCAAGCAGGTGCTGCTATTAGGGAATCAGGAGTTAGCAGAGGACAAAGAAGCTGGCTAAGGTCGGGTGTTGCTTGTGAGATGCAGGGGTTACTCAAGGTCAAAGGGCAACCCCAGTATATAAGGCTTCCCCTGAGCTCCATTAAATGACATTCTTCCTTCAAGAGTAACCCGCATGTCTGTGTCTCTCTCAATCTCCAGGCCTTTGCTCGATGATGAAGCTTGCTCAGGTGATACTCGCTCAGGTGTTATAGGCTTTTACCGCCTCCTGAGGGCATCGCTAGATTTAGAGTGGGTCTTCCCACCTCAATGGTCCAGTCAACAAAACCTGGCTGAGGAGTTCCTACCTGCTTGGTTTTTGCTTGGTTCTGGAATCAAACTGACACTCATGCCCTGTTCTGTTTTTACCCTATCCTAACATGCTACCCAGATATGAGTTTATTCCTGTTTTTTCTCTGTCTTCACCAGCTAGCATGTAAGTTTCATAAAAACAGGATTTTTCTGTCATGTTCATTATCAGAGTAACTGGCACCCATAACTGGCACCCAGTAGGTCAACAACAAAAATTCAATGAATGAACACCCGCACTTAACCTGCTCCTGGAATCATTGGCTGCATTTATTACTTGGAGCTGTAACTTCAGGAGAGAAAGAGGTTTTTGTTGTTTACTATTTGAGAGTACAGTTCTTCATAGCAGGGAAGACTTGGTGGCCAGGACACAAGGCAGCTAATACACATATGCATTAATGCTGCCTCTCAGCTCCCTCCCTCCCTTTATACTCCATCTGGGACCTTACTCCACAGTCTAGTACTGCCCACATTAAGGCTGGTTCCTCCTGCCTCAGTTATCCCAGTCCAGAAATCCTATCACAAATGCACCCAAAAGTGTGTCACCTGAGTGATTCCAGATCCTGTCAGGGTGACAATCAGTGTGAACTGTGGTGATATATATTTAATAAAAATAGTCTGGAATATTAAAGGACAGAGCCCCTCACAGAACCAAGCCACAAAGGTCAGAGAGTGGTGACCCTTGTCTTTAATCCCACCACTCAGGAGACCAAACAGAGCCGGGTGGTGGTGGCACCCACCTTTAACCCTAGCAGTAGGAAAGTTGATCTAGGAAATAGCTGGGCAGGGAAAGAAAATTAAGGAGAAGGCTCCTTCTGCTTTTGTACCCAGTCAGTGTGAGGACTGGTGAAGACAGCACTTACCCATTTGGGCTGAGGAGTTGGCTGAGTGAGAACTGGCTGTGGTTTGTTCCCTGTCTCTCTGCTATTCCAGCTCTCCCCCAATATCTGGCTCCAGGTTTTATTATATACTAAATAAAATTCATGAAATAGTGAACTATTATGTGGGACAGCTAGGATCACGGATTTTAAAATCAGACCAAGAAATATTCAAAACCCAGCTATAAACTGGTGCTAGGTGAACCCTGAAGAGAGAGTAGACCTGGGTTAGTGAGAGCATGATCAGGTCATGGATGGTGACAAATGTGCCATCAATAACATATTAACACTGTGGGGCCCAGAGCTTGACCACACAACTGCCATGACAGGCTTAAAGAAAGACAGACAGACAGACAGACAGACAGACAGACAGACAGACAGACAGCAGGCAGCACCTGGTGATTCTAGGAAGAGCCCATGAGTGAACACCATCCAGTGAGGAACCAGCACCTAAGGGGAAATACCTGATATTCCTGCTAATCTGATATAGGGAAACCTTAGTGCCACTGCTAAATGTTGAAACATCCATAGACTTCAAAGCAGCCAATGAATTCATAACTGGTAGCTCTAGCCCAAACTTGGACCAATCCCAGAACTGTAACCCCAAAGCTTTGAAGCACCTAGATGCCCCCCCCCATAAAAACCCTTGTCTCGTGATGCTCTCTTACTCCACCACTGTGTCAGATAGACAGATGGACAGACAGATGGATGGAGTGACCCAAGCCAGCTTGCCAATAAAGAGACTCTTGGCTGTTGCATTGGACTGGTCTCTTGGTGGCCTTTTAGGGGGTCTGGACTTTGTGTACAACAAACACTTTCTGACCAAAGGCAACTTGGGGAGTGACGTAGTTAGGGTGTCTATTGCTGCGAAGAGACACCATGACCACAGCAACTCTTAAAAAGGATGACATTTAATTAGGGCTGGCTTACAGTTCAGAGGTTTAGTCCATTATCATCATGGGAGAGCATGGTAGCACACAGAAGACGCAGTGCTGGAGAAGTAGCTGAGAGTTTTACATTTGGATCATCAGGCAGCAGGAAGAGACAGTGACTTGGGGCCTGTCTTGAGATTTGAAACCTCAAAGCCGGGGCCCAGTGACACACATCTACTAATGGTGCCATTCCCTATGGGCCTATGGAGGCCATTTCATTTCAACCACCATAGGAAGGAAAGGGTTTATGTGGCTTATACTTCCAGGTCAAAGTCCATCACTGAGGGAAGTCAGGTCAGGAATAAAGCAGAGTCCATGGAAGATGGGTGCTGACTGGCTCTTTGGCTCCCTGGCTCATGCTTAGCTGCTTTTCCTATACAGCCCAGAGCCACTGAGCAAAGATACTGCCCACAGAGGGCCAGGCCTTCCTGCATCAATCAGCAATAGAGGGACAGGTCAATCTGATGGAGGTCACCTCTCCCAGATGACTGGAGGGTGTGTCAAGCTGGCAATAGTAACTAATCAGCACAGACCCCAGTTTAGCTATGTGACTGAGCAAGGCAATGGGATTTTACAAATGTGGCTTTCACATCTTTAAAGTAGGTACAATAATGTGCAAATCCCAAAAATATGTATTGTGAGGTAAATAAAAATAACACGACATTTGTAAAAGTTATTGCCTTCAAGGTAACCTTCAAGCTGTACACACATATGCACATACACACACACACACACACACACACACACACACACGCACATGCATGCACAAACATACCATTTTTTTTTAAAGAAAAATCTCAGACCAATAACTTAGCATTCCACCATAAGAAAGTTAAAGAAAAGGAAAGCAGAAGGAAGAGAGTTTACAGGAAGAAGCCAAGAATAAGATAGCAACAGGAAAAAATCAACAAAGCAAACAAATAAAACCAAAAGGATCATCCAACCCGCCGGGAAAAAAAAGAGAAAATTCTCGTTATTAAATCAGGTGTGAGAAGGGCGTCAGTACTGAACCTCCAACAGTATAAAGAATTGCAGGAAGCTTCGCCAAGCACAGCGGGCCGACAAATTAGATAAACCAGACGAAAAGCACAAATCTGAAGGAGACTCCTGAACTGATCTGAGAAGAGAGAAAACCCGAGCGAGCCTATGGTAAATAAGGACGCTGTGTTTGCAATGAAAAGTATTTGAAGAATTACCATGAGTCCTCAGACATGCCTCCAGAAAACAAGAAAAGGCAATTCTCAACACAAATCTCTCTGAAGCCTCCTGCAAAAACCTCCCTTGTGAGATTAAGACCTTTCAGAGCCAGGGCTCTGGCCCCACCCCATTTTCATCTCCAAGGAGAAGCC
This sequence comes from Phyllotis vaccarum, assembly GCA_033318265.1. Lineage (NCBI taxonomy): Eukaryota > Metazoa > Chordata > Mammalia > Rodentia > Cricetidae > Phyllotis > Phyllotis vaccarum. Next base: position 138,263,034 of record JARWLC010000009.1, on the reverse strand, counting down.
ACACCCTTCCCCACTGGCCTCTATAGCACCTCTCTCCTGCCTGTATGCCCTCACCCCAGAAAATTCCCATTTGGTGGGAGCACCAGCAACCTTCAAACCTGTAAAGCTCCAGGTCCGGGGTGGGACAGTGTCTATTTCATGTGTTCCTCCCTCTCCTGTCCTGGAGGATGGGGGCCATGGTTCTGGCACCTGCCTGGGGTCTCAAACTATCAGGACAAGTCAGATTTTGCTGAATGGAGGGGCCAAGGGAGGGGAACCCTTTCCAGAGCTCAATTTGATCATCTCACCTGAATCCTGTTGGAGATGCCTCCTTTGTAAAGACAGCATTAATAGCAAAGCAAATCTAAAGAAAAGGAGAGTATTCTGTTTCAGACACACTCTGAAAATAAGTGAACACACCAGCCCCTTCCTGTCCATGTACTGTGGAAACTAAAGTCCCTTTTCCTTGAGGCCGGGAGCTACTTTGGGAGCTGAGAAGTTTCTAGTCCCCAATCCTGAGAAGTTTCCAAGAGCCCAAGGTCCTGGGTAATCAGAGGATATCTTTTCACCATCCTAAAACAACCCATCAGCCAGCAGTCCTGCGCTTCCCCAGCAGCCAACCACTGGAGGATGAGACAGCCACAGTAAAAAAACTTCCTCTAGGCTTCTCATCTCCCAGACTGATAACAGCATTTCTGTGGTCTGTGTTTGATCTTTGCTTTAAAAAGCCCTGTTTTTGAGTAGAGGGGGAGCTCACTTCTCCACCGGCTCTGCTGTGTGACAGTCAGGGGCTGAGCTCAGCTGAGCAGCTGTAATAAACCTTGCTCTGCATTTGCATTTGGAGAGTTGGTGTGATTCCGAGGGTCTTTCTGGGGTTCACTAAGACTGAGCAGAACTGTACTAGAACTGCAGTCTGTCCCCTCAGCCTCTGTCAGGAAGGGATCCTGCCTCTGCCATCTCCCTGAGCCCATGGTGGCACTAACTCAGCTGAGAGGCTTCAGACACAGCCCTTGTCCCTAAGGAGCTCAGGAATCCCGTGAGGATAAAATGCCGGTGGACAGAAGGAGGCACACCCTGTCACCTCTTGTCACCTCTAGTCAGATCAAGAAACCTCAGATGCTCCAGATGGCCAAGAGCTTCACAAAGGGACCCTGCAAAGACAGAGGGCTCCCTGAGGAGAAGCTAGGAACCGGTAGGTGAGGGCCTGGACAATGTGTGTGGGGAAACAATGAGGGCATGGGAAAAACTGTAGGAGACCTGGGGATTTGTTTTTAACATATAGGGCCAATATCTGTTCTGAGTCTGTCAGCAGACCTCCACTTGGAAGCAACCTAGATGACCGTTTCCAAAGCGGCTCACTTGTGAACTGGCCAGTTTTTGCTTGTGGTCAATAACCCTCAAAAACTCAAATGTACCATCTACCCGTGTCTATCTCTGCAGGCCTTCAGAAAGTTCTGCAAGCCCAGCCTGACTGTGAAGCATCACAACCTTATAGTGACAGTTCAACCTGGCCTTGGCATAGACAGACTCAATACAAGGTTCCACAGGAAACAAAGCCCTTTGCAGCCTAAGTGTGTTTCAAGAGCCTTTAACTTTGTCTTTTTGCTCTGGTAGAGCTTCAGCACAGTTTGCTCATGAACATGAACGGGGTGGGGGCGGGGTAGCCGGCTCTTTGTTTGCTAATGTTTCCTTTTATTTGGTGTTGTGAAATGTGTCAGCAAATGAAGTTTAATGCTCTTGTTGAGCTTCCTCAAGGCTCTGCCCAGCATGACGAATGAATGAGCCGACCGTCACTTCTCGTTTCTCATCAGGAAGATAAAACATCGATATATTAAATTTTGTGTTTTAATCAAGTTTTCCCACATGAGGTCTTTAATTGGTGATTTTTCATTGGCCAATGTGAGTTTCCATTTTATAGCTAGATGCTGCCCTTGACTTGAAGAGGTCATGGAGGAGTTGGAGGAGTGACATCTTGGACACCCCCATGTGGCCTTATGCAGTGGAAGAATTGGGGGTTCCATGAATGCCCCCGTCGTGTGCTCACCTTTGGGTCCCTAAAAGATCAGGGGAATGGGTTGCAACTGCTGAAGTGGAACCTCTCTCTAGCACAAATCTCTTAGGACACACCAAGGATTGCAAATTCCCTTCCTGTCTCTCAGCAGCATGGGGGAAGATGTGAGATGAGAGGCAGACTGTCCTTTTATCTTCAAAGCTTGAGAGGTCTTGGGTCTAAGAGGAAATAGGTTATTTGGACTGAAAAAGACAATTAGGTTAGGATGGTTAAACACAGGACTAAGATCCCCCCTCCCCACCCCCCAGAATTAAAACCAAACAACTTTTTGCCTCATAAGAAACCCACATGCTTGTCAATCATTTGCTCTTAAGTCAAGAATGCTGCCTAGAAACTAGAAACTCTGTTGGGAATGCCAGCACCAAGATACAAAAGGGCAGGTGAGATGGGCCAAGGGGTATGGTCAATGTAGTCTGGGCTCCTAGCGCCATATTAGAAGTTTAAACAAAAAGGTTAGGAAAACAGTTTGGTGATGTGGGAATGCCTTTTATATGATGTGAATAAAGGACTGTTTTGGCCCATGACAGACACTGTAGGAGTAGGCAGGAATCGGAGGACATGTAGAAGGAGGGCAGAGTCAGAAAGAGATCAATCCAGCCACCCAAGATTCAGTATGTAAGGTAACACCAGTGAGCCATGGGCCATGTGGCAGACAGATTAATGGAAATGGGTTGAATTAAGATGAAAGAACTAGCTAGCAATGTGCCTGAGACGTAGGCCGAACAGGATGTAATTAATATAATCATCTGAGTCCTTTTTGGGGGAAAAGCATCTGCAAGCAGGTCTTGACCATGGAGCTAGTCAGGCCAGAAACCTGTTACAGTTTGGCATTGGACCATGGACCAAGAAACATTAAGTAAATACTCCAAAGTTATGTATACACACACGCGCACATGCACATGTACATGCACATGCATATACCACAAGACCATCATTGTTTACAAAGGTCAGTTGACTACTAAACCTCTTAGACCTGATGAGTGAGGTTTGCAAAAGTGATTTAAACTGTTATTAGGTTATTAAATGACTTTATTTCTGAGTTCATTAGTTTCACCCAGGGTCTTACTATGTAGCCCAGGTTGGTTTCCAACTCTCCATTCTCCTGCCTCAGCCCCTCCAGCTCTACGATTGCCCAGTGTGCTGGTTTGGTTTTGTCATGGGAAGAGGAAACCTCAGCTGAGGAATTGCCTCCTTCAGATTAGCCTGTTGGGTATTTTTTTGACTGCTGATTTATGGAGGGTGCCAGCCCATCATGAATGGTGCCATCCCTGCAGAGGTGGCCTGTAGCTGAGCAAAGCAGAGGGAATAAGCAGCAAGTGGCTTTCCTCTGCTTTGACTTGCCCTGATGATAACAGGCAGGCTTTTGGAAACCTCACAAGTGTTACTCTAAAGCCAAGGCGCCTGGTCTTTGGAAACCCCAGTTTCTTTATCCGTGAAATAGGTTTAACAATTTCTTTGCAAATAAATGCTTTGTAAGAATTGTTGATGAGGATGGACATAAGGATCACACCAGCCCCCAATACTCAGCACTAATTGTTGTGGCTTCAGTTCCCCTATACAGTGCTGGCCAGTCTTTGTCAGTTTGACGCAAACCAGAGTTACCCTGGATGAGCTATCTGCCTCTATCAGATTGGCCTGCACACAAGTCTGTTGGGAGCATTTTCTTGAATACTAGTTGATAAAAGGGCCATGCAACCTCTGGGCAGGGGGTCCTATGTTGCATAACAAAGCAGGTGGAGTGAGCTATGGAGACACAAGCAGGTGAGCAGTGTTCCCCATAATTCCTGCCCTGGCTTCCCTGGAAGACAGGATGTGATCTGGATGTGTGAAAGCCAAGTCAACCTTCCTCTCTCCAAGTTGTTTCCAGGCATGCTATTTATCACAGCAACAGAAAGCCAACTGGGACATTTATGATCAGTATGAAAATACTGTATGCAAAGGAATAAATGTCATGTTCCTTTAAAAAGGAATGTTTCTGGATGAGAGCACATTTTTCTCTAAAATATTACCCTTATCATCCAGTCTCTGGATATTTGAAGACTGCTGCTCTGTTGGGGTGGGGTAATGAATCTGCATGCACAGCTGTTTTAAAAGTTATTATAAATGTCTTGAAATTTCATGATTAAAGGGTATCTTTTGATAATTCATTATGTAATAAGACAAAAGCCAGAGTGTGAAATTATTCCCAGAAAATTATTAGTAGGAAATGTCTACTTCCAAAAAAGGGTGCAGGTGAAAAAAATAAGCAGAGGCCTGGGGAGATGGCTCCATCAATGAAGTACTTGCTGTACAAGCGAGTCCGAGCCAGGTATGCGGCACACGTCTCTAATCTCAGAACCAGGACAGACAGATCTCTGGAGCTCCCTGGACAGACAGCCAAACAGATATGATCTAAGTCCGATGAGAGATCCCGTCTCAAAAAATAAGGTTCTATGTGTGTGTACACACCTCACTGTTTCATACAGACACACCACCTCATCACCACTAATAACAACAGAAAAAAGGGAAGGAAGAAGGGAGGGAGGAAGGAAGAATATGCCACATGTGGTGGGTATATACCTTTAATTTAAAAAAAAAAGAGTGCCTAAGATATTCATTAATTGGTTTTATTACTTTGGTTGCTTTAGTATTTTGCTCTGAGGCAGGTTCCTACGTTGTACTATACTGGTCTTGAACTCTCAGTAACCCTAAATCTCCTGAGTATAGATGTGAACTATCATATCCAGCTCAGTGGCTAAGAGCTCTGACTGCTTTTGCGGGTGTGTGTTTTGGGGGGGGGGGAGTGTCAGAGTCCCATTCATATCACCCACATGGTTGTTGACAATTGCCTATAACTCCAGCTCCAGGGGGGTCTGAGACTTTTCTGGGCTCTGCGGGCACTGCATGTGTTTGGTGCATACATATACATTCAGCCAAGCACTCATACACAAAAGAAACATAAATGATTATTCTTTTTAAAGAAGTAGTTGATTAGCTTCCATTTTGCAGAAATGGAATTGGATGATGAATTCGGGTGTTTTCTTTTTCCAAGCGCATGAGCAGTGGAATCCAGTGCCATGTCATTCCCAAGAGCCTATCGAGAAAGGAGAGAGGTCAGCTGTGTCAGGACACAACCCAAGAATGGAGTCATGTGAGGAACATTCTGAGTGCTTGTGAGAAAACTCTAAGAGAAGAAGACAAGACTCTTGGGACCTCACTCTCTTCAAAAACACGGAACTGTACTTGGCATGGCTTTTGTGGTCTTCCCAGGAGCAGCAGACAGGAGTGAGTTCTCGTTAGATCCGCTCATTAGAACTAGCTATTGCTATTTTTTTGTGCACATGCCTCTATGGAAAAGCGTATTTTTGCCATGTGCAGTTTGTCCTTCGTGACTGAACCCCCTACTCATGAAATTTTTCTTATCCCTCAGTGTATAAATTATCTGATGCTCTGAAAAAGACTTTAGTCCGCCTCATTTTTAGGCTCCATCCCAGGTTCTGCTGCCTCTATAACGGTAAACAAGCTGTCCCTTGGGATCTTTCTAGAAACTGGTTTTTGTTGTCTACTCATTTATCCAATTCGGGCTACGGGAAAAGTGAGATAAGTGTAGAGACGCCTGACCTGCAGGGATTCTGGGAGCTGGTCGGTGGGAAGGCCCAAAGTTTGGCCAGCTAGAATAGTAGGAAGCAAAATAGTGATGTTCTGTGAAAATTAATGAACCAATTTTATATTTTGGAGACCATATCTCTCCACCGGGTTTGACTAGAAAAGGGCCTGAAATTGGGGCAAGATTTTATTGAGGAAATAATTTCTGGGACATGTACAAATGCAGAAGTACAGTTGGATCCCCAAGGAAGAAAGGGGCCTAGACATATTTTATATTGCTTCTTTAAAATGTTGAGTTTGGGGGGGTCTGGGTGGGTTTGTTTGTTTATTGACATGGAGTCTCGCTATGTTGCTCAAGTTGACCTTGAACTCATGGACTCAAATCTCTCCCATAGACCCTAGTAGCTGGGACTGCAGGCACCAATCTCCAAATCCTTCTTAGCACTCAAGCAGCAAAGTCAAGAAGCTCTCCATGAGTTCAAGGCCAGCCTGATCTACACAGCAAGTTCCAGGCCAGCTGGGGTTATAGAATGAGACCCTTTCCCCAAACAAAAACAAACTACTAAGTTATGAATAGCCTGACAAGATAAAGTAGCAATGAATACACTCTGGGACATTGACCTAGTTACTGGAACCTGTCACTGTACATGTGGATGCTAAGGAGAACTGTCAATGCCAGCCAGCCGTATTTGATAAAGTGGGCTCAGGGTTTATACCTAGTAACCACTTTGCTGGCTTGGGCTAGCCCACCTGATATTTGGTTGTTCTCTGAAACTATCATGGGCATGAGCAGAGAAACAGAGGGCTGTCCATGTTTTCTGAGCCAGAACATATGCTTGGCTGACTATGACGTCACATTCCCTATAATGCTATTAAATCAGAAGGTCAAAAGGTTTGACTGTAGCACCCGGTGCTATGACACTCGGCACTGAACTTGCTCTCTTGGGAATCCATCTCTCCCCTCTGTGTGCCTTAAAGTACTTATATCCCTCCCTCCCTCCCTCCCTACCTCCCTCTCTCTCTCTTTATTCAACAGGGTTTCTCCATGTAACAGCCTTAGCTGTCCCAGAACTCTCTCTGTAGACCAGGCTAGCCCTAAACTAACAGAGATCCACCTGCCTTTGCCTCCCCAAATGCTGTGATTAAAGTTAGGTGCCACCAGTGCCTATCAGGTTTTGATATTGCAAAGGTTCTACCAACTAAACTGAGTGCAGCAAAGGCATATCCCAGAATAATCATGCTTCCAAGTACTTGCTTTTCACAGGATATATCAAATTCTGAGTTCCAGGCCTGTGGTCATGTAGAGAGACGACAGTGTTTGTGAGAACATAAAGATTTCCCCCAAATCACTGGTGGACAAAGTACTGTAGTCAGAAGTTTCTGTCCCACCAAGAGCTCCCAAATACCCAGCAGCTGCTTCCCCAAGAATTGACTCGGAGGTTTAATATTATAGTAAATGCTAGGCCAGTAGTTCAAGCATATTATTAACTAGTTCTAACTTAAATTAACCCATAATCCTTATCTATGCTTAGCCACCTGGTGTGGTACCTTTTCTCACTACAGCATTTTTATCTTGCTTCCTCTACATCTGGTTGGTGACTGCTTCTCTGCCTTTCCTCTTCCCAGAGTTCTCCTAGTCTGGTTACCTCACCCAGTTGGCTACTGGCCAATCAGTGGTTTATTAAACCAAGTGACAAATCTTTACAGTGTACAAGAACATTATCCTACAACATTTCCCCTTTTTTTTCTTTTCACAACAAGAACCCCAAATCTAAACTTTGTATAGCTTTTTTCCTAACCATTATCCATTACAACTTGTAACCATCACAGTAAACAAAGACAAATAGCCACAGTCCATTTTGGGGAATGTGGGAGTAGTTCTCTATTACCACTTCCTACTGATTGGGGTGCTGGTAATCTTATGGGGACCTAGGAGAAGCAAACCGTAAGATGAAATGGAAAGGTGTCTCTTCCTGACTTATATCCCCTACTATACATGGCATCACTTCCTGTTTCAAGCTTCTTAGTGCTGGCATTAAGATGTGTGTACTTCCCAAGTTCTGGGAGCAGAGGCATGTGATCCCAAGTGCTGGGATTAAAGGTGTGTGCCACACTGCCTGGCTCTGTTTCTCTTTTGGACTGGATCAATCTCATGTAGCCCAGAGTAGTCTTGAACTCACAGAGATCCAAACCAATCTTTGCCTCTGCCTCCTGAGTGTTAAGGATTGAAGGTGTATGTCACCTCTCTCTGACCACTATGGCTAACTCTATGTCTGGCTCTGTCCTCTGATCTCTAGGCAAATTTTATTTGATACAGCGTATCACCACAAAGTACTAATGTGTGAGAGAAGTGGGTCTGGATCTGCAGGAGGAATAGATACAGGAGAGGATGTGTGGAGACACTGAGGGGCACCCCTACCCCAGCAGATATGTAGTAAGGTGTGTTGGCTGGTGACATGCGGGGCAGTCATGCTGGCGTACAGCCCCAAGAGGCCTCTAGCCTGACCCTCACAGCTCTTCTGAACTGCCTTTGGAAGTGTTGGAAATCCTGTTCCACCAAGGAACAAGCCACCAAATCTTGGAAATGGTAGTCTCCATTTCTGATGGACTAAACGCTAATGGCCTGATAGTCCTTAAAAAGGCTTGCAGAGCCCTCCCACCTGCCTCCCACCCCAACCTACATGTTACTAATACAGCAAGGCATCACAATCTAATCAAATAGACAAGATGGACCATCAGGTTTCCCAACCTCAGCCCCTGGCTAGCTAGTTTTTTTTTTCTTTCTTCCTTTATATTATTATTATTATTATTATTATTATTATTATTATTATTATTATTATTATTACCTGGCTGACTTTGAACTCATAGAGACCTACCTGCCTCAGCCTCTGGAGTGCTGAGATTGAAGGAGTATGCCATCACACTCATGGTGACTCTAACCACCAAAGGTACATTTCACCCTGTGCCTATGGAAATTATTTATGGAGCCACCTGTCCTGTCATGAGCTCCTAGAGAGTTGGGTCAGGATTTCTGTGGCTTTACATTCTCTGCAGATGTAAAATGCCTGCCACAGACAGGCCACCTAATAAATACTTAATTAATTAAATCAAATATAAATGCCTAACTAACTAATTAATTACAATGGGTAATTATACACTGCTTGAGAATATTCAGGATGACACTGGGAACCCTGTGTGGGAGAAGCTACCTTTCATTGGGTTTCGCCTACTCGAGGATCAGGTCAGTGTGATTTATTGTCATGTGTCCTTCCAGAGCTCAGCCTTTTCTAGTTCCTAGATGTCCCCCAAAGGGCCTCCAATGTCCTCCCCAGGGCACAGCCTGCCTCCTAGGATGCCAGTCAAGGCTATGAAGCCTGTGGGTTAAGAGCATAGCCCTGGGTTTTAATGAGATATACTGGGCTATTGTACTAATCAGAGCAAAACATTCTCTCTGGCTGGATTATTTTAGGGTTAGGTGGGCCCCCGGGGATAGCTGGGAACCAGAAAAGGCTATGAGGCGATCCATAAAAGGCTATGAGGTGATCTAGAAAAGGCTGTGAAGTGATCTAGAAAAGGCTGTGAAGTGATCTAGAAAAGGCTGTGAGGTGATCTGGAAAAGGCTATGAGGTGATCTAGAAAAGGCTGTGAGGTGATCTGGAAAAGGCTATGAGGTGATCTGGAAAAGGCTGTGGGGTGATCTAGAAAAGAAGTGTATGAATTGATCTGATCTTCCCTGGCCCCAGACAGTGATGTGACATGGCAGGGAGACAGCAGAAGTGAAACCAAGTTACATATTAGGAAAACAACACGCCACAGTGTGTCCCCAGGACTTCTGCAGGCAGTTGGGGGGAGTTAGTGCGGATCAAAGAAGAGCTGACTGAGCAAAGGGGTACTGAGCTTTCATTACGTTTCTGGGGTGGGCTAAACTTTGGTAATTGTTCATTGGCCATAGGTAAAGTTCCAAAGGTGCTCTGTTTTGCTCAAGCTCTCTTAATTACTTTTCTGTTGTTGTGATAAAACAGAGACCCAGGCAGCATACAGAAAAAGGAGTTATGGTTCCAGAGTGATAAGACATCATCGTGGCTGGGAATGTGGAGAGCAGCGGGGTGGCTGCTGGAGCAGGAAACTAGGAGCCCACACCCTCAACCACAAGCGCAAAGCAGAGAAAGCAGACTGAAGTAGGAAGAGGCTTTAAGCTCCCAATCACACCCCAGTGACATACTTCCTCCAGCAATACCATGCCTCCTAAACCTGCCCAAACAGCACCACAAATGTCCAAGTATTCAAATACCGTGTCCTATGGGGACAGTTGGCATTTAAATCACCTCACAAGGATTCTGGCATTTCGGGCAGAGGCAACCCAGAACCTGCTGAATTCCATCTTGCAGAAACCCTCAGGGTGGGCTGGAGAAATAGCCCAGCCTCATCAGCCAACAGCCCAACTCTGTGTGTCTTGGACAAAACATTTCTTAAATGACCAAATGTCTACAACGCAGAGGCAGGGAGATTGTGACCCAGGAGCTAGGTCTATGAAGGGACAGGCACAATATGGCAAGATTCTTATCCCATGTCAGTCACTTGTCAGGTACCTGAAATAAAGTTGCTGTTTTCAGCAAAAGCCAGCTGCAAGGGTTTGCCAAGAGACCTGAGCAACTGCTCTCGTTGCCATGGAAGTCCCCACCGGGTGGGAGGATGATGACCTTCCAGGCAGTGATTTTTAAGTTAATGGAGAACAAGCCAAGCTAGAAGACCTTACTTAGGTTTGTCTTTGGTGGCAATTCTTCCTTGTCATTTGTGTAGCCATATTGAACCCCATGGATTTTCCCATGGCTTAGTTACAGGCACTGCTACTTGGTAAATACTTGGGCCTCATGGCCTGATGAGGTGTGTCCTCACAAAGCTGTTTAAAGTATACTTGTGATGAGTAGGCAAAGGGTCTAGTGTGTATCTGATTTTGGTTCCTTTGTGTCGGTTCCTACCTGTCTCTGCATTAAGATCCCAGTTTTAGGTCAGTGTGGTGGTGCATTAATCCTAGCATTTGGGATGCAGAGGCAGGTGGATCTCTGTGAGTTCAAAGCCATTTTAGTCTATCCAGCGGTTTTCAACCTGTGGGTCCTGACTCCCACAGGGGTCGCATATCAGATATTTACATTATGATTCATAACAGTAGCAAAATTAGTTATGAAGTGGCAATGAAATAATTTTATGATTGGGGGTCAGCACAACATGAGGAACTGCATTCAGGGGTCACAGCATCAGGAAGGTTGAGAACCACTGGCCTACACAGTGAGACTATTTCAAATACAATAATAATCCCAATGTTATATATAGGTGAGCACAGTGCAGCAGCCTGGCTCACTAATTTGCCCTGGGCCACACAGAGAGAAAGGGGGAGGCGGAGGATGAACTGATCAACAGCTGGGCTCTGCCTTCGATCCCTTGTGCCCCTCAGTGTAAGATCCGCATAGGAAGACATGAAGGTCAGAAAGGGTCATGGCCCCTGTCTTTTGGGACTGTGTAAAGGCTGGGAACTCAGGTCTAAGAGTAACTGATGACCAAGGATAGCTGGGCAGCCAGCATCAATGGACCCAACAGGATGTCAAAGGCCATGTTACCATTTGATTCTGGAATGTCCCCCACAGGCTTATGCCTTCAGTGCTCCATCCACAGCAAGTGGAGCTGTTTTAGGGTCTGAAGAACACGACTTTGGGGGTCACACCCACTTCTGGACAGGGTCTAGCTCTCTCTACTTTCTAGTCTATCTGCCACAAGAGGAGCCAGACCACATGCTCCCACGCCACACCTTTCCTGACTTCTGTCACAGAGATGATGAAGATGATGATGATAATAATAATACTAACTAAACATAATAGATGAGACACGTGGAAGCCATGGGAAATCCCAAGGCTGAAAGGCTTGACAATGTGTGAGCCAGTACAGAAAGCCATGGGTAATGAGTGAGATGACATCCCACACGGAAAGGAATGAGAGACCCAGCATGGACTCTCTCTCTCACCTGAGGCCATGGGTTGAGGCTGGCCGTGAAGGGTAGGCCTCAGCTTGGGGAGGAGGTACTAGGGTAATAGGACTTCAGAAGTCTAAGTCCCCCCCCCCCCCCCATCCAACCTGAGTCAGAATGGATTCATGGGAGGGTGTGATGAGGGAAATGTTGGGGGAGGGGACACTCTGAGTTTCTTTTGGACCGGGAAGTTGGGTTCCAGCACTCTGCCTAAAAATCCCAGAGGAAAGCTCTCTTCTGTGACCACACCTGGCATGCTCTGGCCCCACTAGCTGGCCTATTCTATGGTGTGTACACAGTCTGTGCTTAGGGTCCCTTGAGTCACAAACCTAGTGCCACATCACACCACAGCCTGCAAATCTGGGGCACTGGACAATAGCATATCTATAGAGAGAGGACAAAGAAAACCCTACCAAGACTTAGGAATCTCACGTCACTGTTATTTTCCAGATAAATAAGTTCTTCTGCCACCACCATGGACCAGAACAATGTGACCGGGGAAGCTCTCTATGTATCCTAGCCAGGCACTTAGATTTACAACCCGTTGTGACAGGGACCTCTCACTGAACTTTAATACACACTTAATCAAATGGTTGGCCTCTTGACCCCAGTATGTCTTGAAGTGGGGTTATTTATGGATATGGTTTCTTGGGTAGGGTCACTGTGGGGCCTAATCTGCATATGGTTCTCAGAAGAACTGGGCAGTTATTTGCATAAGAACTTATAGAGGATTATAAAGATAACCAGGGCAGAATCACCACATAAAGGGCTCAGTTAATCAAAGCTCTGGAGACTCTAAACCACTATGAACACGTGCTGGGACAGCCCATCTTCACTAGACCTCAAGTCAAGAGTGAGTCAGTTGCTGCCTGCTCCATGTCTGAGGGCCTCTTGGTTCTTAGTCTACCAGGGTGCCAATGAAACCCAACATTCCCCTCTCCCCTCTGAGCTCTGCCCCAGGGAGAAGGGATGTGTTGTCTGTAAATCAGAGAACAAACTACCCCCACTTTAGATAAAACCATATTCTGAGCATTTTATGGGGCAGGCTGTATGAGGAAAGTAAAATCCTTGTGCCCACAAAAACTCATGGTCCAAAGAGGAAGTGAAATACCATCAAAACCAGAACTGGAGGGGTAGTTCAGGGATTAAGAGCACTGGCTGCTCTTGCAGAAGACTCAGGTTCAGTTCTCAGCAAACCCACATAATCACCACCACCTAGAACTCTAATTTCCAGGGGATCAGAGCCCTCTTCTGGCCAGAATGAACACTGCACAAACAGAATACACCTGAGTGCAGGCAAAACACTCATACCCATAAATTAAATAACATTATTCTTTTTTAAAACAGATCAGCAATTTCTTTTGTCTTCCAGTGGCTTGAGCCTTCAAATGTTATGAAAAGATCACCATAAAAGTTACCATACCTCTGGATCCCATAACATCCCCTGGCAGGGTAATCTGAGCTCTTCCATAGGACAGAGAGTAGGAGATTAGTTGAGCACTGTGCCAATACAGCACCGAGTTAATCGCTGGTCTCTCTACCACGCTAGCGAGGAGAGAGGATGCCTCAGATGTGCTTGTGTCCTGGTCATACCTGTAGAGATTCAGGGGAAGTGGTTTCTATTCCTTCACTAGGACAGTGGTTCTCAACCATCCAATGCTGTGACCCTTTAAACCAGCTCCTCATGTTGTGGAGACCCTCCAACCATAAGATTATTTCGGTTGCTACTTTATCATTGTAATTTTGCTGCTGTTATGAATCATTGTGTGTTGTGGGACATTTGATCACACTGTGAACTCTGAAACTGTGTTACATAAAAACCTGAGGTCAGGCAGCAGAGCCAGGGGCTTGATGACAGGAGGTAGCCACGGTGGTAAAGATGGAGTCAGGAAGACAGAGAAACAGGAAGTAGGGAGGAACAAAGAGTTTGGTGGTTCATTTTGGATTAGAAGGACAGGAAAGCTCTCTTTCTGAGATACTGGCTGATGAGGAACTAGCTGCACCACCTCAGGTTTTATTCAGTCTCAGGATTCACAATATGATCAAATATCCAACAACAGTAATATAAATATCTAAGGCAACATATCCTCAAAGGGGTTGCAACCCACAGGTTGAGAACCATTGAGCTAGTGGCTGTTGAGAAAAGCTTTTGCAGTGAGGCCAACTTTAATGTTTTAGCAATGAGGGTGTGAGTGTGGGTGGGGCAAGGGTGGGTGAGTGGACAGGATGGAGTGGGGAAGGCCTGGTTTTACTTGGAAACATTTATTGGAGGTTCTGCTGGAGCCCATGAGTCACCACAATGTGGTTCCCTATATGTGAAGACTCTAAGACATTTAATGTGGGATGTCTTTCTGTGAATATGCTGTGAATATGCTTTGTCACCAGTTGTTAATAAAAAAACAAAAACAAACAAACAAACAAACAAACAAACAAAAACCCCCGCTGTTTTGGCCTATGGCAAGGCAGCTTAGAGGTAGGCAGGAAATCCAAGCAGATACAGAGGAGAAAGACAGAGTCAAGGAGGTGCAGGCGGATGCCCAAAAGGAAAGATATAATGGATACAGGTAAAGCCTCAGAGCCACATGGCAATACATAGGTTAATAGAAATGGGTTGTTATAAGGGCTAGTTAGTAATGAGCCTGAGCCATAGGCCAAACAGTTTGTAATTAATATAAGCTTTTGTGTGATTACTTGGGACTAAATAGGTTCAGGACTGCAGGGCCAGATGGGGGGGGGGGGGGGGCTGGGCCAGAAACTTCTGGCTACAGACATTGACCCTTTCCCCCCTTCAAAGTTGTTCATGTCTCTCTGTTCAGTCATCTTGAATCTTCTAAGCAGATCAGTGAGGAAAAGGGATACTTCTTCCCCACTGGAACCCAGAGTCTGACGCGGCTTGGTATGTTTAGGGCGAGAAAGCCAGAGGTGCTTCTGGAGACCTTTTGAGGTTACAGGGACATCACTGGATTTCCTTATGATCAAATGGGATGGAGAAGGAGCTGGAAGAAAGATCCAATGAGCTGGTCAAAATGTTGCTATGATGTAAAAGGAAGAGATTTTGTTGGTTTTTAAATTGCTCTCAGTAGACTGCCTTTTCCACAAATTAAAATTAAGTGCTAATTTGGTAACCTGTAAAAAGATCCCATTTCAAAACATAATGTATGAACTTCGTAGGACACAGCTTGCTTTGAAGAGCCCAGGAATATGAGAAAATATATGCCTATAGCCCCTTCTCTGGGTCTTGGAGCCAAATAACTCTCTGTGGCCCTAATTAGTTAGAAGTATTTATTTTTAATTCCCACAGTGTTTTTAATAAAGTGTCTTCTGGTTAGTAGACTTCGGTGGTCTGCTCCTGTCATTTTCACATTCCAGGACCCAACAGCTTTACCCATGTTGGGAAGACACATTTACTTATTATTATTCATTCCTCAGAAAGCTACCCAAGGTGCCTCAGAGAAACTACCCTTGGTGTCAAAAGTAAGGCAAGACCCCCAGACCCTTGACTGCCTCTACTGTTTCTTCACTGTGGGCTTCACAGTCATTGTCCTCAAAGGCTCTTTACAGAACCTAACACACAAGGCACCATGGTAACACTCAGGCATGCCAGAGCAGCAAGCATGGGTAATTCTAATGGACTTTCTGGAAAATAATGGGGGAAGAGACCAAATCAATAAGGCAGGCTTTGATGTGCTTCAAGAAACAACTGACTTTTGTCTCCAATTTCTGACATCTCTTTTAACACACAATTTCTAAGCATCTATTTCCAAGGCCAAACAGGAAGTCTCTAAGTAGCCATGGCGCTTTTGTGATATCATGTGGGCAGTGATGACTTGTCTCCGGTTTCTAAAACCCCGCCAGATTTCTCCCCTCCCCCATTTTAAACAAGTTCAAAGCCAAGCATTTAAATGTGGAGTGAATCTGCAAGGCCACATTTACAAATGGTGTCCTGAGTCCTCATCAGTTAGGGAGGTGACAAAGGGATGCTTTACCAACCAGCTGAAGTATCTGTTGGGTACCCCTCTTCTGGGCACCCCCATTGAAATAAACAAAAAAATAATAATAATAAACCAAAACAAAACCAACTCCTAATCCTTTGATGGATCAACTTCAGTGTCATTTCCTGTCTCTTTGAGAAGCCTGCATAGCTTGAGTATGTGTGAAGTGTGTGTCTGTGTATGTGTGTGTATGTGTGTGTCTGTGTGTGTGTGTGTGAGTGTGGGTATATGTGTGTCTCTGTGTGTGTGTGTGTGAGTGTGTGGGGGGGTATATGTGTGTGTATATGTGTGTCTGTCTCTGTGTGTGTGTGTGTGAGAGAGAGAGAGAGAGAGAGAGAGAGAGAGAGAGAGAGAGAGAGAGAGAGAGAGAATGTGTGTGTGTTCATGCGCACACTGAATTTGTACAGTAGTGGGAAGGTCAAGGCAGAGATTTTTTTTTCTTGATGAAATATATGAGATGCCATATGGTGGGGCAACCTGAGAAAGCCAGGTGTGCCTGCATCAGAAGCTAATGTGCCGTTGCCATGGAGACTAAGGCTCCTTCCACAGTGCAGGGCCTTTACCTCCCCGCTCTGAGGAGTTTGCCTGGCTAATAAGAGTCTCTGCTTCGACTCCAGGAGAATTAAGCCTTGAGGGCAAGCCTTCAGCAATTTCTGATTTCTCTTTCCTTGAGTCTTCTGGGAGAGTTTGTGGCCTCTGGACTTGCAGCTCCCTTGGAGGAGTAATCATATTTACATCTATAGGGACGATAAAGTGCTTTATCTGTTTATCGGGAAACCAAAGGCTTTGAAGAAAGTGAGACTCATAACCCTGTCCAAGTCAGGATCTGAACTCAGGACCATCAGATGTCTCGGCTGAGTCAGATGAGTTGTTATCTAAAGCTAACTTTTTTTTTTTTTTTTTTTAAATTCTAACCCGTACCTTCCCCATAGATGGGAACTCAGTAAGAATATAAATACAAAAGGAGGACAGGGTCGTGAGACCTTTTCAGCCTCGTTGTGACTTACTAACAGGACCTCGCTGCCCTGAGTGAGCGGCTGAGATTTATCAATCATCTCATGTCGGTCATTTTCTTGACAAATATGTACAGAGACTCACTTATGACAAGCATTGTCTTCATTGTGTGGGTACAGCTGTGGCTAACAAAATGGACAAACGCAGCTGCCTGCGGGGACCCCTCGCTGTGGCCAGGAAGTGGTTCTGACTCTAGGGCAGCTGACAATTTAGGAGTCAAGGAGTTAGGAAGCACAAATTACGCAATGTAGAGCGCACTGCTCGAGACAGATGGTCCAAGTACTGCCGCTGGTGGGCGGTGGGTGGCTGTGGGTGACCCAGCTGCCTCTCACCTCTGAGATGATTCTCTCTTTGGAGGTTCCAGCTCCACTGACCTCCTAGGTCCTCTCTGGTGACTCACGGGAGGGACACCTTTGTTGTAAGACCAGGTTCCCAATCTAGGTGACTTTCCTTCATCTCATTTCCTCCTGCTTTGCTTCATTTCAGCCCAGCTCTTCCCTGATCCTATGGAGCCATTTGCAAGCATTGCTTTTAAAAAAAAAAAAAATCCTCAGAGCTGGGGTGGAGGCGCCCCCATCAATGCAAACACAAGGACCTGCATTAAACCAGCCAAGGAAGCAGAGTCGGGAGGGGTTGGGGCTCACTGCCCCCAATCTAGACCAGCTGCTTCAGGCCCTGTCTCAAAACACTGAAGGGACAACATTCTCAATGTTTCATTTTCTGACCTCTACATATGCACACACACACACGCATGTGAACACACTCATGTGCACACACATGTGTACACACAAACACACATGCATTCACATGTATACATGTGATGTGGGATGTCTTTGTGTATGCTGTGAATACCACTGGATAATGAAGAACATGGGAAATCCAAGCATAGATACAGGGGAGGAAGGAGAGGAGAGTCAGGAGAGAAGCAATCCAGATGCCCAAGAAGCAAGATGTAATGGAGTACAGGTAAACCAAGGGCCACGTGACAAGACAGATTAACAGAAATGGGGCGAGTTAAAATGCGAGAGCTGGCTAGTAATGTGCCTAAGCCATAGACTGAACAGCATGTAATTAATATAAGCCTTTGTGTTATTATTTAGGACCAAGCAGGGCTGTGAGTCTGAACCTCAGTCTAGGCCAGGTCTCAGGCAGGAGGGATTCACTTGGACTGCAGGGCTAGGTGGGGTCAGACATTTCTTACAGCATATATACATACACATGAACACATACATGCACACAAATGTGCACACACACCTTGACAGAAGGAACAGGAAGGGCAAGAAAAATGTCTGAACAGATTCCTATCATCCATAATACCAGCTCCAGAACATCCAACCCCTTGTGCCTTCCATGAGAACGAGGCACACAAACGATGCACATACACACATGCAGGCAAAACACCCATATACATAAAATAAAAATAAACTTTTTTTTTAAAAAACCAAGAAAGTCACAAAACTTTGAAATCAAAGTGGCAAAGTCACACTACCCAACTCTCTGGTCATGCCGCCAACCTCAGGGCTGTGGTTTACACTCAGGCTTTGAAACATTATGCCAAACTGTCGAACACAAGGGAAATATGACCAGGCAATTGTCTCTCTGTCTTGTTACTCTGTGAGCAGACAGGCGTGATATCCAAGTTGTACATACACAGAGTCCAATGCTGGTAATTAATAATACACGAACCTAATGCCTGCTAATGACATGCACGGTCATGACAGCGTTGTGTGGTAATTAGACAGGGCTGGCAACACATTCAACAGGAGTTAAATCCCTCCAGTCAAAGGTCTCTGGGCACGAACTCGGTGAAGAGAAAGTATGACAAGAAATAGATCAAGATATAGGAACTTAGACTGGGGACACGGATACGATCAACTCTAGAGGTGACTTTTGCACTTGAATATAAGCCCAGCAATTCTGAGGACGTCCAGGCCATGGAGGTATCAGGAACTATAAACCAAGGAATCTGGGCTGAGGATAACTCTTGAGACTTCTGAAAGGTTGCCTCCTAGGAAGCTGGTCTGATGTTCTCAAGATGTTCACATGCAGAACAAGTACCTCCACCCTCTCAGATGAGCAAGAACTCCTCTTAGGCAGAAGTTCTTGCCAAGGAAGTCCATTCTATTTGGGGGGGGGGGGATGTCAGGCAAAATGGGAAGGGTGCTTAGCAGTTAAGCGCACCAGCTGTTCTTCCAGAGGACCCTGGTTCAGTTCCCAGCACCCACATGGTGGTTCATAACCACCTGTAACTCCAGTTCCAGGGGATTCAGCACCCTCTTCTGGCCTGTGTGAGTACTGCATACACATGTAACCTGACAGGCACGCAGGCAATTGAGACCTCAAAGCCTGTGCCCCTAGAGTGACAGACTTCCAACAAGGTCACAGCTGCTCCAATAGTGCCACTCCCTATGGCCAAGAATTCAAACATATGAGTCTATGGGACTGTTCCTGTTCAGACCGTCATGGCTGTGAGCCAGCATGTGGTTGCTGGGAATTGAACTCAGGACCTCTGGACCTCTGAAAGAGCAGCCAGTGCTCTTAACCTCTGAGCCATCTCTCCAGCCCCTCAAGTTTCTTTATATCTGGAAGCCTCCCACCACAGGGCCAGGTACTTCTCTCTCTGGCCCCCTCTCCCACAGCTGTGACAGACCCCACTCTGACTCTGCCTGTCTTCCACCTGGGAGCTCTACCGCCTCATCCCTGTTTCATCCGTTAGGAACCGCAGAATTTAAAATCTGTGGAAACCACGAGATGTGGTGTTGGCAAAGTCAGAGGCTGGACCAAAGACAGCCATATTTCATGCAGGCAATGCCAGGTTCTGCTATTATTGTTGTTGTTGTTTCCAGATGAAGGCCATGAAGAAACAGCAGGTCACAACAGACCCCTCAATAGCTCCCACTAGCTAATGTGACCTCCACACGCAGACACGGGGCAAAACATACCAAGCTCTATATACACATTATAATGGAGGTTAAATTAGCACATTGCACTGGCTATCTGCAAAATAGTGATGCAGTCTGCCCTAGCATGAACTGTGACATTATTAAAGTATGAATCAGCTTCTGATGCTGGGTTGATGCTATATAACACATTTAAGTGAATTTCTTGTGACACAAATGTGGCTGAGTGTAGAGGTGTGGACAGACAACAAGGCTTCATTCCCAAAGTTCTGTTTTATGTCTCTGTCTCCCAGAGAGGTGTAGCTTCAGCAACAATAATACATGATCTTCGGTAACACTGCCCCAGATTGATGTGATGAGGAACTCATTTGATCCTGTAACCTCATATGCCCTTTTGGAAACATGGTCACCCAGCCAGCTCTAGAACTTTCTGACTTCCAGTGTTTAAACTTCCAAAGAAGAAAATGTGGCTTTGAGAAAAAAGACATGGGAGCTGAGGTAATGGCTCAGTAGGTACAGAAGTTTGCCATCAATAATCTTTTTGTACACTGTAAAAATTTGTCACTCATTGGTTTAATTTAAAAAAAAAAAAAAAAAAAAAAGCTGACTGGCTAATAGCGGAACAAGATAAGGTTAGACAGAAAAACCAGACTGAGAATTCTGGGAGGAAGAAGGGCAAGCTGAGGAGTCACCTGTGGCAAAGCATAGATGATGAATATGGGTTAACTTAAATGTAAGCATTAGCTAGCAACAAACCTGAGCTATTGGCCGATCATTTATAATTAAGTTTCTGAGTGATTATTTGGAATTGGCTACCAGCATAGTAAAACTCTGCCTATACCTGATAACCTGACCTCAATTCTCAGGGCCCCACATGGTAGAACAGAGAACTGATTCCCCTAAGTTGTCCTCTGACCTCTGCATACATACTTGAGAACACACACATACACTAAATGTAAAAGAAAAAATAATTTAAGTTACACAGAATAATCTTGTTTGCCAGAATCCTGAGTAAGGAGTACTATGAAGAGAAGGGGCACCTCCCGTGGCCAACTATGCTACTGTGCCTGTTTTGGAGTTCTATTGCTGTGAAGAGACACCATGACCATAACAACTCTTATAGAGGAAAACATTTAACTGGGAGATGGCTTACAATTTCAGAGGCTTAGTTCATTGTCATCATGGCAGGAAGCATGGCTGTGTGCCAGTAGACACAGTGCTGGAGAGGAGCATGAGAGTTCTACATATGAATCTGTAGACAGCAGGGAGCGAGCCACTGGGCCTGGTTTGGGCTTCTAAAACCTCAGTGACACACTTCCTCCACAAGACCACACCCCTAATCTTTTTCAAATGGTGCCACTCTCTGATGACTAAGCATTCAAACATATGAGCCTTTGAGGGCCTTTCTTATTCGTACCATAGTATCCATTTATTCAGCCTCCCTCCCCAGAAGAGCTGTCAGGTGATACCACAGAGGGCACTGTCTGGTTCTGGTGACCATGGGTTTGGCCCCATGGCTCTCTGTGGCTGAGAGGGTAAGAGTGGGAATGAAATCATGGCCAAAGCCAAGTGATGAATCACACATATACACACACTGCCAAGAAACTCATCTTGATTATTGAAAGCCATTGGCACTTGGTCCTGGGGAATGATCTGTTAGACTACACCAAGTGTAGAGGGTAAATATTCAAAGACTGGCAGGCAGAATAGACAGGCCTCCAGACAGAAGCCCCAGCAGCAAAAACGTCAAGTACAGTCACGCTGTGGACATCAGAGGAGCAGAGCATGCAAACACCAAGTGCCAGCTGCCTATTGGGAAGCGGGAGCCAGCACGGCGAAGTCATCGTGACCATACCACAATTCATCCTGTTTGCAGCTGGAGTCCAAGGAGATGCAGAGGACCTTGTGCTTGTCACCCAAAGCCCCAGTGCACCCCTAATTACTAAGCCCTTCAAGGCCTACTTCAGAGATCAGTCAGGGGTTGTTCACCAAAGTGAAGGCACAGTCTTTTACCATCCTCATAAGAACAATTGGATTCTAGCTTAGTCTATGTGACACTGAAGAGAAGACCGAGGCATTGTCCAATCCGGTCACCCTTTCACAGGCGGATTCCGTGTCTGTTAGAGACTTCTATCAACTTTATGCATCAAATTTGAGCAGGAAAAAAAGAAAAAAACCAGGAGAGTTTTCTAAGTGAACTGCAGGATGCCTGTAGTTTTAGGTAGAGGGCCCTGGCTTACAGGTGTTTGGAGAGCACATCTGTGCTACTTTAAGAAAGAGAAAAAGAAAAAAAAAAAAAAAAGACACAACATATAGAGAACTAATTAGATTTGTAATCTGTGAACAAAGTCAAATAAAGATCTCAAATCCACTTTTTTTCCTTCCTATGTAGCCTGAGGGCAATGGCCAAGAGAAATTACCATTAAGTGTGAGCAATGCAAAGTAGATGGGTGCGAATTTCTATCTGAAATGTGTGAATTTAATATACAACTGTAAATTAGGAAGTGCCTTCTGCTTTCCAAAGTAGTTAGGTTTAGAGGTGGAAATTTCTTACCCTTCTGACAACTCTGGAGACCTGGGAAAGGGAAGGACGACTTCAGAGCAATGAAAAGATCCCAAGTCTTGTCAAAGCTGTGCTGTAGCAGGGCTGCATGGCTCTGGGGACTGCCCCCCCACCCCCACAATGAGTAGGCACAGTGTACTGGTGAGCCCAGAGCCAGCCCAGGAAGGTCCCTTAAACCATATGACAATTAAAGGAAATGAATTTCTGTAGTTGTCCAGGGTCCAGCCACAGGCTGGACAACGGATTTAACTCTGAGCTTTCCACTCAGGAGAAGGTCAAATCCAAGGCTTTGTTGTGGTGACATTTCTGCAGGGAAAGTCTTAGTTTACAGGGGAGAGAATTTCACGTATGATGACAGATTGGTGATGCCCTTTGGAGAGCAAGTACCTATGATCTTCAAATTCCCAGAGAGTTGTAGGAAGAGGTGGCCTTAGCCCTCTTCCTACAATGACAGTGACCAGCCTTAGTGAGAGACCACCACAGCACCGATATAAAACCATTGCGACAGGGACAGTAATGTCTGCTGGCGGGTGAGCCTACTGCAGGCTCATGGTGGGAGTATCCTGTTTCTCCAGGGAAGCCCTCAGTCCTCCTGCAAACCTCCTTCCAGCCACATGCACCTATCTGACCCAATCAGTATTTTCTGATTGACAGGGCTTTCTCTACCACACCGAGCATTGAGGGCAGGGGCCAGCCCAAAAATCAGTTGTGCAATCAGTAAGCTGGCCTGATCTTACACAAGATTCCAAGTAGGATGGATGGGAAAATAAGCTGTGGCTGACCAGATCCTGTGTAACATCCTAGAGGTCACACATTAAACTTCTGAATGGGAGACCTCAGGGAAAGTCCTATGGAATCTGAGATCCTCCTCAGATCTCCAGTGAGGAAGAACATGATGTTTGTAATTACCCTAAAGCTCTTTATCGAGAAAAACAGGGATGGATGCCCTACTGTGTGCTACATAAAGTTCAGGAGAGACAGCCCCATCTGAGCTTTCCAGGGAGAGCAGACCCTACCTTCTCACCACCTCATGGCCATTGCAAAACACTTCTGTGTGCCTGTGTTTCCTGTGACTGCCTGCCAGGTAAGCAGCCTCAGCTGTTGGAACGACAGAGAAGTGGACACTTCACTGTTCTTATGTCCTACAGTTTCTGTGACATGGAAAAGAATACAGAGTAGCTCTTAGTTCTGACAGATGGCCAAAGTTGACTCAAGCCACAAGTCAGAAATGGTTTGGTGCTAGTCAGTTTTAACACCTGCTTGTTCAGAATGTAGTTTACAGTAGCATACTGGTAAGGAGCCCTCTGGGGGACCTACACTGGCCACTCTTCCACCAGGCTGGCTGTTCTCACTACAAGGCATCAATTCTGGGAAGGCCGGAAGCATCCCCTATTAACTAACCACACCAGGGCTAACACATCGTAGCGACGGATTCTTATTAGAGGTTACTATGGCATCAGAGCTAACAGACTCCTGCGTGTCAGCAGAGATATAAGAAATAATGGTTACCTGTATCTCCATTTTCAGGTAAAAGATACAGAGAAGCTAAGCCACTTGCCTAAAACCTCACAGCTTGGAAGTGGTGGAGCTGGGGCTAGAATCAGGTCTGAGTCCAGAACTGAAGTTCTCATGGTGCCAATGCCTCTCACTATCTAATGGGTGCACACAGGCATCTCACGGAGGAGCAGGATTGGCTCTTTGGCTGAGGAGGCAGCCTACATAAGCCCAATCCGTGGGTCTCTTTGACCTGGCTTGCCCAGTCACAGAATGCATTCCGCCATCTCCTTTGAAAACTCCCTCCCCCTTTGCAGCCTGTCACACCTTCATAGTCTCTTAGTAATCTTGATAACGTCATCTCCATGTCCCATTTAGATGTCAGGAGTTTATGACTGTGGAATAATGAATGTTCAAGCCAGAATCAAACTTGTCCCAGGTACAGGCTGGAGAGACGGCTCAGAGGTTAAGAGCACTGGCTGCTCTTCCAGAGGTCACACGTTTGACTCCCAGAACCCACATGGCAGCTCAGAACCATCTCTAACTCCAGTTTCAGGGGATTCAGCATCCACTTCTACCCTCTGTAGGCACCAGGCATGTGGATGATGCACAGACATGCAGGCAAAACACTCATACACACAAAAATTAAAAAAAAAAAAAAATCCTGCCTAGGCAAGTCCAAGGATGATGACTGGGCTGAAGTCCAGTTCCCAAGCACAGGAGTGAGTAGGGGACAGATGCCCAGGATGTCACCTTGAGAAGTTGAGGCAGCACTGGGGTGGGGGTAAGAGTGAGCTTAACAATAAATGTGTCCCTCATGACCAGTTAGGAGCAGCATGGTGGAGTTCAGGCAGTGTGCATGGGTTTGTACTACTGCCCAACCCACTTCTAGAATGGGCCACTGAGGGTTCACCACACTGCAGGGGTGGGGTGTGCATCCAGGGACTCGCTGAGAAGGTACCAGCTTCCTACACCAGATCAAGTAGTTTCATAAAAGGAATTCAATGGAGAACGTTGCTGTGCCTTACACATGGTAGGATCAGCTATTAGTTCTTATTAAACTTTTGTTATGCATTATGTATGTATTCATGTACAATAAAATGCTTATCTCAATTATCTATAATTTGATTCTCTTTTAAAAATGAGCAAATAGTGATCCTTTTAAGAGAAATCTGTCAGATGGAGACAGATGTTGAAAACTGTTCCCACTGTTACAGGGTTTTGTTGCCAAAGCTTTGAGTCTCTTCTTAAAACTCTTTAATATTTACAACTTAGATTTGAAGCAATTTTCCTATTTGTTTAGAAAAAAAGTTTTAAAGGAAGAGGTTTGGTGGATTTTGCACTGTTAATACAAAACTGTGACCTTCCAATTAATGTGAGGGGCTGCAGAGCATCAAGGAAAACTGGAAAGTTAAACACAAAAATTTCTGCATAATTAGTGTGCACCATTCACAATGAAGCTCATTAAAGAGTTGATCTCACAAGGAAGTGTGGAATAAAACAGCTTTCCAGAGCACAGCAAAGATGCTGGAGGGTGGGTGAGGGTGTGGAGAAGAAAGGAGTGGGGGTGAAGAGGGGTGGGGTGGGGGTGGGGCTGGATTCAGGAAGAAAGGCAGGCTCTAGGGTATAACTAACTGAGTGATTTACCATGGCTAGTAAGGAGGACACCGAGTGATCCTGATACAAAGAAAGCCTTGAAGACGGATGTTCCAGACTTAAAAGTACAGCCAGCGATTTCCGTGTGGACCCCAGCACTGTTGGAAAGCAACTTTGTGAGCAGTAACAGCCACTGAGAATAACAGTGTCCCCAAATTGTCATCCCCTCCCCAAATCCATTTAATCTCATGGCTTTCAACACAAATCATTCACCATCTTTGTGAAGATTTTATGCCAATAACGTTTTCAGCATTCACAAATCTGATCTTTAAAATTTCTACGTTGTGTTTTTAGAAATTATATAAAGTGACATCAGTTACAGCTGTTTCAATAAGCTATCCGTTGAGTAGGCAGAGGTAAATGTGTGTATGCGTTGCGCTGGTGTGCTGTATGGGTCAAACCCAGGAAGACAGACCTCATCTACTACTGAGCTGCATTCCCCAAGGTCTCACTGTGCAGTTTTGTATTCTTTCCTGGAACTTCCTATGTAGCCCAAACAGGCTTTGAACCCATGATTCTGCCAGCTCCTGAGAGCTGACATCGTGCCTGGCTGCAGCTCACACTGTCAAAGCTGGGGGGAGACTGCCCTAGGCAAGTGAACAGGGTGGCACTATCGAGCCCCAGAAGTCAAGGGACGGGAAGAAAAGTCACTGGCTTGATGTCCACAAACACTGCTCTTCTTAGGCCTTCAAATGTGTGCACTTCTTTAGTGGTCACATGCAAAAGCACAAAGTAAAAGATAAGAGAAAAAAATCTCTCTTTCTAAAGTGAAGTTGATTAATGTGGAATGTCTGTATGCTGTGAATAAAGAACTGTTTTGGCCCAAGATAGGCACTGTAGCAGTAGGCAGGAAATCAGAGCACAGGTAGGAGACAGAGGGAGAGTCAGAGATGTGATCAGTATGTAAGGTAACACAGGTGAACCACAGGCCATGTGGCAGAACAGATTAATGGAAACGGGTTAAGATGAAGGAGTTAGCTAGCAATGTGCCAAGCCATAAGCTCAGCAGCATGAAATTAATGTAAGTGTCTGTGTGTTTCTTTGGGATTTGGGGATTGCTGATCCAGATAAGCAGCAGCGGGCTGGTCTGAACGTGGGACTAGGCAGGCCAGAAACCTCTTGTTACAGTTAATACTGTTCTACTTTCAATCAAGTCTAAGTTAAGCTAATTCTTAAATTCATCTATCACTATAGTTTCCCTGTGCTACTAAGGGCTCCTTCTGTGGCACAGATTAGTGAGACTATGGAAGCTGAGTTACCCTGAAAGGCGCACACACACACACACACACACACACACACACACACACACACACACACACACCCACACACACACACACAAATGTCTCTACTAAATAAATCCTAGAAAAAAAGTTATCACAGGCAGTGGTGTCCGGTATGTCCCCGTGGTCAGTGGATGTGTGTTTTGCAGTTCCCTACCAGGAACTGATGGAAACACTGTCCTTCCCTAGGCTCATCCCTGGTGGTGACCAGCTGCCTTGAGCAAGACCTTTCTTTGTTGCTATGCTCCTGCAGGTCTTTACCGAGCCACTGTGGCTTATGACATTCTGTTCAATTAGCAGTCGGCACGGTTCCTTTTGCGTTCACTGCTATGACCTTACCTTTTTTAAGAAGACCTCGTACCATTAACTGGTTCAGTCAGAGCTAAACAAAAAACCACTCTCTAAACCCCACTGCTAGACAACAGGAATCTGCAGATCTGAATATCCGGTGGAAGATATTTCTAAAATACAGATGAGGACAATTGCTGCAGCTTCACAATAAATTATTAATTTTTTTGAAAACAGTATCTTGTAAAAAATTTCAGAAGTCGAGAATTGAAACCTGAAAAATGCAAATCTAAAACTTTTGAGCACTGACATGATGCACTGTTCAGGTTCTGGACCATTGTGGATTTCAAAGTTTCTGACTAAATGTGCTCAATAAGTAAAATCTATGCAGACACCCCCAAACACAAGTCTACACTGTGTGTGCATCGCCTTTGGTCCTAAACATTAAGGGACACACAGCCTATACAGGCAAAGCCTAAGTTAACCTATCTAGGTTCATTTCTCACTTCTTCAGAAGCCAGAGTCTCACTTGTTTGTAGCTGAGGGTGATGCTCCTGCCTCCTCCACCTTCTGAGGATTATAGGCCTGTTTTCTTGTAGTGCTAGGGAACGAAGTTGGGGCTTCATGCACGCTAGGCAAGCATTCTACCAACTGTGCTACATCTCTGCCCTTCCTGCTGAATTTAAATGAGTGTCTTTGCTGGTGTATGTGAATATGTGATGCCGGTGTGCATGGTAGGTTATTGCTCAGTGTACGTGCCTGAACAGCTCACCTCCACTGAGTGTGACAGGCATCGAGTGTTGTATACCTTCACACACACACATCTTCTAAGTCCTTTGCTTTGAGAAACAGTGAGTAAAGCCAGTTCTCACCATGATATCAGATGAAATTTATTATGGTCAATACAGAGTTAGCTTAGATTTCAAACTCTAGCTCAAACTAAACTAAAACACTTTATTCACATCCATCATTGGAGGAAAAAGTTATGATTAAGGAGAATGCTTTTAAAAGCTAACAGAATTCATGAGAAAGGTTCTTATGACTTCCTAGAAAACAAATGCTCTTTAAAAACAACTTTGATGAGTTAAGTGCACATGAATGAGAAACATATGGGTTATATTTCCCTAAAGACGCATGAGCTTAAAAACTAGAGGGAACGTGTTTGCAAAGTGTGGCTGAGAAGTGTTACAAAATAGATTTCAAAATGCTTGAAAAATAGCCCAAGGTAGCTGGCAAACCTCAGCTGGGGCGCAACAGTTCATCTACCCCTAACTGCAACAGAAGTGTGAATACTGCAGCCCGAGATTTATGTTATAGAAGAGTGGTCAGACTGTGGTTAGCTACTTGTGTGAGAAATTATTGGAGACATGCTAACTGAATTCCATCTGAAGCACTGAGCTGGAAAGTGGGCTGTGGAGTAGAGTTTCAACAGCACCCAGCAGCTAATGACAACCATGCCTACATCCAGGAGAATGAGGCTGAGAAGGTAACTTAACTGATGGGGAGCCACGCCACTTACCTGATGCTCTAAATAAAGTTCTCTGAAACTCCCAGGATGCTTAGTTTAGGTTATAAAGCCTTGCACTAAAAAAACAAGAAGCATACCCTTGCACATGGACAAAGCACTTGGCAGCAACAGCCCTGGGTGCATTTGCATCTCATGACACCAGAGCTGTTTCCCCACCGCATCAACATAAAAAGCAATAGATGTGTTATTATGATAGTCTTCTAAAAATGGCCTGGCATAGGAACCCCGTGGTAGGGAAAGGTGAGTGGGTGAGGACCTCAGAAAGCGGGGCAAATCTGCAGAGTAGCTTTGTGTATGTTTTGCTTTGCTCAGAGTAATCCAGGGCCTACTGAGCTACGCTAGGTTCCAATCCTTCATGAGAGCCATGTACCTTCAGCGGGTTGCCTGCCACCTCTTCTTCAGAAGGCCAAGTAGGAAGCTGGTGACAATAAACATATCTCAAATATACTCAGCATTGCGGAAAGTCATCTTCAGTTCCTCAAGGCCAGTGTCTTCTATTTCTTAACTATTGTCATCCTGAGTGACTCAGCTGGGCATCCCCAGTCCAAAATGCTCAAAAATCAGAATCCTAGACAAGATACCACAGTGGAGCCCCACACACCCAGCCTTGTGACAGAACACAGCCAAAATAAAGGTACAGTAAAAGGACTGTATGGTGTAACATCACTTTCAGGTTTCATCATAAAATATGCACGATTCATAGAACCTGGCTCTAGCCTTTGGTCTCAGACCTAAGACATACACAAAGATTTCTGAGTCCCAAAGTGTCCCAGCTCCTGAGCAATTCTGGCCCCCAGCATATTGAACAAAGGGTATTGACGCTGTGCATGTAATATTTTGCTCTCTGACATGCTGACTTGCTCTGCCTTTAGCAGCATGCTTCACGGTGAGAAATACACATGCATTGGTTCCTAGAGCAGAGGGTCATTTAAAATCTCATCTCTCTTCATCTCAGAGAGATGTCTGGACTGTCACTGGCTCCGGGTTTCTGCTTTGGGTGGTGGTGGGCCACTCAACACATATACAGAATGCAATACTGGGACAGGGAAGGGACTGTAAAGGGGACAAAGTAACTGCTTCCTTTCCCACCTGTTTGGGGTGCAGTAGGAGCCAAGGCTGTGATGAGGTCGGAGCAGGAACCAGCCAGGTGAGACAGAGGATCTCCTTTCCTCTGTCTGTTGGAAAGGAAGTAGAGGGCATGTGGGGGTGGGGTGGGGCAAGAGGACCAGGCAACAGGGCTCCCAGCTTTCTCAGTGTCCTTGGGGAGACCTCCTTAATCCATCTCATAGCTCCAGGCTGTACTGGGAAACCTGGCTCTGCCTGGCCTCTTCTAGCTTGGTACCACTTACTCTTTCCTGTGTACATATCAGGACAAAACGTCATTGTGGTCACAGGAAAAAAAGGGGGGGGGCGGCGGTGGTGGTAGTGATGAAGCCACAGAACTGTTTGCAGGTACCTTCCAAGCTGTGAATGTGACCCAGTGTGTAGCAAAGCAGCTATGCAGAACCCCAGCTTCACACTCAGTCTACGCAGAGCACTTCAGGGAACTCTGATAAAAGTCACTTAAGGAAGAAAGATGTATTCCGGTTCACAGCTCAAAGGTACAGTCAATCATGGTGGCAGGAATGTCAGTCTGCTGGTGATCCAGGCAATATCTCTATCTGACACAGCCCAGGGTCACAGCTGGGGTACGGGCCAGCCCATAGTTAGGATGTGTTTTCCCACACCAACTGACTTAATTAAGACAGGGTTGCGGACATTCTCAGAGGCTAACCCCTCACAGGTGTGTCAGAGGCTTGTCTCTTAGGTGACTGCAGATCCTGTCAGGATGACCATAACACTATCCATCACAGAGAACCCAGAGAAAGACGAAACACAGTTCACACCAGAGCCTCACTCCTCCCATCCCAGAGCCTCACTCCTCCCATCCCAGAGCCTCACTTCTCCCATCCCAGAGCCTCACTCCTCCCATCTCCAAATATCTTGTACTTATTTCTCATGACTCAGCAGAAGGCCATTAATGTGATGCAGATCGGTAGAAACATTCGAAAAACAAATGCCAAAGAGGTGCTTGGAGCCCGTTTAAAAAAAAAAAAGGAGGGGGGAATAAATTAAATCTCTCAACCCAGAACAACAGTGTGATATGGTTTGGCTCCAATTACATCTAATTAAATTAGTGAATGGGATTGAAGAGATGACTCAGCAGTTAAGAGCCCTTGCCTTTCTTACAGAGGACCCAGTTTTCAGTTCCTAGCCCTCCATGGTGGCTCACAACCATCTGTAACTCCAGCTCCAGGGGACCCAATACCCTCTGCAAGACTGCATGAATGTAAATACACACACAAAAATGCAGGCAAAACTCTACACATAAAAAAATAGTAGCTTTAAAATTAATGAGCATATGAAAAGATGTCCATCACCAGTTGTTATTAGGAACAAGCAAATTTAAGCAAGTATTACACACTTACCAAAATGGTGAAATCCAGGCAACCACCACCATCAATGCTGGTAAGGGTTTGGAGCAAGAGGAACACACATTCTCTGATAATACAAATGGAAGATGGGTTTGGCTACCCAGTGGGGGAAAAAGTGCTGTAGTTTCTTATTAAACTACTCTTACCATGCTCAGGAGCTGCAGCTGGAGGTATTTACTCAAATGAGTTGAAGAATGAACTTCCAACTTATACATAGACTCATATATAAACACTGTAAATATGCAAGCATGGTGTGCAGCCATTTCATTCATAACTTCTGAAAGTATAAGCCACTGAGACATCTTTCGTATAGACATAGGTAAACATGCAATGGGGTTCATGGATGATGCACAGAAGTCTGAAAAGCTACATATTCTGATGAAACCAGACTGAGATCTGGGAAAAGTGGAAACTATGGAGGTAGAAGAGCATGGCTGGAAGGCCTGGGTGGTGTGGGGGAAACGAGCAGCAGGTGGCCCAGGGGGCTTCCTGGGCAGTGGAACAGCCATGGTAGGTATTCAAACTATGCTCCTGTCAAAATCTACAACACTACAGACTGAAGCACATGGCAAGCTGTGGTCTTTCTCAGGACAGCGAGAGCGCTTTGCTAATGAAGGAAGAGATGAGGTACTGGTGAGGGAGTGTGGGACCTGTAAGGAACATTTCTGCTCCTGTTTTCCTAAAAGTTCTCTAAAAAATAAAATCTGATAATTCAAGAAATGGCTTTTGGAGTGTTGTCAAATAAAACTCGTGATCTGCAAAGTTCACCATACAGAACACCCATTATGCAATAGCTTCACATAAGTATTTATTAAAATGTGAAAACTACACACATTACTACATCAACCTTAAAATTATTAGTATATTGCACAGAAAACAAAATACCAAGTGATTTCATGAGAAAAGTCTGAAAAAAGGTCATTGCCAGCTAGTGAGGGGTATGTTGTTCCCGTGGTGGCAAGAAGCACATGCCACTACATATCCAAATCAAAGCACACAAAAGCCACTAACAGCCAACTCTCTACAAGTTTATTATGACATGGCAACTTAGATACAAACACAACAAGGCTTGAGACTAGCAAACAGTATTAATCCTCTTTTTATTTAAATTAGTTTCAAATACTGGGTGACAAACACCGGAACTAAAATCTTAGTGGCACACCTACTAGCCACTCTGACCTGTAGAGATCCCACGACACTGTCTACAGAGTGGCCACCGAGGGCAACGTTCAACAGCCATGCAGCCACGTGAACAGGATTTAAGTTCTCAGAGGGTGGACAGAGCAACTGCTAGGTTCCAAAGTGTTTAATACCATCATATTGATCTGTCTTTGTGGAACTCTGAGAAGCTAGCAGAGCATTGCTATGTGTGAGTCTGCTCCATGGGATAAAATACATTCAAATAAAGAGGCTAGCCATACAAGGGAAAAAGCAACTTCCACACTTCATAGGGGGTTATTTGGAGAATATGGCTTTGCCAGAGAACGAATGGCAAAATGTGTTTCAAAACAAAATTCAAGTTAAATTGGGTATGTGGCACATGCCTTTAGCCCCAGCACCTGGGAGGCAGAAGCAGAGGCAGGTGGATCTCTGTGAGTTCAAGGCTAGCCCAACATACATTGTGGTTCTAGGGCAGCCAGGGCTACAAGGTGAGACCTTGCCTCAAAATAATAATAATAATAATAATAATAATAATAATAATAATAACAACAACAACAACAATCATAATAATTTAAAATTCTTATTTAAAAATCTAAAGTTAACAGGAGGGAGCAAGAACATCAGAGAAGGTGGTGCCTGAAAAAACAGGCCTGCAGAGGCCAGGGACTGAATGCCTAAAACTGGGCGGGAGGCTGAGGCCCTTGCTCCCCTCCCGAGGCGATGCATGCTCAGGTGGCTGAATGCAGGGAGAGCATGCTTCACATTCGTCTCTTCATCAGTCCCCATCTGTGGTGCCGAGCATACCAACTCCAGCACTAGTGACAGGTTTTAGGTTTTGTTTTTAGTTTTCTTAAGGTCTGAGAAAAGCAAAAAAAAAAAAGATCTCATAGCATCATGTTAATATCATGTTAATATGGTTTTACTAACAAGGCACCTGAAATGAGAAATAGCATCAAACTAGAGCTTTCAGAGGAAAAACAACTAGTAAAAATTCAAAGAATTACTAAGTAAATATGTAAAAATATATTATCATATAGATTTAATTTTTAAATACTCAGTTTCCACATTAAGAAATAATATCAAAAGCAAATGATCCAAAAATTAAATAAATAAGTACGAAAAGCCTACATTAGAAGTATAAATAAGTAAACGTGTAGTAATTAAAACAAAGTAAACAAACTACAAAGATAATTAGTGAAGCTGGGAATTAAAGATGTGCGGCTACAGTTTATCCTGATGCCCAACTGTCCTGCTTCCTTGTGTCGGGACAGGCTCTAGGAGCCACATAAACATGTGCATCACAAATTTAATATTATACATTTAAAACATTAAAAAACAAAGATACAAAAAGTTGGGATATTCCTGATTCTTTCTTCATCCTTAGAGTGAAATGACCTTTTCTTGGAAAAGGCTGAGTACCAGCTAACATTCTGGCCCAAAGCACCAGGGATCGTGGCATGGCCTACATTTAATAAGATAACAGTGGAAATGCACTATCGTAAATAAAAGGGAAGACTGACCGCACTAAGGGGCCAAAGCCAGGCCCACTACGCAAATGACCTGTCTGCCTCTTCACTTCCATCTCAAGTGGGGTGAGGAGGAGACCATGGCTCTATGCCTAGGCCATTTGGGACCCTGCAGTGTATCCTAGGAAGGAAGAAGACTTAAGGACTCATGACCTAAAACCTAGGGAGACCATCCCTACAGTCATGGCACACAGAAAGCTAAAGAGCAACAGTCAGTCCCGGGCACTGGCCTTGCGTGAGCCTTCCTGGACAGCTGCTCACTGGAGAACCTGGGCACCTGCCTACCTTTGGGTACTGGCTTCACTACCCCTCCACCCTCTGAGCTATCTGGAAGTTAAACAGCTGAGTAGAATGTAACACAGGTGCCTCTGTGAAGCCCATGGCGGGGTGCCCTGCAGTGTCTGAATGAGAAAGCCCAGTGTGTCTGGGTCACTTCTGAAAGGGCTGTGATGTTTCTGAGCTTCCAAGCTGGGCAACAAAAGGCTGCAGCTTCCCAGGCCATTTGTCTGGGGCATTTCACCAATATTAATTTACTTTCTTAAAAAAAAAAAATACAGCAGCAAAACATTTACAGCAAACACACCGCATGGGTACATCTTATCAAAATCACATGTGTAATTGTGGCACGGAAAAATAAAAATGGGTAAGTTAAAATAGATCTTTGATGGTTATATGCTGTTTAAGACTTCTCATTTTAAAACCAATCATAGGTCAAAAAGGAGACCTATAGAGTCTGTATAGTCTCTCCCCTAAGCTCGTGGATTGCTGGGTC
This sequence comes from Phyllotis vaccarum, assembly GCA_033318265.1. NCBI lineage: Eukaryota > Metazoa > Chordata > Mammalia > Rodentia > Cricetidae > Phyllotis > Phyllotis vaccarum. The sequence continues at coordinate 138,228,732 of JARWLC010000009.1, read as the reverse complement.
TCTCCACTCATGAGCTAAACTCGCACTTAGGCAGAAGCCAGGAGTGACAGTTCCTCAGGAAAAGGTTCAGGCAGAGCTGCACTGCCTGGTGCAGCTTTGCAAGCTGCACAGCCTCCAATCACCTCCCGTAGAGAGTGGCCAGCATCGGGAAGGAGCTACCCATGGAGCCTTTGAGGGACAAGCACACTAGTCACCATGATGCTTTCAAAGGAGTTACAACCCACCACTTCTGCCTTACAACTGAGACTTACAACACATCTGCCTTACAACTGAGACTCAAACCAGGAAATTCCTACTCTGGGCTGGGCAACAATTCTCCTGCAGCCAAGACAGTACAGAGAGGCATCTGGAGGGGCCTCCTTCAGATGCAAGGGTCTGTCATCCACTGAGAGCAGAGTAAGAAAGAAAGGCTATAGGAGCACACCTGACTCTCCTAACTCAGCTGCTGCAAAACACCCACCCCAGGACAGATGCACAGTTGCCTTGCAGGATTTCCATGAAGAATTCAGGAAAAAATAGGTTTATACAAAAATGGGTCATGCAAAATCCAGAAACGGTCACCAACCCAGGGCTAGAGAGGGTTTTGGTTCTGTTCCTTTGTTGTTATTGTTTTTAACTATCAGATAGTGATGCTTTGGAAGAGATTTTGAGTGGGATTAGTTATTTCTGTCTGTGGAGATAGGGCCTTGCTCTGCTGCACAGGCAGCTTCAGCAGACAGCATGTACACGTGTGCACCTGAGCCATGGAGTTGGAGGACATTAGGTTGTTTCCACTCCTAGTGACCCTCCTGCCTCAGCCCCCCACAGTAGTTGTGCAGTCCTGGCTACTTAGGTAGTTGAAACAGAAAAGATTTCCTGAGCCCAAGAGCTAAAGAGCAGCTCAGGCACCAAGTAAGCCCTTCCTCACGATGAATAAGGAAATTCAAGTTTGCTCAGAAGGTCTCCCAATCTAGTTCTCCAAGAATTAATCCCATTACAATAAAATCATGTCTTTTGATTTGAAATTTTATAATACATGTCTCAGAAGAAAAGAGTAATTTATATAAATGAGATAAATCCAGGAGTTTAAAGAGTCAGACTTAGGTCGCCTGAAAAGAAGACATTTATAGGTTCAGTAAGGAAAAGGGATCAAATATCTTCCGCAACATACTAAGAATTTTTTAAGTGCCTATAAGATGTATATAGTTTAAAATTGTAGGCTTGAGAATCAAGATTTCAGGATATTACCACAGACACACTCTTTAAGGAGACCATGAAAGCATAAATTTCCTGTTGATCTCATTAATCATGGAGAACAGAAGGGCACGAGGTGTGACTAGAGCCATGCAGCTCCCTTTCTGAGACCTTCCTGCTGTCCAATTCCATGTCCAATGAGTGTGTCAGTTCTGCCTACTCACGTAGCACACGCAAGTTCTTAGGAGGAAATTACTCACTGTTAGGACACTGTTTTCCTGAACAGGCTGTCTGAGAACCATAAGAGATTTTATTTGTGGGACTGCGGAGACTCAATGAGTGCTCTCAAAGAGGAACCCAGGTTCTGTTCCCAGCATCCTTCTGGTGACTCACAACTGCCTGTCAGTGCAATTCCAAAGGATCAGTGCTCCTATCTCTTCTACCTCCTCAGGAAACGACATAGCTCATAGACTATCCCGTGACAGACATAAGCCAGCAGCTAACAGAAGAACTGCCAGACGAGCAGTGAAAATTCTAACTACATATTGATGATGATGAACAGTATTAAATTCTACAGTTTTAAAATTCATATTTCCTTCAGGATTTGCTATCATTCTCAAAATGACAATAAATCTGACAGAAATTGAGTTTTGCTGCTAAAAATGTGCGTGTGCACGTTTGTACATGTATGTGCGTGCATATGTGTCCTTTATGGTCTGAGAGCAAAGAATTGGGGAAGCAAGCCAGAGCAAGAGAACTTGGCCAGCGCTCTGTAAGCCAGTCCCTCCAGCACAGCCCGGCCTGTAGCCCCACCCTTGGCTCCGCCCCCTGGCTTGGTCTTCTGTGCCATGAGAACCGGGTTTGTTAGTGAGGACAGTGGCTCTATAAGCATCTCTTCTCTGAACTGCGCTTCTTGTAGCTCTAGACATTTTTGTTTTGGTTTGACCATTAAGTGAAATTTTCTCTGATTAAGAATTCCAATCTTTTTTTAAATTTAAGGAATTTCTTCACATTTTACATACAAATATACCAGAAATAAAAGAGCTGACGAAAATCACGCAGATCCGAACTCAACCATCCACTTCTCATACTTCTCCAAGTCTGCAGCGGAGACTGACTTGGCAATTTTCTTCAGTGCGAGCTCAAAGTCCCCTCTGGTGACAGGCATCTGAAGCTCCTCCTTGGACAGGGCCCTGATCTCTTCTGGACTCAAACCACTAATGCGCCGCCTCATCGCCATCAAAGATGCATCCCTGGAATCAGGCAGAGCAGTCAGTCGCCACACCTGCACGTGCTTTCAACACTTCCGGTTATTACAAAGTGTGACAAACATCCTAAGGGCAATTTCATGTGTGCTCTTACGATACCATTCAGAAGTTTACACAGTCACATCCTGAAGTTTCGAGAGAGGTTAAAACCCCCTGTCAGAGCTTCGGAGATGGCTTAGTTGGAATAAAGCTGGCTTTGTAAACCCCAGGGTCAGGGGTTCAATACCCACCTTATAATCCTAGGGCTGGGAATGTGGAAACAGAAATCCAGTGGGCTTGTTGGCTAGCTAGCCTAGCCTACTCGGCAAGCCTAAGGCCACTGAGAAACCCTGTCTCAAAAAACCAGAGGAAGGCCAGGTGTGACGGTGCACACATTTAGTTCCAGTAAGCAGGAAGCAGAAGCAGGTAGACCTTTATGAGTTTGGGACTAGCCTGGTTTATATAGCCAGGTAGAGATACACAGTGAGACACTGCAAAAACAGAAAAGGAAGCCACCATATATACTATACAAACAAAACCAGGCAGCCAGCACCTAAGAAACAACATCCAAGACCTCTGTGCACACATATGCTCTCTCTCTCTCTCTTCTCTCTCTCTCTCTCTCTCTCTCTCTCTCTCTCTCTCTCTCTCTCTCTCTCTCTCACACACACACACACACACACACACACACACTCTGGATCACAGAAGCCTGGGGCAGACTCACTTTGCACTCAGTTCTCTCAGCCAGGAAGTTCAGGAAGAAGTCAGATTTTGGAATACACAGTTGCACACTTGGAATGAACATATGGCCGATGTTAAAATGATTCAAGCCAAGTATTGGTCAGTCCACAGCCCGAACAGTGGGAGTGGAAGGCAGGAGCATGAGCATATCCTATGCTGAGGGAGCTCTCTGCATAGGATATGTGTGGGAGCCAAAAGTATAAACTTGGGCATCTCCTGACCTCATCCAGCACCATTTGCCCAACTACAAATAAATGTGAAAGCAGATACGAAATGGCTAAGCTCTCATCAAGACCTGCATGGAAGGACGAGCCAGCCACGCCTTCAGGTTTGCCTGTGTTTTACTAGAGACCAAGAAAACTATAGTGGGGGTTAGGCCTTTGGACTTGGACACACCTAGACAAACACTAGCAGACACCTGAGAGAAACAGATCCAAAGCTTTCAGGAAAAATTGCTGAGACCAATTACATAGACGACTCCATATAAGAACTAAAAATTCTCTTTATCCAATGTTGTATCTAAAAATTATGAAGTCCCTAGAGTGAACAGAAAGGAAAATGTGTGTTCCTTCCACCGATGAAACTGATCAACTTCATTCATCTGCATGTGGTCCAAATCTGCTCAATAAAGCTACACAATATTGCTTCCATCAGTACAGCTGGGCTCCAGCCTAAAGTTAATTAGCCAGAGGCTGCTCAGCTATTATTGCCAAGTAAGACACAATGGTTCTTGGAACAATCAAAACTCTAAGTGAGGAACGGCAGTAGAGCAGCACTTGTCTGGCATACACAGAACCCTGTGTTTGATGGCCAGTACCATAAGGAAAAGCCCGGAACCTTCAGTGAGTCTGTAATCCTGGCACCCCTGAGATGGAGGCAGGAAGACCAGCAATTTACAGTCTGGCAGCAGAGGATCTGCTATCAAGAGCAAAAGAAAGCAAGTATCATATTATGTACCTGTTTGTCTAACAACCAATGAAGGTGTATGTTAAGAGGAGAACTTGTATGTAATATTACGTGTCTGTATGGCTCAGGGCTGACCATTTGGCACTGGATTGGTGTGCTACTCCATGGGGAGATATTTCTCCTGTTTTTAGCATCCTTAACTGCTTAGTTCCTTGTCTAGGTCTCCTGAGCTCGGCTTCCTCCATGTCAGCACAGCTACTGTTGTACAGATATGTTTAGGCAGCCATTGGCGGAAGAGAAAGGAGAATGATGGAATTATATCAAAGCCTCAAAAAATAAAGAATTTCTTTGTAAAAGAAAGTAAAGCCAGTCGAAAAGAAGAAACAAGTGTGCCAGTGGGCTAATATTTCAAGGAAATGGGTCACAGCCTTTGGGTTTGGGGCGAATTCCCCAAACCGACTTGAAGACTAACTAACATGTGGGCCACAGGTCCCAAAGACACACCTGCAGACATTAGTTATGTCCGCGCCAGAATAGCCATCGATCTTGTCGGCAATGTCCTCCAGGCGGATGTCAGGGTCCAGCTCCACCTCCCGAAGGCTGATCTTCAGAAGCTCGGCTCTTCCTTTTGCTGTGGGAAGACAAAACGGTTTGTGTAAATTTACAGATCACTTTGCTGAGGAATCCTATGCAGCATCCAGGCAGAATGCAGTGAGGAACCAGCATTTCCGAGTTGCCACACAACACAGAGGCATTCTACTTCCCACATGCGGTCTCCTTCATTCTCCTTACAGACGTAAGGCCTGCTATGAGAGCCTAAGACCCGAGTTTTCTATGAAAGACAAACACTGTATTCAAACACCAGAACTGCTTCTAAGTAAAAACACTAGGGTGGGGGGTGCAGGAGGGGCAGCTCAGAAGTCAAGAGCACTGGCTGCACTTATAGAGGACCTGAATTCAGCTCCCAGTACCAGGGACCTAACACCAAATTCTGGCCTCCACAGGCTCTGCATGCACATGGTATAATGCATGCTGGCAATACCTATCCACATAAACTAACTGTAAAATTAAAAATTCGTCTGGCCTACTATATTAGCAAATGAGACTGAATGAAGTATAAGTGCTAAGTGCTGGGGTGACAGATTCATAGGACTCTCATCAATAGTTCAGAAAAGCCCTTAAGGCTTATCAGTGACACACGGCTCATTAGTCACATTTCTCCTTGGTCCAGAGATACTGGCCGCCAGCATGGTTACCTCCCAATGCTGCTGCGGACGGGGGTCTCTTCTGAGCTACTTGGCATCTCACGGCTGCCGTTTGTGGCAGACCTACTAGAACAAGGTACTGTGTGTGACAGACATGTTTACCTTGGTCTCTATTCCCTACGGGACAAAATAAATTTAATTTTCCTCAACTGCTATTTTGAAAAATGTTAACTATGTAAGTAAAATCCTTTACTTCCCAAAATCCACTGGTTGCTAATAGTTGCACCTCTCCCGTTCACACACACTTGGAAATGAGAGCTGGCAGCAGCTAACATGGTACCCACATGTTTGTGAGCATGCATCTCCTGAGAACACAAAGACAGATCCATATATTTCACTATTACTAGGACATACAATAGTGGCGTATAAGTGGTACCTGAAACAATCCACAATAATGTTTTATTTAGAAGCCTCGTGATTTCTAACGCATCACATCCTGCATTCACACTGTATCCCATCAATGTCTCCTATAAAAGTAACACCCTACAAGTTTGTGCCTATTAGTTTTGTTTTTCATGGCATAATTCTTCCCCCAACTCATAATATCAATCTGTTTCCAGGAATGTCTGAAGAGGTTTGTTTAGAGACTGTGATGGTAGATTATAAAATGCATATGCATATGGAAAGAACCAAGAGAGGCCAGGCAGAAGAATTGCTCTAGCAGTTTACAGGATGGGCTGCTGCCAGTGGGCCACTCTGTGGAGACAAACACATCAGTGGGCAGAAGCAGGAGCAAGGTAGACACTGGACCCCAGGTTATAACAGGTGCTTCGGGCATAAGGAAATGCCAGCCTGAAGTACCTGTTATATCCTGAGGGGGGGGGGGCAGTTTCCCTCCAGGTAGTCACAAAGATCAGTGCCAATGCAGTCAAGTAAAATAAATGCACAATATATACACTTCAGAGCATAACTAGGAAAACAGCTAATGATCCTAGGGGGTTCTCAGGATACACATTTTTAGAGAGTCCTGGGCTGGGAGACAGCTCAGCAGGTAACTGTTTGCCATAAAACCATCAGGGCCTAAGTTTGGGTCCCTAGCTCCCACATCAAAACTTGGGAGTGGCCGCATGAACATGCGCTTTCTGTGCTGGAGGCAGAAAGAGGGTCCTGAAGGCTCGCTGGCCAAGCAGTCCACTTGGCCAATGAGCTCCAGGTTATCGAGAGACAGGAGTGAAGAGGGAGACACCCAACACAGACCTCTGGCCTCCAGAGGTGCATGCCCGGCACCCACACAAGTCCACATGCATGTGGCACATGCGCACACACCACACACAACCAAAGTGCAAAGGAAAAGCTAACCCCGCAGATAACATTTGAATTAGGGACTCATATCATAAGACCCATGTCCCCTGGGAAGCCCTAACTCCAACTCCTTGGTGACCAAGGGTTTGAAAAAGATACAATAAGGTCACATGAGTCTTCCCTAACCCAATATAAATGAGTTCTAATTAAAAGGTTAAGACACAGACATATCCAGGAAGAAGGCTGTGTGTTGACACCAAGCAAAGGGAAGGAGTGAAAGATGTCTGCCCAGCCTTGACTCTAAGGATCAAACCCTGTCTCCTCACTTGCTCCGGTGAGTAACAGCATTAACTGTGGGAGAACACAGCTGGGCCATGACTTCCCCAGCACCTGGAGAGCACCTGTACCACTGTGCTACTGTTGACAGTGGCTTGGGCTCCTTTCCCAGAGACTTAACAGCCATTTCAGAAGAAAACACTGTCTTCCCTGGGTCCACAGCTGCCCCATGACTACAACAGAATGAGAAGGCCTGGCATCTTTGCCTTCATCCTGTGTTCATCCTCCTAGTTGTCTGATCCTCTGGGCAGATTCCACTCGCCCTGCACATGGACAGGTAGATGACTAGAAAGATATTTTGTCCAGAAATAATTCAGACTGAAATGTGCCTAGTCTCTCATCCACTTCAAGGTAAAGCTGCCTACTAGCCACACTGACGAAACAATAGACCATCAAAGGAATGAGGAAAGGTGGCGTCTGTGCTCCTGGAGGTGCTCTGCCTGTGCCCAGAGGAACATGAACGTTCCTCTCTTCTTTGCCACTCCTTCCCAGCATCTAGAACCATCTCTGTCATGGAAAAGCTGACTGTATGTGAAGCTTCCTCCTCTCCATTCTCCCATTGCTAATAACACTTTTCTGTATGAGGGAGATCTCTACATGTACCACACCTGGTTTTCATTACACCTTCATCGTGACTTACAGCAATGAGCAAGTACATCTCTGTTGTTAAATGCAAGTAGGCTTTGGTGCTTGCAATAGCACCCCTAGAAAACCAAACACAGTAGAACACCACATGGCACCCAGAAGGACAACATCTGCATGTGGTAACCTGGAGGCTCTAAAACCCACTGAGTAAAAGCATCAAGATAAAAAGACACCACTTTGTGATGGATCTATGTAAAACTGCAAAAGAAATGAGGCTTTTTTATTTTATTATTTATAAAGTGATAAAATCACAAGGAAAAACAATACGTCACTTCTATTCAAGGAATGACAGTGGTTAGCAGTGGGTCAGGAAGGAACATGGTGGACCTTTTGAGTTCTCAGGATGTCCTGTTTCTTTCCTAGAAGTAGTGACAAGTGATCAAAGGATTTTACACAGACCGAGAATGCTAAAACATGGTCTGCCCTGAGTTGTTCACACTTCCATAGCGAGAGCACAACAGCAAGGGTGGTCACAGAGGGAAGACGATAGGCAGGTATTTTTTAAAAAGTTTTCCAGAAAAAAAAATAGAGAAAGGGCACAGCTAGGAACCCTTCCCCTCCAGATATAGTGTTCTGGAGAGGAAGAGCCTGGAGGCCTTTGGGACAAACATGATCAAGTCACCAGTGCACAGCGGCCACACGGTGTGACAGTGCACGATGGCTGCGTGAAGTCACTGGAGCTACCCCGTGACTCATAGCTCGACCAGTAATTAAGCAGCATTGTTCTTAAGTCATAAGATTCTCAAAGTGGTAGAACTGAGAGTAACATCCAGGGAAGGTGACAGGAGCCAGAGCCTTGTGAGCTGAAATTCTACCAATTAATGATGCTATGTCGCCTGGAGGCCAAGTCACAAGAGTGATCAGGTAATATGTTCTAAATTATAGTTTCAAAACTCATGGACAAGGCTTCCCTTTCTAGCCACAGAAATAACTGACAACAGACCAACCCTCCTCTGTAAACAACTGTAACTAAACAACTCCAGTACATAAAATCATGAGGCCAAGTATTTTCATGTATGGGTGCTTGCCTGCCTGTATGGCTATGCACCCGGTGTCTGCAGTGTCTGCATAGCAGAAAATGGCACTGTATCCCGAGTTAAAAATGGTTGTGAGTGCTGAGTCCTCTCTAAAAGCTGCTGATGCTCATACCCACTGGCCATCTTTCCAGATCCAAGAATTTAAAAATGTTTTTCTCAGTTTTGCCTCTGAGTACCTCCTGGACCACCCTTTATAGGAAAGGAGTACCTAGATTCCCTACAATTTAGAGCATATGTCACTGAACATATTAACAAACAGAAAATGCAAATAAACCAAGAAAACTAAAAAGCAGACAATAGAAATAGGTTGTCTAAAGGTTAGAATAGGCTAACATGAAATGAGAAGTGGTAATCTATTTCTGAGCAAACATTAAAGTTCAGAAGCTTAAAATAATGTTTGAGTCTCACGGTTTCTATGAATCAGAATCTGGAAGCAGCTTAGCTAGGAAGTTCTGGCTTACGGTCTTTGCTGGCAATTGTATTTGTACAACTTGGCTGGGACATGGCGCCAAAGTTTATGTCAAACTTTCTTCTGGAGCTCAATATTTAAATTGGTTGGCTCTTGAGGTGACAGACCTCTTGCACCACAGTGTGGCTGGGCCTCACCTGATCAGCTGAGGGTCTATATAGCTTAAAACATTGGTCTCTCTCAGGAAAAGGGAACATGGGACAAGCAGCTTTCTAGCTTAACTGCCCATGACATCAGCTCACTGGGTCCCAGGACCGCTTACCCTGCACACTGTGGACCTGCCAGCCTCTGTGATTACATGAGCCATACCCTACCTTCACTCATCCATCAATCTTTCTCTGTCCTCATCTCTTCTCCCCCCCCCCCACCCTAGATGCACTCTATAGTTCTTTCTTTGTACAGCCCCAACGGAAGGTGTCCTAGTTTCTTTCTGCTGCTGTGATAAAGTATCTGAAGAATGGGTTTATCTGGCTCAGTCCATTCCTGACAGGTCAGAACAGGAACACAAGCAGGAATCAGAAGGTAGGACTGACTGCTGATTACCCCACAGCACCTCTAATCAGCAAACTCCCTCATAGCCCAGGAAGTACAGCGGAAACATGGAGCGACGCTGCTTTCTGGCCCACAGACTCAACACTTAGCTACTTTTTTATATTGTCTAGTCCCAACGATATAGAGACAGTGCTACCCATAAGAAACTGGGCTCTGCATCAACTAATAAGACCATTGCCTAGGTATGCTCCTAGGTCAATCTGATGTTGGCAATCCATGAAGACTCCCTTCTCAGGAAAGACAAAAAGTATCTCATGAGATTGCACTATAGGCCTAGAACAGTCAATCGAGAAGCAAGTCATTTCTGTGACTGGCAAAATGGTGGCTATTAGTCTTCACTTCCCATGTGGACGTCACTGTCACGGCTGCTGGCCCTCAGGGGCATCAGGCAGAACCATCTCTTTTCTAACCTGGGGTTAGAGGCCTTAGCCTTACTTCCACCACACTCTTTCCTAGATAGACCATGCAGCCAATGACCCACGGGGAAGAACCTGAGCCTTACAAGGAAAGCAACAGTGGTGAGGAATCCCAGCAAAATAACACAAACTATTTAAACCTGGGAATGAAACACTGGAAAAACAGACCTAATAGGAACATTCACAGGATATAAAGCAGAAAGAGATGGCAGAGGACAGGGTCAGTGAACAGAGAAGCGGGGAGCCTATCAGGAGAAAGGGTTAGAAGAATGATGAGAATACCCAGTGTCAGCAGCAGTAGGACCAACCACTAAAGACAAAGTACACCATCTTAAAAACAACAGGGATGTCAGTGACCAGCCATTTGCTATGATCAAACGTGTGTCACCGATCACTTCTCAGCTTTGATGCAGGAGAAACTAGAGCCACCCGACCAAGCTATGCTCACAGCAGCCTCACTCATAGCGGCCTTGACCCACCAACAGTCTGACACCAACCAATGGGGAACAAGGAAACAGTCTGTGATCTGGTCACACAATGAAACAAACAAATGACAAATCAGCTTGTGGGGCGGGGGCGGGGAGGCAGACTGGGAAGGGGATCCAGAAACCTCTTCGGGAGAAAAGGTGCATTTGCTTCCTGGTGTGTGGTCTCATAGTGGTACACAGCTGCCATGGCTCAGAATCTTACACGGATAAAACTTACTGTATCTAAGCTATTCCTCAGTAAAACAAAGAATTGACCAGAGAGGGAAAGATACACCTGGACATACAAGGGGACAATGACATCACATGAAAACAGGCTCAGAGTGTCAGTAGCAGCACAGCGAGGAGGCCCCAGATGCTGTTCCTCCTAACAATGGGGAGACCACAGCTCAGAAGCCAGCTAGCAAGCCACAGAACCAGAATCAGGTATGCACACAGTGTGAATTTAGTGGAGATTAGAAAGCCATAGAGCCAGGTATGCACACAGTGTGATTTAGAGAGTCCTAAGAAAAGCTACCTGGGTCTGCAGCTAACACAGTACCTAGAGATCAGGAAGCAAAGGCCAACTTGTGGCTTTCCCTTTGGGGGTGGGGCGGTGTGCTCCACATCCCAGCCTCCATAGCTCTGCCAAAGAAGGACTGCCGGCTCAGGCTCGGAGCACAGGGGAAGAGGGCCACAGAAGAAGAGGAACAGAACTCAGCAGTGCCTGTGGCACAGCTCCACAGGGCTGGAGAAAGCAGACCAGCAGTCTCCCCTGGGAGAAGAACATTCAGGAAAACTGCCCAGGGCGCTGATTTCTGGCTCACTAGACTGTGCTGCAGGTAGAGTTTTCTGAGTTTAACTTTCTCCTTTGAGGTCTTTCTTCTTTAGGTGCAGATGTTAACAGCTGTCACTATTTCACCCACAATGACGTGTGTGGTTTACATTGATCCAGAGATATGCAATGAAGAAAATTAGGGAGACTGCTCACTTAGCTTTCGTAATCTAGAGTTACAGCCTCGTTTCCCTTACTGTTGTGAGGACTCATTCATTCCTAACACGGTTATTTATCTCTCTTGTTCATTATTCCTCTAGACAGTTGTTTATGTTAATTAAAAAAATATTTGCCTTGTTAATATTATATTTTAAATTTCACTTAAAATTTTCTAATTTACTTTCCCTGCAAACTAAGACTAATTTCTGTTTCAAAGGCTAATACAGTATTAGTTAAGCCTTTTTTATTGTATACATTTGTAGACCATAAAACACTATGTTGGCTTCATATCACAATATTTAGTGTAACATATTTTTTCTATCAAGATCATATCCCCAATTTTTCTAAGTTTCCTTAGACCTTCAGTTATTAAGAGCTAACTTGTTTAGTGGTAAAGTATTGGGGTAGTCTGGACACCTATTGTTGGTCTCTAATTCAGTTTCATTACTATCAGGAATATACCAGTTTTTAAGATTTTTACTGAACTGACTAAATTCCTTTCAGCAAATGGTACTAGAACTGAATATACACATAGGAAAGATAAAAGTCCAACCCATGTGCGTACAATTAATTCAGGGAGATCACAGAGCTAAATATAGTTTCTAGAAGTAAAAAGAAAAAGAAAACTTTGCAAGCTGGGGGTAAGCAGTTATTTCCTAAGATACAGGAAGCCCTATTAATAAAAAAACAAAACAAAAAAACCTTGGATAAAAGGTCTTCACAAATTAAAATATTCTGTGTATCAAGAAATAACATTAAGAAAGTTAAAAACTAAACTACAACCTGGAAATAAAAATTAAAATGTAAGTAAAGAGAATTTGTATAAAGCATTACTAAAGTATTAAATATTGTAAAATGGGAGCAAACGACAAGTTTATGCAAAGGTGCTCAAGATATAAGACATCAGAGGAACACAGATTACTCACAGTGAGAGCCATTTCATACTGACCAGAGCAACTGACTCCAGCAGTTACAGGGAGGTTCAGCACCGCCCTTCCTGTCTATTGACGGTGACAGGGCGATATAACCCGTACAGCACTCAGGAGAAGTGTGGGTATTTCTTATCAAGTTAAGTACAGATGCCTTGTTACAAGTGGGAGAGCATCAGTATTACCCCCCTACGAATGACTAATCTACTCTTTCAAACTATCCAAAGACCAAAAAAGAGTCATAAAAATATGTATACGACCTATAGCTCTACTCATAATAGCCAAAACTAGAAGCAGCTCCTGTGCCCACCAGAGGGGACTCAACACACAGTAGCATCGTCACACGGAGCAGAAACCGCTGATAGGCGAACTCACGTTTGCAAGTCTCCAAGACATTGGGCAGGGCAAGGACAAGGACAGGGACACCAGCTAAATGCTGCCACCACACTGTCTATAGAAAGCTTAGCAAGAGAGAAAATCTGCGGTGAGAGGACCAAGTGAATCAGTTATGCAATGGAGATTTAGAGGAACTGCTGAGACACCCGGAAGCCTTCTGGGTGACAAAAAGTTCCCACATCCTCTCTAGGGCACTACTGACTTAACTTGACAACACACTTCACAGAACTCATCCAATCATAATACACGCGATATATACCTCTCACTACAAATATATTTATCTCAAAGGAAAAAAATTTAAATAGCTTACGAAAATTTCAACACTCAGGAGAAAATCACTTTTGAAAGTCCCCAAGACAACTTTTTAAAAAAACATTTAAATTGGGGCTAATGAGACCCAATTTTAGAAGTAAGAACTCAAGTGCTACCAAATTTATCAGCACAATGCTGTTCTGAGGCTAAAAGTGTCTCTGAATTGCAAAGGCCTCCACAAGGCCTGTTTCCCTCACTCGGACTGGGCTCCCAATGCCACAGAGCTCTTCAAACAAAGTGACAGTCAGATTTAAGTAAATAGAAAAGGACTAACTGGAAATGACAGAACATTCCAGATCCAGAAGAAGAAGGTGCCATACCTGTTGGGAGAGGGATGTAGATCCTTTTTTCAAGTCTCCTTCGCAAAGCTTCATCAATGTCCCATGGGAAGTTAGTGGCAGCCAGAACCATCACCATTTTGGACGGATCGTCATTTTCTAAGGCTCCTCCGACTCCTGGGCACAGGGAGCAGGGAAAGGGCTATCAGAGCTCTGCGGCCACCTCACCCCTTCTTGCCTCTCTAAGTGCTAGCTCTTGGTGGAGCCTTGGTGAAGCAATTTCAGCATCTCTGTGACCTTGGTAGAGTAGCAAAACCAGACACCAACACAGAACAAAACAACGGAGCTAAAGAATTGACGCCCAGGGCAGGGTCACCCGTTTTATGTAAGAAAATAGTTCACATGGTTTCTGAAAGTTCAAAATGGCTTCTCTCAGTTCTTTAACGTTCCACTACAGATTGCTCCCCCACAGCTCTCTTTTCTTAGTTTGGGTTTAATTTAGTTGGCTTTCTCAGGCAGCAAGAACAGGTGACATACTGCATAGTGTTTTAGGATCAGAACAACCAAAGGTGTGTGTGCACCAGCTGCTTCTTCCCAGTTAAAATTATAGGATCGAAAAGTTTATTCAGCAGTGCACACTTTCAATCCCAGCACTCAGGAGGCAGAGGTGGGAGAATCTCTGTGAGTTCAAGGCCAGCCTGGTTTATGTACTGAGTACTAGAACAGCAAGATCTACAAGATAAAGAGAACCTGTCTCAAAAAACTAAAATAAAATAAAAAATGTTTGAGAGTGCACAACTAGCTCTGGGCAATGCACAGTGAAATATTATTCATATTTAAACTCATATACATGATTGTTTATCAAAGTAGTATATTTGAGCAACCCAGTTCAACATGCATAATAAATAAATCATCATTAAATGTCTCTTTAAATCATTCTTATGAGGAATAAATCTCTCCAACTAGCAAGCAATCATGATATTGTTCAATGAAATCCTGCTGGCTAAATGTGTATTCAGTGATGCTCTGGCCTCAATATTAAACACTGACTCTGAAACCATAAGCAACAAGCTTTCTTCTATAAGATGCCTTGGTCATGATGTCTCTTCATAGCAAGAAAACAGTGATCACAACACTGAGTCCACAGCGGGTGGATGATTAGAAACAACACTTGCTGGATATTTTAGACACATTTTTGGCTTTTCTTGTGGATTGCTTGAACTGCCTGTTGTCTATCACACAACTACCAGATTGAGTTGTGTCTAAAGGGCTAAGCCCCTAACTCTTCTTTCTCCATGGCTTCCCAAATGTTTCTCCTCTTTGTCTGGACAATTCTAACCGAGCATCAAAGCCCCTCTGATTGCAGTGTTGCAGCTCTCCCGCCTGCCACAGTGATTCCTACACCTCAGAGGGACAGCTGTCTGCCTCTGGTGTAGCAGTTGGTCACAAAGGTTTTGATCTCAAGACCTTTGATGCTCTTTTAAAAATTCTAAAGAGCTATCACGGCAGGGAGTATGTCTATCAGGATTTTCCATTAGAAACCAAAACACAGAAAGGCTGGGGTGTTGGCTCAGTGATGTTTGCCTATCAGACACAAGGTTCCAAGTTCCAGCCCCAGCATCTTAAGTAGATAGATGACTGACTGATAGGTAGGAAGGAAGGAAGGACAGACAGATAGACAGGATACAGAATGTTCAAAGTATTAATTCATTGTAAAAATAAGAGTCCTTGACTCATCAAATTAAGATAAATGATATATTTTATGAAAAATAAACATAGTTTTCAAAATCTCCCAAGTCTTAGAAGAATCCTATTGTTTTGCTTTTATTTTTCCAGACAGGGTTTCTCTATGGAGCCCTGGCAGTCCTGGAACTCACTCTGTAGACCACACTGGCCTCAAACTCAGAGATCCTCCTGCCCCTGCCTCCTGGATGCTGGGATGGCATGTGGGAATGTTTCAAATATAATAAAAACAGTCTGAGATATCGGAGGACAGATCCACCTCCTCCAGTCTTTGCTTGTTTGTTCTGGTTTTTTCCAGACAGAGTTCTCTGTGTAGCAGTCCTGGGTGTCCTGGAACTTGCTCTGAAGACCAGGCTGGCTTTTTCTCTTGTGTCTGTTTCCCAAGTGCTGGGACTAATAGTATGTGTCATGGCTTCTTCTGCCTACTTTGTCTTTCTATGCCTGCCTTAAATACCTTCTTTGCTCAGTTAAGGCTTGGTACCACCACTGCCTGCCTAGGAGCCTGGAACTCCTTCTGTAAACTAAGATGACCTCAATTCAGACTGGATTATGGGTGTAGGTCACCACTCCCGGGATACTCCCTGTGCTGGGATTAAAGGTGTGAGTTATCACCGGCTGATCCTCCTAGACTGACTGTGGGTAGATCCCTCGGATATCTCAGGCTGTTTTTATTAAATCTGAAACATATCCCCCACGCCGGCCTAGAATGGTACAGGGTCTGGGTAAATAAGAGAACAACTGCATTCTCCCATATGCTTCTGCTTTGTTCTTTGGACTCTCTCAGCTCTTGTGGACCCTAGAATACTCTGCTATACACTTGTAAGGATTAAAGCAACACCAGCAAGTGTGCCTTGATGTTATTATAGAAACTATAGAGCCCTCATAGAGCCCTCCAGTGGTCTCAAAGTGCAGGGACTCCCTCCCAGTCACACCTTCAGAACCTTGGCTCTTCCAGAAAACTGCTTGTCCAGAGTAGACCTATGCGTCATAACCTAGAACCTGGACTGGTCCATGGTTCACTGTGAGTATTCAATGAGAACTTTAAGACCCGTGATGGGTGGGTAGATGAGCAAGTGTTTAAAACTAAATCACAGCTGCCTCCTGATCCGCTCACTGAGGACTTACGAAGCACGAGTCCAGACATGGCTGAAAGGGAGTGACCGTGGGGACAGTCTTTAAATGTCAGTTACCATCCATCTGGACAAGGAGCTCAGACTTGACTCTGCGACTTGCTTCATGCTCATCAGATGTTCCTCTTCGACTGCAGATAGAATCTATCTCATCAATGAAGATCGTGGTCGGGGCATAGAACCTAGCCTTGGGGAAAACATTGTAAAAGAATCACTCCATGATCTCATAGAGAACTCTGGATTTTTAAGTAACTTTAATCTTTCATTCCAAAATAGTGGCAAATGAAAGCTACAATTTTTGTTTATTGAAGGCTACTACTATCCTGTCACTGACAATCACTTCAGGAAAAAGCAATCTGAAAAGAAAACTTACATAGTTGGTGATGCTGGGTGAAAGATACAAAGAGATCCATTATTATTTTTTCTACTTTTTATTTATTATTATTTTGAGACAGATTTCACTGCATAGCTCTGACTGGGCCTGGAACTGGCTATGTAGACCAGACTGGCCTCAAACTCTGTGATCCACCTGTCAGCCTCCCAAGACATGTGCTATGACACCTGGCAAGTCTTTCTAGTTTTATAATGAGAAATTTCCACCATTGGGGAAAAAAAGACCTTATTGGAAGCAATTTTAAATACATCAATATCATCTAACAACAGATCTGTCTCTAGCTGGTTTTAAAAGTCTTCCATCCACCAGTGCACTACATCCAAAATGCCAGCCACCCTCATTGGCAGGATGCCAAAGGGCCTTTTTGTTTTCATCTTAAAGAGGAAGATATGTTGACGACACACCAAGTATCGCACAAAATCCACTACCACTAATATTCCACGGGTAGTACAATACACCACACTGCACTTTCAGGAGCTCATAAGCTGCACAGACCTGGATATGAGGAATCGAAGGCTGAGACAGACAAACAGCACTTGGAAACTCAAATCCAACACACTTACCATTTCAAACAACAGACGGACCAACTTCTCAGATTCGCCTCTGTACTTAGATGTCAGTGTAGATGAGGAGACGTTGAAAAAGGTTGTCCCACATTCTGTGGCAACCGCTTTAGCGAGCATAGTCTTCCCTGTCCCTGGA
The DNA here is from genome assembly GCA_033318265.1 of Phyllotis vaccarum. NCBI lineage: Eukaryota > Metazoa > Chordata > Mammalia > Rodentia > Cricetidae > Phyllotis > Phyllotis vaccarum. The sequence continues at coordinate 138,211,361 of JARWLC010000009.1, read as the reverse complement.
GGTCCAACCATCAGCACACCCTAAAATTCAAAGGTGGATAAAGCAACACACTAGATGTGAATGTTCTCCAGAAACTATTATCAATTGATTGTGCTGGTGTACATGGAGATCCCCAGCAAAATAGAAAAACGCGGTTGTCATGGTGAGATCGGTGCATTTAACAAGAGCAACAAGAAAATGATAAAAGGGATTTCTCCAGGTGTTTGGGGTCTGAAGTGGCTGGGGATACGCTCGCTGAAGACAGGCTGAGCAGGCCTGGTGGCTCATGTCCATAACTCTAACACATGGACATTGTACATGGCATGTTCAGAAACTGAGGCTAGCTGGGATGACAGGGGAGACTCTGCCTGGTAAAACAAAAGGTAAGGAGGGAAAGAGGAAGAGAAAACAAGAGCCCCCTCATGCACTCAGAAGGAATCTTTCTTGACCCCAAGAAGAGACAATCCTGTAATCCTATAATCTACAATGACCCTTCTGGGGCTGGGAAGATGGCTCAGTGGTAAGACCTGACCTCAGTTCCCGGCACCCACATAAGGCATCTCACAATCACCTTTACCCCCAGCTCTGGGGATCCAATGCCCTCTTCTGGCCTCTGGAGGTACCAGCACTCATATGTGCATGCCCATACACAGACACACAAAGACACATAATTTAATTTGCTAATATTTTATTTATAGAGACATCAGAACCCCTTAAAATTAACCTTGAGGTCAGCAACTGAAACACATGACTTTGAAGATGGTGGCTTCACTGCTCTAAGCCCATCTCTCCTGCTGTGCGGTTGTGGCACATCTCAACTACAAATTCACACCCAGGTGTGGAGGGGAACCTGAGCTGTCCTATCTACCCATGGTGCTAACACACAGGTCCACAGCAGTGCAGCCCTTCCTTTGTAAGCACCCCCACTTCAAGACTTTCAAACATACTCACCTTCCACGGCCTTCTAATCCCTTTGAAAAAGTCAGGCATCCACATGGGAAGGACGACAGCTTCCCGGAGCAACTTCTTAGCTTCCTCCAGATCTGCTATGTCATCCCTTTGAGAGAACAGTTGCACACTTACTCAAGGGACACCTCTGATTTACGGTCAAAGCTAATTACTTTAATTCATTTACTTACAAAATCATTCTTATAGTAAGACTGTATTCTATTTCTTACTATTAAAAAATTATGAGTGAAAACATACTGGGTTATTAGTTAGAACACTTTATGCAGTTAGCATACTTTGTCCACATGTCAACAACATATTAACATGTAAAGTTTCCTTTGTTGGGCTCTGAAAGAACTGTCATTACAGGCAAAGGCATTATCAGGAGATGGGGAGGGAGCAGACCATAGCAACATGCCTTTATGATCTGTTTACTTCTCTATATAACTCAAGACTCTCACCAGTGAATGCTAGGGTTCCTAGACACAATGTCCCTCTCCAGGGCTTCTACCAGATCCTTATCGTATCCAGCACCATCAAATTTGGGGATTTCTCCATCACTCACACCATCTTGCATATTTTTCCTTCCCTAGAGGTATGAATTAAAAGTTATGGTCAGTAACAAAATAACTTTAATTGATATCATTAAGTTTTCAACATATAATGTGGCTGTGTGTGCATGTATATACATGTGTGTACATGTATATATGTGTATATGTGCATGTGTGTCTGTGTGCTTATGTATTTGTGAATGCATAGAGCAGAGGCCAGGGATGAAATTCAGAGCCTATAGAAGCTGGGAAAGCACCCTAGTACTGAGCTACATTCCCAGCTCACAGTAATCTCTTTAAAAATATGTTCTTATGAAGGGTGTGACAATGCACACTTTTAATCCCAGCACTTGAGAGGTGGAAGTAGGTGGATTTATGTGAGTTCTAGCCCAGTCTGGTCTACAGAATGAGTTCCAGGACAGCCAGGGATACACAGAGAAACTCTGTCTCAAAAAAATACTTTTCTTAATATTTAAAATAGTATCTTCTGGTTGCTTAGATGCTATCATCCTACCGTTTAATTAATCCTCACATCTACGTTCTTTGGGGACAATTACAGGTAGGACTTCACTAACCCTTACTGGATCCAACGGTCTGGAGAAGCCTGCCTCTGACTCACTGGACATGAAGGATTTGCCCCTCTGCTAGGAAACCGACAACTGACGTGCAAGAATAAAAATTACCAAGCACTTGCCTCAGGACAGAATCTCACACTATATCTCATTCGACATATAAGCCCAATACCACAGACTGATTTTCCTTTTTTATGGATGAGAAAAATGGGCCCAGAAAGGTCAAGTAGCTAAACTCTTCTCAGCCTCTGACCAAGTGTAAAGGCTCAGACTCGACTCACCAGCAAATGTCAGGGCAGAAAATGGAGCTTAGGCCTTCCTGTCTTCCTAAGGCAACACCTATCTCACAACTGACTGAGTTGCTTAACGTTCAGTGCAGGTCCCCAGGCAGCCAGTACAGAGCTCCAGTAAGATGGACCTGGCAGTTGTCCTGCAATCCAGAGCTTCCCCTTGCCACTGTAGGTCACCACTGGGGACTCAGTGGTCTCCTTCAGTGCAGCTTCTCTGGGACCCATCCAGTGCTGAGGAGATGAATGTGGAAATACTATTAGAGATCTTGACCACAACTGCTTTAATGAGTAGAGCCATGGCCCTTTCCAGAGCATTGGCCCCCTTTCCATCTCATCTAAAAGGGAAAGGGTCCCAATGAAGAGACCACAGAACATGATGGGCTTCTCAGATTCTGCTGCAGAGATAAACAGAAAGGCACAGCCAGTACCAAGGGGGGACCAAAAGGCTCCCTTGGCAGACACTCTGGATCTCTGAGCCACTAGGTAAATAGCCAAACAGGGTTCTGGTGACCTGATCACAAAGATTTACTCACTTGGACACTGTAACAGCAAGCCTGGGATCAATGTTTAGTAATGCCCTTGCAGTTCAATAGCATATATTAAAACTGACTCTACTAAAATGAGCCAGCTTTTGGCATACTGATTCAATGAACAACCTCAACAAATCCAAACCAAGCTCTGCCTCAGATCACATTTTATGACATGGTTAGGCCACGGCTATGAGCCACATTCGAGCTAATCCCTGGGAACGCTGTGATCATTTTAGAGAACTCTAGAAACAAAGCAGCAACAGGCAGCAACAGAAACCAGCCTATCTGGCTCCTACCAAGCTTCACAGGCCTCTGTAATGTGAGACTTGCCAGATTAAAATTAAGTTCCAATTTTACTTTCACATGAATGTCCACATGACAGGGAGACTTGTCACACACCAAAAGGAAGGAAATGCCCTGTCTCTATCTCAAAGAAACAGGAATCATGGCTTCTAAGGAAGTAGCTATGAGCAGTGATCACATAGCTTATCTGAGTGTGGTTTTCAGGGCAGGAGATGAAGAAGCACAGTGTCACCCTCACTGAGCATCTAGTGGGGGGGGGGGGTGGATTAGCATAATGTGACCTGCATTGTAGATGGCCTTACCTGCCACTGTGGGGAAGAACACTGGGCTGCAGGAGAGGAACCACAGAGGTAAGAGCCTTTCACTACAGGGAAGAGAGGGTGTGAGTCACTGAAAGGACTGCCCAGGACATCCCCACAGAGATGAGATGAGCTCCCCAGTGAGGACCAAATCAATCAAGGTAGTGAGAGAAAAGTAAACCTAGTGAAGCCCAAATGACCATCAGTAAAAATGAACCACAACTGTCCTTATAACAAACACCAATTAGAATAGGGTAGGTGATATAAGTACCGGGTACTTCAGCAAAGGTGGCCAGTTATCTGCACTACTTTAATGAAATGGACAGTTTTCAAGCAATAAAACTAAGATTATCACTTGGGATGTTGTGACTTATATGTAATATTATGATGGAATGTCATAGGGTGACTTCAGGACTCTTTCCTTAGATTTGCGCACTAAATCATTAAGGTCAGAATTAGCAAGAATCTGGCAATGTGGAGGCTGGCATACCTTTTTTCCCCTTAAAACAAAATACTTAGCTTCTTTTTATTAATTTCTAAATTATTCAAATCAAGACAACTTCCTTAAGGATCTTTTGTGAGTAATATCTAGTCATTCTATCTGAAGAAAATGAGGCTCTATGTGATGAATTAAGTTATTTATAGCTCGCAGTCAATGATTGATACAGCTTGTCCCCAAATGCAAATAATACCTGCATTTGCCTTTGCAACTTCTCACAATGTGGGACTGAATAAGATCTAGTCAAGTACTAGTTTTGTACTGTCTACCGAAACCCTGTTGAATGAACTATACGAGAACTGATGACCGCATGATAAATGGCTTCCCGTGTCACGCCATATGGAGGAGGACTCCAGGAAACGTGTGCCACATAAACTGAAGAGATTCACCACACTCCAGGAGCAATGGCACCCGCCAGCTGCTCTGCTACTGCAGAGGAAGATCCGGGTCCAGTATGAAGCCACAGGAGAGGTGGATTTCAGATCAGCACAGGATTTTCTAGCAATGGCTTCTGCTCAACAAAGACACAGACTTTCCTGTGAGGCAGCGAATGATGTGCAACCATAAGAAGGTCTTGGCTGAACTCTAAGTGGCCTGAGCTTCCTTCTGTAATGCTGCTGCTTATCCCATGGCAGAAGCATGGTAAGTAGAGAACTGACCCTTCTCTACTGCCTGGCTTCAGTGGCCAAAAACCAGTGCAGAACTTCCTGAACGTTTTGTCATTTCTTTCCTTCCTCCTTCCTGCTTTTTCTCTTGGTGCTGAGGATCACACCCATGGCCTTGTAACTGCTGGGCAAGCGCTCTCAACAGAACTACATTCTCAGCCTCAATATTTTTTTAATTTTTACTGTGTGTGCATATGCTGAAGTTACCAAACCTGGGTCCTGTAGGAGAGCAATATGTGCTCTTATCCACTGCATATCTCTTCTGTAAGATGTGAATTTTGTATAATCTTTTTCATGCTGTTATTAGTCTCCACTTAACAGCTAACATCCACTCTGCTCACTGTGCCAGTGTCCTGGGAAGTAGCATGTATAGTCACTCTAAAAGAAGTAAAGAAGGCATTCTTCCTTCCCTCACAGATGAGAAAGCTGGAAACCAAAGTCAGCAGCCTATCTGAGCATGAATACAGCCTGGGTACTCCAGCTGCAGGCCAGTGCGGGTCACTTTGTTCACAGGGATACTGATGCATGTGGGGGCTGCTTCCAGCCCACAGCAGAAGTGGACACAGGAAATGTTAGACAAGTCCCCCAAACTGCAAGCCCACCACAGCCCTATTGTTTCACAAAGTAAAGCAGACAGATAAATGTAAAACAGCAGTTCCTGGTTTGGGTGCAGTGCCCTGCACTGTGCTATTGAGACACTGGAACAACATAATCCACAGCAAGCTGTGTGCCTTCCAACAGACATGCTCTTTACGTGGTGTTTGTCAGCACGTTTAGTGTGCCAGGCTCCATTCAATGAAGCAAACAGAGACCTGTGCCCTCATGAGGTTTAGGCTGAGGTCAGAGGGCACAGTCCACAAGTCAAACATAGTGAAGCATTCAGGATTAGAACATCCAGAGCAGATGCATCAAGTGGTTGTGCTCACAAGTTCCAAGAACAGGGGCAGCCAGAAGCCCCACAAGCAGTGGGCTGAGGGCACAAAGAGGTGACTGTGGCAGGCTATCCAGGGCTTAAAATTGGTGGGAGGGCACTGGCTGCTAATCTAAGGTGGGAAGGTAAAGGAAGGTTTTGAGCAGAGAACAGAATGTGAGCTGTGTCCTGGGCTGCAGAGGGCAAACAGACCAGGGCAATGGTTTCCCTGGGTTTTGCCTTACACCTCCTATAGTATACAGAATATCTAGCAGGAGTAGTGGATTCTGAAAAGGGAGAAAAAATTAAATATGGTTACTAATAATTCATATTCAATTTTCCTATTTAAAAAATACTACATTTAAACAAGAGCTCACAAACCCTTGGCAACTTGGTAGCCTTGAACTTAGGAAAAATGTGCTCAGGAAGAGCATATAAACCACAATCAAGAGGTTGGAGGGCCACTGAGTATGGTACAGGACGGACAGTAAAGGAGTTCACCCCGAGGAGAGCACACTGACGAGACAGACCCTTCCCATATCCTAAGAACTCATCCTTCTCAGGCTAAGATGATCATAAGTGGGAAAAGAAAACCAATATGGATCTTAAAAAGCTAGTGCCAACTCCTACATATGTATAATCCAGCCACAGTTACAGAGATAAAAATGTTGCAAGATTACAAAAATGAAACCCCACAGCACTACCCATTAGCTGCTGTAAGACTGAAAAATGGATGGATGGCTTAGCATCTGCAGGCCAGAATGAGAAAGACTGAAAGCACAACACTGACCAAAATATAGCCCGTACACATAGCAAACAGCTTCTAGTCCCTGATCCGAAATTATAGAGTATTTATAGAGTGCACCTTCAAAAGACCAACAGCATTGAATGCTGGTAACGGTGTGGGGACTGCAACTCCCGTCCTGCCAGTTACAGAGCATGCCATTCCATCCCCAGAGGGTACTCACTAAAAGTGGGTGCACATCCACAAAGAAGGAATACAAAATCTAAAATACCCAAACTGGGATATTCAACAGCTCCACACTAGACAACCCCAAAAGCAACCAACAAGGAAACACGCTATTGAACATAATAATATGTAACTACGAGAATAACTTACAGTATTTGTGAAAGCATGGAGAAATATCACGAGCATACATTAATCCGAAAGAAACAAGAATAAGAAATAAAGAAAAGGTAAAACCACAGATCTAGCGGGTGGCTGACTCCAAACAAGACTCTACTAACTGGGCATCATAAGACAGACGGGGAATTGGGGAGCGGCAGGGGCTGGGAGAGAGCAGGAGCACAGCGTCCAACTAACGAGGTGCCAGTGTTCTTCTTCATCTGGGATGGACACATTTATGACAAGAAACCTACAAGGGCTACTACAGAAATTGTTACTTTTTGGCTTATGATAGACAATTATTAAATTTTTAAGAACTTCATAAGCCAGTTGTAAAGCACAGCAAACACTAAAAACCAACCCTCACCAACAGCTTAGACTGTGTGTGTTAGAAAAAAAAATAACATTTAAAATGGCCTCATTTCCCGATGACCACTGTCTGTGCTAGAAACACTGCAGAGTAGACAATTGTCCATCTCATGTAGACACAGTTGAGTGAGATGCTGACCCTGTCCCAGTGGAATCAACTGTACCACAGAAGTCAGCAAGTGCTGTAAGCTCAGGCCCATCTTGTTGTTGTTGACTATCTACACTTTTTAAAGTGGAGGTAAAAATGTCAATTCGGAGTCAACTTAAAAGTATGCCATAGGAGGCTGGGGAGATGGCTCAGAGAATGTAACACACAGATCAAAGCAGGAATGTGGCTACCCACCACCCTGGGGAAAACCTGGGAATGGCAATGTACACTTGGAATCCCAGGAGAAGGCAGAGAGGCATGAGGACCCCAGAGCTTTCTGGCCAGTCAGGCTAGCCAACTAGAGCATGGAGTCAGCGTGAGACCCTCTGCAGTAGGCTTTCTTTTGGGCCACCAACTAGCACCCTAATCATGATCTGGAGACTTACAATTAGTTATGATCGCCTGCCCTTGGCTTATGCTTGTCTCACCAGCTCTTATAACTTAAATTACCCTGTTTCTTCTCACCTACGTTTAGCCTCGGGGCTTTCTTTCGCCTTTCTTTCCTTCTGTGTGTCCTATTCCATGTCTGGCTGACTCCAGGCTCTCCCCTTTGCCCTCTTCTCACATTTCTGATCCTAGTTAGTCTCTCTGCTGCCAGCCCCGCCTATCCTTCTACTGCCTCACTATTGGCTGTTCAGCTTTTCATTAGACCAATCAGGTGCCTTAGGCACGCAAAGCAACACATCTTTATATTGTTAAACAAATGCAGCAAAATCAAACGTATCACATCTTTACCTAAAATGATATTTCACACAACCCTCTTTCAAAAGATAAAGTGGAAAATGACAGAGACACCTGGTGTCAACCTCAGACCTCCATACACATATGCACTGGTGTTCACACGCATAAGCATACACCCTACAAATACACACACATATACACATATACCATGCACACACATGCACACATACACGTATGCCATCCCTGTTGTTTTACCTCTAAAAACACAGAAACCGAACATTCATCCAATATTTGAAAATTACCCTGTCAATATTGCACAAGTCACAGATGAATGAGTAAAATTCCAAGATGCTTTATTGTTCATGGCTTTACTTATCTTACTAATGAAAAATTATCAGCCAGCATTCACTCACGTCTATACTACTTCCTCCATCAATGCAATCACAGGTCAAACAGAGATTTGAGAGTGGGCCCAAATCAGTGAGAGCATTCTATGAAATCCATAAAGAACATTGGACAATTGCTATTTCTAAGTTATGGGCATATATCTGCATATGCCTTATGTTGATCATATCTGTAATGAACTCACATGTGAATGTATATGTGCATGAATTATATGTGAACATATATTTTTTCTAGCAAATAATTCTTAAACACACATCAGCACCCCATGTGAGATGCTCATTCATAAAATAACTCAATTATGATTTATGCATTCTCTTAACTCACTCTTCTGTGCATTCATCAGTCAATAGCATCAACACAATGCTCCAGTACCATTTCCCACAGCTCCTTAGTCCTGTCCCTTGAAGCTAACCATGAGAAGGAAACATTCGCCATGGCCATTTGCCATGTATGATGTAATGAGACAAAGCACTTTAGGCTGAATAACTGAGCAGTGAGTTCAGTGAGTGTAACTTGCCCTCTATTTAGAATTACATGTAGCCAGAATAATGGGCTCATGAAGGACACTGCTCATTAACCACAAATTAGCTAAGCCAATATGGCTATCCTAACGCATCTGAGAATCAGTGTTTTCTGACAAACTTATTTTTATTATAATAGAAAAACATTCCTTCTACTCCCTCATATTTATTTTTAGTATATCCTTTATAAATAATAAAAAGCCTTGTTATTTCTACATAAATCTCTGATTCTCAGGAATTATTAAGACTATAATTCATGGTCAATTAACTCCTGGTGAAAATGACCAGTGTCTCTCTTCTCATGACTAAGGATCCACATGCAGGTTCAAGTAGGGGCAACTTACATTTCTCAACATCTTCTATATTGACCCTAAGCTTAAATGACAAAATAGTAAATTCATTTTCCATGCGCTATTATCTGAACACATGGGGGGTTCCTCCGAATGTCACATCAAAACCCAGGCCCCAGTACCCTGCCATTAAGAAGTAGATGCCTTCAGCAGACACATCTGAGGTTCCACTGCTTATAAAATGACCTGGTGTTTTAGCAGAGCATCCCAAACAGTCTGATGCCTGGTACATTCAAATAATGCTAAGAGCTTGGCTTAGCTCTCTCCTCCTGCCACTCCTGTCAGCAATGAGAGATTGCAGATGTCACATGGGAGTTCTTTTTTTAAAGACAAATCTCACTATGTAACCCAATGGCACCAAACTGGACTATTCTGTCTCAGTCTCTTGTGTGTTGGCATTATAGACAGGTACACTTTATTGGTTTATATTTATGACTAACACAAAGTACATACGTAGTAAAAATGTACTAAATAAATTAAGGTACACACTGTCATTCCGACAATCCTGTGGCCCTCAGGATTAAAAAGAAACAGGGCTTTCCCACAAATCATTATACAAAATGACTGGTACTTACTTTAAAAACAGCACTTTAAGCTTAGATTTAGTCTGAAGCCTATCAGAAGTGTTTTTTTGTTTTGTTTTGTTTTGTTTTTTTAAGTGGGGGAAAAAATGTAACCTCTCACAAAATTTACCAGAATTGTTTTTTATAAAGTGTTTTCCTATGACAGAAAAATTAATGAAAATTAAAAAAAAAAAAGACAGAGAGAAAGAGAGAAGAAAAACACTTTGACACTGTTCACATCCTGATTTAAAACTCAGGTATAGAGTCACAGCCTTCTGAAGCCCAGTCCCACAGTCTCTTCAGATATGAACAGGAGGAGGGCTGTGCCCATAGATGGGATCCAATAACGCAGCACATGGCTTCCAACAGCCTTGTTGTCAGAGGCAACAAGGCCCGTGGTTCTATTGCTGCCACATGCCGTTCTATCACTCAACCCCACACACAAAGCTAAAAGACCAATAGACAAGGAACCCTTGACAAGACTTTGTTATAAATATCTTCCCCGGCTGAGCCATTTCATGACCCCAAATACATTCCTCTTATCTTCATTTTTTATACCTGTGAAGCTAAGTGTCTGGAATAGAGAAGGCTTTCAGAATTCTATAGACAAAGCAGTAAATCTACTAGACTATGTGACTACACAAGCATGTGTATATAACTAATTTTGTTTATTTTTGTGGTAGGATCTTAAGTTACTATATAGACTAGGTTGGCCTTGAACTATATAGGCCAGGTTGGCCTTGAACTCATAAAGATCTGTCTGCCTCTGCTTCCCAAGTGCTGAATTAAAGGCATGTTTTACCACACTGACCTAAAACTGGGATCTTAATGCAGAGACAGGTAGGAACCAACACAAAGGAACCAAAAGCAGATACACACTAGACCCTTTGCCTACTCATCACAAATATGCTTTAAACAGCTTTGTCAGGACACACCTCATGAGGCTGCAGACCAGCCCACTAGCCAAGGAGGAGCTCCTATAACTAAATGTTTATATGCTTACTTAACTAAATATTTTCAAGATAATTACTACCTTTATTATGGGCAATACAGTATGATTTTTCTGAACTATTTAATTTCATTTTTCAAGCCTGTTGTAACACACCAACCAAATGTTTTACAAAGGAGTCTATGATACCTTCCATCTTCATTTTCAAATCAGCCTGAGTCTAGGAAACGTGTCTCTGCTAAATTTTGAGTGTCTGTGATAACCAAACCAGAGATGACTACTCCTTCCAAGCTATCATGACACTTGCATGTTTGTTAATAGTAGTTCCTCTGGTTTCTGTGGTGACTCTGACTCATCCTCTTCTCCCTCCTCAACCCTGCAGAAGAACTAAGAGCGGCTGATTTCCCAGTGATCCTCTGAGTACTTAGCACGTCAATGGCAGTTATCAGAAACATTACAAATAAAAGGCGTTTATAACCTCCAAAGGAACTCGTCTGACATTCAACAACTATTGCTTGGTCGCCCTGACCTCAGTTTAAGAGTCACACTTAAAACCTAAGGTTTATTCCACTGCAGATTTCTTTTCTCAAATCCAATCCAGACTCTAATGGTGAGTGAAGGAAGGGGAAGGGAAAGTCTTCAGACTCCACCCTGGCTTCGAGAGGCTGGGAGCTCCCAAACCTTAGCTTCTTACTCTGAAAAGGGGCTGTCTCATGATATTCATGATGGTGCCCAGGCCATCCAGTAAACCCACAGCCAAGGTTACTCTGGTCTTCTTCCTTTTGTGTAATGCTGCCGCAAAAGGTCCACTTTACTAATACATCTATCTATATCGTGTGTGCATGTGCGTGTGTGTGTGTGTGTGTGTGTGTGTGTGTGTGTGTGTGTGCATGTGCGTGTATTAACTAAATATCTCTGTACCTATGTGTGCACATTTACTTTACTTTGGGGGATAATCTTTTTGAACACTGTGAAGATGTGTCTCTGCCTAAGGCACCTTCTGATTGGTTTAATAAAGAGCTGAATGGCCAATAGCTAGGCAGGAAAGGATAGGTGGGACTTCTAGGGAGATAGAGGAACTCAGAAAGAACCTGAGGTGCATGGATTTCATTATCAAGACTCAAATGGAGGAGAAGTAAAGAGCCACGTGGCAGAACACAGATTAATATAAATGGGTTGATTTAAGTTATAGGAGCTAGTTGAGAAAAAGTCTAAACTAAGGCCAAGCTTTCATAATTAATAAGAAGTTTCCATATCTTTATTTGGAAACTAGAGATCCAAAGAAAGTCCAAATACACTTTACTAAATACATCTATAACTGTGTGTGTGTGTGTGTGTGTGTGTGTGTGTGTGTGTGTATTTCACACGCATACATGTGCATTTCCTTTACTAAACACATCTATAATTGCATGTGTGTGTATGGTGTGCATTTACTATAAGTGGCCTTTGAAATATGAAGAAGACTTAGGTGCCAGGGCAAATTCAACAGCAGCTACAATGTCCACCAGAGCCCTGGGCTACAAGTGAGTAGGTGAGAGGCTCACCTTGTCGTCTCTCCCTCTTGCTCTGTAGTCCTTGTCCCTGCTTGCCGCTTTGTCGCCCTTTGATATGGGGTGTGCTCGGCCCACGAGTCCTCGGGCTCCGGCTCCCATGTCTTTCCTCAGAGGCCTCACTTCCCGGTTGGGACGTCTGATCTGAGGTGGGGCTCTGACAAAAGAAGGATAGCAAATAAGAATTAACCAAATACAAGCATTCCAACACCATGGGACTTAAGAAGCTGCCGGTTTTCCCTAACGTATAGTGGTTGTTACAACTGTTATATACAGGTGCCACATACGGAGCCATTTCTCTTCCAAAAGTAACTTCATCACCAACAGAGGGCGACACAGCTTGCAGCCACCTGTTAACCTTAGCAGCCAGGCTCTATCTACTGTCTTAAATCAAGACTAGTTAGCTTAGAAAAACTAAAACCTTGTCATTAAAGGACAGGATCTAAAACCACAACCATTTGCATAGTTTAAATGTTTTCTCTTTACAACCAAGATGACCTTCTCCACTTATGCTGGAAAAGTCAGCATTTCACTAAGCAAGTTACAAATGGTAGGGTTCGGCACTGACTTTGTCTTATAAACAAAGCATTTACATGGGAAAACACTATCCATGCCTTGCAGGTGTGATTGGTCACTTTAAGAACCCAAAGATGAACTAATACCTCAGAGCAGCACACTTGTCATACAGTGCAGCGCCCACCGTCCTACACTGACCTCAGTCTCTCTATCACTTCCTACTTCACCTGTGGTGGTGCAGATCCCTGGGGGAGGCTGCTTCTTCTCTCAGCACCACGCTTACTGTCCCTCTAGGCCCGCGGGCTGTGTGTACTTTCCTAACGTCTTCATTAGCACCTATTAATTATATAACTAATGGCTAATTTGACATTTTCACACATGTACATAATGTACTATAATCGCACTCACCCTCATTAATCACCCTCTTGCTCTCCACCCACTCCCACTAACCCTCCCTCCCTCTCTCCCTCCCTCTCCCCCCCCCCCATAAAAGAGAGGGTTGGTCACAGGAGCATGCGCACCTGACCAATGGCTACCCTACTAAAAAGGCCCTATGAGCACCTCCGTCCATGACGGGGCCAAAGGGGCAATCTTGTGCACATAATCACAGCTGTTATGAGTTCAAGGGCACAACAAGCCCTGCCACACCTGGAAGTGAGCATTCTGAGTGCCCTTCCTTCCAGCTCTTACGAGGTACCCTGCAGGCTTGGTGCTTTAATTCATCTACTCAAAAGAGTTTCCTTCCTGGCATCACACAGAAGGAGGCACAATAATAGCAAATTTGGCAAGACAGGAAAACTGACGATGATCCACACACTCAGGGAAAATGATAAAGTCCTAGAATGTCACAGTTCTACTACAATGCTATGGTTTAATGTAAAATGATTCCCATGGTTACAGGTCTCACTTGGTCTCTGGCTAGTGGAACAGCTTTGGAAGGCTGTGGACCTTTAAGAGTGAGGCCAGGCTGATGGAATGGGTTGACGGGGTAGAGTGCCATCTCTGCTTCTTGATCAGCCAGATGGCCAGCTGCCTCCCACTCTGCCCACCTGCACTGCCTCCCACTGCCATGCCTTTGCTTTCATAATGAAGTGAAATCTCCAGAAACCCGGGTCAAAATAAGCCTGTCCCCATTAGATTGTCACAGCAGTGAGAAAAGTCATTACTGCAGAAAGCATGTTCATATTGTTGGGCCCTGCTGAGAACCACACAGTTGCCTATTGGGATATTCACACTGACATCTCAATCCTCGGTGTAATCCAGCTCAACATCTATTCAACTGTCATTTTATAGCATCAGTGTGATGAGAAAGGAACTAGGAAAGAGTTCACAGCAAAATGACCAGAAGACATGTTGGATATTGAAGTTTGTCACATTATTGGTTCTAGGGCATTCTTAGCTTAAACATTCTGTCAATGAAATAAAAATGTGAAGGGACCGGTGAAGAACTACCAATGATAAGCTGCTCTTTAGAGTCCTGTGGGCTTGGTACGGAGCTCAGGAGAATGCCTGCCCTGCGTGCTCTAAGCCTTTCAGCAGCTCAGTGAGAGAGAGAGGCCTGCTTTTCTTAGGGTTCTGTTTTGAGGAAGAGACAGACTATGGTCAAGTGCAGTTCACCTTCTATATTTATGTATTTGTGCATGCAGAAATGCCTTTCCTGTATCCGCCATGGCCATCGGCAAAGAAACTAAATTGAGACTATCCCTCCACTCAGCACACATCAAGTGTCTCCTTTTGCTAGCAGCCACAGTGCTGTAAGGACTGTCATGGTCTAGCTGTTTAAGACTACTCCAGCACGAAGTCCCTGTTCACCTCCAGCAAGGCCAGCCCTTACAGCTGCGTGCAGGCTCCCGCAGTTGCTGGATCTGCCCATGAGACCTTGCCATGAATTCTGAGCCAGCCCTGACTCCTACAACAGTTCGCCTTGTGTACACATCTGGCTTGGTAAGCTATGTCATAAGAGTCCTTCTAAGCTGGTTCCCAGGCTGCCTCCCAGGGGCCACCATGGAGCTTGTCCTGCCGTGCCCTATTCTGACTGGCTCATAGTGGGCCTGAATGAAGTGCTCAACAAACTATAGGTGGCATTTGTGGCAAGTCCCACGTCTAGTGGGAAGTACGCATGTGCTCTCTACATCTTCGGTTCCACCTCACTGCAGCTGGATATCACATGTATAACAGACTCTGCCAATGTCCCAAAGGACACCCTTGATTCCGTTCTGTACTACTTCTTTGTCTCTTGCCACATCACTGCACAATGTCATGCCTTACTGTGAGGGGCTCTGTGACAGCTTCCAGGCTGTGTAAACAACAAACTCATGAGGCTTCTTTAAAAAGAGGCTTTAGTGGGGCTGCACAGCACCCCTGACCTCGGCCCTGATGGCCAGAGACTGACACTGTACTAGCATGCAGCTTTTCAAACACAGAGAGCAACTAGTTAATCATCAGAGCATCATGAATAAATACCAGCTTAGTGTTCTGTACTGAACTGCCATTCAAGAGCAGCAGGAGAGAGAGACTCAAATAAAAACTGATAGTTTACCACTAATGAGACCTTCACTGCAAGAACCACTATATACACTATATCAGCAAGGACACTCCTTCAAGAAATGCTTCTGGAATGCCTTTACTGTGCCACACATCCTTCCTGGTGCTGCCGAGGCAGCAGTGATCAAGTGCAAGGCCCCAGCTCTTCAGATCACATGACTTGGGTGGTAGCAGTAAGTACAAAGGAATCTCCGAGTCATCTGATAAAGACAGGTAGGGTGTCGGCCATTGGAGAGCCAGGTGGAAGCTGCAAACCTGGGTCCATAAACCCTGCTGTGCCAGGCTGCTCTTCACACTCTCCGAGCATTCTCACAAGCACCGCATGGGGCAGCTGCCACACTGATTTCAACTACAGAGAACAAAATGGAGGGCAACGCTGGCTAGCTTGTCCCCAGAGCCTCAGTGGCCACTCAGGTGGCAGAGCTAAGAGGCCACATCCTCTACCCTCAAAGCTGGCAAGTGGTCTGTGCAAAAGCAGCAGCCTTCCTAGAGTAGATGCCACATGGCAAGGACCTTACTCTCGCTTGTTGATATCCAGAGGGTCCCGGTGAGGTCAAGAGCACAGGAGCTGGGGCCAGAGCAGAAGAGGATGCAGTCACAAAAACAACAGCGGGGTCACGTAAAAGCCACAGAAGCTAGCAGAGGGAAGAGTTCCACCCTAGTTCTGCAGGGACTGGGATGCGGGGTTCCTTCTAAGTAAAGGAGGTAGAACAGTGGACAGCCACTGCCAGGGACAGGACAGCAAGGCCGAGACTTCAATCCAATGTAAGCGTGTTGTGGTTTCCTTCACATATGCTTGCTATCTTGTCTTTACTCCTTCATTTGTCTCTAAGTTACCATGTCTCCTTTCAGTTGTCTTTCCTAAACCACAGAAATACCAAGTTTAGGGGGCTGGAGAGATGTCTCGGTGGTTAAGAGAACTACTCTTGCAAAGAACTTGGGTTAGATTTCCAGCACCCACATGGCAGCTAACAACCATCTATAACTTCAGTTCCAGGGGATCTAATGCCCTCTTCCGGACTCCACAGGTACAAGGCACACATGTGGTTCACAGACATACATGCAGGCAAACCAATTACACACATAAAATAAATCTTAATATATATATTTAGGCACTAATTGTAGTAAATACCTAGAATTCGAAACGCGTCCAGCCAAAGAAACCCACCCTGGCTTTGAAACCAAAGTCAGTGAAAGAAAACCCACCCTAGATCTAAGACCTGAGCCAGTGAAATCTTTTATCCCTAACTCAGAACCAAAAAGAAATGTGCCTTGACTCTGAAACCAGCACCAAAGAAATACACTTTGGCCCTAGAATCAGAGCCAGTGAAAGAAATGTGCCCTGGCCCTGAAATTAGAGCCCAAACGCCAAAAAGAGAGGGGGGGGGGGGATTTCAGCCCTGAAACCAAAATCAAATCAGGGTAAAAAGGTATAAAATCCAACCAATCCCTACCTTGGAAGTCTCCTCAGATAGCTTCCTCCCCTAAGAAGCCCACAGCCCTTTCCCCGCCCACCTGGGCTGAGGAAGCCACCCTCTCTTGGACCCTCCCAATAAATCTTTTGAATGAGGTTTGGGTGAAAATCTTTGACCAGACCATTTTTGCCAGAGCAAAGGAGTCTGGGAGACAGAGATGAGCTGAGGGAGCTAAGCTGTAACAATGTAGCCGCTCAGGCCATCTTCTCTGGCTGGGCCAGTTGTTACATTCCCTGAACAGAGAGCAATGAGCAGTGGAGCAGAAGTAAAGCCTTCCCCAGCCGAGTAGAGTTGTTAGACTCTGGGAAACTGGAGCAGTACTGTAGCAACTTCACTGGGGAGGCCCTCCCTTGCTGGAGCAGAGCTGTTAACACTGGGGAAGCCTTTCCATGAAACAGGGCTGTAAACTGCTACCTAGACTTACACTGTACACTGGCTCCCAACTGCCTGAATACTTTCCATCTGAGCTGCACAAATACCTACAACTACTATATTTTGTAGCAGGAGACAGATGTTTCTTACAGAAAGCTTTATGTAAGAGGAATTATCAAACTATAAAAATCAACAAAGCCCAACAGAATGCACCCTCCTTCACAGTCTTCCTGGCTATTACCTCCTGTGTAGTGACAGCAGTACCAGCAGGAGGGAGCCTTCTCTACACTGCCACCCTGTGCAAGCGAGCTTTCTGACCCCAGTGCATCAGCACCATCTCTCCTGAGGCTGAAGGGACCAGCTCTGAAGCAGTGCTTCTCACCAAAGCGTCATCTTCCTGCCACAGCCTCCAGCATGTGCTCCTCCTCTGTAAGTAACTAAGGGACTCCTGGACTCCCTGACAGTGAGACTAGCTGAGGGAACTGGAGATCCACTGTCTCCACCCTGACCCCAGCCTGTCACTCTCAGCCATCTACTCTAACTGTGCACATGTGGTACGAGCCTGGAATCTCAGACCTGGAAAAACAGAGGCAGGCCGACCATGAGTCTGAGACCAGCCCAGGCTTCACAGCAGATTATGTTTCAAATATCCAAATAAAATTTTAGGATGTGTGTTTTTCAAGATGTGCAGTGAGCTGCGGGTGAGCTCACACTGGTAAATTTCATCTGATTCCCAGCCCTGTCCTACAGTGGCTGTGTGCATGGGAGGTTATGAAGAGTAAATTATAAGCCAGGTAAAGAACTCAGTAAACGTCATTTATTATTGAGATTAACCATTCCTGATACCTACCCTCTCCTCACAATCTGAGATCAGAGGCCATCCCATATTCCAGGAGATAATATAATTCCAGAATGGGAAGGAAATGGGTGCAAATCCAACCTGGCACCAGTGTCAGGCAATAACCTACTACTGCATCATATGAAGAACATCCTTAAAATGTGTCTGTGCCTCAGCTGACATTCTCAGGTAACTACCATTATCCTCCCAGTCTGTTCTTACCTCTAACTCCTAGTCAATAGCTTGGTCTAGATACTCAATTATCTAGGCCCATTTTTCTCTCATTCTATCTCATTAGTCACTAAGTTTAGTCCATTTTACCCAGCATGCTCTCACACCCACCTACAAGACCAAATGCTTCCAGGTCAGGGACCATATCCTTTGTGCATTCAATCCGGTGTGCATCGGACCTGGTGCAAAGCTTGGCAGGTAAGAGAAGCCAGTATCCCTGAGGCCAAGCTCTGTGGGTTAGTCATTGCCATCATACTGCCTGCAGGGCCTGGCACATGGCGGAGATTTACGGAGCCTATGACAGATGGATCCTGAAGTGCTCTTCCTCCTGAGGAAGGTGCAGGGCCACAAAGCCATCTCACTGTGCACATCTCCCAAAGGGTAAGGCTGGAGGATGACTGGGTCAGTGCTGCTGCAAACTACCCCTTCATGCCCTTATGCCAGGAAAACAACCGAGTCAGAGCAGAGGTAAAGGACTTACTAAAGGGAAACGGTAGTTTTCTCTCTCAGTACCTGACTGGCCTTAACTGAACCTTGTCATTATTAACTGGGCTTTTTGTTTTGTTTTTAATGCTGACCGTTACTTACGTTAGCAGGGAATCCAGAGAAATGTGCTAAAGTCTAAGGTTAGTTAAGTCTCTAAGAACTCAGCAGGGACTTAAAGAAAACCAGTCTCCTGAGTGTATAAGGAGACACATTACACTATCTCCCCAAGCTCATGTGCACATGCATGGACGGATGGGGACACACAAACACACCCCTACAGAAGCCAGAGGTCAAGTGTATTCCTCAATAGCTCACTGACTGAGTGAGGTCAGCTGGCCAGTAAGACCCAGGGATCTCCCAGCACTGGAAAAACTACTTCCTCTGTGCCCAGCTTTTATGTGGATGCTGGGGACCCAATCTCATGTCATCATCCTTACAAAGCAAGCCCTCTGAACAACAGGCTGTCTCCCCAGCCCCTCCCTCCAGGTCTTGATGAAATAACGTTAGGTCTATAATCAGGCCTTAATAACAAAACTACCCATACAGGACAAACCAAATGATTAATCCTGGACATCTAGCATACATGAAAGTGACCACACTAGCCACTTGTACTATATACTTGAATTTTTGTGTTCTTACTACAAAAAGAAAAAAAAAAAAAGGCAAATTATGTGAGGTGAGGTGAGTTTAACTGTAGTCATTATTTCACAGTCTAATCCAATCACTAAGTTGAACATCTTTTTTTTCAGTATTTATTTTATTTGCATTGGTATTTTTCCTGCATGCATGTCTATGTGAAGGTGTCAGATCTTGGAGTTACAGAGGGTTGTGAGATGCCATGTGGGTGCTAGGAATTGAATTCCAGACCTCAGTCAGTGCTCTTAACCACTGAGCCAACTCTCCTAAATTGAATATCTTAAATACAAATTCCACTTCAGTGTGGCTAGAAAAAAGATCTATCATATTAACTTTTTAAGATGAATAGAGAATATTTAAGGGCTAGAGCAGTGGATCTAAGGGGAACACTTGCTATATAAGCGAGAGGATTTGAGGTTGAATCCCATGCAAACTGTTGTGTATGGCTCCATGAATGCCTGCAACTGTCATGTGAGTAACAGATTCAGGAGACAGGAGGATCACTGGACTTGCCGACCTCCAGCCCAGCTCAGGCTGCAGTGAAAGATCTTGTCTCCAAGGAATAAGACAGAATGATAGAGCAGTGACCTCTTCTCACCTCTGTATTTGCACATGCACTCTGACACGCACACACACTCACACATACACAGACATTCACGTGAACACTCACACACACACATTCACACTCACACATGCACACACCACTCACACATATACACAAAAAGAAAAAAATGTATTTTACTGACTATATGCCATGCCAAATATTGTTCCAGTTACAGACAACCTTAGATTCAGTCAAAGACCTCACAAGGAGAAATCACCTTGTTAAAGAGAATGTACTTAGTAAGACTAGATGTAAAATATAATCAGAATCATTTTAGTAACAGAAGAGACCTACTCTCAAAGGACACAATATGAAGACTTCTTTTTTAGAGTTTAATTCTGCTATTGCTTCAACCCCCCCCCCCCCATCATGATCCTACGTTCACAGCTTAATTTTCTCAAATTTAAGGCAAAGTATCTAATTTACTCAAAAGGTTGCTTTGATTTATCTAACAGCTGCTGGTGATTTAAAACATGATCGTGATTAAACTCAGCAAATCCATGACACATAAATTCTAACTTTAAAAAACATACAAAACCACTTAGAGAAGCTGTAGTGTGCACATGACTGTGACGTGTATCTATCTGGACGATGCAGAGGAAGTTTTAGGATTCCATAAACTGAACCAGACAGAAGTACAGACAGGCTTGCCAGATTAGTGGCCAAGGCCCAGCACATCAACTTCATCTCTGAAAGGCTTTGTAGGAAAACAGTAAATTACATTTCTCTATTGACTAAACTAATAATTTCAGTGTGGTGCTCCCACAGGGACATATTCTAATTACATTTAAATTACTAATATTTATTTTATTAAACCTTTTCAATTTCTTTATTCTACCACCACTAGTAAGAATTGAACAAGTAGATACTAGGACATGGACTATCTATCAAATCGTAGGCACAAATGCCACTGATGTAGATGCTGAAATCACAGAACAAGGTGAATACGACAAGTAAGACCGCTGGCACTGAGGTCAGGCTTCCGGTCCCCACTTTGGAAAAATCACAAGCTTGGCTTCACTCCCATTGTCTGGAAACAGAGTCTCGGCCCCAAGTCAGCATGCTAGAACATCTGTACTTCATACGGTCACTGGAAGGCTAAAACACCTTAAACACGAGGCCACTTAGAAACAACAAGTGACCAGTGGTTACTAGTGGCCCCTTCTCCCTGAAAATGAACACCAACTTCGTGGATCTTCAACACTGAAAACCCAACATTCTCTCTGCTAGGGTTAGCCAACATGACCCAGAAAACTAAAGATTTATGCAGAACTTTATCAGGTATTTGTAGTGAGACAAAAGTAACTAATACATGTAGAGTCTCTTTTCCAGTGACAGACCTGCTCTGATTGTTTTATATATTGCCTCTAATCCAGAGAGAACACAGAAGCACATGCCACGTATAAGAGCTATACATGAGGGAACTGCTTTAAGACTTTTAGATTTTGTGTGTGTGTGTGTGTGTGTGTGTGTGTGTGTGTGTGCGCGCTCGCGCGCGCGTGCGCGCCTGCCCCATGAAGACCAGAAAACCCCTTGGAGCTGCAACTAACAGGTGGCTGTGAGCTGCCCAATGTGGCTGCTGGGCACCCAACCGGGGTCCTCTGCAAGAGTAGCACACACTGAGCCATCTCCCCAGCACCCACATAGGGAAAAAAATAATTTTTTTTTTAATTTAGTGTGGAGACAGAAAGTCTGCCTGTGTATTATCTTTCACTTTCATTAGAATCAAAAATAAGTATAAACATAAATGCCATCTATGTTATAGGCACGTAAGGACAGACGTCGGCAATCAATGACAAAGTGTTAACCACAATTTTTATCATCTGAGTCATAAATATTAGTTACTGTCTATAACGCTGCCTCCTGAAATTAATGATGGTGACCTGACAATTTAGAGCGTGTACTCTAAAATGCGAATTTATTGTTGATGCTTAGCTTTAAGCCAGAAGTATATTTTGGAATTAATGACTACCAGGAAAAAGTGAGGCACTACATTAATTGCATGTACAGGGACAATATGGTGGTGTTCTGATGACAGACCACAATCTGTCTCTCCTCCCTCCTTCCTTTTTTCAGTATTTACTCTGGAGCTTCCCAAAGAACAACCATGACTCCTGAAATGGTACCCTCTGAGGGGCGAGGATTACTTAAGCCAAAAACCACATCATTTTCCTTAAA
This sequence comes from Phyllotis vaccarum, assembly GCA_033318265.1. Classification (NCBI taxonomy): domain Eukaryota; kingdom Metazoa; phylum Chordata; class Mammalia; order Rodentia; family Cricetidae; genus Phyllotis; species Phyllotis vaccarum. Next base: position 138,189,273 of record JARWLC010000009.1, on the reverse strand, counting down.
AAAAAAAAAAAAAAAAAAAAAGAATTCTCCTCTAGTGCCTGCTTTTACCAGGGAAATCACAACTCACTTGTAATTCAGTAGAATTCTGAAAGAGTTTAGATGGGCAATATGGAACAGAATATAATCTTAGCACTTGAGAGGCTAACTCAGGAGAATCAGAGATAGAGGCTAGCCTGGACTACATGGCAAGTTCCAGGACAGTGTGATGTGCATAGAAAGGCACTGTCTTAAAACAAACACTTCCCCCCACACACACAAAAAAAAACCATTTTTCACAATCCTTTAAATGTTTTTGGGTAACTTCAAGAAAGCAGTTAATTAAACAGATGGCCCCAGCTACTGGCAAAAGGAAAATATTTAGTATGGGACAACACTCTACACACAGCACCACCTCATCAGGTAGGAGACTGAAGGAAAGTCCAAAGATCTGATTTCAGATCCTGTCTAACCTAACTCACACTGCCAGGTCCCCAGACCTCAGTCTCCTAACTCAGAAACTTCATGGAGTCACTCGTCAGTGTTGAACCTAACATGGGTAAGCTCTGTTAGCAAAGGCCATTTGCTGTGTGGGGTTTTGATTTGTTTATTATTTTTTTTTTAATTTTAAGGAAACTGAGTCTTGGCCTGTGTCTTATATCACTTGCTCTCTGATCCTGAAGAGACACGTGAATACAACATGACACCTGTAAACCCAAGGAGTCAGCTGACAGGGACCTGAGGAAGATGAGCAGCTCAGAGGGGTGAATTGTGGGGATTTCTTGGAGAATGGGCACATGTGCACAGAGAACAGGAGAGTCAGAGAAGCCAGGGTGGTATTACATGCCACCCTGAGGAGTCTGACCTTTAAGCAATGACAGGCCACTGAAGATTACAGGTATCCCCTCTATAACAAGGTATTGGTAGCCCAACCGGATGAATCCAGTCCCCCCACTGCTCACTGGAAGGGATCAGTCTTCTCAAACAAACACCAAGGTATAGTGTTAGCCTAAAGGACTTCTCATAACTACTAAACTGTTGGACACCTGTTACAGTGACAGTCATAAGGTCACAGAAAGCAAGGGCATGGCATGTATTTGCCTCTTCTTTTACCAAACATAAGCTCTGGACTCCTATAAGGAACAAATATGATAAGCATATTAAGTTTATAAGCCCCCAAAATGCTTCTGCAAAACTGTTCAAATAAAACTTCACTATGAGCATGGTTATCTAGAAGTTCCTAACACCAAGTCTCACTCACCTGTGTTCTGCAGGGACAGGGGGTGGCCAAACTGCTGGATCTCTAAATGGTTCATCTTGACAAGACACAGGGAAGTCTGGGGGCTTGTCGACTTTAAAGCTTTCTAGTGTGCTGACAATACTCTTAACTTGTTCGTATTCTTCCAAAAGTTCCTGCCGTACCTTAAGAAAGGAGCCGTTACATTAGAAGGCACTCAAAGCTCACAGGTGCAACTAAATTACTCCAGGGTGTAAAGCTTCTTAATGTCAGGTAGAAACGTGATAAACAGTTATTCAGAGTGATAGAAGCAGAGAGCAGTGAGGGCGAAGGCTGCATTGCATACCTCTTCACAAAAGGAAAAGCTGCGTGTCTAATAAGGAATGCGCTGTTATTAATATATAATATAGCTTAAAACAAGCATTTAAATCAGTAATAGTTATTCACCCCAGGCATCAAGGATATTATGATAAATCTTTCGATATTCTTAGAGATTAAAATAAAATTGGTCCAAATGTCACCCCCATTTCCCATCCCCACTGTCACCAACACGAAATGCTTGCCCTGAGAGTCCGGCCACTGCTGGCCACTACTAAGGCTCACACACCATCCACCCTTACTGATGACCTCTTCACCTTGGCCTATTTCGGCCTTCGATTCTTCTGAGTCCTGGGTAAGGTTCATCTAGAGTTAAGTCAAGACTTTTTTCGACATTTAAAAACGTAACTGAGGACCTACTATATGAAACTTGGCACCCATGCTGAGTCTCAAAAGCAAACAATGACTGGAAAAATTACTCATTTTTAACAATTACAGTAATTATTTAATGAGAAAACATATTTAACTCCAAAGCAGAGAAGAAAATTTCCGCAAACGGTATATTGAAAAGAACACACACAGAAGCTGCAGAAGCAAAGAAGGACCCCAGTGAAAGGGGACTGCCAGAGTGGCCATAACACAATACACGGGAGCATCCCATGCAAAACCCAGGCTAAGTGCACACAGGAGAACACTGCCCACCACGAATTACAAGTACCCTGACTATGAAAGGCAAGGAAAACTGAGACTCAACAATTTCAGCCCAAGTTACAGCAAGTGTGGTGTTCTTACCCAATGCAATTTGGTAAATCTTACGTTGGAAAATCAGCCAAATTTACCCTCAAAACTTAGTGAAGCACTAATTTCTGCCTTGTAGAGAAATGAGGGAGGCTTTGGAAAGGCACCACAGGAAACAGGATCTTCAAAGTTCTGTCTGACTTTGTACTCTTAATTTTAAAAGGATTTTAAGTTTCAACAATAGTTGGGGAAATTGTAATTCAAGTTTGCCTTAACTGTGCTATTATATAATCAAGTTGTAGAGTCGAAAAGACAGAAGCATTGCTAATGCCTTCATTAGATTACCAGCCCATTTGTGCTTGTAAGACTTTCAAGGAACTTTTATGAAATGGGTCAAAACTACAAAGAAGGGGGAGGCGGCAACAGGAGATAGCTAATTCTAACCGGCAGACACAATCGAGCATAAACATTTTCAAAAGTAAGAAACCTTCAACTATAATTAAGTATCTTCAAAGATTAAAATGCATGGTCAGAAATACGCAGACTACTGAGTAGTTAAGTATGTAGTCTATCAGAACCGCATGCAGAGTTAAAGGTGAAATGTATCAGTACTCAGAAGTGTAAATTCTCGGGCTAATTTCCCAGCTCTGCTTCCTCCAGTTAAAAAAGCACAGTCACCGTGGCACAGGGGACACGTGTGAGCCATCCTACCTGATGCCACTTCCCTCTGACAGCCGGGTCTCTCACTGACTGGCAGTGTCTCTGGATCTGCTGTATGACCCCCTGGTAATACACCATTGACGAGTCGTAGTTTCCCAGAAGTGCGTACTCTCTTCCTTTCTTCGCATTGTCACAGATCTCTGCCAAGTTCATCTTCCTTCAGATACCTGAACGATAAAATACAATGCTTTTTCTTTTTAAAAGGTTCTTGGCCCAGATTTTAAAACAATTATCAGTTTTGTCACATGGGCATTAAACTTGTATGAGAGTCAAAATAGCTTTACTACAGGATTAAACTTCCAATTCTGTAAGTATGAACACAGGAGGTCATGGAGCACCCAGGGAGACAGCAGGGAGAGCCACCCAGGTGACAGACAACTGTTGATTTATGAGGAAAAGTGGACATGAGTGCACCTTGCTTGTTTACAACAGTCACCAATAGTCAGCTATGTCCACAAGATTCTGTTCTGCTCATCTACTTCTTTATAACACCTTAAGATTATGTGAATATTAAGTATCTTAACATTTGTTGTTTAGCTGAGACTCTTAAATCCCAGGAGTAAAAGTCACACTTTAGGTTATATTTTGGAGGACAGATGTCCATCACCATCTAGATGCTGTAACCACATCATGCAGCAAAGCTAAGTATGAATTAAGCTGTTGAGAGATGTTTACATCTCAATATGTCTTTCTCCTTCAACATGTATTTACTTTGTATAGGGAAGAGATGGTTAGATAACTTTCCTGAGTTGGCTCTCTCCATGGGCTGCCATCTCCCCGGCCTAAATGACGCTTTCCTATCGAATCCATCCATCTGATGCCAAGAATGCCCTCTGGTTTGGTTTCTAGGCCAGGCCTTTATCTCAGCAATGCTGGCCGTTATCTAGACTTCCCAGAGCCTCCTAGTATCTCAGCAGACACTTTACTCCCAAGACCATAAACATAGAAAGTCCTGAATACAGAGGAGAGGAAGGGACCCTGGGAAGAGTACAATCTGCCCTGGTACCTCCTGGAACAGCAAACCAATTAAATGTCTAATAGAGAAAATAAAAATATTTTTTTTTTTGCCTTCCTAGGAAATTACGCTTTGCTTTGGGAAACCTCACTCTCCCAAAATAGACAGCGGAATCAACAAGCTCTGGGCTTGTTGTAAGAGACCATGCCTCAATATATTAGGTGAAAAGCAAAGGGGAACCCTGTCACTCTCTCTCCAACACATGATTTGTTCACACACCAGTGCACCCACAAACATGCATACACACATGCATTCACACCACATACATTAAAAAAATAAATAAAAAGAAGTACCTAGAAGATCAGTAAATTATTTCTCTGAGTCTATCCAGGAGAATGTTTCTAGAGAGAAATCAACCTTGGGAATATGGATGGCAGCATCTCATAGGCTGGGGACCTAGACAAAAAAAAAAAGGACACATATTCTCTTAGCTCCCTGGGTGTCACAGCCCTGTCACCAACTACCCCAAGAAGAACCAGAAGCATGGAGCCAGCCTACCATCAACTGAACCCCAAAACCATGAGAGGCAGAACAGAACCTTCTTCCTTTATGTATCACTCACATCTGCCACAACAAGCAGTCTTGACTCTTGCTCTATGACTAGCTAAGCCTCAATGAGTAATTCTAGAAACACAAAGTTCTCTGTGAATTATGTTCTTCTAAGGTTGTTGTCCAGAAAATGACTTATATTAATTCTGCTAATATGTACAGGTATACCATTATGTAGAAAAATATTTTGATATAACAAAAGTTATATAAACTGTATAAGTTCTAAGGATTAACAAGCAAAATAGAGGATAATATGTAAAAATTGAGATAAAACTTTCTATATTTTATAGTGATAAAATTAAAAGATATAGATGGCAGTAACTCTGTGAAGCAGGTCTCCTAATGAAAAGAATCAGCTCTCTTCAAAGCTTAGGAATGAGCTAGTGCTCCCTGCCATCAATCACAAGCACCATGCATTGATGCTGGTCTTTACTAATGCTGTGTGTATTTTATCTGTGAAGTCTTTCCTTAAATGACTCGGTGTAAGCCAATTTGGTTCTTCCACATAGTATTAGCAAACTGCAGCCATATGCTTTCCTGTCAGCATAGTCACTGTTCACAGAGTATTTAAACAATGCACTTTGCAGATTATTCAAGGCTAATGATTAAGCTGTAAAGAACTTCAGCAAAACAGCTAAATGCATATCTAATATGGAAATTTGCATCAAAGTCTGAAAAACAATGCTAAAACCAGTCTGAGCTCAGAGAATATTGACAGCCACTCTGAATAAGAGTGGAGATGTCAGACAGGCAGTGGTGGCACACAGCTTTAATCCCAGCACTCAGGAGGCAGAGGCAGGTGGATCTCTGAGTTCAAGACCAGCCTGGTCTACAGGGTGAGTTCCAGGAAAGTCAAGAATACATAGAGAAACCCTCAAAAACAAAAACAGAACAGAACAAAGCCAAACATAATGGAGAAGTCACTTGCTTTACCTTCTGACTATGCAGAAAGTTAAACAGCAATGACAGTGTGTAGAAACATTAACTGGCAGAGCAATAATTTTACTGCAGTCCTGGTTTAATATAAGCCCCTATTCTGTCTTGGAATGTGTAGGGCGAATTCATTAAGAAATATTACTGCGCTTATGGCAAAAGCAAGCCACTTGGTGTTCAATAAGAATGGCTGAGGGCAGATCTTCTCACTCTGACAACTTCTCTCCTCTATCCTACGCTCAAAACCTGGTTATTGCCATCAGGCAGCTGTGTGGCTAAGACAAGGGAGGAGGGTGACACAAACCTATGAAACTGACAACAGCTCATCCTGTAAGGGAATTCCAAATACTGACCCTGCATGGGCGCTGACTATTGGACAGATACAATTATTATCTCAAAGACATCAAATTGTGGACAGATAATCACAAGCTGCATCTAGCTCACTTTTTCCTGGCATGATGATCATGTCCACTTGACCTCATTTCCATTTTAGATGGATGTTTACAACCATCCTCATATTCAAATGCTCAAGTTGTACGGAATTGGTGTCTTGAAAACACTGTCCTTGACACCCCCAACACACAACGTTTGTTCAAACTCACTTTTCAATCACTTCAAGCTCAGTGTTGACTTCCCAAATAAACAACTGAGCAGTATTGCTAACACTGGCCATCTCATCAAGAGCCAAGGAAAACCACTCAAAATCATTTCCTTGGGTTTTTAATTGATTAATGGGGCCCTCAACGCTTCAAGCAACCATTCATGCCAAGAGGCTAATCATTTTAAACAAGTTTATTTTCTCCAGACACAGTTCTGCGCCTGCTGCAATCCATCTCCCCATTGGTCAATGAGTTCCTTGCTTGGCTAACAAATGAGCCATTTGTAAACTGACCACAGTGCTGCTTCATGTCCACTTCTCAATTCTGTGAAGAGATTCTCCTGGAAGGAGGCATCCATGCTAACGCTTGCTGGTTTGCCTGGCCTTTGCTTTCTTAAGTGACGTGGGTATGTTGTGTTGTGTGCTTACTCTGGTGACAGTAGTATGTACTGACTGTCCTTCTTCAGCCCAGCCCCCATGTTACCACAAAAGCACACTGCTTCATCTTCTGACCCACTGGGCTCTATATTTAATACTCCAAATGCATTTTTCTACCTTTTCTTGTTCTGACATGAGTTTGCACTGATAAAAATAATAATTTAGATGTCAAGTTCGGCACTGAAACTCAGATGACAACACTATCAAAGCCTGTGCGAATGTCACTTGACCTTTGACACACGCACTTAGTGCTGTCATTCCAGAGAAAGGCAGCCACAAGCGATACAGCAACATCTGAGTGTGGCTGCATCCCGATACAACTGACGTAGAGACACTGAAATCTGAATTTCCCTCCATTTCTATGGGTTGTCAAATGTTGAAAAAAAAAAAAAAAGCGTTATCCCTAGTTCATGTTGGTTCCTGGACTGCAGTTTGCTGGCATCTTCTCAGAGCTCCTAGCTTTCATTGAGTGCAGCAGGGACAGAAGGGAAACACATAATGAAGAGAAATAAATCATGCCAAGAGAGGTGGGCTATGACTCTAACCCCAGCATTCTAAGGCTCAAGCAGGTGGACCTCTGAGTTCAAGGACACCCTGGTCTAGGTGGTGAGTTCTAGCTAGCCAGAGCTACAGAGTGAGACTCTGTCTCTAAAATAAAATAAAATGTGAATCAATCAACTTTTTAAAAAACAGAAAAAAAAAAAAAAACCAATGCACTTCAATGTGGCCAAAAGTAGAATCTTCAGAGAGTTCAATAAAATTAATAAGCTTCTAATGAAGCTGGCTAGAAAAAGGGGGAAACATTACCTAAATCAGAAGTGGAGGCTAGCACTGCAAACTTGAGAGAGTGAAACACACCAGTCTGTGAGGTCACAACATACCCAACCCATTCCAAAGCCGAGAGGAATCTCAACGGTCCTGTACCAGTCAGGAAGGCTGACTTATTTAAGACCTCCCAAGATGCTCCAGACCCAACAGCTTCACACATCAGTTCTGCTGAGAACTAAAGACTGCAGTTGGTTTACTCTTTAATCTTTGAGGGGTCCGCCACCCAGCTCCCAAATCTTAGAAATGCCCGGCCTTAGCTTGGCTTGTTTCTGACCAGGTTTTCTTAACTGTCCCATCTACCTTTTGCCTCTGGAGCTTTTCCTTTTCTTCCGTCTCTAAATCTTACTTTCACACTTACTCATGGCTGGCTGGGCGGGCAGGTGGCTGGCCACAAGCATCCTCCTCCTCCTCCCTTTTCTCGTCCCTTGATCTCTCTTGCTTTTTTCCTCCTATTCATTCTCTCTGCCTGCCAACTCTGCCTAGTTTTCTCTCCTGCCTAGCTAAGGGCATTCAGCTCTTTATTAGACATAAAAGAATTTAACATATCTTTGCATCATTAAACAAATGTTCCACAGCATAATCAGATGTAACATATTTTAACATAATATTCCATAGCAAAAGATACTCTTCAGAAAGAGGCAAAAATATTTTCAACTTATATTTGAAGACTGCCACTGATTCTGAAACCAGACATAAAAATATGTGCCGATAGCGATAGTCTTCCTGATGTAAATACAAATGTTTACTTGTGAACCAGTTCTGCACTCTATACCAAAGGTCTCCCCTGGTCTCCATGGACAGCCTTCTCAAGCTCTTCTAAGTGGTTGTGAAACCGCACCAGTGTGTGGGTCATGAACTGGACACTCCTAGGTTGAAGTCTCTGGTTCATGGCTTTGGACAAGTTCTCTTAACCCATTTCATCACTGATAAGTACAGTAACTACTTCACATTTTCTTTGTGAACCTTCAGTGAGAACCTCAACGCAAACCACTGTGTCCAGAGCTTCAGAATTATTGTTCCTAGCATACAACTGTGAGGAAATGAAAGTGTGCCCAGGAAATGGCCATCTTCTAGTCAACTATTCTCCCCACCACACATAATAGCTGGCAGTAGAACATTTCTTTTAGTGAATAAAAAGAATACTCAGATCTCTACAGTATATAAGATCTCTCCTCCATCCCATGCCTTACTATTCTACTTCCCTACATAAAAAACAAAAACCAAAGAAAAAACACTATTTTAAATTTAAAGGTGTCAGCACATTTGAGAGACAAATAAGTTCAGTGCTCCTGGTCTAATCTTTGCTGTTATTTCTAAAAATCATGCACATTCAATAATAATAATAAGTCCGCAATATTGTCAAAAACGTCCCAACTTACCCCAGATAATACCAAATGTGAGGTTATCTATCTATTGAAAACCTTAATTTAGAGGATGCTGAAGGCCAGTTTTCCAACTGTCAGCTTCCTTCCCACCAAGGCTTTTGACTCAGCTCTTGTGACTAAGCTGTGTTCAATAGCATGACATTTAAAATAGCAATAATAAATTTTTAAGAAGATAGGGCACAGTATGTTTCATTCTGAACACACTCCTCAGGAAAAAATTATTTAGGATAACCAAAAAAAAAAAAAAAAATACCATACACTGTCTCTAAAAACGATTTGCTTTAAAAGTTAACTAACCATTTAAAGTTTAACTAAATTTCAAAGTATAACCAAAATATGTGTAGGCAACTTTCAAGCTGGTGAATGGGAGCGGAGTGGGAAGGGGCGGTCAATATTGAAACTCATAGCTAAAATGCAAAAAGGTTTAAAAGCAAAAACCAGCCATCGCTAGGTAACATAGCATCATCGTTCATCCGCTTTCACTCTTAGCCTTTTCAATATTACTGTCCTCTGAACACACACTAATGAATGGGCTTAATATGCCAACAGCTCTGAGCAACTTGAAAATCAGCAGAAATACCTAGAAATTCACGGGGAAAGGCAAAAGACCTTTTAATGACAGATTCATCGGGTCTCTCACCGACCTTGTGCCACACAGATGGTTCTGCACGGAGGCAGCTCCCTAGGAGGCCCAGGCCCCGCACGGTGGCGATGGGGCGGGGCCGCAAATGCCGTGGCTGGGGGGCCCGAGCGTAGCACTGAAGCCCACGGCTCTCCCGCGCTCCCCCAACCCGATGCACCCTGCCCGGTTCAGCGACCACCCCGGAGCCCCCTAAAGACAAAGAGCCCCATTAACGCTCTCAGATCCGCTCCCAGTTTATCAGTCGGTCGCTGCGCTCGGGACCGCTGGGCTTTGTAGTTCTCGGGACCGAGTCACCCAGCCGAGGCGGCGAGCCTAAGGAGCCATCGAACTACACGACCCATAATGCCACGCGACAGGGACGACTGTCCCCGCGGCTCCTGGACTTTTCCTTTCCCCCCCGGAGCGGCCTAGTGTCCCGCCGCAAAGGGGATGCGGACTGGGACTGCCCATCTGGGCGCCACAGTTCGGCTCTCCCGGTCACGCAGGCCCCAAGGGCTCACCACCTAGATCCTGCAGGTCAGGGCTTTCAAGGGGCGGGGAGGGGCGCCGCCAGCAGCCGCCCGGAGTCCGTTAGTTCGCGGCCTGGGCGGAGAGGCGGTGCCTCACGGTTGCCATGGCAGCCGCGGCAACGCTGCGGGGAGAGCGTGAAGGGTGAGTCAGCTCTGGGAGGAGCCTAGGAAGCCCGCCTTTGGGGAAGGTTGTTGTCGAGCACGGAGAGCTCACCCGACAGAGGATGATCTAAAGACCCTTTGCGGGGTGTGTGCACCGGCTGAGCGCGCGGCTCTGCCAGCCCTGGGGACTGGGAGTGGGAGCGATCCACTGCAGAAGATGGCGTGTGCACACAGCCTTCAGGAATGGCACTGATCCCCATCCATCAAATTCGAAGCTATAATGTGCCTTAGGCAGTCGTTTGCCGACTCTCTAGGATCGTCTTTGTAATAAGGGCCGGGATTAACAACCTGGGCTTCTCGCACAGCCTCCTAGCTAACTGCTTGGCAGCAGCACCTTACCTGTCTGCTCTGACGTTTTAGTCTGCAAATGTAGATATCCCTCCGTACCTCTCAGAAGCTAATACTGATGAAGCAGTATCAAAGTATGGCACTTCACAGTAGCTTTCACATACTAGTTAATCCAATTGTGATAAAAGGCAAAATATTTGGCTAGCCATTTGAGGGGGAAGTTGTCCTGTACTGATTAAAAAGATTTAGGTCAGGGAAGTACCTGTAGTTGTCAGAACTGGAACAGTTAAGATTTATACATTTTTTTTTTTACTATACTCATATTTACCTCAAAGGGAATGTAATACTCTAATAGAACTCTAATAGAAACCCTGGGGGGTATTCTAGGCTCAGTCTCCAGCTTTTGTAGAAATTAAGAAATTAATAAAAAGAAGAAGTGACTAACTGGCACTGTTTGTTTGGTTTTTTTTTTCCTCTAGCATGCAGGAAGCCTTGGGTTTGATCCCCAGCACTACAAAACCAAGTATGGTAGCACATACCTGTAACCCCAGCACTCAGGAGAATGGAGGCAGGAAGATCAGGTGTTTGGGATCAATCTCAACTACACAGATTGGGATGTGTGAGAGTCTGACAGAGAGAAAAAAGAACAGATATATTATGATGTAGTGGCTCACAACTGCCTGAAATATCAGAGCTTCAAGACTGAGGCAGGAGGCTTACCTCAAATTTGAGGCCAACCTGGGCTAGAGGCGAGACTGTCTCAAAAGGTGGGGAAGAACAAAGTGGGGGATTGAAAAGCATGCTGTTTGTCAGAGTCACCTGTCAATTATTAAAATTGGTTCAAGTTTTTTGTCCACCTCAGTAGGAACGTCCAGTCTAAGACTGTACTGTCCATGTGGGACACAGTCTTGGGGTCACTCAACTCTTTCTCTGAGAACTTAAGGTTTCCTCACATCTTACCTGGAATTCCAATCTCTCTCTCTCTCTCTCTCTCTCTCTCTCTCTCTCTCTCTCTCTCTCTCTCTCTCTCTCTCTCTCTCTCTCTCTCTCTCACCCTCCTCCCCTTGAAAATGAGCCACCTCTCTTTGCTTGTTTGCAAAACACATTTCTAAAGATAAAGGTAGGTGGTTTTTAATGAAATACACCAAGCTTAACACACACACACCCCTAAGGTTAGAAATTTTCCTCTTAAAGGTCCTTTGTTTCCACCCACGGCATTTTCATCCACCAACTCCTAGACCCTCAGCAGAAGCCACAACTTTGCCCTGCCTTCATTTCCACAGTGCCATCTCTCTAGAAATCCTGGTCCTCTCTTTATGTGGTATTTGTCCATCTCTTGGCTAGTGCTTTCATGACTACCTACCCTTGCTAACCTGGTTACCAAAGTATTTTTCTACACAGACAGGCAAAGTGCCCTCCCCAAAGGAACTCTAGGGCCAGGCATTACAGGTTTGGTTTTGGGGGTTGGGATTTTGTTTTGTTTTGGTTTTGATTTCTTTGTTTTGCTTTGTTTTTCAGGGGCTGTGAAGATGACACAGTCCGTAAAGCGTTTTTCATAAAAACACAACGCAAGGCCTTGAATTCAATGCCCAAAAGCAATGGGGCAGAAGAAGGCCAAGTTTGGCAACACAGTTTGTAATTCTAGCAGCGAGGCAGCCAACCCATGCCTATTTGGTGAGTTCTGGGCCAGTGAGTGATCCTGAAGGAAAAAATTAACAAGTGGTAGCACCTGAGGAACAGCAGTTTAGGCACCAATGGCCTCCATATGCATTTGTGTACACACACATACAGACACACACACACACACACACACACACACACACACACACACACACACGGTATTTTCACATCATAGTGTATATCTTCATGTTTTATTTAATTTAGTCAGTGTGCATTTGATTTGTCTGTCTTCATAGTAGTTTCCATTATTAATACTTTGACTAGATCTGTGAGAGTGGTTTGTCTAACAGAAGTGTGAAAGCAGATGAAAACAGCTAGAATCTGTTCTAAAGAGAAAGAAATGAAGTCAGAACTCTGATTACAGAGAAGAAGTGATAGCATTTAATTCACAAAGTCCAGGACAAAATCTGAAGCAGAATGACATAATCAGAGAAGCAACCCTTAGACCTGTCACCTGTCACATTCTCTCCACTGCTCTGCATGTATAACGAGTCTATTGATCTACCCCCAGCTGACTGTGTTTTTGTAGTAGAAATAAGGGCCACCTGACCCACCCATCCCTCATATAGTTTTCCTTGTGACCATCGCTTGTCTCTGCAAGTCAGCTGGCCAGGGTTGTAGTGCAGTCTGCAGCCGTAAAAAGGACACCAAAGAAGATTATGATGCCCAGCTGCCTTGATTTCTGTGCCAGGATCCCAGAAAATGAGCTGAGCAGGACAAGCTATTTGAGAATGGCTGACAGCAGAGACAGCAGAGACAGCAGACAGCTGCTCATGTGAGCCAGGGAGGGTGATCGTGAAGACCGTTAGCCACTGAGGCATAGCCAAAAACACTCCCAAAGGCCCCAAGGAGCTTTGGAGGAATAAGAACCAACGAGAAAACTTTTTCATATTTTCACTGAATACTTTGTGTCTTAGTTACTGTTCTATTGCTGTGAAGAGACACCATGGCCAAGGTTACTTATAAAAGAAAACATATAACTGGGGTTTGAGAGGGTTATTAGTCCATGATCATCACCACTAGAAACATGGCAGCAGGTAGGCATGGTATCGGAGCAGTAGCTAAGAGCTTATATGTTGAGACAACATCCACAAGGCAGAGAGAGGAAGCTAATAGGACATGGATTTTTGAAACCTCAACGCCCATCCCCAGTGACACACCTCCTAATCCTTCCCAAACAGTTCCACCAACTACGGACCAACTATTCAAATATATGAGCCTATGGAGGCCATTTTCATTCAAAACACCATACTCTGTGTTGTTAAATTGATAATTAACACTGTTCAAAACCAAGACCAAAACTGGAATTGGAAAGAATGTTAATTAATCCAGCACTCTTCTAAGGAGACATAACATGACTGATGCAGTCACGTGTTTCTCTTGGGGTCTTGGTCTTCTTAGATTGTTGGTCACCCATTGTGGTGACCCATGACCCCTATTCTCTTCAGAACCTCTTATCTGTCCTAATATCTGGATCATTCCCCCAATTCTTCTAGCAGTTTCAAAGGCACTGCCCCATTTACAGGGTTTCTCCTCCCAACTCTCCTGGGTTTCTCTTTCTGATCCTGACACCCAGCTCTCTCACACCCGGCAGGCATCCTTGCCTGCTTCCTTTGCTTCCATTCACCTGTGTCCACCACTGACATCCTAGCTGTCCTGCAAAAGTTAACGGGTTTTACATGAATTCTCCCCAGATATCACTTCTGCTCCTAATCATACCCGTCCTTCCACTATCTCCTGCCATTCACTCCCTTATCAAGAAAGCCCTGCTGTCTGTTCTGTCTGGTGATAGCTCAGCTGTTTCTTATTAATTGACTATTGTACTTTCTCCTAGCTCTATTTTCAAACTTTTCTATGTATTTCTGGGTGTTCCCCAAAAACATCAAAAACAGGTAGGTAGGTAGAAAGAAAGAGAGAGAGAGAGGAGAGAGAAAGAGAAAGAAAGAGAGAAAGCAAACACCTTGTTTCTTTGAGACAGGCCTGGAACTCACCAAGCAGTTTAGACTGGCTGGCCTGTGAGCCCCAGAGATCTGCTTGTCTCTGCCTCCTAAAGCTGGAATTGCAAGTGCACCACCAGGCCCAGATTTTTTCATATGGGTCCTGAGACCTCAAACTGTTTTCATGCTTGTTCAGCTAAGACTTTACCAATGAATATTTTTACAGACATTCCCTTTACCTCTAGAACCTCCTCCTGGGCCTGTGGTAGTCCCCATTGTTTGTGGAAGATTTTGTACAAAGACCATGAATGGGTAGTGATGAATCATGTTTTGTTCCCCCAAAGACACACTGTGATTGAGTTTAGTTTATAAATTAGCCATTGTAAGAGATTAACAATAATAGACTAGAATGATGGTACTGTAATGAAATTACCTGAAACTTACAAATTGTATGAGGCTTTGGTGCCCCATAGCTTTAGTCCTTAGGAGACAGAGACAGGTAGATCTCTGTGCTTCTGAGGCCAGCCTGGTCCACATAGGGAGTTCCAAGTAAGCTAGGGTTACATAGTGAGGCTCCTGCTTTTTAAAAATTGTTTCTGGAACTTTTCACTTAACATTGTGAGCCTTTGTTGACTGTAGGTAAGAAAGCAAACTCAGGAATAACTTGAACTAACTATTTAAAATATCTGTGACCTGTGGCAGGAAATCTCACTTAAAATATACCAATATAAGATAAATATTTATTGGTAAACAAATTAACACTCATGATAACAGGCTACAGCTTAGGAATACACTTGAATAATCGGATGGATGAGTGATGGGTGTTGATCTAGTCTCTCCAGCAGGCAGGAACAAACAGGGCCCCCAAGATCCCAGCAGCCCCCACTCCCCCTTCAGGAGCCCGGGACCCTGGATAAGTGTCTTCCAACCTTATCAGCTGATACCTGAATCCCACCACATCTCTCTCTTTTGTCTAAGAAGGTTTTAAACTGAGACTATATGTAATAGGAATTATTATAAGGTAATATCTGGGAGAGGATAAGGTGCAAACTGTAACTAAAGCTTAACACATATAAAGTATATTATATATTTTAGAATATTGGTAGATGGTAGGGGGTATAAATTATTTTAAAATTGTTTATCTGGGATAGTGAAAATTTAATATTTGAATGTTTTTTCTTAAGGCATAATAGGGTAGTAACTTTAAATATCTATTTTTTAACCTCTTTAAGACTTGAGAAGGAAAATATATCACCTGAAAGTCAGAAGTACATGGGAGTAGTAGTTTTTAAAATTTGAGAGAGGACAGCAACACAGCTATCTGGACAATTATTTATGGTTTTTTGTGTCGTTGGAGCATTTATTATTTTGGTTATAGGCCTATGATATTTGACAAATTTTTTATAAGTAGGGCATTTTTGGAGGGCTGTTTTATTTTGTCTAGGCAGGTTTTGTTAGTCTCTATATGTTATCTTGTTTATTTAGCTTGGACACTATGTGTATATTGTTAACAATGAGGTAAGGGCAGTTTTTTACCCAAGTGGTCATTTTCTGCCAAAAGGACAAACTCTAAAGGAGTATCCTTGATGCTCGACACCATCTCTGGAAAGGAACAGTGACAGTGACCTCTTAATATAAACATTCCTGAAGCTCGGGGGAAATGAGTCCCTGTGTGTATTCAGCAGACGGGTACCTGGCAAATCATGTTTCTGTAAGAGGAGGCAGGAGGAAGCATTCAGTGCTGGGGCAGTTTCCCCACTGGATCGTGGCCTAGGTCACAGGTCATTGGTGTGATGGGGCTCATGTAGCTGGCCTGGATCTATGTGAACCAGACTAGCCTTGTGGTCCTTCTCCCTCAGCCTCCCCGAATACTGAGATTACAAGTACGTTATTCTGTCCAGCATCTTAGTAGTTCAGATGGGACAGACATGGTCACGTAAAGCACCTCCCACCTGTGCAAAGCTCCTCCTCTGCTGTCTGCTGTGGGAAAGCACGAAGCTTGAGGGGGCAGAGGGCCTCAGCCCTGCTTCCCCACCCCCTCCTCCCCACTCTTGGTTCTGCAACCTGGGAGGCCACAGCTGCCTCTTGAGAGTATTATAACAGCTCCCTTTAAACGCCTTCATCTGTTCATTCAACTCTTTACGCAGAATTCTCTGTTTAAATCCTCTGGTTTCTTCTTTGCCAACAAGCATTGTGAACTAAAGTAATGGTATAATCAAACCAAATGGTATAATCAGTTGCACCATAGTGTGGAACACAGGTGGGGGGTGGGGGGCAGAACCTAAATGGGGAACCACTCTAGACTTGAGGCTTATAACAAACGGGACCCAGTTCTGTGACAGTCCACCTGCTCTAAGACTTGTGTGGAGTATGACCTGCCTCACTCATGTGAACGCTCGGCACCCTCACTGCATTCTCTCCAGTGGCAGATAGGAAAAAGGTAGAAGAAAGAAGTACCAGCAATGCCAGATACCCAGAAGGAAATGGGGCGTGACAGATGAGGGAGATGGACTGCAAATGCTGAGGAGGGCCAGGGGCTGGCTCAGGGAGCAAAGGTGATTTCTTCATTCCTGGTACCCGTGTCAAAAAGCTGAACACAAGTCAGAAGAGAAGGCTCAGGGGTTAAGAGCACTGGCTGCTTTTCCAGTGGTCCTGAGTTCAATTCCCAGCACCTACATGATAGCTCACAACCATATGTAGTGAGATCTCCATTCTGGCCTGCAGGGATACATGCAGGCAGAACACTGTATACACAATAAGGAAATCTTAAAAAAAAAAAAAAAAAAAAAAAAGCTGGACACAGTGGTGTGCATCTGTAATCACAGCATTCCCATAGCTAAACAGGAGGTGGAGCTGGGAAAATCTACCAGAAGGGTGTGTGCTTCCACAGGGGCAGGAGCAAGGAGGCCTGCCTCAAAGCAAGCTAGGAAGGGGCTATCCTCGGACTCCACCCCACACTGCTAATGGATGTGTCTCTGGTACCATCATTCCTTCCATGGTCTGAGAAGAACAGACAGGAGGAAGGAATTCACAGCCCAGTGCCTCATTCCTGCATTTCTGCCTTATCCAATCAAAATAAAAGTTGTGCTCTGCCTCACTCTATGCTTATTCCTCTGCCTGCCTGAGACAAGACTCAGCCATACATTCTCCATGATAAGAACTGCCTCCCATGAGAAAAACGTAAAATATTCCCTAGGTATGCCAAAATAAGCTTTGAAAGAGAGAGAGAAACTTCTTGGCAGTAGTTCATGAAGATTCTCCTCATATGTGATTTTATATTTATACAAGCTTAGAAATTGGAATAGAAAATGCTTGAGGCTGGTAAACAACTGGGAACTGTGGCGGTTGGAATGAAACAGCCCGTAGATTCTTGGGCAGTGGCGGTATTGGAAATGTGTCCTTGTTGGAGTAGGTGTTGTAGGGGGATTATGTTCCATTGTAAATAATTGTCCCACCCACTGGTTTAATAAAAAGCACTAATTGGCCAAAGGCAGACAGGAAGTGCAGGCGGGGCTACCAGACTAAGAAAACTCTGGGAACAGGAAGAACAGAGCAGAATGCTACAGAGAAGCCAGAAGAAGCAGAGGACAACTATGCTGCTCTGAGAAAAGGTACGGAGCCCCATGGCTGAACAAGATAAAAGTCATGGGTTAGTTTAAGGGTAAAGAGTTAGCAAGTTATACATATGCCTGGACCCCAGATCAATCAGCATACAATTAATAAAAGCGTCTGTGTGGTTCAGTGGGACTATGGGACTGTGGGTCTGAAAATCTGGTCCACGAGGCTAGACCAGAAAGTCCAGGCCACGATAGCTTGGAAAGTCTGGGTCAGAAACCTCTTGCAACAAGGTGTGGGATCGTTGGATGAAGTATGTCCCAGGGGATGGGCTTTGAGGTTTCAGAAACACAAACCAGGCTCTCTCTCTCTCTCTCTCCTTCTCCCCCTCCCTCCCTCTCCTTTTTGCTGCCTGCCAATCCAGCTGTAGAACTCTCAACTACTCAACAGCATCAAGTCTGCCTGCATGCCACATGCTCCCTGCCATGATAATAATAGATTAAACCTCTGAACCTATAAGCCAGCCCCAGTTAAATGTTTTCCTTATAAGAGCTGCCGTGGTCATAGTGTCTCTTCACGGCAATGGAAACCCTAAGACAGATACAAACTTTGAAGCACATGGGCATAACTAATAGGATCGATACCAACTTGTCTGTGAGGGCTGGAGTAATGATACCTCCATTGAAAACAGCAGGGAAGCTCTCTTGTACTCTCCTGAAGGCTGAGGGATCACTCAAGCAAATGTAGACAACTGTTCCTTAGTTTGTAGCACGCAGGCTATCTTCCCTGAGCTGAAAAGCATCACCTCTCAGAGACTGGAACATGTGGTCCAGCGTAGGTGGCGTGTGGCAGAAAAACAGCTTGAGATGGGGTTTTCTATTCATAGACAGCAATGCTTTGCCAACCAACCCCAGTCACAGACCATTTCCCAACTCGATGGGAGAAAAGGACACTACAGCTGAACATCTCTTTCCCCTTCTAGTAAGAAACCAGCCAGGCAGCCTCTCCCACCCCAAATCCTTTGCTATCGTCTTCTCCTGGAGTCTTGCTCTACTTCAGCTATCCAGAATCTGGAGTGATAGGTTTGGGAGAACAATCCTGTTCCCTTTTTGGGGTCTAGTTTGGTGGATTTTGTGTCTTGGTGATTTAAGTACATAAATGATACAAAATCCTAACTGGGCTCGTGTGAATTGTTCCTAGATGGTAACTGTCCAGGCAAATGATGCATCAGTCTCTTCTTATGTTCAGGCTGCCTCACCCCTTCCTCATCTCACCTCAAATTTCACATCCGAAGCCCTGACTGGCAGTGGAAGATTTGAACAGCACTTACCTACCTCATCTTCATGCGCTTTCCTCAAAGCACCATGTTACACACTGAAGGTGTAATGTCTGCTGCTTGGCCAACATGCCAGAACACTTGGTCCCCAGCCACTGGCTATGTTTTGGGAGGGTGGTGGAACTGATTATGTAAAGGTAGGAGCAGAGGATTACAGATGAACATTCATCCCTCCAGCTGCACTTCCCGTTCTGAGGGCTGTAGTCATGGGGCCAAAGGGTCGTAGATGACCACACTCCTGTGCACCCAACTCTCGCCTGACAGTGATGCTCAGTCAGCCACCAGGATATATGTGAGCCACCTGGAGCTCCATGCACCTGTCATGGTCCTCTCCAGCTGTGTACCTTCCCAACATCATGGACTAAATAAATGCTGAGTCAAAATCCTCTCTCTATGGATCACTTTCGCCAGATAGTCTATTATAGCCATGAGAAAAGACATTGATAGAGAAAATGGACACTGAGGGGATAATTGCTGTGATAAAGCAAACCTTTGGAACTGAAATGTGGAAGACTTTGGAACTGGAAGATGAGGAAGCTCTAATAGGCTGAGCAGAGCTTGATGGGACACTCTGGTGGGAGTGAGGAGCAGAAGGACCAGATGCTGGTAGAAGTGTGGACAGTGAGGCTGTCCTCCTGAGATTCAGTGAGGAACTGGGCTAGGGGCCATTCATGTTACAGCTGGCAGGGAATCTGGCAGCATCTCTCCTGTGTCTTCATACTTAAGTGGGGCTAAATTTAAAAGCAACACTAGCATTAGGCAATTTCTAGAACCCAATGCTATTCAGGCTGTGTGCCGTGTGGTCCCTCCAAGCATAATATGGCTATTGCAGTCTGGACTGCAGTCTGAGCTGACTATTTATGAGAGGCCTCACATGGGCCCACTGACATTCCATCATGGAAGAGGAAGACTGGCAAGTCTGTGCATAAGGGTGTATTGCTTGAAAAGATGGGGTAGGACAGTCTTCAGTGGTGTAGCTGGCCTACAGTTGTTTATACTCCTGTAGGCTGTCCCTCATCCATGCTTCTGTATGTAGCTCCAGTTAAACTTTGATTCTCCAAGCTAGACTTGAGTGTAATAATTGCCTTGGCCTATTGTTGGTGCCCTATGGAAGCAAACAAGACTGTTTTCTCAAGTCTCTTTAGGAAAAGTTAATACGGCAGCTGATACCTACACAGGGATACAACAGGTGAGCTGGGGGGGGGGGTGTTCCCTTGTGTCACCCCCAAGGCCTGACCTTTAGTATGAGGGGAAGTCCATAATTCAACGTGCAGACAGGGACCCTAATAATGAATGGCAGGCCCAGTCCAGGAAAAACCCAGCACCCAGACTTCTTGACTCAGGAAAGACTTCTGAGCCTCTCCCAGCCCGTGAGGCTGTAGACATGGGGCTGGATGGGATCAGTCTGAATGTCTGGAAGAGGAGAAAGCAGTGAAATCTGAGGCGATGTGAAGAAAACCAGGCTCTGATGGCCTGTCTCTTTGAAGCCCCTGGGGACCCTTAGTTAGCACTGGGTGAGGAAACATGAATATCAGAGACTGGGCGCCAGTCAAAGAAGAGTGGGCATACTGAGGGGGAACTGAGTAGGAGTGAGGTAGTACATGATGCTACTTCACCGGATCTGCTAGGGCTGTGTTCACAGGAGAGTTAAGAAACAAGCCAATTCTGCAAGGGCTCTGGGATTCCCGGGGAACCCATTGTGGGTCCTG
The DNA here is from genome assembly GCA_033318265.1 of Phyllotis vaccarum. Classification (NCBI taxonomy): domain Eukaryota; kingdom Metazoa; phylum Chordata; class Mammalia; order Rodentia; family Cricetidae; genus Phyllotis; species Phyllotis vaccarum. Next base: position 138,168,719 of record JARWLC010000009.1, on the reverse strand, counting down.
GTCTTTAATTTAGACTGTAAAGTGTCAATGTACTTGAGAGGGGACAGGAAAGGGAAACGTAAATAGTGGGCCCTCTAGGTCACCAGAAGCAAATGCAGCAATATCTGTGCAAAGCCAGAGCCTCTAGGGAAAAACTGACAAAAAGCCAAATGCAATGTTTGTGAGCTTCTGAAAGGTTTGCCTTGGGGGGATGGTCAAGGTTGTTGCAAGAGGCCAAAGCAATGGGGTGGGAGGAAAGGGATCTGTCAAATAGCAGACTCATTGGTTCCTTAATATTTGGGTTCTATTGGATACAAGGCCAAATGTGCCTTAGTTCACAGCAAACCCGGGAAGCATCAGGGCATGGATGGCATGGATAGGTGTGGAGCTAGAACATTTTCAGGTAAAGGATATAAGCATCAATCTAGAATGGTCAGTTATATACCAGAGTACACTGTTTAGATTCCCCTACTATGGAAAAAGTGGGCTGCAGGTAGGGTACCCAGGTATATAGCCTACATTCCAGCTGGAGATGTTTCCAGCAAAGACCGTGTGTTTGAGTGGAAGTGGAGCCTGTAGAGGTGCCCACTCACATAAGATGGTAAACATCCAACTCAGGAGGCCTTAGGGATAGGATAAAATCATAGAAACTATTTAGAAGTTGGAAAAGATACATTATTTGCCAACCCAACGTCTTGCAGTGGGCTGGTGTAGCCAGTGAAGACGTTAGAGTTTCATGGAGAGTGATCTGGATTATAGAGAGCTGAATAAAGTAGCACCCTCACTGTGCCATGGAGCCCAGCGTTGCTCTTTTAAGGGAACAGTTAAAGCAAATGATGGGTCTTTGGTCATGCTTTCTCTAGTATTCCCTTAGCTGTTGAATCCTGATGTCAATTCCTCTTCCAGAGTGGACAGCTGGTCACCTTCAGAGTACTCCTCATGACCTTCACAGCCCCACCTTGGTTATGGGATGGTGGCCCGGGGCCTGGTTCTGTTAGTGTTCCCAGCTTCTGTGTGGAGGTTTCACTACACAGGTGATGTTGTAACAGAAAACTACCTAGAAGATGCCCAAGTCCACCTAATAACGGTGGATAGGTATCCAGACAAGTACACTGGTAAAATTCTTGAGAGGATTATCATCTGGTCTGACACCTAACAAGGCTGTTGAGAAATGTCTACAGCAGCGTGTGTGTGTGTGTGTGTGTGTGTGTGTGTGTGTGTGTGTGTAAATGGAAACCAGCTGTAGATGTTTGGAGGACTCCAGGGATTCTATTGTATTTTCATGCCCTGCCTTGCTCAACTTGACCCATCCTGTGTCGCTTGACTTCAAAAAGCCTTCCATGTTAGATAAGGACAGAAACACTCAGGAGGCTGTTGAGCAAGGTCAACCCTGTAGGACAGGACTCTGGTACGCTTTAGTGCTGGAATTACTATAAGCTCAGAGGGCTGCAACTGAAGGCTGTTTCCATCCCAATCCCAGGGGAAAGAAGATGTTCATATAGAGCACAAAAATGAGGCTACGGGAGTCAACAGCCCTGCTGCAGAACAGTGTATCCAGTGGGGTTGGATTTCTTGACCAAGTCTCTTCAAGGTGTCATAGAACCAAACTACTTACAGTGGTACGCACATTTACAGCAGCAATCTTCACCCGATATTGTTTTGCATATATTTTATATCATGTTTCTAATTATTTATAGTTATAATTTGCATATCCCACCTTGCTCAAGTGGACCATCCTGTGTCACTAGATTTTAGAAAGCACTCCATGTGGGATATGAAATCAAACAGAGTCTCACTGTATAGCTCTGGTTGGCCTAGAACTCACTCTGTAGACCAGGCTGGCCTTGAACTCAGAGATCCACCTGCCTCTGCCTCCCAAGTGCCGAGATTAAAAGCGTGGACCACCACACCATCTGTTGTTACCATTATTCTTGTTACTATTATTTGTTATTACCATGATTATATTTAATAGTTTTCCTAAAGGCAAACTGATGTGCACATCACTTTCAGTGATTTCTTGTTACTTATTAACATCCTTTTCTTCCAGCTTAAAGAACTCACCCACTTTCCTTCTGGTGAATATCTGGTGTGTTCCTTTCTGAGTACTGGCCAGAGATCTCCCTCAGTTCTTTGCTATTGGAGTGTCTTCCATAGAGTGGCTTGGCACATGGCAGCTTGCTTTTCCAAAGCCAGCCAGGAGCTAGACTTTCTAAGCGGACAAAAGCTAGACTCTGAAGCCAGGCGGTGGTGGTGCAAGCCTTTAATTCCAAGAAGCAGACAGATTTCTGAGTTTCGGACCAGCCTGGTCAAAAAAAAAAAAAAAAAAAAAAAAAAAAAAAAAAAAAAAAAAAAAGACATACTCTGAGGTATTGTATTCATGGAGGTCAGTCCTCTGCAGTCTGTTGAGGAGGCAGCTCAGATGCCAGGCTAACTCAAGGCTCAAGGGAACTTCCCCAGGAGATGGGATCGCTGGCCACCTTCCACTCTATCTCCGCAGGCAGGAATAGACCTGCCATCACAGGCCCACAGCACACTGCTTTAGTAAGGTTAGCGATTTGTTTCTTATTCCAAAGTCTGCAGGCAATAGTGCTAGGTGGGCTGTTTGGCAGATCCATGGTCTTCCTGTGCACCATCCCTCTCACTGACCTTGCCTTCTCTTTGTGAAGAATAGCTGCTTGGCACTTGACACTGTGCCTTGAACCTTTTCCTCTAGATGATGCCAGAATAATATGCTCAGATGTGACCCTGATCACATCACCGCTCTGCTTCATGGAACAAAACTCAAAGCTACTAACCCACGGACTCAATTCAGATGTAGATATGGAGAGATGTATGATATGGCATGTCTTTCTGTATGCTGTGATTATCATTGGTTAATGAAAGAACTATTTTGACTTATGGCAAGGCATCTTAGAAGTAGGCAGGAAATCCAAACATAGATAGAGGGGAAGGAGGGCGGAGTCAGCCAGAGATGCTGCAAGCTGCTGCCTAGAGACCAACATGTAAAGGTACAGATAAGCCACGGGCCATGTGACCAGACAGATTAATGGAAATGGGTTAAGATGCAAGAGCTAGCTAGCAATGTGCCTGAGCCATAGGCCAAGAAGCATGTAATTAATATAAGCTTCAGTGTGTTTCTGTGGGACTTCGGGTCTGTGGGTCTGAACCAAGACCTGGACAGGCCAGAAATTCATATTACAGATGTGTGCAGATGGTCTAGACATCTACTAAAACTGAAACATGAGGTCTGCAAAACAAGACTCATCCTCACTGGGCATCATGTGCTCTAATGGATACAGGAGAACACCATCGCCAGGAGATGGGACAGTGTGTGTCTGTGACATGGTTCTGCTAGCTTCTCCTTGGTCCCTATATTCCAGCCTCCTCCTGCTCCCAGTCCTGTGTGCTCACATCCATCTTTCCCCATGGAACTTTTCACCTGGCCAGCTCCTTTTCGCCTTGGGAGATGCCGCTGGGACACTGCCACTGGATGGCCCCAGGTCTTCTTTCTTGTGTCCCACAGCACCCCATGCCTCCCTCATCCTCCTTATAACACTTAGTGGATTTTGATGTGTTTTCAAGGTTTTATTTCTTGTATATTTTATCTGCGAGTGTTTTGCTTGCATGTATATAAGAGCACAAGATGCCTGCAGTGCCCACAGAAGCCAGAGATGGCTTCAGATGCTCTGGTACTAGAGTTACAGAGGGTTGGAAACTGCCATGTGAGTGTTGGAAATTGAACCCAGGTCCACTTGAAGAGTAGTCCATGCTCTTAACCACTGAGCCATCCCTCCAGCCCCAACTTATACTGATTTTAACTACTGGCGCACGTCTCTGTTTTCCTGGTCAAATAATATGAATAATCTGACATAATGGAGACTATGTCGTAACAATTTCATACCCTCAGCCCCATCATGGGGTCAGCCAGAAACTCATAAACACAAAATATAATATAGACAGAGAAATGTAAATATCAGACAAAATTCTCAACATTTAAAGAAAATCTATTGCCTATATAATACTGTGCTGGGGAGTGCTTGATTGTACTAAATAAGAAATATGTGGAATGGCCTGTGTTTAAATGCCATTTTGAGTTAATCACTTTTATATTACTATGATAAAATATCACACAAGGACAGTTTGTGTAAGAGTTTATTTTAGCCTACGTTTCTGGAGAGAGAGTCCATATGGCAAGAGAGACATGGTGCCTAGAAGAGGAAGCTGGGAGATCATACCTTCAACCATGGACAGACAGCAGAGAGGGCGAAGCAGAAGTGGGGTGAGAATATGGGCTCCCAAGCCCGCCTTCAATGGTATCCTTCTTCCAGTCAGGCTGGACCAACTCCAGAACAGTACCGCCACCTGGAGGCAGTGTTCAAACATCTCAGCCTCTGAGGGCACTTCTTATTTTAAAACACTACACACCTTATACTTCCCACTAAGTCTGGTGGAATGTCTCCCTGAAAGAACTCATTTCATTCACCCTGTCTCTAAATTATCTTCCTGTTTTTAACTCTCAGAAACCTCAGACGTTGCTATGCTAATCCAGGTCTGCACTCAGACAGAAGACTGGGTGTAAAGCAAAGGGGCAGCTTTCAAAGAGATATTTTTTTGATTCAGTAGCTCCACCCTGCTGCTAATCCTGGGCCTCCAAAATAGCCCCAGGCAGCCAAAATGAGGTCAGAGGGCTCAGTCATGGACTTTGCTGTTTGTTGTTTTAATTTTACTTTGTTTATTTTTATTTAAAAGTTTTTTTTAACATACCCACCACTGTTTATCTCCCTCCCCTCTTCCCAGTCACCCTCCAGCTTCCCTCCACCCCATACCTCCATCCATTCCTCAGAGAGAGTGAGGACTCCCAGGGTGAGTCAATACTGCCTGGCATATCCAGTTGAGGCAGGACTAAGCCCCTCTCCCCAGTATGGAGGCTGAGCAAGGTGTTCATCTATAGGGAACGGGCTCCAAGAAGCCAGTTCGTGCACTAGGAATAAATTCTGGTCCCACTGGCAGAGGCCCCCCCCCCAAACTGCCCTCTCCATTCAACTGTCATCCACATTCAGAGGGTCTAGTTCAGTCCCATGCAGGTTCCCAGCTGTCATTTCAGAGTTAGTCAGCTCCCAATAGCTCAGGTCAGCTGTCTCTGTGGGTTTCTCCATCATGATCTTGACCTTTGATCATATAATCCCTCCTCCCTCTGTTCAGCTGGACCGGGAACTCAACCCGGTGCTTAGCTGTGAATCTCTGCATCTGCTTCCAACAGTTGCTGGATGAAGGCTCTGTGCCTAAACCGGTCTTCCCCTATAATCAAACTGATGACCACTCTAATTGTTGCTACATGTGGACCTTGAAGGGCATTAAGGACATGCCCAGGTACTACTGTGAGCCAGAAAAATTCCCAATGCAGCAGGGAAAGGCGACTGAAACCAAAATAGATTCTTTCCCTCAGATACAGTTTTTCCCTTGGAAGCTGGGTCAGCTGAGGTCAGCTCCTCAACCTTGTCTAGCAAATCAATGAGGAGGCCAACCCACAAACAGAGCACAGTGCACAGTAACACCTCACCCTGCGATCGTCTATGACCCAAAAGGGGACAGAGGTGTCCCTCAAACTGCTATATGCTCCCTCCGACTGCCACAGCGATAGTTTCTGCTTCCTTTGGGCTGTGCGCCTTAATGTGTTTTATCTCATTCTATCCTCCTGGTACTTGGAGTCCTAGCCCCATTTTGTAGCTGGGGCAAATGAAACCCACTGTTCATGGGTTACTGGAACTTTTATTTGTGGGAGGTACAGAAGTCCTTGTGTTCATCATAAGCAATAGGGGACCAAAACTGTTAAACACACGGGGTTGTCTCTTCAAAGGGAGAAATATATATATAACCTGTTTTCTAGCAAGAAGGCTGGGAGCCAGATGTGGTTTACAGCCTGATGACATCTGCACTATCTGTATGACAAAGGTCAGACGCTCTCCAGACCCTTATCATGAACTTGGTTTTCTTGATCGATCTATAGAGCCTAACTTTATGGAATATGTCACATGGACGTTACAAAGACATTCACTGTAGTTGTGTCTTAAACTTTATTGAGCACATGGGATTGAATTCATTATCATTAGGAAGTTTAAATTACCCAGTGTAGTTTCAGTCTTGAGCCCTGTGCACCATCCCTCTCACTGACCTTGCCTTCCAATGAGAGACAGCCATGCAATATCACCAGATCATGACACAGCCTGGGTTCTGGGAGGAGGGTATATAAGGTTCTCCCCATTGTTGAATAAATGAGTTAGTCCTTTTCAGCTGACTCCCAGGGCCTCCCCTGAGGAACTGCTAGGACCCAGTGATAAGTGTGAGCCACCATGTGGTTTCTGGGACGGAACGTCAGTCCTTTGCAAAAGTAGCCAGTGTTCTAACTACTGAGCCATCTCTCCAGCTCCTAAGAGCTTTTAATATATAACCATCTTTTAATCCTAGAGGGTAAATTTGTAGCTAACAAATGTCTAGTTATATAATTTCCATGACTCATAATAAATGGTCATTCAGTATTTCATCTTGATTCATTCCATTGAACTCTATTGTGCTGTAAATTCAAATTCTAGTTTCCCCCTTAGGGCTAATCCAAGTAAGCATAACTCTACATCACAGATATAAATGTGTTATAGTTCTTAAGAATCGTTTCTAGTCAGATATGGCACTACGTACCTTTAGCCCCAACTCTTAGAAAAGGAGGACAGGAGGTCAAGAGGACAGGGCCAGCCTTACCTACACAGGGGACCCAAGTCCAGTCTGAGCTACAAAAGAGAGGGGTGGGGGTTCAAACTTTTCCTAAAGAAGGGAGTTTGAGAGGTGACTTTTGTGGTAAGGAGCACATACTGCTCTTGCAGAAGACCAGAGTTCAGTTTCCAGCACCCACAAGGTGGCTCATGACTCACAACCATCTGTAACTTCAGCTCCAGGGGCTGCATTTACATAATGCACTTACATGCATATGCAGGCACACCTAAAATGGAGATTTTTTGAAAGTCTTTAATTTTTTTCTAAAACTACACTAATAGAAAGTATCCAGCTCAAATTCGAGACAACTATAATCTTTAGTTCAACTTAGAGCATCCCAGAACTAATAACATTTTCTTGTCTACTCATGTTGAGATTTGCTTCTCCCATCGAACATGAGGAAACCAAAGAATAAAAGGTTTTGACTTTTAGGGAGGTCTTCTTAGAGATGTTCACCACCCCAAAGAGACACACACACCCCTACACTGTTCCCTTTTGAGATGCTCTCAGAATACATTGAATTGCTGGATTTGATCTCATCCTGCATATAGCTGCAAACAATTATGAGGGAATGATGTGGGATGTCTTTCTGTATGCTGTAAATACCATGATTATCAAAAAGGCTGTTTTGGCCTATGGCAAGACAGCTTGGAAGTAATCGGGAAATCCAAGGCAAAGGAGGGCAGAGTCAGGGGAGACGCTGTGAGCCGCCACCAAAAAAAACAAGATGTAAAGGAACTCAGGTAGTAGTACCACGTGTAAAAATTTGTGCAGCTCAGATGGAAAGAGATCCTGGCAGGCAGGAGGAGCCCAGGCAACCTGAGGGCTGCAGCTCGGATGGAAAGTATTCAGGCAGTTGGGAGCCAGTGTACAGCGCAGACCACAGCAAGGCTTCCCCAGTGTTAGCAGCTCTGCTCCGGCAAGGGAGGCCTGCCCGGAGAAGTTGCTACAGTCCTGCTCCGGTTTCCCAGAGTCTAACAATTTTGCTTCCTTGGCAGCGGGAAGTGTTACAGCTCTGCCTTCCCCTCCGCTGCTCTCTGCGCAGCCAGGGAAGGTCCCCGTGCCAGGAAGACCTTCACCCAAAAGTCATTCAAGAAATTTATTGGGAGGGGAAGGTCCAGGAGAGTGGCTGCCTCAGACCAGAGTGGGAGAAGACAGCAGGAAAGGTCTGTGGGAGCAGAGTTTATACAGGGCTTCTTGGGGGTGGAGCTTTCTATGGAGAAGACTTCCAGGGTTGGGATTGGTCAGTTCTGTTTTTTGTTTGGGCTTTGTTTTTATTGTTTGTTTGTTTTGTTTTGGGGGGTTTTCTTTTTTGGTATGGGGGGGGGAGTTGTTTGTTTGTTTAACCCTGATTTGGTTTTGGTTTCAGGGCCAAAATGTGTTTCTTTCACTGGCTCTTTTGGGCTTTTGGGCTCTAATTTCAGGGCCAGGCACATTTCGTTCACTGGCTCTGATTCTAGGGCCAAAGTGTGTTCCTTTGGTGCTAGTTTAAGAGTCAGGGCACATTTTCTTTTTTGGTTCTGGGTTCAGGGATAAAGGATTTCTTTTACTGGCTCAGGTCTCAGAGCCAGGGTGGGTTTCTTTGGCTGGCTACTTTTCCCTACACCACAGAGTCACGTGGCAATACTAAGATTAATAGAAATGGGTTGAGTTAAGTTGCAAGAGCTAGCTAGCAATGAACCTAAGCCATAAACCAAACAATTTGTAATTAAATAAACCCTCGTGTGATTATTTGGAGCTAAGAAGCTTCAGGACTACAGGTCTGGACCTCGGGCTGAACAAGCCAGAAACTTCTGGCTATGGGGGAATCCTATTACAAGGCCTGAAGATTTCAGTGGTGAAGAGGTATCTCTGTCATCTGAGAAGGTTTTATAGCACACACAATAGCCAATAGACGCCTCTGGGACCCCACAAAATCAATAATTAGGCAGCATTTTATTGGCATCCAGTGAAGGGATAGAAGACAGATCTGGACAACTCCGAGGGCTCAGAGACAACACTGGCTCCCTGGAGAGCCCACACAAGAAAGCTGGCACGCGAAAATATTTAAAAATATTTAAAAAACTCTCCCCGTGGGAGAGTTCCTAGCTGCACAGGCGAGAAAGACATGAAGAGCTTGCTAGCGCAAAAAGGCATTTTTAAATGAAAAACTCAACAAACTACATTAGCCCGAGTTGCAGTAGATCACCCTTAAAAAATAATTCCAACCAGAGATCCCATATACAGAGAGGACAATGGTGGGGGGGGGGGGTGTCATCATTTTCTTCATAATATCAAGATAAAGATCCAAAATAGACCTACAGTAGGGACTCTTTCTCCTCCCAATTCATCACACAAGGACTTTGCTCCACATCTGGCTCTCATCCCTGAATCCTGAGATGCTCTCTAGTCTCCTCCTCTAGTTCTAATTACCGATCTGCCGTGAGTCTTCCCACCTTCCAGTCCCTGTGAATGAGCTGTGTGTGGTGGGCAAGCCCTCGGACGTGAGCCCCAGTTGCCTGAACCTGTCGGTCTGACCGTGACAATGACGTCACCGCTCTACTTTGGCTTCCTTGGGTGTAGGATGAGACAATGACGCAGTCTCTGAGTTGTTAGGAGCGTGAAAACAGTTATTACGGGGAAAGCAACCAGAAACGTGTTCCCTCCACAGCTGGGAGTCAACAAATGCTGCTCTTATTACCACCACACTGTGTTTCTTTTAGCGCCTATAAAAATAACATCTTCTAAAGGAAAAGGTTTTTTAATAGATGTTTGGTCTAATAAAAGACTTTCTTCAGATTTGTAAATCTATTTATGTTGGAAGACATGGTACTTGGTTAAACATTCAAGATGCCCTTAAAAAAATACATACAATCCTAGAATCTAAATCTCATTCGAGAGACTAAGCATAGACCAGAGAAAAATGCTGGACAAACCAATCTGGTTATGCTAGCAAATGTCTGGAATTGAGCACTCAAGAGAATGAGGCAGGAAGCTTCCAAAGTTGAGGATGTCCTGATATACATAATGAGACCCTGTACACACAGAGAGAGGGAGAGAGAGAGAGAGAGAGAGAGAGAGAGAGAGAGAGAAATACTCGCTCATGCTTGCAATCTGAGACAGTTCATGGCTGTGTACAAGCAGTTCAGGCCATAAGAGTTATAAAAATGCAAAGGGGAAGAAACTGTATTCTATTCCACACTGGCCAGATAGTCCATCGAATTACCTGGAACTGGAGTGACAGGTGGTTGTGAGCCACCATGTGGGTGCTGGGAACCAAACCTGGGGCCTCTACAAGAGCAGCAAATGCTCTTAACCACCGGCCCATCGCTCCAGCCCCGAACCTGAGCTTTTTATGAAATGTAATTCTGCTTATAATGTAAAATAGTTGTGTCTGGGTGTGAGCTTTAGTGAGCAGACTCAAGATCCAAGAACACTGGCTTGGGAGGTGGGCTGTAGATAAGCAGTGGAGCCCAGGGTTTGATCCTCATCTCTACACACAGCAAAATAAAATTTAAAAATATATGCAGTGTTGCCTTGTTTTATTTGTCAGGTAGATGAAGTCCTTTTTATTTAAATCCAAATGCCCTCAGGCAGGCAGAGCTTGCACTGCAGCAGGGCACTGCCTCCTGCAAGCCTCAGGCCCATCACTGCTGGAGTGTTAAAGATGGAAATGGTAACAAAAGAGAGGTTAAGACTTGTCCTAAGTTGAGAAGCCTCGATGTAACACATAGAAATCTCTAAAGCTTGACACCCAAGTGGATGGGACAGTTTACGGCTCAGAGTCCATCAGAAAAGGGAGCCGTGCCAATGGACTCACTCCGACTTCCCTGATGTCCCTGTTATGAGCTGCCAGCCATCCTGGGCTTCCTGTTGTAAAAGGCCCCACCACCCTCCTCAGTGCACAAATTCCACAGCCACGATGTGTTTTTTCCTCTCAGTTATACGCTGCCGTGTGGGACAACCTGTTATATTTTCTGACTGTAAAGAAGAGGGGAGCCATGGGACGTCCCCAACTGTCACGATGCTCAAAGGAGGCTTCTGCACACCTCGACTTTGCCGGAGTCAGAGAGGGACTCACTTGTATGTTCTCTCTCCGGCCTGGCAAGGCCAGGGGTTCATTGAAGGCTGGGTACTGACCCATGTTTGCTTTCTTTTTATCAGAATCCTGATTTCATTCAGAGTGACAAAGTAGCTGTTCATACATGACCTTTGTAGCTAAGAGAGGACCTGTGTCATGGTGCCAGCCAGTGATTCTGTCTGCTGTAGATTTCTAGGAACGGTTTTGCTTACCTGTTCTGGAAAGTTCTCATCTGTTATCTAGTCTCCCACCCACCTCTTACTTCCTAGACTGAGGAGTGAATGGGAGACAGAGCAATCATCCCATGACCAACCCGTAGGAGAGAAACCTCATGAAGACCACACCAAAGGAGAAAGAAGCCTTTTCCAAGATAGGCAGGGTTTCCAGGGCCCAGGTTTTGACCCCCTCCCCCCCCACACACAAAACCCCAATAACAAAAACCTTCTGTAACAATTTTACACCATGACACTTAACTTTTTTTCTCAATTATTTTTGAAGTTGAATTAATGAGTTTCATTGTGGCATTTTTCTTTTTTAACTTAATTTTTAAATTTTTATTTTTATATGCATTGGTGTTTGGCCTGAATATCTGTGAGGGTGTCAGATCCACTGGAACTTGAGTTACAGACAGTTGTGAGCTGCCATGTGAGTGCTAGGAACTGAACCCGGGTCCTCCGGAACAGCAGTCAGTGCTCTTAACCACTGAGCCATCTCTCCAGCCTCTCACTGTGACATTTTCATGTACATGTGTCATTATACTTTGTTCTTATCACCCTCTTCCTACTACCCTACCCGGTCCCACCCTGCTTGCTTGCCCCTTTCTGGTCCCCTTCTCCCCTCAAATAGTCCTTTCTCTTATGTCATGTGACTTACATTATGCTGAAGCGCCCGGACCCTGTCCACCTAACAAGCTAGGGACAGGAGCCTGAAAACGGCCAGACTCATGAGGATGCCACCATCACTGTCACCATGGGGAAAGCAAAGAGGCAGCGCCCAGAGAGACTGAAGCTCTGAGACAGAATCAGGGTTTGACAAACTCTTCCTGGAAGATTTTTGTTTTGTCTTTATTCTCCAGCCAACAAGTAGTCAGAGCCACACACAACTGCCGTTGGATTGGGACAACATTCATGGATAGTAACAAGACAGAAATAAATGGACAACAGGGCTGGGTTCCAGTGGACTTTATTTATGGACATTTATCACATATTTTTTCCATGCCATTAACTAGCATTTTTCTTTCCACTCACTTAATAAAGGTAAATGCATTTTTATCTCATGGATAGAAACAGGCAGCAAGCCAGACCCCCAGGGCAGAAGTGCCACCTGTGGTGGTATGTTGTATATTTATTAAAATTTGTCTGGAATATCAGGGGATAGAATCACCCACAGCCAAGCCACAAGGTCAGGGAGTGGCCTTTAATCCCATCACTCAGGGAGTTCAAGGCCTAACAACCAGGCAGTGGTAGCTCACACCTACAATCCTAGCTCTGTCAGTTGAACCAGGAAGTAAAATAGCTGGGCAGGGGAAGAATAAGGCAGTCATTCTGTGTGAGAAGCCAGCCAGGCTGAGGACCCCTGAAGACAGGACTTGCCCTGTTCAGTCTGAGAAGTCGGCTGGGTGAGAATTAACTGCAGTCTGTTTCCTCTTTCTGATATTCCAGCTTTTCCCTAATATCTGGCTCCAGGTTTTTATTATAATACTAAATAGAATTTTTGCTATACCTACCCTTGGTCTCAGCCTCTTGCAGACACTGCAAGGCCCTGACAGAGAGATAGAGATGCTTCATTGCCTAATAGGTGCTTGATGAATTGCAGAGCCTCAGGCCGCCTTGATGGAGAGCTGGGGGAAGTAGACAGGACTGTGTGGTGCCTCCATAGGCTGGCACATGAGGACATCAGAGTGGGGCTGTGATCTTTACTGGAAGCTTCCTAATGTGGGGTGATTCTTACAAATGGAGAATCTGTAGCAAGAAAAGGAATCATTTGTACTCAGAAAACAAAAACAAGAACTTTTTAGGTCTCAGGATGGGCTCCAGTGGTAGAGTGCTAGCCTCGAATGCCCAGGCTCTAGACTGGATCCCTAGCACCACAAATTTACATGTTTGGTATGTAGATATCAGACCCAGAACCTGATGCATTAAAATACACAGTCTGGGGACTGGAGAGATGTCACCATGGTTAAGAGCATTAATTGCTCTTGCAGAGGACAGAGGTTCAGTTCTCAGCACCACGTGATGTCTCACAACTCCAGTTCCCAGGGATCTGGCTTCCTCTTCTAGCCTCTCAGGGCACTGCATGCACATATTGCATAGACTTGCATGCAGGCAAAACACCCATAGTCATAAAATAGTAAGATAAAAATGAATTTTTAAAAATTTTGTTTTCACTATTGGGCTGAGGAATCTGGCTCAGAAGTGGAGCTTTTGCCAGCCTTGTGCAAGGCCTGGGTTCAATTCTTGGTGGTATACATTTTTAAAAGTCCTGCTTTTGTTAGTATAATAATAAAATAAGTTTTTCCAATGACAATTCAGTCTCTGGCCTGATTAGCTAGGGAGGCTGCAGATTGTTCATCCTGAGATCTTTAAGCTGTGATCAGAGCCATCTGTCCACCAGGCTCCCTGTAAGAGGCTAAATGGACCCTGGAGTCTCTGCTTCCACCCTTCCAGGGTAGAAAGGGGCAGAGATGGGGTGAGAGAACAACTTTGTTTTCCTTTTCCCCAACAACAGAAATAGTAGGTTTCAACTCCCCAAATCCCTGTGTAATCTCAGACACCAAAGAAGCCAGCTTTGAAGTTGTATCTGCCTACCTGAGCCTGCAGTCACACTTACCTGCCTGCCTGAGGAGGCTGTAGTCACACCTGCCTGCCTGAGGAGGCTGCAGTCACACCTGCCCACCTGAGGAGGCTGCAGTCACACTTACCTGCCTGCCTGAGGAGGCTGCAGTCACACCTGCCTGCCTGAGGAGGCTGCAGTCACACTTGCCTGCCTGAGGAGGCTGCAGTCACACCTGAATGCTGGAATGACTCCAGTCACCGGAACTGCTATGGCCTCAGGGAGATCTTTTACAAGAAAAAAAAGACATCCAAATGTGACAATTAATGTCTAGGAAAGGACAGAGCACTAGCCTTTCCCTATACCCAGGTGGACAGCTTGGGAAGGAGGCCAAGGGGCACAGATAGACTTCCGGTCACTCTACATCAAGTGGCCCAGTCTAGGCTCAGGGCAGGGAGTCAGGCTATTTTCAGGGTACATTATGCATAGTTGGTAAATTTGGTTGACACCATAGAAAGCATACTTTAGCATACTTTAGTGCAGCTTGCTTTCTGTTGGGATTTAGTTTTTACTTTAAAAATATACCGTATAACTTGATATTAAAAATTATTTTATTTTATATGTGTAAGTAGCTGTGTGTATGTATGTACACCATATATAAGTGTCTGTGCCTGTGGAGGCTGGAAAAGGACATGGGATCATCTCTAACTACAATTAGAGATGGTTGTGTGGGTGCTGGGAACTGAACCCAGATCCTCTGAAAGAGCAGCTAGTGTTCTTAACCAATGAGCCATCACTCCAGTCCCATATCTGACTTTTTTTTTATGATTTAGTTATTTATTATGTATACAGTGCTCTGTCTGTATGTATGCCTGTAGGCCGGAAGAGGGCACCAGATCTCATTACAGATGGTTGTGAGCCACCATGTGGTTGTTGAGAATTGAACTCAGGACCTCTGGAAGAACAGCCAGTGCCCCAACCTTTGAGCTATCTCTCCAGCCCCCCATAGATGACTATTTAAAATAACACATTTTACTGGGCTTGGTGTCACACCCCTATAAACCCAGCACTTGGGAGGCTGACCCAAGGGTATTGCAAATTTCAGACCAGTCTAGCCTCTAGCTCCCCCTCCCTTATACACACACACTGGGGGGGGGGGGTCTATTTAAAAAATAAAACAGTCATTGTCATGAATGTGTCTTCTTCCTACAGCACAAGACCAAGATGTGTTTCTTATACTTGTCACTCTCCATTAAGATTTCCAATGACTCAGCAGAGCAGCACGGACCGCTCTTCAGGCTAACAGGAGTCTCTGGCTTCTGCTTCCATCAGCTAGCACAGACAGAACCAGAGGCCAGGGCAAGCTTGCTATCCCTTCCACTGACCAGAACTAGATTTGTAAGCATTCTTCTTCAGCTGGATTTCATCGGGTACCAGAATTATGAAGCAAGGAAGTAGCAAAGGATAGCATCCCTTCTTCCCATCACCTGGTTCCCGCCCCCACCAACCACACGAGTGAAGGTTATCCACGGGGTTCTCCAGCTCTATAAACGACGAACTATAGGCAATTCAACCTCTTGCCTAGGCTCATACTTGGTGGAGGGGGTGAAGCAGAGTTCCGCAATGGCGGTGTTAGCCACGCATGCGCACAGCCAATAGCTCAGCCACTGCCTCCTCACATGAATGTTCCCCTTTCCCCCCAGAATTCCTGCTTTTCACTATAATTGCACAAGTGTTGAGTCTGAGCTATGTCCCGCTCTTTGTCCTCATCTACACTCACTTTGAGGTCTAAGCCTCTGTTTGGTGGCCGTGTTGGAGGACAGAATTGTGAGAAATGGTGACGTCAGAGACGCGGACCTCCGGATTAAACTGGAGTAGCTGTTTTCTAGCTCGGTTTTCTGTTGCGGAAGGGGAAAGAACAGGAACAAAAAACAAAGGCAACTTGGGGAAGAAAGGGTTTATCACTGCTTACAATTTCAAGGACCAACCTCAAGGTTGGTGCAGACGATCTCCCACCTGCCTAGGGATGACACCATCCACGGTGGACTGGGCCTTCCTATATCATTTTGCATTAAGAAAAAAGCCCCACATGTGAGCACCGACCAGTCTGATGGGGGCAGTTCCTCGGTAGGGAGTCCCTCTTCCCGGGTTTGGGTCGAGTTGTCCTAAACTAACCTATATAGCTATCGCCAAAGCTTTGTCCCCGTCACACACACCCCCCTCCCCCAGGGAGCCGGATTGTCCACCATGGATGGAATCGCAAAAGGTCTCACCAAAGGTCAGTAAGATCAAAAGATATCCTTGGACTTCCCAATATACGTCTTCTTTTGTTTGTTTGACTGGTTGGTTGTTGTTTGAGGTTTGGGGTATGTGAGTTTCTTTTGCTTTTTGATCAGTTAAAGCCTCCTACGTGTAACCCAGCCTAGCCTTGTACTCATGCCTGTCTCAGCCTCCCTGGAGGTGGGATTATGGGCAGCATCACCACATCTTCAACTTTAAATCCTCCACAGCGAGAAACAGGCTAGACACAGCAGCAGCAGAGGCAATTGTCAACAATACTCCAGAGAATGCAAATGCAGGTGGGTAAGAACTATTAACTGGGCTAGGAGCTTGGCATGATGGTAGAGCCTTTGCCTAGCAGGCCTCGGTTCCATGCGTGCCACCTCAACAGGCCGGTGGATTAATTTGACAGAAAATATAAGGCTGAATATTAAACTCACAAGAAGATGCTCTGTAGCAAACCAGCTGAAACATCGAACCTTGGAAGAATCAGATAGGGGCTCTCTCCACCAAATGTGGGTGCAGATATGCTGAAAACAAACTGTTAGAAATGTGTGTCTCAAAGGGTTGTGGGGGCACATGTCCTGAATCCTGGCACTTGGGAGGCAGAAGTAAGTGGTTCTCTGAGTTCTAGGCCAGGCTGGTCTACAGAGAGAGTTCCAGGACAGCCAGAACTACACAGAGAAACCCTGTCTCAAAAAACAAACAAACAAAAAACCAACCAAAAAAAAGTATGTTTCTTCTCATTCCTGTGTGTACCTATGCCACTGTCCCTGCCTAGCCTTGAAAAGAAAATTGCATTGTGCCCAAGAAAGCTGGGGTGTCACACACTTTGGAAGCAAATGAAAAGTGTGCACTTGGGAACTTAGGACCCACAGCAGTCTCCTGGCCCCCGTGCTGCTTAGCATAAAGCTTATTTTACCCCACAGTGAACAGAGGAGAAGTCCCTTAGAGCCACACTGAGGTGGCTGCAGAATCACCCCAGGGAGGGATTCATCCTTCACACGAGTGTCAGCAACCATCACCTGGAGTCTGAGGGGAACCTCTTAGTGAAGAAGAATTGCACTTGTCTACAGGCCAGCAAGAGGAGAACCATCAGCAGAGCCTCTAAATATTTACTTACCTGTCTCACCAAGTCCTACAAAACAAAGGTGTGTTTTGTTTCTATTTGGTTTGAGTTTACTGGTTATCTGAGGGTAGCCTTGAACTCCCTGCTCTTTCTGCCTCCACTTCCAAAGGGCTGAGATTACAGTTGTGTGCACCACACCCGGCTCAAAGCAAACCAAGGAAGAAAATACAAGTTCCAGGAAACAAGGCACTTAACAAGGAAGAACAGGATGGGTGGAAGAGCTGAGGGAGTGGGTGACTGCCGTGAGCGGCAGGAAATCCCAGTCTGACTTTGAGCAGAAAGGCAGTACAAGGAAGATGTCAAGACAGAGAGAAAGGCCACGGAGAGGCGCAGCATGCTCATTACGTTGGGAAGAGCTTGGAGACTCATTCTCAGTAAAGAACTCCATACTTCAAAAGGTAAGGCACATGAGACACGATGGCTATTATGTGTTAATAGTCTGTAATCCCAGCACACAGAGGCATAGGCAGCAGGATTGCCTGGAGTGCAAGGCCAGCCTGGGCTACACAGCAGATTCCAGAACATATGCGAGTGTGCATATGTGTGCATGTGTGTGTGTCTGAGTGTGTGTGTCTGTGAGAGTGTGTGTGAAAGTGTGTGTGAGAGATTGTGTGTGTATGTGTGTGAGATTGTGTGTCTGTGAGAGTGTGTGGTGTGTATGTGTGTGTGTTGTGTCTGTAAGAGAGAGACTGTGTGTGTGGTGTATGTGTGTGAGAGAGAATACGTGATGTGTGTGTGTGTGTGTGTGTGTGTGTGTGTGTGTGTGTGAGAGAGAGAGAGAGAGAGAGAGAGAGAGAGAGAGAGAGAGAGTAGTGGGATTCAGGTCTCCCTCTATAAACCCAAGCACATTGGTAAAGAAAACTTGAGAGACTCCGTCTCATATCAGAAAAGCTACCTGGGATGGGACAGAAGACAGCCAGAATATATAGGGACCAATATTATTGTAATTTTATCTTTAATCGTATTTCTCTGTGTATTTCCTCTTTCCTAACCTTAAAATCTTCTCTGCATACAATCTTCTCCTGAAGTCATAGAGGATGTAAAATCTTCATTTGATATCAATAATGTTTAGGTTTTCCACTGTAAACAACAATTTCTACTACTAGCAATCTCCAAAGCATCCGGAATGAAGATGGGTCCCCCACCGTAACGAGTCTATCTAGTGTAAAAAGGGAGAGAGACACAGAGAGACAGAGAAAGAAAGAGCCTGGTGTCCACCACTCAGTGATTGCTTTTGAAATATAGACTATTCGGGAAGGTTGCAAGACAGCTCTCTATGATTACCCTCATGTCACATTTTTAACAAGAGTCCCAGATGGATTTATCCAGTACTCTGAGAATGGTTCTGGATGTTTATAGTCAGTCCATTAGGTCCTAACCACTGTCTTAGCATTTACAGGATCCCACAGAGATCCTGCCACTCACAGGTCAGCAGGAAGCAACCTTATGAAAAACAATGCCTCTCTCCTGATAAGTTCTGTCCTCTGAGGGTGATGGATAATTATCATTCTGATAGGGTAGTTATACGTTCAAGTTGGATTGAGGGTTGAACAATAATATAGACTCAGGGATCCCTTTTAAAGAAGAGAAAGGGGATAGATAGGCTAGATATAAGTAGATTATTTATCTACCTGTAAACAATTATTAGCCAAATATGAGCCAAAGACAATTTGCACTGGTATAGATGCCTGTATATTGATACAAATGTGAAATAATTTTATATGTTCGATTGAGATAATTTGTATATTGATACAAATTTAAATCTGAAATTGTTTTATATGTTTAAGGTAATCTGTATATTGATACAAAATTGAATCTGTAGTTGCCATATTTTGCACATTGATACATATTAAGCATATTACTGTCATTTACATTACACAATTTCTACCTCTGTTTAATTATACTAGTCATAATATATAATTACATTAGTCATAATGTATACATAAGATTTTTTGTATACCTCTGTTTAGATATTTTGTATTGATATATATTTAGGATACTGTTATCATTTTGCATGGTACATGTACCTCTGGCTAATGTCTGTATGATAGTCATCCTGGAAATCATCATTCAGAGACTGTGCACCCATTTATAGATTGTCTAATTTTACAATGTAAGCTTCAGTCTTCAGGATAATGAGAACTGAGGGTCACTGAGGTTTGCCATGTAATAGTCATGTTGCCTAGGCTTCCCAGATACACACTAGAATGTATCAGATAGACCCGAGTCTTCAGCCACTTCATAGACCCAGAGAATACGGCATTTAACTTTTTTTATTCAGAATTCAGCCATGAGAGACACGATGACTCCTGGTGTCACTGTTCCTTTCCCAAGATGGTGTTGGGCATCAAGGACACTCCACTAGGGGCTTGTCTTCCTTGGCAGACAATGGCCGTTAGGCAAAGAACTGCCCTTGCCTCGACTGCTGACAGTATGCACGCTGTCCAGTCTGGATGAACAGGATGAAGGATAGAGACTGCCCAAACCTGCCTGGACAGGATAAGACGGTCTCTCCAAAATGCCCTGCTTCTGAAGAGATCTGTCATATGCCTGTAGCCAGAATGATGGCTGCTCCAACTGCACAGAAAAGCCTTGGTGACTGCCCAGGTAGCTGACTGTCGCTGTCCTCTTCTAAATTTTGGAAGCTACTCTCTTGCACTGCCAACCTTCAGGTAATATATTTTCCTTCTCAGGTCTGATGGGGTCGAAGACTAGACAGTTACAGTTACTATCATCTCATCTCTTAGAAAAGAGCATTCAGGTGTTGGATTTTTACTATTCAAGATAAACAGCTTTGAAGTAATTTCTGTACCTCACTGTTTACCAATACTCTAGACATGTAGGATGTACCTTATGTTTGTTGGTTTTTAGCTGTAGTTTGACCCTGCTTATGTTTTGCCTTTTCCTCCCCAGGTATTACCTAATAATGATTCCTATTGTATATAGTCTTAGTTTAGAACTTTCTTAGTTCTGAAGGGGGAGATGTAGTGGGATTCGGGTGTTAGCACATAAAGCTTAGAGGCGTGTCTCCGGAGTTCCAGGAGCCTGAATGGGGTGTAGACAGACCCCAGTAAGATGCCTCCGAGACACTGAGCTTTTGTTCCTGTGTCCTCGGAGAGCAGATCAGCAGCCCTTCATGGGACAGTTCCTATCTCCAAAAATTGTCTTAAGGTTCAATTTGTATCGTGAGTGGTCATATACCCCTCAATAAATATTAATCCTTTATATGATATATTGTTGGTGGATTAGAGTGTGTGAGAGAGTATGTATCTGAGAGTGTATGTATGTTGTGTGTAAGTGTGTGAGAAAGTGTGTGTGTTTGTTAAGTATGTGTATGTGTGTAAGAAAGTATGTGTATGTGTGTGGTGTGTATGTGTATGAGAAAGTGTGTGTGGTGTGTGTGTGTGTGGTATGTATGAGAAAGTGTGTGTGGTGTGTATGTAGTGTGTATGTGTATGAGAAAGTGTGTGTGTGTGAGTGTGTGTGGTAGGTATGTGTGTGAGAAAGTGTGTGATGTGTGTGTGTATGATTATTAAGAGCAAAGACCCCTGTGAGTAAAAATGCAATCTCAGTCGGTACCTAGTCAGAATGCAGATGTGATCAGTGACTTTATCAGATGTGCTACCCCATGGCTCACCACATTCTAAACATACTCTTCTTTCTATTTTAGTTACAGATCGGAATTCCTTGTGCTTTTGATCACTTGTCTCCCTGCTGTGGCAAAGAACAATGTGAGAGAAGAGGTCTCAGCTCCTGCCCCCCTTTTGCTCAGCTCAGGACCAGCTGCCCACAGTGAGGTGTTCTACCTCAAGCAACCCCTCAAAGGCTTGCCTAGCATCTTGTGTCCAGGCTTAGTCTATATCCTATCAAGCTGACAATATTCACTGTCATAGTATCTTTAGGGGCTGTGGGAGTCACAGATGCTTTGTTACCACCTTGACTCAATATTCCATAGCTAGGCAGGACCCGACAGATAACAAGGGGGCACTTTTATTCTTTTGTAGTTCCTCATGAAATATTGCTGAAGGACCAGAGAGACAATTCAGTGGTTAGAGCATGCTGCTCCTGCATGTTCCCAGCACCCACATGGCAGCTTACAACCATCTGTAACTCTAGTTCTAGGGACTCTGGTGCCCTCTTCTGGTCTCCACAGGTAGTACATGCATATGATGCGCTTACCTACATGTAAGCAAAACATCCATACATATAAAATAAAGTTTTTGTTAATTAGGCTAAATCTCATGACAGAGGGCAGGTAAGATAGAAAGAAATACAGGAATTAAGGAGGAAGCAAGCCCGAGGAGGGAGAAAAGCTTTCCTTTGACGGCCATAGCAACAAGTCGGGTGAGAATCTCTAAATTAAGATAACAAAGACCCAGCTTTTAAAATGTATTGTTTAGCAATGAGTTCAGCAGCTAAATTAGAGAGAGTGGTTCCCGAGGGCATCTAGATGGAGGTAAGAGTAGGCCAGGAAGCCACAACGTTGTGAATTTTAGAAAAATTTAACGTGAACTTTTAAGCTACCTCTGTATGTTTGGAGTTAAATAATTAATTAATTAATTAATTAATAATTAGTTAACTACAATAAAATGAACCCTTCTACTCCCAGCCTCACCAGAACAGGAATTTTCAGGCTGTGGAAATCAAAGAGGCTTCTCAGCCAGGTAGGTCCCTCTGTCCTTGCAGGAGGTTGCAAGAAGCCACACCTCCGGAGCAATGCAAGTTACCTCAGCCTCGGTCTTGGCATCAGCGGATGCCACACTTCTGACTCTCGGCTGACATACAGCTATGCATTTGGGGGAAAGTGAAAACCGCACTGTGCAGATGCTCTCGTGACTCAGCCCAGGAGAGAGGAAGGAAGCCGACGGTTGGTCCAGCAGGTGGGGAGCCTCCTCCGCAGACACCTGTCGGCGGTTCTGGAAACTCGCCTTCTGGGCTCCAGAGGATGCGCCCAGCATTCCCACGCCGAGAGGCATCTGCTCTGTCCACCGAGACGTTTGCACCCGCGTCTGCGAACCGGGTGACAAAGGAGAAGGGTCCTCTGGAGGGACAGGCTGTTGAGCCCAGCTGCGCACAGCTTTCTGCAAGGATCCCCCGCTGTCCTTGGGTTCCCACAGCGGCTCCACGCGGGGGACCCGCTGCCCCAGGGTTCCACGGCTAACTCCCCTGCACACGGTCGTGGCCCCGGGGGAACAGACTTTTTAAGTCGCAGGGGCTGGCGAAGGTCCTTCTCCACAGAACCACCAATGTCCCACTTCTCCCCGGCGCACCCGGAGGTCCAGCGTTGGGGGGGGGGGGGAGCAGCTCCCGCCGCTCAGCAGGAGGAGATTTGGGATTGAGAGAGTCATCCATTAAGTATTTTAAACCTTCTCTGTCTGCAACCAAAGCTGACTTCCTGCAGAAACCCTCCACCGCCCTCTGCCAGGCCCCTTTCCTCCCTAGCCCGGTGACTAACACTGAAGCCTTCCTAGATCGTGATCCTGGTGAGGCTAGCTGGAAAGGACAGCAGCAGAGGAGTTAAGCCTCGGGTCCTGCTGAGGCCTGAGTTAAAACCTAAGTAACCTGGCTTGCTGGAGGCATCGGGTCCCCAAAGCCCCTTAATCTTGATGGTCAGAGGGCCTCCAGCCTCACCTTCCCACACTCCAGCTGCCCACTAAGTTCCAGCCTTGAAGGAGCATTGTCCTCAAGGTATGAGGCCCAACTCTGGGTTCAGGCGCTACTCTCACAGTACTGAGGAAGACACTGCTTCCCCAGTGTGGGCTATGTTTAGCTGTCTTCTCTTCAGAGGAGACAGTCCCTCTACCCACCCATCCAGAATGGGCCCACTCTGTAAGAATGCCGAATGGAGCAATATATTCACGAGGCAAGATCATCGATCATCCCCTACTTAACGGAGAAAAATGTGCCCTGGTTGTCTACTGGAGTATGGCGTATAGCTAATTTAATCTAGTTTGTAAAATGCCTGGAAACATATGGAAGAGTCCAGCGATTGTGAGAACTTTTCTTGCTCTCTCTGAGTCTAGCAAACTAGGCTGTATGGGACCAGCAGGCAGCAAAGCCAAGGAAGCCAGCTTTGAGCATGACTATGTCAGCAATCCTTCACACCCCACCTCAACCCACCCTCAACACCCACACACCCTGGCTAGTCCTTTCCATATAGCTTCCCAGTCACTGTTTAAACCCCAGTAGCTCCTGAACACTCTCCTCACCAGAGTCACCCAGGGCAGCTCCACTTAGGTGGTCCTTCTGCCTCTCACTGTCCTGTACTGTTCTCGGCTTTGGTTTGTGGAGGGTACTTTCAGTCTTACTGAAATACTACTCACCATCTAGGGTGGCAGCTGTTAGGGACAAATGTCATCAGGGGAAGGTGGGAGAGATGGTTCAGTGGTCAAGGCTCAAAGCCCTTGGCCAGCTTAACAACCAAGCTGAGTTTGATTCCTGGCATTCACAGGTGGGAAGAGAGAGCTGACCCCTGCCAAGTTGCCCTCTAACATCCATATATGTGAAGTGATCCCTGGATGAGAACACACACACGCACAAATAAATGAATATATATATATAAAATAAAACCTACCTACTCTTTGGCTCTACCACAATTGAAAATGTATATACCTTTTGGCCAGCAACTTTACTACTAATAATTTACTTTCTAGATATAGTCTCTGTGGGCTTAAAGGCTTGTGTTCAGACTCTGAGGACACCGCATATACTTATGGCATAGACCTACATGAAGGCAAAACACTCATTCATATGAAAAAGACGTGCAGAAAGACCTTTATTGCAGTCAAGTGCTGGGATTAAAGACATGTACCACCCAGCTGAGTAAGAAGGAATTTTAACTGAAACTACCCAAAATGTTGTGGACCAACTTACCAGGAATGTCATTGGGTGTATAGTCAACTCTGATATATCCCCCCCACCTTTGTAAAGAACAAGTTTTTGTTTTTATTGTTTGTTTGGTTTTTGTTTGTACGTTTCAGAAGGCTTAGAAATAGAAGGTCATCAGGCAAAGACCTTCTTTCTACTTCCTCTGGTAGGTTTTAATGTCATTGATCCCTTAATCTCAGGGAATGGCACTATTAGGAGATGTGGCTTTGTTGGGAGTGGGTATGGCCTCACTGGGGGAAGTGTGTAGCTGTGAGGGTGGGGTAGAGGTTTCTTATGCTCGGGATACCATCCAGTGTCTCACGTGACTTCCTGTTTCCTGCAAGATGTAGCACCCTCAGCTCCAGCACCAAGGCTACCTGCATGCTGCCATGCCCCCTGCCAGGAAGATAATGGATTGAACCTCTGACACTGTAATTGCCTCCTCAATTAAATGTTTTCCTTATGAGTTGCCATGATCATAGTGTCTCTTCACAGCAATTAAAAAACCTAACTAAGACACTAACCTAAGCCCATAGTGTTGGCATTCACCACCAGCTCATTAGATGGAGCCTTTGCAGCCTCAAACCCCCGAAAAACCTGAATTCTTGAGAGATGGCTCAGCAGTTTAGAGCACCTACTACTTCCAGAAGACACGGGTTCAGTTCCCAGCACTCATATCAAGGAGCTCATGACCATCTAGAACTTCAGGGGATTTGACACTCTTCTGGCCTCTGTGTACTCCTGTGTACAACCTCCCACACACATGCACATCCTAAAAACTGATACAAGTAAATCTTTTTAAAATTATATCTATTTTTGGTATACAATATGATGCTTGGAAATATAAATACTCTAGCTTTCTAAGAGCAGGTACAGCCCAGGGACTCAAAATATATTTGTTATTCGGTGTAAACAAGGTGTTGATATGGTTTACACTGGAAGAAGCAAAGGATGCTAGCCAGTGTAGCACATCCCCACAGTGACCGCTGAGTGGAGCATCACTCTAACACAAGGGCTTCCTCATGGTCTGCCAGGACCGTGGAGGACCCACATAAGTGGCCATTAAGAGTCTAGGGGGAGCCCCTCACATCCTCTTGTTACTCACGCTTTCCACATCTGGAACTCTACATATGGAAAAGTGCTGCTGAGCAGATGTGGCCACCCAGGGAGTAATGCACACCACCACTGAAAGCCATTAGGTCATCAGCTCTAACATTCTGTCCAATGTGCTCCACTGTGGTCCTTGCGGTCAGAAACACCTAAACACTGATACCTCCTAGTGATAGAAAGCTGTCTCCCTTACAAGTCATCTTACTTTGTTTCTTGGAAGACTCTAGCTTAGATACAGTGGGAAGAAATTTGTTTCACTTCAGATATATTCATATTTCTTTGTGTTTGAGTGCTTGGCTGCATGTGTGTATGAGTAGTACGTGTCTATGTGCTTGGTGTCTATGAAGGCCAGAAGTGGGCAATGGATCCCCTAAAACAGGAGTTGCAGGTGGTTGTGAGCATCTGGGTGGATGCTGGGAGCTGAACCTGGGTCCTTTGTAAGAGCAGCCAGTGCTTTTAACCACTGAGCCCATCAAGGTGTTGCGGCTGGCCTTGAACTCATGACCCTCCTGAGTCTGCCTCTGCAGAATTTCCTTCTGTCGTGCTCCACCACAGTCTGTTTCACTTTATAGTCCCTAAATACAAAATTTTCTCCCTTTTACAAGCCAGGCCTACAGTATTGAGAGATAGCCATACCAATTCCATCCTTCTCCTTTGGACTTAATCCCAGTTCTTTCCGCCATTTCTTATAGGTCGTGTTTTCCAGTTACCACATTAACTCCTGTTTTGAAGATCTTTCTCCTCAGGGAGTGAAGGGCCCCACTCAGAATGGGCTGCACTCCGAGAAAGGTAGGATGAACTAGGCCCTTGCTAGGAATGTTTTGCCTCGGGTTGTCAACACAGTTTTCTCTTCTGGGGAAACTACTGGAGAAGGAACCTGGTTCTCCCTGACTAGGCCTTCTCAAAAGATGACAATATATAGAACCCAGTTAGGCCAGTTTTTTGATTCTCAGGAGAATGGTATAACAAGAAACATTGGAGTGAAAAGATTCTGCTACCCTACTAGGGTATCTTCTCAGTGCTTCAGTCTCTAACAACTACTCCATCCCCTTGTAGAAAATTCCCTTCTGATTAAGGAAAGCCCCCATCATGGGCCAGAGACTGCTAACCATTAACATAGGTTCTGCGTGAATCCGCATATCCCCAGCGCCTATGGTAACAAGCCATTGGAGAACACGTGTCTCTCTTCTTCATTTCTGTTTCCTGTCATCTGCTAATCTGACCAACTGAATGTCCAGGTAGGGAAATGAGGGGTGGGGGCAGGGACAGGCTTCATTCAGCATCTTGGAATTGGGATCAGGTGCCTGCACCTTTGAGGTCTTACAGCACATTTCACTTCTGAAGTTAACAGAGGCAGACAGACAGCTCTATCTTCAGAGGTGCCTCCTAACACTGCTCCCAGAACCACCACTCTGTCAGCTCCAGTGGGGACAGCTCTTAGGAAAGGGAACCTACAACAGAAGAAACCTGAATGTGTGGGGAGACAGACATTGTGGGATAATGGAACTATATGGAGACAAAATTAGATACTGCTTTAAGATTTTTTTTTTCTCACCCTGATTGGCTAGTGTAAAACCCTCATTTACAACCTTGACAGAGCCCCGACTAATTTCTATCGTCGAAACAGCTTTTTATATCCACAGCATCAAGATGTAGAATACATTTCCTCTTCTTTCCCAACATAATCACATTTCTTGGCAGAAATATGTAGCAGAAAAGTACCAAAAATTTTTATAATGAGAATAAACTCGAAATTCCACCCATCAGCCTTCTCCTGTAGGTTATTTCTTCCTGTTAGCTCGCCTCCTGCTTTAACTTTTTTCTAGTGACTCACGCGTTAAATTTTTATTACAGCATCTTCCAACAGTATTACAGGATCCCTGCTGCCACAAGACAGAGCCCATGACCTTAAAGGTTTCTAAGCTGAATGGACTTCACATGCGTCACTGGAGTTTGGCTATAATCCAGCTGCTGTCGCTTTTTGCCCCAGAATGGCCTTCCTGCTCTTCCTTCTTGGTTCAGTTTAATCTTCTAAGATTCTTCTTTTTGAAACCGTGTGTGTGTGTGTGTGTGTGTGTGTGTGTGTGTGTGTGTGTGTGTATCCATGCGCACATGAAAGGAAGCTAACTTATCTGAAGAAAAAAATGTGGTTTGTAATGGCATTTTAAGGAGAAAAAAAAAAATCAAGTTCAAATCTAAAGTACCACAAGATGCCCTGCACCAGCCTCAACAGCAGGGGACCTGCTGCTGCCAGCTGAGCCGCCATGCCTTCACTTTCTGCCCCGAAACCGCCTTCCCAGCTCAGCTCTGCACAGTGACTAACTCCATCAGGAATATGACCCAGTTTGCTTGGCAGGATGTGATTTTTTTTTTTTTTTAAACTCACTGCTCTCTATGGTCACGATTCTCTCCCAGGCATTTAGCGACTCCCTCTTGGCATCCGTCTGGTGCCGAGCCGGATTGATAACTCTCTCCCCAGCTGTTCCCTTCCAGCCGGTCCTCCTCTTTCTGGCAAATCCATATTCCGTTTGCTTTTCTGCAGCAGTCTGCTATCTCTAGGGTCTCCTTAAAATAGATAAACACTGCTCTCCAAGGGAAGTCTTGAGGCAAAACCCACAGCACATACTAGCCCAATAATCTGCCTCAGAAGGCGGCTGGATAAAAAGAATCCAAAGGGAACCACCCACTGGTACAGGCTTTTATCATTTACCAAGCACTTTTGACCCACATGGTCTTATTTAATATACACAATAAGCCATAATGCAGGTATAAGGGCTATTTCCACCTTATAAAAAGTCTCCTAAAGAAGTAAAGAATTCTGGGCAGGAATTAGGACCAGGACTGGGGTCTGTTCTTTTGAAAACTGCTTTGTAAATTATATTTGCTCAGACACTCAGGGCCAGGAATGCAGCTCCAGGGCAGAGTGCTTTCCCAGCACACATAAGGCCCTGGATTCAATCCCCAACACCTTGAGGGGGGAAAAAACAGACATAAGAATCTTTGGTGTTCCTTTTGATGGATTCTGCAAATCCTAATGCATGGGACCAGTAGTGTTTTAAGTTTAGGAATCTCCCCAATTTGGGAATATTTCCATGCACATAATGATCTCATCTTAGGGATAGCACTCAAGTCCAAGCATAGCATCTGTTTGTGTTTTCTATACATAGTCTGAAATAATTTTGCACAATATGCTTAGCATGCCTGAGTGTTGACTGTGCTGTGTCCATGTCACCAGGCTTAGAATTTTCCACTTGTAGCATCACATAGAAACTCAAAGGGCTCCAAATTTCATTTTTTTTTTTCTTTTTCTTCTTTGGCTCTGGAATTAACAAAATGGGTCCCACATGCCAGATCTAGAGATTATAGACTTTGGGAAGCTAGGCCAGAGCCTTTCACATGGAAAAGGCAGCTCAGTTGGTTGAATGGACTTCCAGGCTTGCAATTTATGGAGAATAAAGCCTTAGTATCAAGTGAAATCCAGTACTCAGCACCCTCAAAAACATGTCTATGTGCAAGCAGGATTCAGAAGAAAAATGGTTATAAGGCTGAGACAGAAGGGCTAGAAATTTACTTTAAAATAAAAATCACTATTAGGGGAACTGGAGAAATGTCTCGGGTTAGCTAAGGGTGGGCACTGTTGTTGCAGAGAACCAGGGTTCACTTCCCAGCACCCCCAGAGGCTCACAACCATCAGTAATTTCAGTTTTGAGGGATCTTATGCCACCTTCTGGTCTCTTTGGGCACTGCAGTCCTGTGGTGCACAAACATACATGGAGGCAAAATACTGAGTATCCACATAATAAAATTAAAAATCACTGCTAGGATTTAAATCTAGAATGTCCTCCATGGGCTTATGTTTTGTTCTCATTAATCTCAAGACCTTTATAAAAAGGGGGCCTGACTGGCACATGCACCAGAGACAGACTTCTGAAAGTTACAGCTGGTTCTAGTTTGCATTCTATACTTCCTGCTAGCCACTGGGTGGTGGATAAGCAGCCACCATACCCTCCCACCACCAGGAACAGAACTGCTCTGTATTGCCTCCTCCAACATGGCAGACCAAAATCACGCCTCAAGCTTTTTGTCAGCAATTCTGGTCAAAGTAACTAATGTAATCACCAAGCTTCAACCTCAACCTTCTGGAACCTTCTGGAACCTTCCGGCGTAACTTCAGCTATCAACAGGAGGATAGGGGGCCACTAGTTTGAAGAAGGAGGAAGAGAAAGAGGAAAGAAAAGAAGCCCTGAATTTCATATCAGAAAATTCACTTTTGTGGCCCCATCAGAACCATGAGACACATGTGTGCCTCATATATATGCATAGTCTCATACATGAACGTTATGCAACTGGAGACCTCCATTTAGGAGTGCAAAATAGAAGATAAGGTCCTATTGGTTGCTTTCTCAGGATAGTCACTATGTCATCCCTTCTAGAAACTTCCATTAGGGAAAGGCCACTTAAGACAATCTTATCTGGCTGAGTGTTGGTGGTACACACCTCTAATCTCAGCACTTAAGAGACAGAGGCAGGCAAATCTCTAAGTTTGAGGCCAGCCTGGTCTACAGCGCAAGTTCCAAGACAGCCTGCCTGTTCTACACAGAGAAAGTTATAAAAACAAAATAAACTTCAATCTTATCTGTGGATCTATCTGCTCAGCTTTACCTGAACTGTGAGTGTTGGGACTTACAAAACAAAGCTGCTTCCTCTTAGATCTTGTTTGCACACCGTGGAGGCTGGTAAATATTTAACAGCTAATTCCAGGATGGGAAAAGCCCTAGAGTGCTGATTTTTTACAGCACTCCAAGATGTCGGTGAAGAGCAGGTCGAGTCTTCTGCCTCAGTGACTGTTTCCAGCGCCCTTGCAATTTGAATGGCTGCGATTTATCTAGCACCCACTGGTCCACGGTCAGCCCCGGAGCCAGCCCTCTGATCTGGAGGGAGGATGATTGGTGGGCAGCCCTGTCCCCTCTGCCCACTCTCCCAGACCTCCAGAAGAGTCAACAATTTGCAAGGATTCCAATCAAAGCTCCTCAGTCTCTTTGAAGTGCCTTCACATAAGCCAGACGGGATTCCCAGTCATCAGTGCAGTCGGCAGCCTTTCTTGTCTGGTCTCCATGAATAACTGAACTGGAAATGTAGAAACTCCCTGAGCATCAGTGTACTTTTGAGGTTCGTTTGATTTGTCTTTTAATAGACAAGTTGCAGAAAACACAAGGGAAAAAAAAAACAAAAAACTCATTTCCTGTTCCCAGTTCAGCATCCACAGCTAGGAAGGAGCTAGAAGGAGCATCGTGGAAGCCGGGAGCAAGCACTGGCTTGTTCATAGCGGCCGGTGGAGGGGCTGCCCCGCTCCCTCCAGGAACCTTAGCAACAGAGCCAGAGGGCAGGAGAAAGGCTTCTGGGTTGTGGTAACAGGATCGCAGGCTTTCTAAAGAGCATGCAGCTGCCTCCTGCACACGGTGCTCTCCCTCTCTCGCTAGTGCACACTCATCCTGTGTCTTCACTTTCCTCCTTTCCAGAACTGCATCTCCGGTATCGCCTCTTCATTGCTCACACAGCTCCCAGCCCCCTCACTTGCTCTTGGCACACTATATTTCGACTTTTTTTTTCTGCTATGCCTCTTGTAGAATATTGTTTTTAAGGTGTTACTTTTTGTTTATGTTGCATTTGTTTAACTGTAAAGCTGTGTTACTGTGCCTGTCTAGAACATCTAATGAAGAACTGAACAGCCAATAGCAAGACAGGAGAAAGAATAGGCGGGGCTGGCAGGCAGAGAGAATAAATTGGAAAACCCGGAAGGAGAGAAGACGTAAGCAGAGGAGGAGGACTCCAGGGGTCAGCCACCCAGCTACCCAGCAAGCCAGGGAGTAAGAAACAAAGAAAGGTACACAGGAATAGAAAAGGGAAAACCCAGAGGCAAAAGGTAGATGGGATAATGTAAGAAAAGCTGGCTAGAAACAAGCCAAGCTAAGGCCGGACATTTATAATTAAGAATAGCCTCCATGTGTAATTTGTTTGGGAGCTGGGTGATGCCCCCCCCCCAAGATTAAAGAGAAAAATATAGAAGAAAAACCATTAACAGTACCTATTCCCTACGTAGAACCTTGGCTCTACATTTTTTAAGCCTTCTGGTGACTGTAAATATCCAAGCAATTATCCATGCTACCTGTCTCTCTTGTCCTGTACATTCTCTTCTGTGTTATTAACTTTACAGAGGTGTTTAAAGAGGTCTTAGCCTCAGGAGCTTTTGTGATCTATACTGATAAAGTTATACAAATAGCTTCCCCCACACTTTCCTGTAACCTTGGGTTTCAGAATTATCCATAAAATAGACATTATTATTTGTTCCATTTTGTATGGGTTGTTATTGAGGACCAGAAGGGTTAAGTACATTCCAGGGTCACACAGCTTGTACATGGTGACCTATCAACTGACCCTAGAAGGATTGCTTTTGGATATGTAAGTTGACAGTAGCCAAGGACCAAATCCCCAGAGCTACATGTACACCTCAAGCACAAATCTTATCTGCCACAAAACTCACCCACCACTTGAGTTAGGAAGATAGACATTAATGTACCACATGAAGACATCTTGATCAATAATGGAGTCTCAGTCAACAATGGAACATCTTCATAGTGGTCCTGGGGGATTTTGATTGAACTGAAAATGCCCTGTCACACAGCTCATGTTTTCCCCTTTCCCTGGGTGGCTCTAGTTTATGTCAAGTTGACAAATAAAAACCTAACTAGCAAACCCCATCTCAGGTGGTGATGTCACATTATTGCTTGAAAACTGTCACAACTTCACGACATTCCACTGAAATGGAATGTTCTTATCATTTTGGCACTGGCATGCACTGTCTGCCAGTGAGCAGATACGCTAGGACACATGTGAGGGCGGTCACAAAGATTAGCAGAAATGGAAAGAATCCAATTGGCCTGGTGTGACAGCTCCATTTTTCTTTCATGGACAGTGGGCAGTAATTTTAAATTTTATCCGTATATTCAGAATCTGCTTTCTCTTCCTAATATTGTTCTTAGCTCACTTCCCGCTGTTCTCCGAAGGGCCCCATGGCTTTGGGTGCTTTCCCGTGTCCTATACTATGCCTTTGCTGCCTCAGCAGAGGATAAAGAGAATGAAATGTAAGTACTGATGATGAAATGGAACATTTTACAGGAGGGATCCAGGCCTTGCCTCCCTCAGCAGGGGTTTCCCACCAGTGAGAACTGGAAGGCTCATTTTAGCTTTTCCAAATCAATCCCCACTTCTGACTCCCAGGAATAGCTCCCAGGCTTGGGTCAGTGCTCATGATTATCCCAGAGACCCTAGGAGGGAAGCTGCCATGCACGCTGGAAAGACCCTGATGACTTGTGGACAGAAAGCTGTACCTCCTGCTGGTCCCCAAGTCCACCTTCTCCAGGACTCTGTAACACACTGGCATCTGAACACGGTATCCCAGGCCTTGAGTAAGGAGGCTGCAATCCTGAAAAGCCAGTCTAGGGGGCTTTGCTACCAGAAGGTGCTTTGAGCCAAAATGCCAGGCTTTCGCCATGGTACCGCCCGGCTTCTTCCCTACCACTCACCCTGCAGGAGAGCATACCCCCTCCCCAATGCTGGTATAGTGTTCAAGGGTCTTCTGGACCTCCTACATAAACACCCAGCAGGAATCTAGAACTTTGCTGTCTCATCCATCCATCCATCCATCCATCCATCCATCCATCCATCCATCCATCCATTAGTTTTATTAAGATAGGGTCTCAGTCTGTTGTGGGGATATGTTTCCAATTTAATAAAAACCAGTCTGGAATATCAGAGGACAGAGCCATCTCTTCCAGTCTTTGTTTTTGTGGGGGTTTGTTGTTGTTGTTGCTTTGTGTTTTTGTTTTCCTTCGAGACAGAGTTTTCTGTGTAACAGTCCTGGCTGTCCTGGAACTTGCTTTGAAGACCAGGCTGACTTTGAACTCACAGAGATTCCCTTGCCTCTGCTTCCAAAGTGCGGGACTCATAGTGTGTGTCACCACTGCCTGCCTGGGAGCCTGGAACTCCCTCTGTAAACTAAGATGACCTCAAACTCAGATTTGCTGGGATTAAGGGTGTAGGTCACCACTCCCGGATATTCCCAGTGCTGGGATTAAAGGTGTGAGTTACCACTGTCTAATCCTCCTAGACTGACTGTGGGTAGATCCCTCTGATATCTCAGACTGATTTTTATTGAATTTGAAGCATATCCCCACAGTCTGTAGCCTAGGGTAGCCTGAAACTCACTGTCAACCAAGATGGCCTTGAATTCATATCATTCCTTTAGCCTTGACTCCCAAGTGCTGAGTTACAGGCACGAGTTACTATATCTGGCTCTTACCACTGTCTTTATTTAATTTTCAACTTACAGTGATTGCACATATTCATGAAATACAGTGTGATATATTAATAAGTATCTAGATTATGTAAGTGATCAGGTTGGGTAATTAGCATACCCGTGATCTCAGTCATTCATTGTTGCAAATCCTCAACACTGTATTAGCTAGATTGAAATATAAACTCTGACTATCCCACGGTGCTACAGGACATCAGGATTCATTTCTCCAATCCATCTTTACCCTCCACCCCATAACTTGGACCCCATGGAGTCAACATCCACCTATCCACTCAAGCTAGAAACCTGTGAACTGTCTGAATTCTCATTTCTTCCTCCTATCTTTATAGTCCTTATGTTTTGGTCTCAATCTAGCTCTGAGGTCTGGGCTTGAAGCCGCTTAATCTTAAATAATCACCTAAAAGCTTATATTAAGTATAAGCTGTTTGGCCTATGGCTCAGGCTCATTACTATCTAGCTCTTACAACTTAACTTATCTTTATTAATCTATGCATTGCCACGTGGTTTAGTGGCTTTATCTATGTATTATATTTTGTTTTTTGGGTGGCCATCTGTGGAATCCCCTTCTCCTTTATTTATGTTAATTAAGCATTATGTCCCGCCTGCTTTGTTTACTGGATGCTATGATAGTCATGTGTCTCTCAAAGCTCATGTGTTGAACTGCTGAGAGGTGAGGGGGGGGGGAGTTCTAACAAGAGGTGGTCAGGTTCACTACAAGCCTGCCTCAGTATAGATTCCTATTGTGTGTTAATTAGCCGGAGTGGTCTTGCTTCCTCTCCCATGCTTCCTTGTCTTTCTGTCTTCCATCACGGGCTGATGCAGAGGATGCCCTTCACCAAGTGCCAGGGACCCCGCCTCTTTCGCATCTGGAAGATTGAAAAATAAAGTGCTTTATAAACTGTGCAGCTTCAGGTAATTCTGTCACAACAACAGAAGTACAAAAACATGTGGCTCCCATGACCTCAGTCCCAACTGGAGCCCTCAACCTCTCTCCTCTGGACTTCCTGCAGCATGGACACACTGTACTGCTGACTGCCAATGCAAGCTAAGCTCCTGTAGATAACAACCCTGGCCCAACCTCCCCACTCTTCCCTCAATCCACAACATCACTGTCTGTCTCTTGTCTTTTTTCCTCTTGACCCATGATCCCACTTGTCCTGAATGCCCACATTCCCAGTCATCTCTTCTCCCAGGGTGAGATGTTCTCTCCGCCTACTCTCTACCATCTTCAGTGACTACTTCTCAATTGCTCTCTTGTTTATTGTTTGGTTTTTGTTGTTTTATTTTGCATGGGCCTCAAATCTATTATCTTCCTGCCTCGGCTGCCCAAGTTCTGGGATGAAAGGTATGTGCCACACACTAGCCAAATCATTCTTTGTTGTTTTGGTTTTTTTTTTAATATCTATTTATTTATTTCAAGTGGTGTGTATGTGGCACAGCATGCACATTGAAGTTAGAGGACAGCTCATAGGAACCAAACTCAGCTCAACAGGCTTGGCAGTAAGGACCTTTACTTGCTGAACCAGCTCAGCAGCCCATTCTTAGATCTTACATTCTCTGTTTCTCTATTTGTTTCTCCCAAGGAAAGGGAGCTTTTTGGGGCGAGGGTGGTGATTTCTACCCCTTTTCACTCACCATTCCCTAGAAGAGTGCTTGATCAGTCACAAGAGAGAATCACGGGTGGGGCTGGAGACTCTGAGAAAAGTCCAGTCCCTGGAGGGTCAGTCTGCAACCCCAAGAGAAGTCAGAAATACGGCCACTTAAGACATGGACATGATTTCTCATCTTATAGGAACCTGTCTGCTGCTAAAATATTCCCCATACCTCAAGGTGCAGACGGAGAGAAGACCCCAAATTGCCTTCTCAAATTCAGCCCGAATTATCCTTCTGAGTCTCAAAAGCAAATGGATTTAAGACACTGGTAGACCCAACCTGTCTGTCAGCTCTGCTCAGCACCCAAAGTTGCCCAGTCTTCTATGGTCTCCCTAAATACACATGTACAAGCCTGTCTCTTCCCTATCTCAGGCTACTCATGATTCCCCCAGGGGTCACCCTCCTGCATGGTACAGACACACAGCACCAAATGGCCTAATTTAGCAACAACATGGTGGCATGTCACCATCCCATTCCAACTCTTGGCTTCACAGCTCCCAGACTCCTCTAGTCCCTTTAGCCACAGTACTGACGAAGTTGACCCCACAGTCATAACTAGCTCTCCCTGCCTATTCATTCCATGTCTATGGATTCACCACCTACTAATGAAAAGCATGCAGGATGAAAATTGCACATGGAGTGAACATACAAAATGCCTGGGAAGTTCAACAGCTGTGTATACAGTGTGTCCATTCTGTACATACAGCGTGACAAGTCATCTAGAGTGATTATGGTAGCACACTCCTGTAACCCACAGACATGGGAGGCCAAGGCAATGGGATCATGAGTTCAGGGCCAGCCTAGGCTACACAGTAAGATTTTATTTAAAGAAAAATCACCTGAACATGATTGATGCACATAGAAGATGTGTGTAGGTCCTATACAAACACTACACAGTCTTACAGAAAAGTAACAGACAGAACATCTATATTCTGATATCCATGGAGATCTGCAATGACTTCCCAGTGGGAGCCACAGAGCACAGATACAACTGTACTATCAGGCCCTTTAAAGGACCGCCTGTGACTCAGTGTACCTGACCCAGCTGATACCATGCTTCTGGTCTGGGCAACATATGCTTTATGCTCTGATGTGAATGAATATGTCCTGACTGCATGCCACCTACAGACTATCTCAGGAGGCAGTTTGTCATTATGAGCAATGATAAGCATGACGGGCAAATTTTCTTTCTGAAACTCCATTCCTCTCTGTCATGGGGAGTAACCATGGTGCCTGGCTTATAGAACTGCTTTAGGGCCCCAGTGGGTTAAGAAAAAGTAAGGACCAGGCAGTGGTGGTGCATACACACCTTTTAAGCCCAGCACTCAGGAGGCAAAGGCAGGGAGATCTCTATGAGTTTGAGGCCAGCCTGGTCTACAGAGCGAGTTCTGGGACAGCCAGGGATACACAGAGAAACCTAGTCTCCAAAAACAAACTAAAGAAAGGGGAGAGGGAGGGACAGAGGGAGGGAGGGGAGGGAGGGGAGATGGAAGGAGGGAGAGAGGGAAGAGGAAGGAGGGAGGGGGAGGGAGGGGAGGGAGAGAAAGAAAAAGAAAGTACCGGGATGGGACAAGATGGCACCCGGGAAAACCAGCCTTATTTCTGTGTGCAGGCTGTCAGCTCTTCACAACTAGGACAAGGAACTGCTTTACTACAGGAAATAGAAGCTGGCAAATGGAGCCAGCCAGCTCTGAATGCTTCCATCTCATGGGTCCTCCACCCAAGGGCAACGCTCAACTCAAATCCCCTCCCCCACAAGCGGGGCCTCCATTCCTGAGGAACAGATGTTAGCAGAGCTCAGGAAATCCTCTTGCCATAAAGCCAGCCTTCCTGCAAGGCCACCCTCACAATGTCATCCACAGCACTTGCAGGCTGTGATCCATGCAAGACATTCTGAATACTAGCAGCCACGTTGCCTGCTTTGCTGGTAGGAAATGTGTTTGAACTGACTCAAGATAGGAAGTGTCTCACACTTAAAAATAGCCCTTTTATTAAAATAAAAATAAACAAGCACCAAGTCTCATCAGTTAAGATCTGGGCTAGCTACTCTTTTAAGGATAACGTGGCAGAGAGACCTGGGGTTCCAAGGCCCTAGGAATTTCAAGGGTGTTCTTGCAGATAAAGTGGCTGCAGATGGGCAACAGCGACATGGGCTAAAAAAAGTTGTGTGGCAGGAAACATGTCGGTATGTGACAGTTCTCTAGGCCATGGGTTGTGACCACCAGGCTACGCTTCTACAGTTACAGCCCCAGAAACCATGAGAAACACCAGCTGCAATTTTTGAGGTAATCAGTGCCCATCCCCTTCCCCCCCCCCACCACCCCCCAAAATAACTAGGCAAGAAAAGTTTCCTTCACTTAGGTCCCATGGTGTCTGTCCTAGGACAGGCTTAAACAGGAATGTCACAGGTTGCTGCTTAGGGGGGCTCAGGCACCTTTTGACTCTAAAAAGCTATCAGGCTCATCAAGCATAGCCATAGTGACTTTATAATCACAAGTCAACTTTCAGTGGCTGTTGAACTTCCTTTAAACGTCTTGTTTTGCATTGAAGCGAAGGACTTCTAATCCCTCAGCATGTGCAGTTCCGAGCACACCACAAAGCACTGAGACACGCCTTTGTTCCTGCTCTGTGTAGTTACAGGTTAACCAGGCCTTCCGTTGTGAGCTAAGCAACTGTTCCTTCCCCTGGTGCACACCAGGCCCTGGACTAGCAGGCTCGGTGCTGACTTCTCTGTTTGGGCACAGCTACCTGACAAGAGCTTCTTCCACCCACCACACAGACAAGCTCTAGGGACTCTCACTTTTGAAGCAGAGTACATGCTTTTGTGTTTAGAGAGACTTCATGGCACACTTGAGAATCCAGTATTAGAGTCTGTTTGCTTTCAGGAAGAGGAAGGTAGGTTGGAAGGAAAGAATGTCACTGTGGCCCACAGCAGGCCCATGAATTTGCAACACAAACAATCGCATCTGGTAACTGGGGTTTCTTTGAGATGTCAGTCTTTGGGGGGGGGGGGGGCTCACAGGCTCACAAGGCTAAGCATATGTGCTCTGCAGCTCCATAAATATAAAGGACACCCAAGTCACCAGCCTCAGTTTCAATGACAGCCCTCTTCTCCCAATTCACCGACTTTCAGAAGGCATGGCTATAGACTTTTAGTGCACTTGGGTTTTTCGTAATTAATTTCTACCTCAATTTTTAAAATATATATTCTATTTTGAGACAGGGTTAACCTACTATGTGCTAGGGTTACAGGAATGAATCTCTCTCATCTCCAGTGCTGGGACTAAAGCATGGACACCACAGCTGGCAGAAATATTCTCTGTTGAACTTAGAAAATATCTTCTTTCACATTTACTCAAATCAGAGAAAACTTCAGCGGATGTTTTTATTTTCCATTTTATTTCTGCAACTGCAATAGGCACAGGGGTGACATCCGGAGTGATGAAGAAACAATGCCTTCTCGGAATCTTTATTTTCGGGGGAGGGGGACCCATGCTAAAATGGGGGAGGATGAGAGGACAGCTTTCAGGAGTCACCCCTCTCCACCCTGTGGGTTCCAGAAATTGACCTGAGTTCGTCAGGCAAACGTCTTGACCCAATGAGCCATCTTACTGACCCCCAGGTCACATTTAATTTTAAAAATTGTTTTAAATTATGTCCATGTGTCAGTTGTGCCTGTGATTACGATCCTCCCAGGGGTGGAGTGTTCAGTAATTGTGAGCTGCTTGACTTGGATGCTGCAAACAGAATTCAGGCCCTCTGCAAAACTATCAAGTATACCAAACCACTGAGCCATCTCTCCAGCCCCAGAACACCTTTATAGCAACCTCCCCTCTCTTTCAATCTTACAGTTTCCCACAAAATATAAGGCTAAATATTTCAGAAGCCAGAGGGCTGTGCTTAGCATCGTGGCCAAAGTAGATGTACTGAACACTTTCCTGGGGACAGAACAGTAGGGCCTTGCTCAGGCCCCCACACTCACGGCCATCCAATCGCCTACAGGCTGCCATGATTTGAAAATAAATAAGTGAGCTCAAATGTTATTAAAACTTTAATTAAATATGAAAAGGAATGAGACCTCCTTTTCTCACCTGCTCTTAGCCACAGCTCCTGCTGGCTGTAGGAAAGAATTTTAATAGGAAAAAATAAGACAGGGTAATTAAATAACTGTAGAGGCAGAAGTGATCCAGCAGAAGCCACTAAGAGTAACGAATAATTGTGTTGCTACGTTCCAGGAAAGTGTAGCTGAAAACATGGCCATCTACCCAGGCATGTAAGCCAGAAACCCGGAAGTTAGCACATCCTGGCCTTTCAAGATACCCAGGAAGGCCCACCTCCCACTGAGCACGCCTCTTACCTGGGATTCACTCATAACCTCTTTCACCTGAGACCTTAAACATGAGCTTTTCCTGTAAATCTGTGTCTGTCTCCCTTGTGCCCTTGACTGAAAGACCTTCCTTTGTGAGCAAACATTGTCACTCATTTTCCTATCTTCAGTATGTGACGGTCACTTACTAATAAGTACATAACTCACATGGTCATTTTTTATGTCCTGCCCCATCCCAGAACCAAACTGAGAGGGCAAAGGAACACAGTTTGCCGGTACTGACCTCCCTGTCTCCTGACAGCCAGATAACACTGGGTAGAGAGATGGTTCAGTGGTTAGGATCACTGCTGCTCTTCCAGAGGACCTGGGTTCAAATCTCAGCCCCCACAAAGAGGCTCTCAACCATGTGTAACTCGAATCCTAGGGGACCTAGCGCCCTCCTCAGGCCTCCCTGGGTACTGAATGCATGTGGTTCACAAACACACGTGTTGATAAAATATCCATACACATAAAATTAAAACAATAAAATTCAAAAGCAAATAAACCAAAAAGGCTTTTTTTGGGGGGGTGGTTGTTGCTTGGTGATGTTGTGATGTTTAAGGCCATGTGCAAAGTCAACTGTGAGGGATGCCACCATGCCCAATGGTCTCCCTACTAAATATTAACCATCACTAGAGAGCAGACCGCAAACACCTTTATGTAACAGTCTCTGTGGCAGCTGTTCTCAGCCATTTTGGACGTCCTGCATATCAAATATTTACATTATGACTTGTAACAGTAGTAAAATCACAGTTATGGAGTAGCAATGCAGTAACTTTATGGTTGGAGTCACCATAACACGAGGGGCACTGTGTTAGAGGGTCATGGCATTAGAAAGGTTGAGAACCACTGGCCTGTAGCAAGGGGGTCTTCTTATCTTTCTACTGAAGGAACTGAGACAAGGAAAGATTTTTCTTTTTTTAATGTGTGAGGTGGAACTGGAGAAATGTTTTATCAGCTAAGAGTATTTGCTGCTCTTATGAAGGACCCCAGCACCCATGTCTGAAAGCTCACTCCAGGTCCAGGGGATCCCATGCCTTAACCTCTATGGGTACCAGCCCTCGTGTACACATACTCACACACATACACAAACTTGTTTAAAAAATAAGAATAATAAAGA
The DNA here is from genome assembly GCA_033318265.1 of Phyllotis vaccarum. Classification (NCBI taxonomy): domain Eukaryota; kingdom Metazoa; phylum Chordata; class Mammalia; order Rodentia; family Cricetidae; genus Phyllotis; species Phyllotis vaccarum. The sequence continues at coordinate 138,128,244 of JARWLC010000009.1, read as the reverse complement.
TATGGCAGTACACACCTTCAATCCCATCACTCAGGAGGCAGAAGGGGGTAGAGCTCTGAGTTCAAGGCCAAGGCCAACCTCGTCTGCAGAGTGAGTTCCAGGCCAGCCAGGGCTACATAGTGAGTCTCTGTCTCAGATAAATAGGTAAATCTTTAAAACAAAAATAATCTTCACAGCCAGTGTTGTGGCTCACACAAGTAATCCCAGCACTAAGGAGCCAAATCAGGATGGCCATGAGTTCAAGGAGAGTGAGAACCTGTCTGGAAAGAAAATGGGGGTGATAGGAACACAGTCCAAGAATGGAGTTGTGTGAGGAGAATTCTTGAGTGCTTATGAGAAAACCCCAAGAAAATAAGAGCCTTGGTTTCTCCAAAACCACAGAATTGCTCTAGGAATGGTCTTTCATAAGGAGGCGTTCACTTCAGATTATTTATTACATCCGGCTATTGTTATTTATTTACATGCCTCTATGGAAAAACATGTTTTTGCCCCGTGCAGCTTTTCCTGTGGTTGTACATTTTACTCACGTGATTCTTCTTAATCCTCAGAGGATAGATTGTCTGATGCTCTGAATAAACCTGGCTTATTGCACGAGACTTTAGTTTGGCTCATTTTGAGCCTATATTCTCCCAGGCTCAACCATCTTTAGAGGGTAAACAGGAATCGACCCCTCTAAGATGTGCTCAGAGTCAGCCATCAGTAAACAGACAAAATGGATTCAGGTCTAACATCTTCCGTCCCTGCATCCTCCTCCTGGTGTGTCCTCCAGTCCCTGCTCACAGGCTTGCCTCTGACACTGTTACTGATGTGAAACCTTTAGACAAGTTGGTGGTTTCTCCTAGTCCGAAGGAGCTGCGGTGTCAGCGGGAGCCTGCGGGAGAGCTGGACTTAACTCCAGGCAAAGCATTTCCCAAGTTGTATTCTCTCACTCTGCCCACACTGCCAGTCTTATCAGAAGCTGGAGGCCACTCTCAGATGCAACCTAAAAGAAATGCTCTCTGGCAGTGTGGTAAGAGGCAGACAGAGGGACCATTCCCAGGTGCCGGCTGGGGACTGCATTGGAAGCTGTCCTGAGACCTGCCAGCACTGGTGAAGCCTCCCTCTAAACCCCTTTCAATCTTGGACCTCTGGTCTTTTTCTAGGACTGGATTCCACCTCAGATCCTCTCTAAACCAAGAGGGTGACTCTGGATTTTAGTGTCTGGGGAAACAGAGAAATATACAGGTGTGGATCCCATGTAACAGGTGAGGCAGCCTTTGACAGGGCTTTATTGCTGCAGAGAGTCTGCTCTTCTCCCACCCAAACATCTAACATGCTCATGGCTAGCCTGAGTAGATGCGGTCAGCAGTTTAGCACTGATGAATCAACCATCTTCATTCAGGTTGGCTATGGAAAGATATATTACCAAAACAGTATGGTGTGCCAGAAATGACCCGAACGGTGTCACTTTACCCAGTCCTAACTGTCTTTTGAACATGAACTTTCAATAGTTTCAATCAGCATCAGGTACCATGGGGGGACATAGCAGGCACTGGTGGTCAAGCTGATTGCTGTGTAAAGATCGCAGACCCAGAAGGCCACAGTAAGTCACTCCAATGGCCTCCTGATGGATGCAATGCAGCAGTAAACACCAGCAGGTGTGCAAGCCTGTGGGGGGAAACACTAGGCATGCTGTTCACAGTCTGTTGTTTCAGAGTTGTGTATTTTATGTATATGTGTACGCACCCAAGTTCATGTACGTCTACCATGTGTATACAGGTGCCCACGGAGGTCAGAAGAGGGCACTAGATCCCCTGGAAATGGAGTTTCGGGTGGCTGTGAGCCAACCGAAGTGGGTTTTAGAAACAGAACTCTACAAGAGCAACCAATCAAGTGCTCTTAACCATTGAGCCATCTCCCTAGCCCACTAAAATTATCTTTAATAAATAGAAAGTCTCTAAAATAATAGTATGACAAGTATAGCTTAGTTTAGAGAATACACTTAAACTGGGGGCCCATTCCCAAAAACAAAATAACAACAATAATAATAGTAGTAATAACAACAGCAATAATAACATTTAAAGTATAATGAAGCTGAAGAGATGGCTCAGTGGTTAAGAGCACTTGGTACTCTTGCAGAAGATGAAGTCAGTTCCCATGAGATCAGCTCATGGCTGCCTGTTGTGAAGTCCAGCTCCAAGGGTCCAATGCCCTCTTCTGGCTTCCATGGGTACTGCACTCACATGAACATACCCATACACTTATACACAAAATGGACACATATATATATTACTATAATGTAACAACTGCATAATGAGCCAATTGTGTGTAACCATCATCATTATCATTATCATAAAGTGCCATTTACTGTATGGAGCTGTCTATGCTGCACTTTCCTGCAGCTGGCAAAATATCCAACAGTTTGCTTAGAATGGCATCTTCACCTCTTATATGTTACTCTCTAAGGTCACACCTGCTACTCTGCCACTGTGTGGCAGGGAATTTTAAACCCCAGTATAGTCTTGTTTTATTTAGGTTTTGTTGTGAAATAGCCTTACTACGTACCCATGGCTGGCCTGGAACACAGAGAGATCTGCTTGCTTCTACCTCCAGGGGACTCAAAAGGAGGCTTGAGAGCAAGCACCATTGCCTAGACAGCTCTATTATAATCTTAGGAAGCCAGCATCATGTATACCATTGCTCATTAACCAAAAAGTTGTAAGCAGCAAGAATATACTTATTTTAAATTTTTTTACAGAATCAGTTATGGTATACCATAACATACACAAAAATAAAAGGTTAAGTAGGAGACTCAAAAAGATGAATATATGTAAAAATCCAAGTATGTCCTTCTGATCCCTATTATCTCTACCCTTTAATCACTGTTGGCCTTTATGGGAGGAAAACCTCCCAGCAGAAATAATCAGAAGGGCAAGGAAATTTAATCAGGTGCAGAATGTGTCTGGGAAGTGAAGAAAAATACAGGAATGATGGTGGTGGTCGGTGATAATAACCTACAGCTTTTCATTAGCTGGCACCATCGTTATCCAGAAAGCAAGCCTGTGATGCAGGACAACCAAGACCATTTTTTTTTTTTTTTTAATACTGGGAAACGGGGACCAGAAGTTGGGACCTCACTTTGAGTTCTTCTGTTTCCAGTTTCCGATGGGTTTCCTGAGACAGAGGGGGGAGGCAGATGGAAAGGGGAGAGGATTTGCTCTGCTGTTTGCCCCTGAGCTGTCCAGTGGATGCATCTGCTAGATCTGATGGCAGAAAAACAATCTGAAAAGGGTCCTCTGCTTAGATGCCGGAGTCGAAGGTGTTTATTTGGATCTTATCACCTTTATCAGCAACAGCAGGTGCAGAGGGGTGGAGGGGAAGTGAAGAGGGGATGGATGTAGCCTGACTCTGGATGTGAGGGAGCTGGAATATAGAATAGAGCTGCGATCATTAGCTTTCACTGGAGGAAGACAAACCCCAACATAGGCACAGCCCACAACATAATGAATAAAGACAAAATCATGAACAAAAAGACAACTTTTCAAACACTGGAGGAAGCTGAGTGTGTGATGTGTGAATTTTTTGTGCCAGTTTTATCTTTTTGTGGGCCCAGTATTATTTCAAAATTAAAAATTAAGCGGAGCATGTGGCATTCTTGAGGAAAGGAAGTAGAGTGATGAGTTCTGGGCCAGCCTGGGCTACATGTCGACCCTGTCTCAAATTTTCGAAAGGGACTTTCACAGTAAAGCAATTGCCTTGTCCATGCCACAGTCTTTTAATGAAAGCACTCAGCATATCCAATTACGTCATCTTGGGGCTGGAGAAATGGCTGAGTGGTTAAGAGAGAGAGGACCAGCAATTCTCAGCACGCACATGATGGCTCACAACTGTCTGTGACTCTGCTTCTGGAGGAATCTGACATTTTCTTCTATCCTCTGTGGGAAGTGCATAAATGTGGTACACATACACTCGTTCAGGCGAACATTCACATGCACAAAATAAAAATAAATAAATGTTTAAAAAATAAAATAAGTCATCTTGCAGCCTGAACCCTTTCATCCTTCCCCATGGGCCACTAGATTTGGCTAAAATTCCAAGGCCTTGGATATCGCTGGTCAGAGTAAGGAACAGGAAAGGGAACCGAGGTCAGAGAGTCAAGCCTGCTTTCCTGTGCTGACTGCACTGGCCATTTCTAACTTCAGCTGTAGAGCTCTGAGCCCTGGGTATTTCTTGAGCATCTTGGAGGAAGTCACTCTTTTGTCTGCCGAAGATGCCAGAATGATTGGTCCATGTTAGAATCCCACGATCAGTTTGTGCCCTCGGAATTTTTAAGACGATCCCAGTGTTTACAGATCTGAAGCTCCCGTGTCAGTCACACTTGTGGGGGAAGTAGCCAAGAGGCTTCCAAGCCAGACAAGACTGTTCTTGCTGGAGATGCTTAGCTAGGAAGCAGGTTAAGTCATGCAAGGTAGTGAAGGCATTGTTGACATCCTCGTTGCCAGGGAGGGGTTCAAGCTTGTGGCTGTCAGATCTGCTTCCGCCAAAACAGAGTGTCCTGAAGCTAAGGCAGATGCTCCGACTTAGTGCATGTCCCACCAAGAAATCAAGATTTTTGAAATTGAAGTTCCCAGTAGGGCTGGAAAATGGTTAAGAGCACTGGCTGCTCTTGTAAAGGATCCAGATTCAATCCCATGGGCCCACATGGCATCTCACAACTGCTGTTAACTCCAATTCCAGGGGACCTGATGCCATCTCCCAGCTTCCATGTCTAACACACACACACACACACACACACACACACACACACACACATTTGTTAAAACATCAATGTTAAAATGTTCTTAAGGCAGAAAATTCCCCTATAGAAGATGACATCTGCAGTGTTCTTTCATAGTCCTGGGTTTTAAAGTCAGGTAAATTCAAAGTGACCTGCCCAGATCTTCCAAATGGAAAACTGTGTAATCTTTGTTTTCTTGCCTCTGGCTAGTTTATTGGCCACTTATCCAAGGCCACTTATCACTAATCTGTGGTTCTGTAGAAGTGGTCCAGACACCATGCTGTTTGTTCTCAGATTTCTCCCTCCTTCCAACTCCCTCTTTTATCATAATTATTATCTTTTATTCTACCTCTTGGGACGCTGAGGTGAAAGTATTGTCACAACTTTGAGCCTTCCCCCTCAGGTTCCGTAGCAAAATCCTGCCTTTAAAAAAGCTGATTCTAGAACTAGGTGACTTTAATCCCAGCACTCAGGAGGCAAAGGAAGTTCAAGATTAGCCTGGTCTACAGCGAGTTCCAGGACAGCTAAAGCTGTTACACAGAGACCCTCTCTTGAAAAAACAAAGGAAAAGGAAATAATAAATTTAGGAGATGCCTGTAATCTCCACACCCTAGAGGAGCTACCCAATAAGGAGGCCAGCGTGGACGACATAGAAAAACAAAATTATTTCCCCTTTGTAGAATGCCTTAGGTAACCCTTTCATGGGCATGATAGGATTAAATTGTGAACCATCTCAGGGTTCAAGACTAGCTGACCCAGGAGCCAATGCTGAACTTCTCATGCAGTGTAGGGGTGGCTGGTGATGAACAGAATATTCTCAGCACAGCTTTGTAAATAACTATGAAGCTTCTTAAGGAGAAGGCATCTCTTCCTCCCAGAAAATGCAATGGGAAAGGCTGTCAGTGGCTAGATGGTAGAACCTTTTCCTATTATCCAGAAGGCCCCAAGTTCCAACCTTAGCCAGCCCCCACTCTCTCAGCCCACATACGCGAAAAAAAATTATAAAGTTGATTTACAGCAAGCCATGTTGATTTAGTCTTGTAATCTACTAGCATTTATTCAAGGAGGCAGAGGCAGGAGGATCACCTTGAGTTCAAGGCTAGACTTGACTATGTAGTGAACTGAAGGCCAGCCTGGGCTACAGGGTGAGAGCCTGTCTCAAAAACCCAAGGAGGGGGAGGTCTTCTGGAAAGACAGTTCAGCAGGTAAGAGCACTGGATGCTCTTGCACAGGACCTGGGTTCCATTCCCAGCACCCACGTCGCACATCTTAACTGTCACTTGTTTCAGGAGATCTGACGCCCTCTTCTGGCCTTCACAGATACTGCATGCATTATAGTACACAGACACATAAATTTTAAATTGAAGGGAAAAAACGGGAATGTCAGATGTGGTGGTGCAGGCCGAAACCCCAGTATGTGGAAGGCAAGAGGACTTTAGCTCTATCCACAGCTAGCAAAACTGGCACCAGCCTGGGACCAGAGACCTTACCGTAAAAAACAAACCCCCACAAAACCCAAATAAATAAAGTTGATGCTATTACCATGTTGATAAATCAAGCTAGGCACAACCTGGAGAGCTTGGTCAGAACTATTTTTCTCTAGTTCATAAAAATATGACGTCCAAAGGTTCTGAAAGTGGGTTGTCCTGCCCTCACTCACTATGTAGCATATTTCTCGTGGCTTCAATGTAAGTACTTCTACTATAGAAGGATATGGGGTTGATGCTATGATTCCTCATCACAAGCAAGAAACCTGAGGTACAGATAGGCAAAGTAACTTGTCCGAGGTCACACAGCTTATTAGGAGCCAGACTGGGATTCAAACTTCAACCATCACGTGCCAGGGAAACATGTCACCCTGAGCCACATTCCCAGCCCTGAAGACATTTTTGCTTATCACAACCTTAGGGAGAATGCAGTGGTCACTGCTAAACAGCCTACTGGCCTCAGACTGTCACTGACACTGGGGCTACAGAGCCCAGAGTTGGGGAACCAGTGCCCACGCTCCTTGCCCTGAGCTCAAGCCTCTGGAAAGGGAGATGTTGCTGCCTGTTTGCTCTTGGGCTCCTTCCACTCAGCTAATTAGTGCGTTTACAGAGTGTCTAGGCTCACAGGCTCCTTCCCCCTTGGTTTTTCTGACAAGCTGAGTGAGTGATTTAGCACAAAGAGCCTTTCTGCTGGGCGAGAAACAAGGGCGAAGGCCAGCAGCCGGCATTTAAAAGGCTGGCTATAAGGAGGCCTGGAAGAGTGTGCTGATAATAAGGGCAAGGACCCAAGCAGATAAAGCCAGGAGAGACCTTTGCCTTTGGGAGATGAACCCAGAACCAGAGGGCCCCGTCCCCTGATTTTTTAACATTACTTTAAAGGTAATGAGGTTAGGGAGGGGGAGGCTTCACTTGTAAACAGTCACCCACAGTTGGCAAAACTAAAAATAAGCCACAGACCAGCAACAAGAAAGATCTGGCAACTACTCCCCACCCCCACCGATCCTCTCTCCCCTGAAACAGATGTATGGCTTTTTTTTTTTTTTTCAAGTCCAGCTTTAAAAGGCTCTCTCCAGTATGCCAGCAGCAGACTCCAAATCCCAGCGGTCTCCTCACAGAGCAAGCAAAATACAGCCACTCTCGGGTCATCCTGAGAAGCAAAGCCATGTTGCAGCTGTTAGGGTGTTGGGCAGAATTCTGGAATGAGGCCTTGTGGGCTCCCTATTCCTTATATATTTAGTGTCAGTCTGAGAGGAGGAACCTTCCCCAGGTTAAGGTCTGCAATCCCACCTGAGACTTTTTATTATTTGAAATTTATAATGGGCAGTTATCCCATATGAGATGTCCAGGTAAGCTTACCACAAGTACATTCAAATTGCTGGGACCCCAGGCTTTGGGAAGGGGTGGCTCAGGATTGAATGTACAAACTATGCAGGAGCCCCAGCCCTTGCGAATAAGTCTTGAAATACACCCTGAGTACCCATGGCACACTTGCCATGAAGCTATTAAATACCAAGTTCAGGCTAGGTGGTGGTGGCTGACACCTTTGGTCCCAGCACTTGGGAGGCAGAGGCAGACTGAGTTCAAGGCCAGCCTGGTTACAGAGTGAGTTCCAGGACGGGCTCCAAAGCTACAGAGAGACCCTGTTTAAATCAGAAAGACAACAAAAATAGGTTCAGACCATGCACTGTGTGGCCACTCAGAGGCCCATGCAGAGGCCCAGCCTCTGTTCCTGACCATCCACTGCTATCTATTCTTTGTTGGTGGGATTATAAACAAACAAAAAATTTATCCGTTTGAATGCTTTGCCAGAAAAGGACATCAGATCCTCTGGAAGAGAAATTATGGGTAGTTGTGAGCATCATGTGTTCAGAGAATCTTCTCAATAGCAAGCTCTCTACACCTGAGCCTTCTCCAGCCCCTTGGTGTGATATCTCTCTCTCTCAAACAGGGTTTCCCTGTGCAGCTCTGACTGTCCTGAAACTCACTCTGTAGATCAGCCTGGCCTCAAACTCAGAAAGTGACCCCCACCCTCACTGCCTGAAGAGATTTAATTACTTAAGATAGATACCTGTTTTCCCCTGCTTCCTAGCTGGCCACTTAGCTAACTACACTCAAGCACCAGGGTTGGAGTAACTGTAGACAGAACCCTCTGACACTGTGTGCTTTAGTTGGAAAGGCACCCAGTGCAGTGGCTGACCAATGAAGTCCTATGTGGAACATACGTGGACAGAAGTCCTGGTCCTGAGCACACTTTCACAGCACACAAATCCTTCTGTGAAGACAATAATAGGAGAAGAGGAACTGCTGTTCAGAAGCCAGAAGAAACAGCTCAGTCATCCCTCCCTGGATATGCACCCCTCAGAGTGGCATCCTCTGCTTCCAGCCGCTGGGCTTCTTTGTCATACAAATTCTATCTTTATCATAACTAATCCACAGGGGTTCCTATGGGGATTTGTTTTGTTGCTCACTGGTTTCAGGCAGCCCAGGCTAGCCTCAGACTGGCTGAAGCTGAATTCCTGACGCTCTTTTTGATGTTTGTGGGGTTTTGTTTGGTTTAGTTTTGTTTGTAAGACAAGCTTTCACTGTGTGGCTCCAGCCTGGAACTAACTACAAAGACCAAATTGGCTTTGAGGTCAGAGGGGGTCTACCTGCCTCTGCCTCCTGAGTGATTCCTGATCCTCCTGCCTCTGAGACTCCCATGCACCAAGATTACAGGCACAAGCCATCACGGCAGGCAGGCTTTGCTTGTCTGGATCGGTTTTTTGGATTATGCTTCAACTCGCCAAAGAATACAGCATTTTAGATGAGTCCGATAAAGATAGGATGCTCCCTTTTCACCAGAAGCTTTCTCCAGATTCTCTCACCCTCCCATTAATCCGGTGATAGACAGCTAAAATAAAACATTGGACAGGTATGGTGGTGCATGCCTGTAATCCCAGCACTTGGAAAGCGGAGGCAGGAGCATTAGGAATTACACAGAGACCTGTTGCACGAATAAAGGAAACTTAGGCCAGATCTCCGGGAAAGTCGGAGATATTAGAGAGAGTAAGCACCAGTCAGATCTCACCCAGATGTCTTCCAGCTTCCTCCTCCTGACTTCTGACCTTCTGTCTTTCTACAACTGCCTTAAATACTCTCTTTGCTAAATTAAGGCGTGGCCACACCGGTGCCAGCCTGGGAGCCTGAAACTCCTTCTGTAAACTAAGATGACCTGAACTCAGACTGGATTAAGGGCATAGGTCACCACTCCCGGGAGACTCCCTGTGCTGTGATTAAAGGTGTGAGTTATCACTGTCTGATCTTCCTAGACTGACTGTGGGTAGATCCCTTGGATATCTCTGAAATGCTTTTATTATATTACAAAATATCCCCACAGAGACCAGCCTGGGTTATGTGAGACCTATCTGAAAAAAAAAAAAAAAAAAAAAAAAAAAAAAAAAAAAAAACCAAAGAAACAAACAAAAAGAAAAATGAACCATGATCCCAGTTTTCCGCGTCCACTAGCAATTAGCACCTCAATGTTCCAGTATGATCTCAGAATCCTATAGCAGGTCCGAGAGAATGTGGATGGCTGGACTGGTTAGCTGTTTTGTGAAGTGGACACAAGCTCGGATCATTTGGAAAGGAAAACTCAGTTGAGAAAATGCCCCAATCAGAATGCCCTATAGGCAAGCCTTTGGAGCATTGTCTTGATTAATGATTGATGTGGGAAGGCCCAGCCCACGTTGGGTGGTGCCATGCTTAGGCAGGTGGATCTGAGCAAACCATGGAGAGCAAGTCCATATACACTGTTCCTCCTTGCCAGCTCCTGTCCCCAGGATCCTGCCTAGGTTCCTGCCCTGACTTCCCTCAATGATGGTGTGACCAAAGAATTGTAAACTGAAATAAATCCTTTTCTCTACAAGCAGATTTTGGTCATGGTATTTTTATCTAAGCAACTGAAAGCATACTAAGGCAAACTACTTTTATTAAAAAAAACAATCTTAAAACAACAGATTGAATTAAAAAAAACCCATTCTTGTAAAATGTTATCTCAGACTTTGGGGGAATTTAAGAAACATGGAATTTTACTGCGTTTGCTGAACTACAGGCAGAGCTCATGAATAATCAGTTTTTATAAGAAAGTCTTCTTGTTCAGTACAAACTCAAAGGGAAGGGAATTAGTACCTTGCAAAAGTATTCTCACGGGATCGCAAAATCACCAAATAAGCTAACTAGATTTAAAAACTGGTGGGCTATATAGGCAACGGGATACCTGCTGTCCTTGTATGAGACAGGGTCTCACTGTGTAGCATTGACTGTTTTGGAATTCACTGTGTAGACAGGGCCTCAAACTCACAGAGATCCACCCGCACAAGTCTGAATCTTTATTGCACTGTTTTGGTGAGTAAAACACACACACACACACACACACACACACACACACACATTTTACACAATGTGAAAAACAGAACTTTGAAAGCACGGAATTTATTTTTTCCTGCTAACATTTTTTTCCCTGCACAGATTTTTGAAGATACCAAGGGACACTCCTCAACCCAGAGACGGAGAACGAAGCTCCTAACTCCAAAGATTGGGCACAAAAAGCACCTAGCAGTCAGTGAGTGGTCTTAACAACCACAAGATTTCAGTAATGAGAACTCCCAAAGGCTCACGTGCCTCCTCCCATCCCCTGCCTCCTCGGGTCCCGGCACTAACTTCCTCGGCACAGGACACTGGCTCTCTAAGTTTTAACCCAGAATCTCTGAGATTCATCATCCCTTTGCTGGGACAGCATTCTAGCTCCCAGGTGCAGATACTCTGGAAAAGCAGGCTGTGCAGCGCAAGTTTGCAATTCTGGAGAAGAAAGCAAGCAACGTGAGGGTGTCTGAGGGCTCTTCCATCTTCTTTAGAAAACATTTAACGGAAAAATAAAGTCACCCACCCACCCCGGATACCTTCTATTGCAATCCTGCAGTCCCGGCCTCTTTCAAACCTGCATTTTTCTCCTTTGGAGAAAGCATTAGTTAATGATTGTCAGCCGGCTTCTCTGTCTGGCAGGCCATGTGACCTGGACACGTGACTTGGAACAGGCTGGGATGGTTTCTCCTGTTTGAATAAGCTTGGGTTTATTATTGCAGTTACAAGTCTGTGGAAGCGGCGGGTGCAACGTGATTCCCTGGCGGTTACACAACGCTGGAGAGCTGTGCTCGCCGCTGCCAGCCGCTCCAGGGCTGACTTCTAAAGGAACAGAAAACAAACAGGACTTGGTGTTTTCCAAAGAGTCCGTTTTCCCCTTCGGAAAATGCAAAAGGCAAGGCCCAACCTCATCAAATTGTACTAGTCCCTTTGGAGCAAAAAAAGAGATAAACTTCTGTGCAATGGGCAAATAGAGCAAAATGCTCTCTTCAAATGAAGGTTCGGGGTCCGTTTTACCAGGCTCTTTTCGCTCCCTGAAAAGGCCTCAAAATACAGCCTTTTTACGTTTATAAAAAGCATACACTAACAGAGTGTGGTGGCATGTACCTTTAGTTCCAGGGCTCCTGGGGGCAGAGGCAGGAGTGAGTTTGAGGGCAGCTAGAGCTACACTGTGACCTGTCCTCTGCCGCTCTTCCCACCAACATTCTGATTCAGCAGTAGAGCGCCCTGTGTGCGAGGTCCTGAGTTCAAGGCCCAGGACCAAAGCCAAAAAAATAAACCCTACAATTATTTTTAAATAATAATAACAAGTTCCTTTGCGGTTCCTCCCTCCCTTAAGCTGTCAAATATTAACAGTTGAATTTTTATTTTCGGAATATCCTGCAATGTTTAGCTTTCTCCTACCCCTGCTGTGGTGACTATGACGGACAAAGGTGGGAAGGAAGCCACACGAACTGTCCTTTCTAGCCAGGACTGAGCAGGACAGAAACCCTCCCCAGGTGGCACTGGGAAGGTAGGTCCATAGCTGTGTCTTTCTTTGAGGAGACCTTTTTCCAGGCCATGAAGCTCTCAGCAGTGGGGTTATTCACTCATTCCACATTCTCCTAGGTGTTATCGAACCTGGGAGGCAGGAGTGAACAGCCAGCACAGCCAGAGCCTTGCCCCCTCAGGATTTTACTCCATTGATCTCTCCAGGGTCCATCCTGGTGTGGCTGGAGAGTCCTTTCCTGCTCTCTGGCATTTCCAGGGTTCGGCTCTACTGGCTAGAAAGTACACGCCAACTTGCCTGCCAGCTGACTCATCCTGTGGTGGTTTGAACAAGAATGTCCCCCACAGGCTCCTGTATTTGTCATAGATGAATTCCCCAGTTGGTGGTATTGTTTGGGAAGGTTACAAAGGTGCAGCCTTGATGGTGAATGTCACTCTGAATGGCCTTTGAGCATTTAAAGACTCTTGAGCTGACTTTTGGGAACCTCTCCCTCACACTTGCTGGCCTTACCCAGCCTTTATACAAGGGGAGGAACTTAGTCCTACCTCAACTTGATACCCATGCTTTGTTGACACCCATGGGGGGGGGGGGGGAGCTGCCTCTTTCTGAACAGAAACAGAGGAGTAGATGGGGGTGTGTGGACAAGAGTAAAGGAGGAAGAGAAACTGCATTCAGGATGTAAAATAAGTTAAGAAAATTAATTTAAAACAAAAAAAAGACTCCATACCATTTCCAGTTCACTCTCTGCTCTGTGCTTGGTTCAAGATGTGAACTCTCAGCCTCCTGCCTCCTTACCTCTGTTCCCCTTTGGACTCTTATCTCTCTGGAATCCTAAGGCCAAATAAACGTTTTCTTCTATAAGGTGCCTTGGTCATGACATCTTGCCATAGCAACAGAAAAGTAACTAATATACATGAGGAACAAGAATCCAGTCTTTGCTCAAAGACACAGGTGTGGCTCTGTTTCTTATGGAGCCTTCAAGCCAGCCTCAAGGGGTTCTCACTTTATTTATAAGGGTCTGGTTGCTTTTGGCAGCTGGGCTGAAAGAACAGGAGGTCTACTCTAGAGTGAACCATGTTCCCAACTTGAGAGTCTGATCTGACAGAGCATCCTCACCCCTTACTCCACTGCCTACCTGCAAGGCACCTGTGGAGCCATCTGCCCAAAGTGCCTAGGAATTAGGTGTGGTTGACATGAAGCCAACACCACTTGTATTTACTTCTGAGAGGTATGTGTGAAGACTTCCTTGCTTTCCCAGGGCTGAACACACAGCTTTGGGAGACACTTCTCATATTCAAACTACAGCAGGGCATATACCCAGAGTAAACAGTCTCAAACAAGAGTCTGTCTGTATACTCATGATCTTTGTAGCATAATTTAACATTATCTCAAGTACCCATCCCTGGATGGGCAAACAAGATGTGGCTTATCAATACAATAAGCTAAGATATCCAGCCTTGTGGTGGTCTAAATGAGAATAGGCTCAGATATTTGAATGCTTGCTTGGTCCAAGGCTGGAGGAGGTACGTCACTGAAATGATCTTACTGGGCTTATAGGCTAACCCTACTTCTGGTTCCCTCTTCCCTTAGCTTCCTGTTCCTGCCGCCATGCTGCCACTTCTGCCATGTCTACTCACCATGATGACTCTTGTCCCTCTGGAACTGTAAGCAGAAGCAAACAAACAAATCCTCTTTTTTCCATAAGTTGATTTTGATTGTGGCTTTTTAGCGCAGCAACAGAGAGATAACTAGTACAAACCTCAAAAAGGAAGAGAATTCTGGCACGACATAGAGGAACCTGGAGACACTATGCTGAGTAAATTGAACCCATCACTACATTATGGCTATTATATAATTCTCCTTATATGAGGGGTCTAGAGGAGTTCAGCCTGTAAGATAGAAGCAAAATGTGGTTACTAAGGGCTTAGGAATGGGAAAACAAAGAGAGAGAAATTAGTGCTTGCTATGTATAAGCTTCCTTCATTGGAAAGATGAGAGGATTCTGGACATCACGAATAGTCTCCAGAAAACAGAGAAGAGTGTCAATGTTCTTGATACCACTCAGCTGCCCACATAAAACAGTAACATGCTAGGTTTTATACTGTCAATATCCTACCACAATGAAAAGATTGGTAGAAAATTGCCAGCCTCTAACCTCCAACAGCCTTTGACCTGTTCAACAACGATAGGATCTTTGAAGGTTGCCCAGCGTCCCATTCTTTGATGTCCTCAGAGATGAAAAAGACCATATCGCCATCTTCTTGTTCTTTAGCCTTGGTTCTGTGATGCCCACAGCCTTCATGAGTGCATCCTCCACCATCTTCAGCCTTTCACCACTGGACAAATTTGTTGACGAGAAAAATAGGGGGGCTTAAGAGGGGAGATAGAAGATTAATCCCAACTATGACATGTTTCTGCTCCCGCCATCAGTAAGGGCTGTCAGTCTAAGATGAGCTGGTCTTGATCTGCACGACTATGGGTTTTCCTCACCTTTTATTAGATTTTACAGAAGAAGGTTCTGGAAAATTGCTGGAGGAAGGTGAGCATGGGAGTTGGGCTGGAATAATGGGAGGGAGGATGATTTAAGGAAGCATGGGAGAAAGGGTAGACTAGGTCTCCTTGGAAGGTGTTGTTAGTGGTTAGGAGGGCCTTGGAGTACTGTCCATATTAATGGTTGTCAGTCTCCAGGACTCATTCATAAACTAACAAGCAAGTCAGATGTGGAAACCTTCTATTGCTACTATCAACACATCTGTCCCCAACATCTACCTGCATCAGGTGTCAGTTTAACACGCCTATGGGCACACATGGCAAAAGAGAACCTCAGCTAAGAAATTGCCTTCATTAGCCTGCCCTGTAGGCATGTCTGTGGGGTATTTTTATTGATTGCTATGTAATGTATGAAGGTTCAGCTCACTATATCACCCCTAGGCAAGTAGACCTGCTTCTTCTCCTAACTGAACAAGGCAGAGGAAGAAAGGCATAGCAGCCTTCCTCCATGGTCTCTGCCTCAGGATCTGCCTTCAGGTTCCTGCTTGGCTGCCCTCCATTGTTGTGAAATATTCCATTACACTGTATAAAGATATGTCACTGTGATTGGTTTAATAAAAAGCTAAACAGCCAGTAGCTTAGGCAGGACTTGGGTGATAAAGGGGACACTGATGTAGGATGTCTTTCTATATGCTGTGAATAAAGAAACTGTTTGGATTTTGGCAGGCACCTTAGAAGTAGGCAGGAAAATCAGAGCATAGATAGGGGAAGGAGGGCAGAGTCAAAAGAGACGTGATCCAGCCGCTCAAGAAGCAACACGTAAAATAAGCCACAGGCCACGTGGCAGACAGATTAATGTAAATGGGTTGAATTAATATAAAAAAGCTAGCTAGCAATATGCCTGAGCCATAGGCCAAGCAGAATGTAATCAATATAAGCCTTTGTGTGATTATTTGGGGCTAGTCAGTCTGGGGCTGCAGGTCTGTGGATCTGGACCACCAGTCGGACAAACAGGACAGAAACCTCTTACTACAGGACACCAGGAAGTATAAGGGTGGAGACGCCAAGAGTCACTAGCCAGACACAAAAAAACCCAGGAAAATGTCATGGGCTGTACAGAGTAAAGGCAATAAAGCCGTGAGGCAGAAAGTAAATTAATAAAAATGAGTTAATTTTAAGTTATAAGAGCTAGTTAGAAATAAGCCTAAGGGATTAACCAAACTTTCATAGTTAATAAGAAATCTCCATCGGGTTATTTGGGAGCTGACAGGCAGGACAGATAAGTCCGACTACACTCCATAATGGACTATAACCTCTAAGCCAGTGGTTCTTAGCCTTCCTAATGCTGCCACACTTTAAAACAGTTCCTCATGTTGTGGTGACCCAATCATAAAATTATTTTTGTTGCTACTTCATAACTATAATTTTGTTACTGTTATAATTTGTAATGTAAATATCTGTGTTTTCCAATTGTCTTAGGCAACTTCTGCAAAAAGATTGTTCAGTCCCCAAAGGTGTCATGACCCACAGGTCGAGAACCACTGTTCTATGCTGAAATCAAGTCTTTCTTTCCCAGATTGCTTTTGGTCACGGTGTTGGTCACAACCCCAGAAAGCAAACCAGGACACCAGGTCAAATCTCTGCTGAGCTCACAATGAAGAGACTTAACAGAGCAGCGTCTAAGCCCTGGCTGCCACGATTTCCAGATGCAAGCATGTTCCAGTAACTCCACTTGGTGTGTGTGACAAACAGATCACATGCTGGTTCTATATCATTACAATAACAATCATCCACATCCTCACACCAGTATAAAGTGTATGCATACACTTAAAACTCTTTCAAGCCAAGGCTTTCTGGAAATTTCCAGGCTGCCTATGATGGCCTTTGAAGGGCTCATCATGGACAAACTATTCCAGCTTAACTATAAAACTTACCCAAGTTTCTGTCTCTTGGGATTTACAGGGCTAGTGGCATATACAACAGATACAGACCCTGCTTGCTGCAGTCAGCTCCACTTACAGATACACTTTCAATAACTGAGTATGAAAGACAGAGCTGAGTGTCTTCAGGAAGAAGAGGAAAAGTGGGATTAGGCTGGACCAAGGCATTGTGGAGAGCGGGGCTGCAAGGCAAAGCACTTTGATTCAGGACAGATAATCCACAATGCCCACCTGCAAAACAAACAAACAAACAAACAAAAAACAGACATAGTCATTCATTCCACAGAAATAGCGATGCCTACAAAATGAATAAACACAGCTATATGAGAGAGACAAAGCATTGTGAGAGGTCACCCCAGCAATGCAGAGGATTCGAGGGGGCGCCCGGGGTGTCATGAGCATGGAAGGAGTGTGTCAGTCGGTAGACACTATCAGGGCAGGCTTCTTTTTGGAAGCAAGATTGAAGGCAGGAGATGTAAACCAGAAGCTGAAGTGAGAAAAGGCCTCTGGGATAAGATGAGGCCATTTTCTAAGTCTCCCTTCCCCCCTCCCCACCTCCCTCCCCCCCTCCCCCATCTCCCTCCCCCCTCTCCCTCCTCTCCCTCTGCCTTCTCTCTTTTCTTCTTCTTCTTTTTTTTTCTTTCCCGAATGGTGGGATCAAACCCTTGCACCTTCTAGGCAAGGCAAGTTTTCTATCACTGAGTGGCCCAGGCCTGTCCAAGGTGAAAGATCCACATGGGGGAAAGGTCTAGAAGTCTAAGGCACACGACACAATCTCTTACTTTGAACAATGTCAGAGAATGCCCCCAGGCCTGAGGTTCAGCCATACGTTAGTGTAAACTGCCAGATCTCAGAGTGGCAGCATAGGACGCAGGAACCTAGACCGTTGGAGTCTATGTGGTGGCTATCACTCACCTCTCACCCTACCTGAAGTGAAGGGACTGGCCACCCGGGATCGCTGCCAGGTAGAGAATGTCAGTGGGACTAGACAGAAGGCTGGAATTGGTCCAAAGGGCCTCCAGGGCCATAACAAGTCACCACACCTCTGATAAGGACAGAACTGTCAGCTAGAGGATGGATGGCTGTGCTTTAAACTTGATTCAAAAAAACTGTCCTGAGTACATGTAACCAAAAATGGTGATTTGCTAACCAATCTACACACCACGACAGTCTTGTGATTTTCTTTTTGCTTTTTAAACAAAAAAATCCTGCTGTGGCCTCCAGTTGGTGATCTTCCTGCCTTGCCTCCCCCATGAGCTGGGATTGCAAGCACTGCCCTGCAGCAAGGCTTTCTTTTTCTCTGACTTTCAGACTTGATCTTATTACATTAGCCCAGGCTAGCCTTAACTACATGATCCTCCAATCTCAGCCTCCCAAATGTTCCTTTGCTTTTAAGCTTTACCTCTCTAAACTTAGCTGAGACCAGACTCCCAGGTGAGGAGGTAAAAACTTGGCTTTCTAGTCATCCCTCCAAGATAAACATGCTCCACTACTCCCGTACTGCATTCCCTGAAACAGCCATGAATAAAATTCTTCCTACAAGACCGTGATAGACTGTGATAGAACTTTAGTGAGCATCAATTGAGGAAAAAAAAAAAATGTCATCACCTAAATGTAAATAGGAGAGAGGAGGGAAGTGCCCTGATAACAATGGGTACCACATTTGACCAAGCAGGACTTCTCTTCATGATGCATGAAATCTAGCCATTTCCTAGTCTAGGACCCCAGGAGCCATGTACCCCCTGAGCCAGAGGTAACAAGTATGAAAGTAGAAACAGCTGAACTAACTGTACAATTCTCACAGTAGGGGAGGGGGTCTTCAAGAGCAAGGGCTGTAGAAATGACTGGAATTCTGCAAATACTAGTTACTGCTGTGCCTCTGGGTGCCTTCCCTGACCTCCCGAAGCCCCCATTTCACCAGCTGTAAAGTGAGGCAGCAAGCAATGCTCACAAGAAGTGATGTCAAGGCTAAGAGTTATTCACAGAGATGCTTAGGACTCAGGCCCAAGTCTTGTGGATTCTTGGTCCTGGGGTAGCACAGCTTCAGACGCTGTCCAAGATTCATCGGCTTACTTTGCAAAATGGACTTTTGTTCCTTGGTTTACAAGTTCTGCCTCTCAGCATGACAGCTTCAAAATGCATGTGTTTAAGTGAGAACGTAAATGTTCTGGGTCAGCTAGACAAAAGGCCACATTTATACTAGGGGAAAAGTAGGGATTTCAAGAAAAAAAAAATGATACCAAGTGAATGTCATTCCAAACCTATTCATAACACTTTTAAGATGTATTTATTTCACATGTATGGATGTATTGTTTGAATGTATGTCTATGCACCAGATGCATGCCTGGTACCTCATAAGGCCAGAAAAACCATTAGATCTCCTGGAACTGGAGTTAAAGGTGCCTGTGAGCTGCCATGTGGATGCTCGAAACTGAACTGAACCCAGGTCCTTTGCAAGAGCAGTAAGCCCTTAACCATTGAACTTTCTCCCTAGCTCCCAAATCTATTTGATAAAGATGTGTCCATTGGAAAAACAATGGGTGCCACCATTCAAAATCTCCAGAGTTGCTCTTTGCCAAAACTCTGTTACCAAGATGAAACGGATATAATCTTTGTAAAGATAGAAATCTTAGAGAAAAGGAATAAACAAATCCCAAATTCTTGCTTTCTGTGTGCCTGTGGCCTTTTAGTATGTTTAATATTAATACTCGTGTGGTGTCTAGAAGAGGAAAAGGTGAATTAGTTTTCCAAACAAGACCTGTGTCTTCTGAATGATAATCATTCAATGTGTCAAGCATGGCTTCAGATTTTTGATGTATAATTTGGTGTTTTGCCTGCATGTATGTCTGTGTGAGGTGTCAGATCTGGGAGTTACAGACAGTTCTAAACTGCCGTGTGAATGCTGGGAATTGAACCCTCTGGAAGATCAGTCAGTCCTCTCAATCACTGAGGCATCTCTCCAGCCCAATATGGCTTCAGATTTAAAATCTCGCCATCTCAATTATTGTCATCTTTGGAACGGAAGGGAAAAGAAAGACAGAGCCTTTCCCTTAACTTATTCCAGGCTCTCGGCTTTGCGGAAGTGAGACTCTATTTAATACCTTTAGAATTTCTCTTGCCTTGAAGCAACAGACAAGTATGTGCTGCTCCCTTCTAAACAGGGAACGGCAAGAACAAACAGAAGACTGGAAACTGGCTTTGAAGCTCAGCATCCCCGGAGCCAAGCTTCTCCCAGGCTCCCGAGCTCTGGGATGTGCACCGAAGAGAAAGCCCAGCTTTTAACGAATAACTTATTAATCCCAGGCTGTGTGGGTTTCGACTGAAGGTCACAAATCTGGTTTTGACTTTAGTACACTAACAGGAATCCTGTGGGAATCCTGAGTGGTCAAAGAAACGCTGTAATATTGCTAATAATTAATAATGTCCTGAGTTTCTCGTTTTCCTGCTATGTAATCTCTGAAGGCTTCGAATTACGTTGCAGACCAATTGTTTAACCCGCTGCTGACCTGTAACCTATTTGGGCACAGAATATCACCCTGTTGTCAGGAATACAGCCACACTCAGCTTGTTTAAGCAGGAAGACAGACAGGTACTGAGACTCAGTGTAAATTTCAGGTAGGCAGGTTATAATTACCTACTTGGAACCAAGCCAGGAAGTGAAGTTAATACCCTCTTCTTCATAAAAGAGCCTAGGCAACTTCTGGACCAGAGACAGAGCTTGAATTTTCATCTCTTCTAACTCAGGTTTTCAAAGCCTGCGTGCTGCTACCTTTGGCACCAGAAGGCATTCTATCACAGGGGTGGCAGGGGCAGTCCTTCACCCTTCAGAGTGTTTATCGGCCACAGTAGATGTCCATACATACACCTGCTTCCAGTGTGATAACTGAAAATGTCCCGACCTGGCCAAATGTCTCAGGGGGTTGGGGGGCAAAGTGTCCCATCCCGCCTATCTCCCCCCCTCCCGCAGAGAACTGGGGGTGGGGCGGCTGGGAGAGGACTTGCATTACCAGACTACTCATGTTTTGGGTTGCTTGAAGGGCTCCTGCTGGAAGAGGTACATGCCTTTAGAAACTATGGCTCATTCCCTCCACACACAAAAATGGAAGAAATCCCCCCACCACATGGTATCCCACACCCCCCTCTCCCTGGAGAAATTCTTGGGGCATCCAAATCCCCACCAAGGTTGTGTTAGCTTCTAATAAGAGTGCCTGGTCAGGCTCTCTAACCCCAGAAGGCCTCAACTTCCTGGATCCGAGATGGGTTCTCTTCTGGGCTCCATGGCCCCTGTGTAACAGCCGCAGGGGCACACGCTGTGGTAGCTCCAACTGCAAACGTCTTTGACCACAACCTGCTCTTGACGTCATCAAACCTACAGACCCCCCCTCACACACACACACACCAGGCCCTCAGCTCCAGGACCCTAGACATCAAACCCCCTGCCTCTCATCCCCACCTGGCACCAGAATTTTCCCACAGTCCAGGAATGTGAACATTTCCGCCACAGTCTACCAAACGAAATGCATCTTATGTTACAAACCACGTGCCGTTTACACACACAAACTAATGACTTTACTTTTTGAAATTTTAGATTTAATTTTAGACTTAGCAGAAAAGCTGCACTAAGCACCAGGAATAAGCCTGGCAGGGTGGCTGTGCCTGGGATCCTAGTAGATGGGAGGTAAAGGCAGGAAGGTCAGCAGTTCAAGGCCAGCTTGGGCTATGTTCAACTTTGTTTCAAAAACCCAAAACAAGCAAACAAATAAACAAAAAACTTGGCATTCCGAGGCCAAGGCAGGTTGAACGTCCCTGGATAGTCAGACAGCAAGACCTTGACTCAAAAATCTCAAGAAAGAAATGTTATATTACATTATAATTTCAGAAATAAAATTTATAAAAATCCCAAGTGGCAATGATTGAATTTCTAAATATCCCTCACCCAGCTAAGCATGTGCTAACACAGCTTATGACATAATCAGAAAATTAGCATCTGTACAAAGTTATAGATCAAACTTAAGACCTCAGTTTCCCAATAATGCTCCTTTTCAGTTCCAGGGTTCTGAGGTTTTTGAGAGTTCCTTAGCCCTGCCTCAGTTTTCATTACCCTGAGTCTTTGGAAAGGCATCAAAGCAGTACCCACCTGTAATCCCAACACTCAGGAGGCAGAGGCAGGCAGAACTCTGAGTTCAAGGCCAGCTTCATCTATAGAACAGCCTGGGCCACATGGAGAAACCCTGTCTTGAAAAAAATTGGGGGGGGGGCTGTCCTTGCTTTGTGAGACATGTGGATATGTGAGAGACCTTTGAACATTGCCTATTGTCCTTCAAAGATTTCTTTTTAAGTGTGTGTGTGTGTGTGTGTGTGTGTGTGTGTGTGTGTGTGAAGGTCACCACAGGATCCAGAAGAGGGCATCAGATCCTCTGGAGCTAAAATTAGAATTACAGCTGGTTCTGTTGGATGCTAGAAACAGAACCTCATGCTCTTAACCGCTGATCCCATCCCTCCAGTGTCTGCTCTATCACCCTTTAAGATTCTAGCTTCTCCACCAGGTTGGGTTGCAGCTGGCTGGAAAGCACAGTTCAAGGCAGCTCCCTCCTGCTTCTCTTACTGGAATGCTTTGCCTCTCTGCCTCAGTGACTCAACACAGGCTTGGTTTCTTCCTCTCTGCCCAGGTCACATGTGTACGGTCTATGACTTCCCCCATGTGCCACCCCCTCTCAGTGCACTTATTTCTCTGGTGAACCAAGACACTGCTCTCATTTTAGTGGGTGTGGGGGGGGGGGCTTCCCTTACCTGTGCTTCCAGCTCTGACTTCTAGTAGCTTCAGGAAATTCCCCCCATTTGTGAATATCCTACCTATAGTCATATTAAACTCACAGAACCCAAAATAAAGCTAATTAAGCTCTTTAGGTTAATTGCGATTTTTGTACTTTGGCATTCAGTGTGGCTCAGACAGCATACGCTTAGCATGCTCTCACACAAAGGTGGTTCCCCTTCCGCACACCTGGGCCTCACAATGGCACACTCTTGTTCTTGAGCTCAGCATTTCCCTGGAATCTGCCCACCAGCCACCCTGTTCCCTTCTCTAACTTAGAGGCTAGCAGACTTACCTCTTTTGGTTTTGGATGTTTAAATCGGGTCTCACTGTGTAGCCCAGGCTGGCCTTGAACTTTTGATCTTCCTGCCTCAGCTTTCAGAATTATTATTATAAAGATTACAGGGATACTCCCAGCCTAGCTGTTTGCTTGTCTAGCCCTTCCATACCGCTAAGCTACACCCAGCCCCTTGTCAAGTTTTACAGAGCAAGGGACTACCTGCAGGGTTCCTTAAAGCCCCAAGTCCCTTCCCCAGCCTATAGAAGGGATGGACCTAATGAGAAGGCCCATCCTCAGAGACTGCTAACAGTCTACAATCAGCACCATGAAATCCTCATCTCTAACAAGTTCCCTGAGGTGCCTGGGAGAACCTACTGAGGTTAGGCTTGCATAGTCCAGACAAGCAGTAAATTGTAGTAAACTGATGTGATCTTGCTGCCCTGTGGTAGCCTCTGTGACTAGCACAGCCACCATACACTAGCTAGGGTTCCTGTCTGAAGCAAGGGTCTGAGGGAGCTTACCAGAGGACAATCTGGCTGGCAGGGAACCTTTTTAATACAGTTACCAGTGATGTTAGAGAAACGTGTGTGTGTGTGTGTGTGTGTGTGTGTGTGTGTGTGTGTGTGTGTGTGTGTGTGTGTGTGTGTGTGTGTGTGTGGTTTTGCTTTTTGTTTTTGAGGCAAGGTACCTAGCCCAGACTGGCCTCTTCCCACCTCCCTCTCTGCTACCAGAAGCACAGAGAGAAACCTAAGGAGCCAGGAGAGAGGACCCATCCATTCGGTAAAGAGTTAAAATTAATAGAATTCACTGAAGAAGTATATAGACAATGAGCACCAGACCCTTTTAAAAGTGGAGGGGGAGAGCATGCTGTCTAAAGATGTCACCCAGGGCCAAAGTCAGAAGGCATGCGGGCTCCCCTAGTCATGCCTGTTGGAGAAGTTTTAGAAGATCATTCAAAGGAAATTGTACTGTGCCGGTAGCAGCCGAATCAAGAACCGGCTTGCACTGGCAAAGGACAGGCAGGCATCCCGGTCCCGGCCTGTGATTACCCGACCTGCAGGATGCCAGACTCGGGTGAGTCGCACTACCGCCAGCCGCCAGCAGGTGTCGCTTTCCTGGCCTTCGAATCCTCTGAGTTCAGCAAATGGAGGCGATAGGAGGAGGCTGGGAAGCAGGCAGAGCGGATTTCCTGGCCTGGGAACGTTCTGGTTCTTGGTTTGGGGAGCAGGACGGTGCCTTTTTATGTTTTTATCAAATACTTACAGGTCATTTACTGGGTGTCAGGCCCTGCAGGAGTGACTGAGTGGTCACACAGGGACTCAAGTCCTGTCCCGGTCACCCTGACCTCAAAAGCAATGAGGCTTTTTTAGACAGCAACATAATTTCTCCTGCCCAGCGCTTGAAAATTCAAGTTTGGGAAAGAAAACCCTCAGCTCTCAAGCCAAGCCAGGACCTTTGCCTCTAGGTATAAGGTAAGAGGGGCTTTGCATTTTTTTTAAACCCTCTTATTTCCAAGTGGCTTTAAAATCTGCACTGAGGGCCGAGTTTGCCTCTGTGTACTGGGGATACTGTAGACAAAATGAATCTTTAAGACCTTGGCTCCCAGGGGCCACAGCAAGCAGATGAACGTGTAAGCACGTGATCCTAGCCTAATGTTCCCCATAGGCATTTTAACCTCACTATTCGTAGGACATAAGAGAGAACCAGGGGTCTAGAGCAAGACTCAAACCCAGGTCTAAGCACCTAAGTGAAACTCCTCTGCGAAAGACGCCACCCCGTGCTAATGCCTAGTGGAACATCATTTTCCTTCTACTCAAGGACAGAGGTGATAGAGTCAATCCCACCACTGGTCACTTAGCCTATTCTCTTATAAATTCTTTTCTGGACTGTTCCCAGGAACCACTGTTTACCATACATTTAACTTCCTGTCTATGAAACTGCATCCTAGAGGCCGGCTGAAGTAAAGAGGGTCCATCCCAGGGCTACCTCTATGTAATCCAATTTTTTTATCTGTTACTTGGTTCTAGGTTATTTGTCTTCAATGTGCTGAAATTGTTTGGACTTTTTTTAAAAAGTGTTTTAAAAATTGAGAATTCCAGGAAAGACTTTCTCTCACACACTAAAACTAACAGAAACAGTAGCCATGTGGTTTAAACCTCTGGGGTTTCGGTCTGCAAAAATCTCATTATAAAGTCAGAGAAATTGTCACAAATTTCCACACCACATTTGGGGACGGATATTGGCTCTTGGCCTGTTTGGGGAGGGCATGGATAATGCTAGACTGGAAATGAGAGCTAAGAGCTGCCCAGCTTCCCACTGTGCTGATTCTGAGCCCCTTTTCTGTGAATGGGGAAACAGAGTCCTCCATAAATAAGCACCTTAATTTCTGTTTTATCTGATAAATGAAACAATACTGGCCACCAAGGTGGCTCTGAGACATGAATGGCTAGCCTGGAACCCACCTGGTGGAAGGTGAAGACTCCCGCCTACAAGTTGTCCTCTGAGCTAGACACACACACCAAATGAAAGTTTTAAAATATTTTAAAAGCATACAAAACTCTATATTCAGTGTTCTCTGACCTTTGTGTTCTTTTGATTAGTGCCCTTTTCAAAAGAAAAGATTGTGTGTCTCATAGGAAAAAAAAAAAAAAAAAACACCAAAAGCTGTTCCACTACGATCCACTACACACCTGTAATTCCAACACTCCAGAGGCTGAGACTGGAGGATTTGCAATGCCATGTTGTCCCTGCTAGGAACCTGAAGCTTCTGGAAACCAAATTGCTGCCTTGTGGTGGTGAGGTCTTCATTGTATGTGCCCCATCCCAGTTCCCCTAAACTCATGATTTAGTTTGTTTCAAGGGACTTCACTTAGAATATTAGTCTACTTAATCCTATTATATTGTGCTTGTTAAAGTGCTCTAGTCTCTTAAAAGAATTTGGAGCTACATATGGTGGCACATGGCTGAAATCCAGGCAGGCAGGCCACCAGGTCCAATCAGCCTGGGATAGGACCCAGGACTAGCATCTTAATAGATGGCTAGATGATATATTATTCTCTTTCTTTAGCATGTGTAGCAATTTGAATGAGAAATGGTTCCCATGTATTTGAACACTTGGTGTCCAGTAGGTGGTGCTGTTTGAGGCTGTAGAACTTTCTGGAAGTGGAGCTTTTACCAGAAGAAGTATGTCACTGGGTGTGGGCTTTGGGGGTTTATAGTCTTTTTCTGCTTCCCTGCTTACTCTCTCTGTTTCATATTTGCTGTTAAACATATGATCTCTCAGCTCCCTGCTCTGGTTACCTCCCATGCTTCCCCCACTGCTATGGACTCGCTCTCTGAAACCATAAGCCCTAATAAGCTCTCTGTTCCGTAAGCTGCTTTTGGTCATGGTGTCTTATCACAGAAACAAATACAGTGTGTTGTTTACAACAATGTTGTCTTGAATGAAGCTGGATATGGAGCCTTATCCAAACAGCACAGACCTCCATTGAATCTAAGATGAGCAACAGAGAAGCAATTATTCATCTTTGCAAATCACTCCTGATCTCCCATCACCTCTTCTGCACCTCCACATTATCAACAAGTACTTCACACTTCAATTCTGTCTGGCATATTATTGATGTTTATGTACTTTCCTGATCTTTCATCCCATTTTATCTGTTTAAACAATGAGTTCAGTTCTTCTTACGCTCATATTTTTACCTGCTGCTCTTTTCCAGTCATGGATTTTCCATACCATCCCAGAGGTCAACATCACATCAGCCACTAGCCACACCTAGAAGCTGGCCTCCTTTTGACTGCGTGACAGTTTCCCAAGTGAATTACACATGTTTCTGGAAATGTGTTAGTCAATCAGGAGAGTCTGAATCATTTTTAGTGCACATTCAACTGCTCAGTTGTTACAGGTATTGATCTCCCCTTCCACCAGCCAGGTACTTTCAGAATGAAGAGTCTTTTTATAATACAAATGTAATGTTTTCTGGGACTGGCTAAGTGCTTAAGAGCACATACTCCTCTTGGAGGAGACAGAGTTTGATGCCCCAACACTCAGGCAGCTCACAACTGCCTGTGACTTCAACTCCAAGTGATCTGATGCCCCTTAAAATAAAAAAGAAAGTAGTTTTTAAAATTCAATGATTTCTACTGTGGACTTTTATTCATCTCTTCTGTTTGCCCAAATGTACCATACACCTCCAGACATGGTTATAACAACCTAGAACTGCTGTGAGTTGAAGATCAATAACCCAGCCTAAGTAGGACATGATGTCCTTCTGCCTGGAAATTCCTTAACCTTCTGATTCAGAAAAATAAACAGACCTTTTTTAAAAAACATAATTTCTTTATTGAATCTTTGGGATTTCACACCATACACCCCTATTCCACTCCCTAGCCCTCCATGTCCACCCCTCGTCCCTGCAGCACCCCCAAAAGAACATTTTTTTAAAAATCAAACAAAAAGAAAAATCCAAAAGAAAACAAAACACGGTCCCCACCTCTCCTTTCATTTTCTTTAATCTTGCTAAATACAAATAGACTAGATATTGTAACTATAATTCTTGCTTGATAGCTATTTTGTTGCATGTAAATTTGCTATGTTAAAATTGAAACCTTCCTTTTTGATTAGACAGAAAGGGGAAGGTGATGTGGGAATGCCTTTCTGTATGCTGTGAATATCAATCTTTAAATAAAGAAGCTGTTTTGGCCCATGACAGGCACCATAGAAAAAGTAGGAGGAGAAATCAGAGCATAGGTAAGAGAAGCAGGGCAGAGTCAGACAGATCAAGCCAGACCTCCAAAGAAGAAACATGTAAGGAACACAGATGAGCCACGGGCCACATGGCAGACAGATTAATGAAAATGGGTTAAGATGAAATAGCTAGCTAGCAATGTGCCTGAACCATAGGCCAAACAACATGAACTTAATATAAGCATCTGAATCATTTTTGGGGACCTGAGCAGCGGTGAGTGGCTAAGGGATCTGGGGCTGCGGGTCTGCAGGTCTGCGGGTCTGGACCTCTGGCCACACAGGATCAAGAAACCTTATTGCTACACAGTGCTCCAAAGTCTCTTCATTCATTTTCCTTGCAAGTGTTCATTGCAGTGAGCCACTGGTCTGGTGCCAGGCTTCTGGGCTCTGGTGCACCATCATCCCTGGATCCTCACGGAAACTCTTCTCAGACATCCCTCGACTGCCTGTAGTCATGGAGATCCTGCTGGTATTGTTCAACAGGACCAGTCCCTTCATGAGCTCCAGTGGATCCATGATGGGGTAGATGTTGAGCTGTGGGCCTGGGTGGCAGTTGATCTGGTCAGTCCCAGCCACTAGGGCATGGGGTGGAGCCAGCTCCTCTACACCGTGCTATCAGGGTCATTTCTCCCTAGCCCTGTGGTGGTAAGGGATGGAACCGTCTCTCCAAAGTAGAGGGGTGCTTGTTGGCCAGCAAGAACAAGCTGGGTGAGGACAGGAGCCATGTTTGTCTCAACCTCCACTCTGTCCCAGAGTCAACCACTGTTATGTACTCTCCGCAGGGTCAGAGCTCAGGAATATTTCCTGACACATAAGTGAAAAATGTATGTGTACACAAAGGCAACTTCATTTTTGATTCATAAAACAAGTGCAGGAGAGCAAATACAGGCCTTCTGGAAGGGGATTGGAGGGCTTTCCGTTACTGTAGTAAACACTTGAGATAAACTCCAGAGAGTAGGGGCTTATTTCAACTCACTGATCAGTTGACTCTTTGCTGGTTGGGTCCATGATACAGGGCCTGGGGTAAGACAGAGAACATAGAGAGGGATCCTGGGGAGCAGGGCTACTCCCATGGAAGTAACCTGGAAACAGAAAAGGGCTGGCACACCAGTATCCCCTTCCAGAGTACACCCCCAACCCTAACTTCCTCCCACCAAACGCCCCCCCCCCCTTAAGGGCTCTCCCACCATCCTGTAATGCCCCAGCCTGGCATTTAAAGCCTGAGAGGCCTGAGACACAGTCAAGATTCAAACTATAGCAGCCCCCAAGAAGTTTAAATCAAATAACAGATTAGCAGTTTTCAAACATTCTGACCTCAGTACCTCACACTTAAAACCTTTGAGAATCCCCAAGAGACTTTGTTGATAGCAGATATTCACTGTCAATACTTACACAGAAAGTAAAACTAAAATCAAAGACGTGCTTACTTATTTAGAATAACCAATCAATCCTACATAATGTGGTTTTTATTTTGTTTTTTAGGGGGGTAGTTGTTTTTTGGTTTGGGTTTTTTGGGGGGAGGGGAGACAAGATCTCACTATGTAGCCCTTACTGGCCTGAAACTCACCATGTAGACCTCAGGAAGGGACCTGGCTGTCTTGAAGTTTCTTGGGTATGTCAAAGCCATTGTTTGCTCTTGGGCTTTAAGAGACAGGCTGTATCCTCACCGCTCTCTTTATGCTTAAGCCAGCTGGAGGCAACCACTTGGTTGGGGGTTAGCTAGTCTTTATTTTGCTGTTGTGTTGTGGCCTTTTGAGAAGAGATGTCATTATGCATCCCTGGCTGGCCCTCAACTCAGGAGCATCCTGCCTCAGCTGGCCAAATACTGGGATTAGGGGTACCACTGCACCTGGGCCAGCTGGAAGACTGTAGCAGCTTGAATGAGAAATGTCCCCCTAGGCTCTGGTATTTGAACACTTGAGTCTCAGTTTCGGGTGCTATTTGGGGTGGTGGGGGAAGTCCATCCCTGGAGGGGCTTTGGGAGTCCCCACCCAACTTCCTGCTCTTTCTACCTAACCCACCACAGTGAATTCTTATCCGTCTGGAACTGTGTGCCAAAGTCTTTCTTCCATCTGCTCACGGTGCTGTAGGGTAACAACAGAAAAAAAGTACCTGATAAAGATTTGTTGTCATGTCTCAATACTGTGGAGTATCCTTAGGACCACACGCATGCCAGGCAAGGTCTCTATCACTGAGCTACAGCCCTAGCTGCCTTTACCTGTTATTTTGAGAGAAGGTCTCACTAAGTTTCCCAGGCTGATTGTGAACTCCCTCTGTAGCCCACACAGGCCTTGAACTTCTGCCACCAGAGCTAGCTTTCAAGGTTTTCATAGCCACTCACTGACAGAATTCTGGAGGACTTTGCAGGATCTAAACACAGTATCCACCCTCAGAAGGCTTCACAGGCAAAGGCACCATTCTGTGCCGGGCCAGCCAGATGAGAAAAAGCATTTGCCAGAGCTTCCCAGTCCGTCCGTTCCCCACCACCACCACCACCACCACCAGGGCAAGTGCATAGTTCACCACAACAATTGCCTCTGCAGAGTAGTATTTATGGAGAGTACATACCCAGGGGCTTGAGTGACAGAAGCCCCCGGTTGCCAGGGAGGAGACTGGTAATTTTGCTTCCAAGTATCACTTCCTTCTCCATCTGGATCAGCACCCCTGGGAGTTGTGACCCTCAATGGCTGGTGGAGCCACGAACTTTTAAGAGGGCCAATTTGAACAGCTGGAAACAATGAACAGAGCAGAAGATGAAGACACTTGCAGGACTGATTTTTCCCCTTAACTGTTTTCAAAGGTGGAAGGATGGTGGGCATACAGAAGGGTATGCCGCTCCACCCAGGCAGCCATGTGATGGTAGGTTTTACAAGGCCCCTTCCTGGGCTTCAGTATTCCCGCTGCAAAATGAAGAGATAAAATGCAGTCATCTTTCATATCCCTTCCATCCTCAATGCTCTCCGGTCTCTGTAAAGATTTACATAGAACTTCCGTCTTGATTTTATTATTCATCGTTCATCATTTTCCACCGGGGCCGGTGGCAGCCTGTGCGTATGGAAGTAAGTGGTTTGTGCTCCCTCGGATGATGGAAGGAATGCTTTAAACCGTAAGGAGCTCCCCTAGCATTCAGTCTGTGGCTCCCTTGTCCCACATCCAGACAGGGCTGAAGGCATTGCCTTTACACGGTCTCAAGTTCATAGGGCAAATAACAACATGACCTATGGTTTTTGCAGACCGTTTCAGCCCCTGGGCAACCTGGGAATGACACTAAGAACAGCCAGAGAGACACATGAGACAAGGTGTGAGGCACAGGGGCCTACAGTGACAGACACACCTAAGGAATCAGTGGGACACATAGGGGAGTTACCAGAACAGAGCGCAGCAAGCACCGGGTGGGCAAGTGGCCCTAAGCCACAGCAGTTCCAGAATAATGACTCCACACACCATACTGTGGTGGTTTGAAAGAAGATGGCCCCCAAAGGGGGTGTGGCACTATTAGGAGGTACAGCCTTGTTGGTATGGTATGTTTATAGGTATGTTCTTATGGAAGGAAGTGAATCAGTGTGGGGCTGGGCCTTGAGGTTTCGCATGCTCAAGATACAGCCCAGTTGTCTCAGGCAGCTTCCTGTAGCCTCAAAGATGTAGAACTCTCAACTTCTCCTCCAGCATGTGTCTGCCTGCATGCTGCCATGCTCCCGCCATGATGAAAATGGACTGAACCTCTGAACTGTAAGCCACCACCCCAATTATGTGTTTTCCTTTCTAAGATTTGACATGGTCATGGTGTCTCTTCACAGTAATAGAAGCTCTGAGACATACACTAAGTTTTCACCCTCTCTCTCCCCAGAATGCCTAGCGATAAGGGAGTCTGACTACTCTCCAGGGCTCAAATTCAAGCGCTAGAAGTTGATCTTCATGTTGCAGGGCTAGGGTTGGGCCTAATGAGAAGCCATCTTTAGGAGTGAGTGATCCAGTCATAAAGTAAGTGGGGGCATAAGAGGGGCATAGAGAGATGGATCGGCAGTTAAGACCCAGGTTCAGTTCCCAACACGTCCAACTATCTGTAACTCAGAAGCCACAGATAAGCCTCCTGCTTCCCCTCTCCCTACCAGAGCTTGGGTATCAAGGTATAGCAAGGTCCCTCATTAGTGGCTTCAGCTCCTAACCTAAAATAATGGAGAGGTGTTATTGGCCAAGAGAACTTCCCAACATACCTAGAATGACTTGGCATGGTGGTTCAGTAGTCCTAACAGTCAGGAGCCAGAGGCCTCATAGCAAGTTTGAGGCCAGCCTGGGTTACATAGAAAGTTTCAGGCTCAGCAAGACTGCACAGAGAGCGACTATCTCCAAAAACAAACCACCAAACAGCACCATAAGGTGTTACTCTACCATATCGCTTCCTGAATGATTCCTTTCGCATTAAGAACGTGTGTGGACACTCGGCCATCTCACTTCCTTAGTGGATTGGACTTGTCAAATCCGTTCATTTTGGGGTGGGCATGGAGGGGCTCGAGGGTGTGTTCTGAAGACTTCTAAGCATGCAGAAACGTGGAAACAGGAAAAAACTCCTGGGTGGGGGGGGGGTTTCCCAACCATTTTGACAGGGTGTTTTCTACTTGCTCGGGTGAAATAGAAAAGGGCAGACGTCAGTCAGTCATGTTGGACCATATATGTCCCATCATCTTATCCCCTCCCAAGCACCTATTTCTTTCATCTCCAAAGCAAACACCTTGAAAAGTATCCCCAGGGCCAGAAATCTCAGTTTGTCCCAAGATGTCCTTCTGAAGAACATCAGAAATGACTGAGTGCCTCCCGAGTAAGCCTTAAAAACTTCAGCTGTGCCAACCCCTCAGAATTGCATTTTGTCTTTGCTGAAGATGGGAGTTGGGGCAACTTTTAAATCAATAAGATGGTGTGCTAACTGCACGGGGAGGGGAGGGGGTACTATGTCTAGGGCCCAGGGAATTTCCCGTAGAAACCGCAGGGAGACTTGAGTTATGACGCCCTATCACAAACTTGGCTGCTGTAACACCCTGAGGGTTGAGGAGGCAGCTGAGCTGAGTTCGTCCATTATGAAACTCCTTCCTTAGGTCTTCTTGGCCTGTGCTCTAAAGACCAGGTGTTGCTTGGCCCATCTGAGGCCCTACCACGTTGCCAGAGCTTAAACCAGGATTGTTGGAGTCAGTTTTGAGACGCAGAAAGAGCTGTGTAGTCATGGCCAAGCCCCAATCTGTCTAAGGTGGGGCTAAAGGAGACACCTAAATCATTATAAGGATCGGTGCCAATGAAGTCGGAGAGGCTGTTAGCTCTGTGCTTGGCACGGCAGCAAGATTTTACTGCTTGCAGGCTGTGAGACCCAGCTAGCTGG
Source organism: Phyllotis vaccarum (assembly GCA_033318265.1). Taxonomy (NCBI): domain Eukaryota; kingdom Metazoa; phylum Chordata; class Mammalia; order Rodentia; family Cricetidae; genus Phyllotis; species Phyllotis vaccarum. Next base: position 138,095,477 of record JARWLC010000009.1, on the reverse strand, counting down.
CCCAAGGCAAACCAGGCGCTCTGTACACGCCTTCATCATAGCCAGGCTCCAAGCACCCGAGCTGGGAAGACCAAAAAGCCGCCACCAGTTTTTGAGAGCAGAAATACCACCCACTTTCTTTCCTGGGTGGTCTCATCTTGACTTTTATTGAGGCCACCTTCCCCAGCATAGCTACACAAACACCAGATTGGGCTGTGGAAGTAGTTTTCCCGCCTCACTCCTGCCTGCTCGCCTCTGCCTCCCCCTCGGTCCCTTCCTCCAAAATAAAACGTGTGGCCACCCGCGCCACATCTCAAAAGCACAGCACCGCGGACACAGGAGAGAGGCAGTAGGCGGTCTGCAGGCTGCGGACGCAAAGGGGAGCTGCGAGCCCAAACTTGCTCTTAGGAATTTCTGACCGAGACTCTAAGAACCACATTCCGCCCCAGTTTGTGTGAGCGAAACCCAGGTGCAGCCAGAAGCTCTGCGGAAGGGAGCAAGAGGGAAAGGGGGAGGGGAGGGGGAGAGACAAGGGAATGATGAAGGGGGAGGGGAAGGGAGCTGAAGTAGGGTGGGGGGAAGGGGAGATAAGGGACCGAGGCAGAGAGAACGTGCAAGGAGTCTGTACCGGGAAGGGGGATGGAAAGGAGGGGGCGGGGAGGGCACGGAGTCCTTGACCTCGGAGCCTGGGCTTTACCGTCCGTCGGTTTGTCCGGTCTGTCCATCGATCGACCCATCAGGGGCTCCTGGGAGATTCGGTGGGCTCCCGGGGAGCAAGGCTTCCCCTGAGCCGACCCTGCAGCCTCTTGTGGTAGTTTTCGTGGGTTTTACGCTGGAGAACTCCAATTCCGAGGCAGAGCCCTTATGCAGACTTCCTCCGAGTGCCCAGTCTGTGGACTGAGCCGCGGACCCCGCCGTGGGGTAAGCCCCCTCTGCTCCTGCTCTCTCTACGAACGAAACCTGGACTCTGAACTGACTTTGATCTATTTCTGTTGTGGTGGGTTAACCTTGCCTCGCTCGATGACGTTGCAAAAAGAAAAAGAAAGAAAGAAAAAAAAAAAAAAAGAGGCTTACAAGGAGAGGTTATCTTTAGCCATGCTGGAAATTAGTTAAATCAACATCCCCGAACGCGAAGCCAATTCTCAGAGTGAAGTATTGATAAGGGAAATAGTAACAACAAATTTTAGATAGTCTATAGTCGTTCTGCATAAGGCAGTGTGAAAAAATAACACCGGTGGGGAAAGCCCAGGCAATGAATGGCAAGCATCTTAGGATGTTTATCATGTTGTGGGGTAGAAAGTCTCACACGCTGCCTGTAGATCTTAGTGCACATGCATGTACATGTGAAAGTGGTCCAGTAAGAGAATCATTTCTGCTTTAAAACAGCTTTGACGCTGAAGTGCAGGCAAATCCAATTTAGAAAATCCTCAAATGCACACACCTTTTAATCCCCTTACCTGGGAGGCAGAGTCAGGCAGATCTCTGTGAGTTCCAGGACAGGCTCCAAAGCTACACAGAGAAACCCTGTCTCGAAAAAACAGAAAGAAAAAACCTCTATTATTGTTATTATTATTATTATTATTATTATTATTTACTTTAAAAATAGCTGAAAGACAAGAGAATCACACACTTTAAACTGGTGCAAAGATCACTTCAGAATAAGGCAGCCCTGAAATTATAAGGAAAATTAAGAGGCCCAATTGAATTTTTTAAAAAGTCCTTCTGGCTACATCTAATCCACACCGGAAAAAAGCTATGTATGTATCATTAAATGAGCCATACTAACTTGTGAGACCTTCACGTGAACGAATTCTCAGAGAGGAAGCTGGGAGCCCCCACTAAGCCATGTCACAATTAGGCTTATAGCTTGATGTCCCAGAGATCCTGAGTTCTCAATCAGAGACAGTGTTTGGGAGCTCCAGGGTGGTACTGACTCATTTAAGCTTGTCTGATGTCTTTGTTTTGTTTTGAGATCGACCTGCATCTGCCTCCCATGACATATCCAAATTGAGATTTTTCTCATGAGAAGCTGGTCTTGTGACTTTGAAGTATGATACTGCCTGGCCACTGAAGGCTTCAAGACGGTAGGCAAGGTCTATACTTATTGAATGTGATGGCGTCAGCGCTCTCAACCACTGAGCCATCTCTCCAACGCTCACACTTTGTTTTGAAACCGAGTCTCACTATGGTTGGCCTGGAACTCACTGTGTAGACCAGGCTGGCCTCGGCCTCCTGAGTGCTGAGATTAAAAATATGGGCCACCACACCCATCCCTAATTTTAAAATTATTATTATTAACTTATTGTTTTATGTGTTTGGGTATATGGGTATTTTGCTTTCATGTGCATAAAATTTTAACACACACACAGTGGTGGCATAGGCCTTTAATCCTAGCATTCAAGAGGCAGAGGAAGGTGGATCTCTGAGTTCAAGGCCAGTTTGATCTACAAAGTGAGGTCCAGGACAGCCAGATCAACACAGAGAAAACCTATTTTTTTGAAAAACAAAAGTAAAAAAATAAATAAATAAAAATCTTAAAAAAATTTAGCTAACTTAATAGAGCAAAAATTCAAAAAATTTTACAGTCTTTATTCCTTGCTGTGTAGGAGGTTTTCTCTTGGGCCACAAACCAGCTCCCAAATCCTGACACTGTAGGGAATTATGTTGTTTCATGGTAAATAATTGTCCCACCCACTGGTTTAATAAAAAAGGCTGATTTGCCAAAGGCAGGCAGAAAGTGTGGGCGGGGTACAGACTAAGAAAACTCTTGAGAACAGGAAGCACCCAGCAGAATGCCAGAGAGAAGCCAGAGGAAGCAGAGGACAACCATGCTGCTCTAAAAAAAGGTACCGAGCCCCATGGCTGAACAGGAAGAGTCATGGGTTAGATTAAGGGTAAAGAGTTAGCAAGCTATATGCCTGGGCCTGAGGCTGATCAGCCTAAAACTACTCAAAGTGTCTGTGTGTCTCTGCGGGTCTGTGGGCCTAAACCTTGAGGTTAGGCCCAAAAGTCCGGGCCAGAAACCTCATACTACATGACACTAGATTTATTATTAGTTATGGAGGCTCAGCCTTATCTTATGCCTGTCCCACCAGCTCTTATAACTTAATTTAACTGGTTTCTTTTCACCTATGTTTAGTTCCGGGGCTTTTTGCCTTTCATTCTCTGTAAGCCTTACTGTGTGTCTGTCTGTCTGTCTGTCTGTCTGTCTGGCCCTGGGCATCTCCCTCTTTTTCTCTCTCCCTCCCCTCTAACCTAGATTCCCCCTCACATTTATTCCCTCTGCCTGCCAGCCCTAACTATCCCTCCTCTGCCTATTGGCTCTTCAGCTTTTTATTAGACCAGTCAGGTGCCTTGGGCACACAAAGCAACACATCTTTACATCACTAAAGCAAAAACAGCAAAAACATATGTAGCACATCTTTGCCTAGTTACAGTGATATTGCACATCATTGCTGGGTTTTCTTTGCTCATGAGTTGAGGTGAAGTAAGGAGAACAAAGTGGAACTTGAGCCTCTACAAATCACAATCATTGCTTAGCAAGACTGTGAGGAGCATTCACTTTTGACTTCATAAATACATTTCCTTCAGTGAACTTACATTTAAGATCAGAATACCTGGCATGCAGATGCCTTCATTTCAGGCTGAAGGGGAACCCATCAAAGATGAAGTGAGCTTGGCATGGTGGCACACACCTGTCACTCCAGTACATGGGACGCTGAGACAGGAAGATCCAGTTTAAAGCCACCCTGGACTGTAGAGAGAGGGACCCCACAATTCATTAAAAACTAAAATGAGCAAAAATAAATAAATAAATAAATAAAAGCTTGGTGTGTTGGTGCCTTTAATCTCAGCACCTGTGAGGCAGAGTCAGGCAGATCTCTATGAATTTGAGGCCAGCCTGGTCTACACAGTAAGTATTAGGTCTACACAGTGAGACCCCCGCTGCAACAACTTAACCCTCTTTTTTTTTTTTCCCTACCTTTTTGTTAGCATAGTGGTGAGGATTGTAGAATTCAGTGTCTTGAAGCACTAAAGGCAAGCACTCGCTGGCTGGCTGCTCAAGGTCTCTCTCTCTACTCAATAGGAGGAGATCTTGTAACGCCTGTCAGTCTAGAGAAACCCCACCCATCGCAGTGAGCAAATGATAAATCAGCACATTGCCAAGAATTCTAGGGATTTTCTCACTGTCGGTGTTTCATCACTATACCATCTATACACACAATTTAATTGTCAGATCATTGAAGATCCAGAGGTCTTGGAGTTGAATCTGCTTAGGGTGTGGCTGGAGAGATTTACACATGACCTCATGTGCTAATGCAGCCAATGCAAGACAGGCTGAGGGAAAGGCATTCGAAGCCAATTCTGATACCTTGAGTTCAATCCTAAGAATATACATGTAGTGCATGAATTCTGGTTAATATTTAATGAACACCCAGAGCCAGACATTGGGGAAGAGCTGAACTATCAGAGATAAGAAACAGACCACAGTCAGTTCTCACCCAGCCAACTTCTCAGGGTAAAGGCTATCTTCAAGGGTCCTCAGATTGGCTGGCCGCTTCTACAGAATGCCTCCTCCTGCCTTAAATATCTTCCTAGCCCAGTTTCACTTCTGGGTTCAACTCTGCATCATAATCCTAGAGTTAGGATTAAAGGTGTGAGCTACTACTGTTTGGTTGTTAGGCCTTGAACTCACAGAAACACAGAAAGATCTCTGTCTCCTAAGTGATGGGATTAAAGACATGAGTCACCACTGTGACCCTTATGGCTTGACTGAGGGTGATTCTGTTCTCTGATATTCCAGGCTGATTTTATTAAATATACAATATATCACCATGTGGAAAGAAGAAGAGAATTGACCCCTGAAAATTGTTCTGATCTGTGCATGTATGTTGTGTGTGCGCACATGTATACACACACACACACACACACACACACACACCCCAAACAGAGAAGGATAGGAAAATTTGAAGGATCCAAGCTTGTTCAGCATGCAAAGGTTAATGCTCAAATGCCAGTACAAGAGCCAGGGACTCCGTCTGTTATTTGAGATACTGCCATTGACTCAGAACCTGGTGTTCCACCCAGCAGAACGTCAAAGGTGTCTGAGCTGATTGATGGACAGTATGAACTGACCACGTGTTGTATCCTGCGCTGCAGGTGAATGAATGAGGTTCTAGTCGTTTCTGGCATCCCTCCAAGCTCTTCTGCAATGTCCAGATCAAGACTGCAAATGAAATTTGAGGAGTCATGTTTGATGAAAACTGTGACAATATTAAGTGGGTCAGGGTTCAGTGCTGCTACCTCTTGACAGTTTTCTCCTGGGGACACTGTTGGGGCAGGAAAACATGGTTGTCATGAGGACACGGATCTACCTCATGAAAGTAACTTCAGACCTTCAGCAGCTTCCATGTAGGCTTCTTTTGCTTGATAATGGCTGTCTTTAGATTTTTGTGAAGAGAAATTTCTACACCCATTCATTGATATTTTGTTTAGTGTTGAGTGATTGTTGAGACAGGATCTAATCATGTAGCACAGACTAGCCTTCCTTACTATGAATCCCAAATTAACCTTGAATTTGGTAACCTCAACCCCTCCATCTCCTAAGTAAATACTCAGTTGACAAGTTTATGCTACCATATCTGAATCCTTAAGTTTATCTTTAATTTTATTGATTCAGAATAATTGATGAAAACTAGGTGATATCCTTTTTAACGTTGACCATTGATTGACTGATTGATTGACAGAGTCTCATGTGTCCCAGGTTGGCACTGAATTTCACTTTACAGCCCAAGATGACGTCCAGCTCCTGATTCTCCTGCATGTGTCTCTCTGTGCTGGGATGACAGACATAATCCACCTCCACTCCCTTCTTATGTGACACAGAGGATGAAACCCATGCTTCTTGCATGCTAATCGAGCACTCTACCAACTTAGCTGTACCCCTAGCCTGACTGATTTTATTTAATTTTCGGTACTGAGGATTGAACAGGGTTCCCATGCATGTTAAGCAAACCCTCTGCTATTGAGCTATAGCCCAACCCTGAAGTTGGTCTAGCTAGAAACAGCTTGAGACTTCCAAAGGGGACAAATGTATCTGCTGTTTAAATGGCTAACCTTCGACTGATTAGGAAACTGCCCCAGCAGGTAGTCTGAGTCACTGTGGGCTCTGGTCATGTCCCTTGGCCTTTGCTTTGGCTTGTAGACAGTATTTTTCCCTCACCAACTCATGATGGTGCCTTGGGGAACCAGGAAAAACTGATGTTTCAAAGTTACAGCACACATTTTTGAAATGCCTCAGGAAAAATCAGATTTTGAAAAAAAAAAAAAAAAAAGAAGAAGCCTCTTGTGAAATGCAGTTGCTTAGTAAGAGACACGGGTACACAGTCTTCTTGACTCAAACAAAAAATATCTGTCTCTATAATTCAAAACCAAAGGCAGAGCAACTCCACGTAAGATTTTAAGGAAGGAATTTGTGGTCTTTTTAGATCTGCAGGGCAAGGCCTGTTCTTTTCTGCCATCTCGAGAAAAGAAAACACAGTGTGCATGTAGCTATTCCCAGCACTTCATAAGGAGGCTTCGGTGGTTTGAATGGCAGAAGCATGGTTGCTGATGCAGGCCCTCCTCTCGGAAAGGAGCAAAGCTGAGTTTACAGGAAGCTTCAGCCACTGAAATGATTACAGGATCCTGAAAACTCCTTGGCTGTGTCTTTTGTACACTTCCAAATGGATGAACGAGACATATTTTATATCCTTGTCTGGCCCCTCGAGGGTACTGAGTACACACACGTGTATAGGAATGCCTTTTGCTCCTGAACCACACACACACACAGACCCTAGTCTTGCCATTGGCAGCTGTGTGAGGAGCCATCTTTCAAGTCACATATTCCATCTATAACTTCCCACCATTTAATGGACACATTTACTCACAAGTCAAATTGAGATTCTTATACCAGGCAACTTAGTTAAAGAGAAATCATCAGTGCTAGAGAGATGGCTCAGTACTTAAGAGCACTGATGACCAGGTTCAGTTCCCAGCACCCAAATGTCAGCCCATACTGTACTGTTCCAGGGGACCCCAGGCCCTCTTTGAGCCACCATGGACATTGGGCACCCATGTAGCACTTGAGGGCCTCACAAGGCCATCCTATGAGAGAGAAAGCACACAAATCCATCAGTCATGCTGGCTGGTATTATCGGGTAGACACTGAGTTTTGTAGAGGGGAATGTTCCCTGCAGATAATGAAATTGGACATAGCCTAAGAAAGAAGGCAAAGGCAGGGTTTTGGGATGCCCCACCTGAAGTCTCCTCACTGCCTTTGCTGTCACCTAGCCTCTTCAAATGAAGGCCAGATCTGGGTGAGAGCAGGCTGGCTCTCTAGTGCATGTTTGACCATTTTGTTGAGTGATGGAATATGTCAGGCCTGGCCACGGCTGCTTTGATATTACGAGTAGAATCCGGATGCTGAGTCTTGGAGCCTAATAATTAGCTGGATTAAATAAGCCACTTCACACCTCCACTAGTGTTCTTCCTTCTGACTATCTGAACAGGTGACCCAGCAACAGAAAACTGCCGTGAATTTATTCTCAAGCAAAGAACATTTGGAACAATCAGGAGAGTTAAACACTATTTATACATGCTAATACATGTGCACACTGATAAATAGGTATGTTTGTGCCACTTGTCATTAAAGACAAATATTCCCATAATAAGATTATGGGGATGATTTTACATTTTATTTACATTTACATTTATAATTATATATTATTTCTAATCTATATATAAATTATATATATTTATATATAAATAATTAATATAACCATTTGGCACATGCCATATACAAAACATGGTTGAAGGCTTACCATACACTGAGTGACTTCTTTTTTATTTATTAAAACATCTTTATGTTCAAGTGTGTGTGTTTGAGCCTATGTATATGTACCATGTGGGTGTGTGAGGCCATGATGTCAAAGAGGGTGTCAGATCCTGTAACTGGAGTTAAAGGTAGCTGTGAGAAGCCACCTGGGTCCTCTGCAAGAACAGAAGTACTCTTAGCCACTTAGCCACCAGCTTCTTGAGTGACTTTCTTTCTTTCTTTCTTTCTTTCTTTCTTTCTTTCTTTCTTTCTTTCTTTCTTTCTTATCTATCTATTTATCTATTTATTTATTTATTTGAAACAGGGTATCTCTAATAGCTCTGGCTGTCCTAGAACTCGATATTTCCCAGGCTGGCCTCTAACTCATAGAGATTCGCCTACCTTTGCCTCCTGAGTGCTGGGATTAAAGGGATGCATCACCACCACTGGGGTGTGTATCTGTATTTTTATTTTATTTTATTTTATTTTTATTTTATTTTATTTTATTTATTTATAGGTGTTTTGCCATGGATCCCCTACTGGAATTAGAGATAGTTGTGAGCTGCCATGTGGATGCTGGGAATTGAACCTGGGTCCTCTGGAAGAGCTGTCAATGCTTTTAACCACTGAGCCATCTCTCCAGTCCCATGTTATCTTATTTCCATTTATTGCCTTATTCCCCAAACAAGAAGGTAAATATTATTGTCTTACCTTGCAGGTATAGCTGTTGTTAGAATTGGGAAGTGAGTACACAGAAGGAGGTGACATTTTGACTTGGTAAAGGCCTTACCCGAAATGCATTTGATCACAGATATATTTGGGTGGGGATTCTGCCCACACAGAACTCCCCTCCTCTGAACAAAGAGGAAAGTCTTGAACTTCATGGTGAGTGAGACCTACTTCTACATCACTGCTTAATGTTAGTTGTCAGTGCAACCATATCTGGAATCAATGGGCAAGCCCTCGGGCACATCTATGAAGGACTTCCTTCATCAGTTCAGCTAAAGTTGGAAGATCTACCCCACATCGTCTTCAAGTGACAGTCCAGAAAAAGGAAGTCTGGGAAAGTCTGATTTTGCCGGCTGTGTCTTCCCGTTTTGTACCTAAGACCATCTACCTGTTAGAGATTTCTCACTGTGACTGCTGCTGTTAAGGTCCAGTGTCTTCAACCTGCCACAGTGGACTGCAGACAGGGCTCCTCCAGCCTTGAGACAGCCACACAGCATCACTTCGGCGGTCCCTTTTAAAACGTATTCATCTGGCAGCTTTGTTCCTCTAGAGAACCCTAACACACCATTTGTAGTGTGACGGGGAAAAAGAAAGGAAGTCTCCATAAAACTTGAGAGAAACTTTGCTGGCAGCAGCAATTCAATCTATCAGTTCCAATGATATCAGAAGCACCGGCTCTGGAGGCAGCTTGGACCAGTCAGACGCGATTCTGTTGTGGAAAATCAGACCAGCATCCTTGGACTACGGAGGTTTCTTGTGATCACTCATTTCCACTGTCTCTGCTCACCCAGAGTCCCCCACACAGTGAGACATTTAGTAGCATAAGAAACTTGTTTTATATTGTGATCATACAAACTTGCATGTTCCCCAAATGAACAAATATAAAAATTCACAATGTTTCACTCATATGCCTGCATGTGGAAAACAAAAACTTTTACCTCAGATGCCATAAATGCTGTTCTCTTTGATATCTTTCAACCAAACTAAACAAAATCATCTTCAGACACCGGAATCCACGTTAAAGAGAGGTGTGTTACTGGTCATATGCCCCTCTCGTGGCTACTTGGCTTTGCCACTAAGAATTCAAAATATATGGGGAGATTCTGTCTCAAAAGAATTTAGTTACTAAAAGTGGAGGCAGATTGGACTTTTGCTTCCTGTTGGCTTGCTAGACTCTAATGGAGACCATAGCAAAGAACAGTTTGGATAGGGAATGGGGTTTTGTTGTTTTGAGACAGGGTCTTGCTGTGTATCTCCAGCTGTTCTGGAACTCACAGAGATCCACCTGCCTTTGCCTCTAGTGTTGGAGCTAAAGGTGGGCGCCACCATACCTAACAGGGTCTCGTTGTGTGGTCCTGGCTGACCTGGAATCTGCTATGTAAACCAGGCTGGCCTTGAACTCACAAAGATCTGCCTGCCTCTGCTTTTATAGTACTGGGTTTAATTAAAGACCTGCACCACCATGCCCATCCTTTTCTAACCTTTTGAACACCAGGAATTAATCTTTTAACCCAAAACTTTTATATACACACATACACAATCCAAAGGGGAAAATTTGAAATACCTTTTTTATCTTCTAAATTTATTCCTTCTTTTTATTTCTTATTTTCGTCACTTGTGTGTGAGAGCATAGGTACGTGGGTACACTTGTGTGCATGAACATATATGAACACATGTGGAGGCCATAAAATTACCTCAGTGTCGCCCTCAGCAATGATGCTCACCTTCTTTATGACGGGTTTGTTATTGGCTTGGACCCACTGATTAAGCCAGACTGATTAGACAGTGAGCCCCCAAAGACCCCTCTGTCTCTGCCTTCCCAATGCTGGGATTATAAGTGGATACCACCATGCCCAACACTGGTCGATGTTGTTATAATGAAAAATACGCATTTAGAACTAACCAGTTTATGCTGGCTGAAGTGAGAGTATCAAAGCAGCAGGTCAGGCCTGACTGGGTGTTGACTTTGGCCCCACCCACATCAGTCTCTGCACAGCCTGTTAGATCTGGTGCTCGTGGTCCTTGACCTCCACAATGAACACCACACTGAATGTCTTCTATCTCTTCACAGCCTACTCAGCATCTAGGAAACTTGGTGACAGCACAGTGGTCCAGCTCATGTCTCCCAAGCACCTTACTGAGGGTGTTTGGACTGCTTCTGTGCCCTGGCATCATCTCTGGAAGGGGGGTTATGTGCAGATTGTTTTACGGCTTTGAGCAGCATTCGCCTCTGCCCTTTGCTTTCAAAGCCTTCACCACTTTTTGGCGCCATCTTGATGAAAAGTTAGGACCAGTTTTCTTTTGAGGATTCTGGGATCAAACTCTAATCCAGTCTTTCTGTTTGCATGCCAAAAGCTTTGTCATCTGAGGCATGCTCAAACCTTTCTCCTCTTCCTCCTCCTTCTTGGTTTTTCAAAACAGGGTTTCTTTGTGTTGTCCTGACTGTCCTCTGTAGACCAAGGTGGCCTCAAACTCACAGAGATCTGCTTGCCTTTGCCTCCCAAGTACCAACATCAAAGGCATAGGCCACCATCCCCTAGCCCTCTCCTCCTCCTCCTCCTCCTCCTCCTCCTCCTCCTCCTCCTCCTCCTCCTCCTCCTCCTTCGGCATCCTTTTCTTTAAAATGTGTTATATTGGGGGCTGGAGAGATAGCTCAACAGTTAAGCGCACTGACTGCTCTTTCAGAGGACGTGGGTTCAATTCCCAGCACCCACATGGCAGCTCACAACTGTCTGTAACTCCAAGATCTGATACCTCACACATATATGCAGGCAAAACACCAATGCACATAAAATAAAAATAAAATGTAAAACTGTGTTACCTGTATTTACTTAGGGTGTGAGTGGTGTATACATGTTCTTGGGCATTCGGGGGTCAGAGGATAAGTTGCAGAAGTTCCTTCTCCCCTTCTAACCTTGTAGGTTGCAGAGATGAAACTCGGGTCATGGGGTTTAGCAGCAGGCACCCGTGTTTGCTCAGCCACCCAGACTGCAGCTATCTTCAGGAGTTTGGCTGGGCCTGCCAAGACACATCACAACTGAGTTTGTTGACTGCTGACCTTCCATCCTGGAAGGAGGGGCTGGGAAGGAAGGTCTCTCACTGGAACATCCAGCCACCCCTCCCAAACCATGTGTCCTAACCGCAGGTGGCCTTAGAAAGGGGTTAGAGCATATCAGTAAGGAAGGATTACAGGATTATGGGCGTGGGCCCCAACTACACAGACCCAGCAAAATCTTCAACTGCTCTGGGTGTGGACCTTCCATTGCTTTAAGGCCACCCCGGCTCCTGCCCACCGTTGCTGCTGCCCACCCCAGCTCCTGTCCACAATTCCTCATGCATTGCTCTGTAAGGAAGCTCCAAAACTCACCTGCTTTGTTGTTGAGACTTTAGTGCAGTGGAAGGGGCATTTTTCACATCTCCCCATGGAAAGAATGTTAACAGTTTTTGCCTTCCTTCCTTCCCTCCCTCCTTCTGCCCCCCTCTCTTCTTTACAAGGTTTCTATGTACCCAGGCTGGGCTGGCACTCTCTATATAGCCCAGACTAGTCTCCGTCTTCTTGTCTCAGTTTCTGGAGAGCTGGGATTATAGTACACACCAGCTCCCTCAATTATACTTGGCTTGGCACTTTCACTGAGGTCATTTCTTGGTTTATGTTTTGTTTTGGTTTGAGGTTTTTTTTTTGTTTTTTGGTTTTTTTTTTTGATTGTTTTGTTGTATAAATATAGACCCTGTGATGGCTGTTCTTGTCAATTTGACTAGATCTGAAATGAACTAAAACCCATGCAGCTGTATATACCTGTGAGGGATTTTTTTCTTAATTAAATTATTTGGGAGGACCCACTCTTAAACTGGATCTTTAGAGATGGGAAGAGCCACCTTTAATCTGGGCCACACCTCCTGCTGGCAGCCTTTACAGAGGACCAGGAAGAAGGAAGCTTGTTCCCTTGGTCTGCTCACTCTCACTGGCATGTCAGTTCCTTCACTGGCCTTAGAATCTACTTCTTCAGGATGCCAGCGTATTCTGAAGACAGGCTGAGACATCAGCTTTGTGATCTAAACAACTGGATTCTTAGACCTTCCATTGGTAGAGAACCATTGCTGGACTAGCTGGACCATAGTCTATAGTAATAACTTCATATGTGTTCGCGCGTGTGTGTGTGTGCGTGCACGATACATGTGTATGTGTGTGTATGTGTGTGCGTGTGTGCATGCGTGCGTGCGTGCACACACGCATTGCATGTGTGTGCGCATGCATGTGTGTGAGTGTGAGTGTGTGTGTGCATGTGTGTGCACACGCATGTGCATGTGTGTGTGCACACATGTGTGTTCTGTAAGTTCCATTCCTCTAGAGAATCCTGACCAATACAGACCCTAATAAATAGTTTATTCTGCAGAGGGCAAAATAGTCCTTACACATAGAATTCCCGGGTTTTAACTTGCTAACCAATGCAGACCTTAGTGGCAGGAGGCCAGTCTAATCCAGCCCAACTGTGGACACATCACAAATAGGGGAGTGGTTAGTGAACCCCAAACCCGTGGTCAGATGCAGAGCTTCTAGGAAGATGGGGTCTCAGGGACTTTTCTCTTTTTCTTTTCTTTCTTTGAGGTAAGGTCTCACTGTATAGCTCTGAGGCCTTGGATTGACAGAGATCCTTCTCCCTCTGCCTCCAACGCTCAGGGACTTTTCCTAATTTAGCATTTCAAGCCGCTGCTAGAAATTGTTAACAGGAAGTTAGCTAGAGCCTGATGTCACCTCCCAGGCAGTTAATGTGACAAGTGGCCCCAACACCCATAAACACACGGGTCCACGACGCTGCAGCCCCCAGGATGAGATCAAAGGCAGGAGGCAGCATCTGTCTCCTTCTAAGAACAGCATTTTGATTTAATAACCAGTTTGTCATTGAATGTGCGGGATGGAATGATGTGATGTATGCTGTTGTAGAAATTTATACTGTAAATCTTCTTTAAAATTGAGTGGCTCCCCAACCCGTTCTGACTTCCTTTAGGCTGTAGCTGTATGAATCTGAGGAATCAAATTTTTATAGGATGAATTAATCAAACCTATGTGGAACTATCAGCATTTAAATTTAATAACTAGTTTCTTGATAACTGCTTGGGATGGAATTAAGTAATGTGTATTCCCGGGGTGATTTATTATACCAAAGAGTCTAAATACTGACAAAATTATACATGGTTCCTCAGAAACCTAGCTGACCTAAGCCTGGAACCACATGATTTGAAGGAATCAAGCTCCTTGTTGAATTAATCAAAGCTTATCAATTCAGGCAGATGGGGAGATGGCTCGGGGGTCAAGAGCACTGGCTGATCTTCTAGGGGTCCCTCATTTGTTTCCAGCACCCACATGGTGATGCTCGTAACTGCTCGTAACACCAGTTCCAGGGATCCTACACCCTCCTCTGGACTCTTAGGGCACTGCATGCATGTGCATATATGCAAACAAGCACTTAGACACAGAAAGTCACTAAATAACACAATGTAACAGCCTCTTCCATAGCATCTGCCTTGTAGGTCACCTAGAGATGACTGAAAATATTCAGGAGGATAAGTGTATGTTATGGGCAAATATCCATCACTCTATAGAAAAATAAAACCTGTGGACTTTTGTATCTTCAGGGAGGACCTGAAATCAGCACCCTGAAGGACTTTGGGGTCCTTGTAGTTTTGTATTTTCGGGTGACTGGCCTGAGAACAGGACTTTAGTAACTGGCAGAAGACAGGCAAAAAGAGGAAAAAAATGTAGAAAGGGCTGGGAATGCGACTCAGCAGTAGACTGCAAGGCCTTGGGTTCCACTGACAGAACCTGAGGCTGTGGGGTGGGCCAGAGAGTTCTAAAATCCAGAGCAAGAACTGAGCCCACTGTCGGGAAAGGCTGGGCACCTTGAACTCAGGCTGTGCTGTGTTCTGCCAGCCGGCTTCCTCAGCTCCCCTTGGTGTCAGCAAAAGTCTTTCCCTGCTCGTCAGCACTGCTCCACTGCTCGCAGTGGCAGTAGCTGGTATGCTGTCCCAGCAGCCACCTCCAGCTGCAGCTGTTAGGGCCATTTGCAGCACTCTCCATCCTGAGCTGGCTCCCAAGGCCTGCCCCTTGGAGAGTGTGAACACAGCAGGTAGAATGGACAGGAAGGGACTAGAGGAAAGAAGTGGCCGGACTTGAACTTTACAGGGTCTTGAGGGGACGGTGGCCTGGAGTCCTGAGCATCAGCAAATGATCAGTTCTTGTCCAGGCCATTGAAACAGTGAATACTTGGGACTGTTAATGAAGTTTGAAAATGAACCAACTTCCTGAATCTTTGCAGAAAGGACTCTTCTGACTGAGTGATCACCACCAGCAGCTGCTTGCTTTATTATTTCCACGATGTTAGAGGCTCTAAAATTCTCTTTACCTATGTGTTTCCTTGTTAATTGTGTGTTAGATTGTCAGGCAGGTCATAGACACTTTTTGTGAAGGAAGCAGTTGGTCTGTTTTGCTCCAGGGCCAAGCAAGTTTGGCCCAACTATTAAAGGAACAGATATATCCAAGACTAGTCAGTTGCCTACCATCTATCAGATCTTTGGATTTTTCAACCTTCTGTTTGGATAAGATGGTTTCATGTACCTATAGAAAGGAGCTGGCTATATTTGGGAATAAAGAAATATATCTTTGGCTCTGGATAAATGATTCGGTGAGCCCGGGGTTTGGTTTCCAGTTCCCACACAGTGACTTACAACATCCTGTCACGGCAGTCCCAGGGTCTCAGCTGTCCTCTTCTGGCCACCAAGGGTACGAGGCAAATATGTAGCACACATACATGAATATAGACAAGAAATCCATACCCATGAAATAAATCTTGAAATGAAAAAAGGAAATGCATTCTTGGAACACAGCAGTTAGGAGCACTTGATTTTCTTCCAAAGTCCCAAGTTCAGTTTCTAGAACCTATCCCACATCTGGCTATGCACATCTGGCTACTCACAACTTCCTGGAGCCCCAACTCCAGAGGCTCTGATATCCTCTTTTGGATGCACATGTGGTGATATGTTATATATTTAATAAAAAACCAGTCTGGAATATCAGAGGACAGGGCCACCTCTCCATCTTTTTTGTTTGTTTGCTTTTTCAAGGCATGGTCTTCTGAGTAACAGTCCTGGCTGTCCTGGAACTCACTCTGTAGACCAGGCTGGGCTCGAACTCACAGAGATCCTCCTGCCTCTGCTTCCCAAGTGCTGGGATTAACTTCGTGATATTCCAGACAGGTTTTATTAAATATATAACATATCACCACATGTATATACCCACACATACACATAAGAAGAAAGTAAAAAATAATGCGTGCTTTCTATGATTATAATTTTTAATTTATTGTTATTACTATTATTATTATTTATGCCTTTTGGTATAGGATCTTACTGTGTAGCCCTGACTGGCCTGGAATTTATTATAGAGACCAGCCTGGCTTTGAACTCATGAGCTCTGCCTACTTCTGAACTCCTAAGTGTTGCAGTTACAGGCTTGGGCCACCACCCGAGGCGGGTGCCGGGGCAGGGGGGGCACTTTCTAGATGTATTATCTTTTTAACCTGCAGCATAGAATTGGGATATAAGTCTCTATAGATTTTTTTGATGGTGTATGTCACTATTTAATGAACTCTCACGTCATTAAGAGAAGGTAAAATTATAGAGTAGGTAAAGAGATTTATACTTAGTATAATCTTGAGCATAATAATTTAGAAAACCTTCACTTAGAACCTTGTTAGAATAAGAAATTTGGAACCTGGTTTGATGTAGGGAATCTGGTCTACTGACGGGTTTCCTGATTGGTGCATTTGGTGAAACTTGGGCTTTGATAAAGAAAAATGAATGAAATCTCTGTGTGTGTGTGTGAGTGTGTGTGTGTGTGTGTTTGTGTGTGTGTTTGTGTGTGTGTTTGTGTGTATGTGTTTGTGTGTGTTTGTGTGTATGTGTTTGTGTGTGTGTGAGTGTGTGTGTGTGTGTGTGTGTGTGTGTGTGTGTGTGTATGTGTGCCATGTGTGTCAGAGGGCAACTTCAGAATCAGTCTCTACTCTCACGCCATGGGTTCTGGGGCTGAACTCAAGCTTAGCGGCAGATGTCTTTACCCTCTGACCTATTCAGGCCTGGAAAAGCTTCCTCATCGGGTCTTCTTCCTTCCTTCCCCCTCCCACCTCTGCCATGCCCCATGGACCCGGGACATTAAGTGCATCCCAATCCAGAGCAGCTGAGCAGTAGAATGCTTGCCGAGCTAACATGTGTGTGACCCCAGGTTTAGTTCCCAGTAGCATCAACAAAAAGGAAGAATTCTCTGAACATTAAACATTTTACACTTATATTTTTTTTAAAAGATCATCCTAAAAGGGAAAGACTTTCCAAAGTAACCATGATTTCTGGAAACACTGACATGGTATCATGACAGAATATGGTATCGGGGAACAAAGCAATGTCCGTTTTCCCCAAGGTCCTATCCCCTCTATAATTATAATGCTCTGTCCATATTTCTTGGTGGCATATCAACTCTTCTGGGTACCTGGATCACAGAGTATGAGAATACAAGCTCATAGAAATGGCATGTGTCCCTCACTTAGCATCAAGCCGATTGGTAGGATATATAGTTTCTTTCTTAGTAGAGAAACAATTGTTGATGGACATCTTGGTAGCCTCCTCTCCTCCCTTCCAGTGGTCCTGTCTGCCTATGAGGCCAACCTGGCCTCAAACTCCGCTTCCTGCTGCCTCGGCATCCCACGTGCAGCATGGCAGGCAGGCCCCAACACAGGTGGAGCTGCCAACAGCTGGGATTCCTGGTCCTTTCCGGACTGACAAACCTAGAAAGATATTTAGGCGTCGCTGAAGCAAAGTGCAAAGCGCTGGGCCTCTGCCACAGTTTGCTTCAGTCGCTGTGATAAAAACGCTGCCTGAAGCAAATATGAGAGGAAGAGGCGGACCTTACTTTGTAGGTTACAGTCCCTCACGGAGGGAAGCTGGGGCAAGAGTTCAAAGCCGGAACCTGGAGGCAGGAACTGAAGCAGAACCGTGGAGGAGCGCTGCTTGCCGGTTGCCCCCAGCTCAGGGTCAAGCGGCGCTCACATTGATCTGGGCCCTTCCACATCAATCATCAATCAAGAAAATGCCCCTCCCCCACACTGCCTACAGGCCAGTGTGATGGAGGCCACTCCTCAGGTGAACCTTCCCTCTCCCCGGGTATCTCCAGTTTGTCAAATAGACAACAGGAACTAGCAGAGCCCTCCTGTTGATTTAATAAAAAGTGGAAAATTGAAGTCTGGGCTCATGGGCTTTGCATGAAAGCAGCGTGGGCCCGGAGAGGAAGCGCAGACAGCCTGAGCCCATGATCCTACAGAGTTTAGAAACTAGAAAAGAATTTGTTCTTGGAGAGCGAGAAGAAAGCTTCCCACAGCCATGTGCAGACCTCAGTATCCCATCCTGCTCTCCCCAGTGGTACTCGGTACCCCTAGCCCTGGCTTTTGCCTCTGGGGAAGAATGGGTCATCCAAGTCCTGGGTAGAACAAGCAGGCCGATGGTGGTGCACACACCCTTACTGCCAGCACTAGGGAGGCAGAGGCAGGGGGATCTCTGTGAGTTTAAGGCTAGCCTGGTCTACAGAGAGAGTTCCAGGGCTACACAGAGAAATCCTGTTTGAAAAATCAAAAACAAACAAATAAAACACACACACAGAGAGAGACAGAGAAAGCCTGAGAGAAAGCGAGGGGAGGGAAGGAAGGCCACACAGAACTCGTACTGGGTATGTGCTGGCTACCTGAGGAGTTCCTTCACACATGGGAACCCTTCTCAAGGAAAACAGAGTGGTGACTTTGGTCTTATCCATCATCCGTGTATTAGGTACCATGCAGATCACACTTCTGCTTAGTGAGAAGAGATGTATGCCCACAAACGGTACCACAGCAATGGTACAGTATCATACTGGCTCTCTGTTTAAAATCCCTTTTTAAAAATTTAAAATAGTGGTTGGAGAGATGGATCAGCCATTAAGAGCACTGGCTGCTCTTGTAGAGGACCTGGTGTAGCCCAACAGCCACATAGCAGCCCACAACCATCCTAACTCCAGGTCTGGGGGATCTGACGCCCTCTTCTGGCCTCTATGTGCCCTACATGCACACAGTGCACTTACGTGCAGGCAAAATACTCATACACATAAAAACAATTTTCATTGAGATTATAAAACATCATTGTTCTCAGCAGCCTGGGACAGAGCAGAGGCAGGTGGATCTCAGGCAATCTGGTCCACAGTGTCCTCCAGGGCTACACAGTGAGATCCGGGGGGGGGGGGGGGGGGGGGGGGAGGTGTCTCCAAAGCAGACAAGGTTTCATCTATCACTTTGAAAGTGGTGGTTTTGACCAGCTTTACTGAGAGGAAACCTTGCTTAGTTACCCGCCTTAACCATTTTTCTCAGACTTTTCTCCCTTTAGCCCTCCGATGTGATGCCAGATGACCAGGTTCTAGGAAAGAGGCTGTTAAGAGACTGTCATTCCCACCACTCACCTAGCTGCTTTCGGGGGAAGGCACAGTGAGGGAGGCACTCTACGAAACCCTCCTAATTCCAGAGCCCCTGGTGGAAGAATCTGTTTTGTAGAAATGCTTTTGGCTTTCTGAAAATTAGTAAAAAGTACTCCTTTATTATCCTGTGCCAGTGAAACCTTGAGAAAACAAAATCAAAACACTATAGGTTCAGATTTTCCCTCGTGGAAATGGGGCTTTTAAAGAAAGGGCTTTGAATAGGCCCCTTCCAGCACTAGGGGAAATGCTAAGTGATAAAAATTCCTCCAGAGCAGGAACTCTCAATACTTACAAGGGAGAGCAGCCTGAGCTGGGCCTGTCTCCCTGGTGACCATTCTAGCCTCTATCCCTGGCCAAAGTTCCAGCCCTTAACTTTCCAGAATGACTGGAGAACATGGCCCAGCTCCCATCCTGACCAACCTCATGTGCTTATTCGCTGCCTTACAGTCGGTCTACGGAGTCAAATAAAGAAAAAGAGAAGGACTTCTCCTCCTCCTCCTCCTCCTCCTCTTCCTCCTTCTTCTTCTTCATATCCTCCTTCCCACAAATGCTTAGACTGAGGAGGCAGGGAAGTCAATAAAGGTGTATGATCCTTTAACACCATTGGTTTATTAATATGCCCTTTCAAAATGGAAAAGAGAAATAATTTTATGATTTTTTTCTTTTCCTCTAATTGCTCTCCTTTTTTAAGATTTATTTTTTATGTGCATTAGTTTTTTCCTGCATGTATGTCTGTACGAGGATGTTGGATCCCCTAGAACTGGAGTTATCAGCTGCCATGTGGGTGCTGGGGATTGAACCCAAGTCCTATGGAAGAGCAGCCAGTGCTCTTAACTACTGAGCCATCTCTCTAACCCTTTTTTAAAAAATGATTTTTTTTTTCTGTTTGTTTTTGAGATAGGTTTCTCTGTGTAGCTTTGGAGCCTGTCCTAGATCTAACTCTGTAGACCAGGCTGGCTTCAAACTCACGGAGATTCACCGGCCTCTGTCTTCCAAGTGCTGAGATCAAAGGTATGCGCCACCACCAACCAGTTTTTTGATTTTTTTTAAGCAAATTTTGTGTTTGTTTGTTTGTTTGTTTGTTCCTCAAATGTAGCTCTAGCTTGCCAGGAAGTCCTAAGTAGGTTGAACAAGAGAGCTGCTGGGATTGAAGGCACGTGCTACCACACCCAATGTCTTGTTTATTTTTTTTTTCTGTGTATGAGTGTTTGCCTACATATACATAGGCACCACATGTGTGCTAGAAGAGGTTGCTGGATCCCCTGGACTGGAGTTGTAGAAGGTTGTGAGCCACCATGTGGGTGCTGGAACAGAACCTGGGTCCTCTGGAAGAGCAGCCAGTGCTGCTGAGCATCTCTCCAGCCTCGGCTTTGTTTATAGCGCACAACTGTATTTACAGAGGTCAGAAGGGAGCATTGGGTTTCCTGGAACTGGAGCTGTAAATGGTTGTGAGCCACCATGTGGGTGCTGGGAACTGAGCTCAGGTCCCCTGCAAGAGCAACAGGTACTCTTAACCACTGAGCCAGCTCTCCAGCCCAGTGTTGAGCATTTTTGTCAATAATAGTTAACAACCATTTGGTCCTAAAGTTAAGGAAGAAAAATTACATCTGGCAGAAAAATGAAGACATAACAAAAAAAAAAAAAAGGAAAAAGAAAAAGAAGGGGAAAATTTGCATTTCTGTTGTTGCCCCTCCCCTGGAGAGATGGTCCTGTGGGGATCTGTTTCAAATTTAATTAAAACCAGTCTGAGAAATCAGAGGGATCTACCCACAGTCAGTCTAGGAGGATCAAACAGTGGTGACTCACACCTTTAATCCCACACAGGGAATATCCCAGAGTGGTGACCTATGTCCTTAATCCCAGCAAATCTGAGTTTGAGGTCATCTTAGTTTACAGAAGGGAAATCCAGGCTCCCAGGCAGGCAGTGGTGGTGCCAGGCCTTTAATTTTAACCTGGATGTGAAACAACTGGGTGAAGAGGGTATTTAAGGCAGGCATAGAAAGACAGAGCAGGCTGAGGAAGCTGGAAGACAGCTGGGTGAGATCTGACTGTGGTGTTTCTTCTTTGATATTTGATATCAGCCTTTCCCTGAGATCTGGCCCTGAGTTCCTTTTATTTGTGCAACATGGTTCAGCAATCGAGAGTGCTTGCAGAGAACCCCAGGTGAATTCCCAGCATGCACATGGAGGCTCATAATTGCCCATAGCACCAATTCCAGGCAAACTGATGTAATTTTGGAGTCTCCCTTGTTATCAGGCGGGAAACCTGGTGCATATGTACATATAAAGGGGTAAAATACCCATACACATAAAATAACAATAAAAGTAAATGAAATATTATTTACTGTTATTTAGAGCACATGTTTTTATTTGTTTATTTTTAGGCTTTTAAAATTTTTTATGTGTATGAGTTTGCCTGCATGTATGTCTAAGTATCATGTGGGTACAATCCCTGCAAAGGCCAGAAGAGGGTGTCAGATCTCTTGAAACTGGAGTTACAGATGTTGTGATACTGAGGTGCTAGGAACCAAACCCTGGTCCTCTGCAAGAGCAGCCAGTGCCCTTAACTGCTGAGCTTTTCCAGTTCCTAAAGCACATATTTTAAAGAAAACAATTCCGACACAGTGACTTACAGGTAAATTTTAGATATTAAGTTTAGAAAGAATGATAAAGCAAATAACCAAAAGCAATAAAGTGTTAATGACTTTACAAAATTTGTTTTTCTATTCATTCCAATTGACCAGACTCAAATAATTTATACAACTCTGATTTTACCTGCATATTTTTTTAAAAAAAGGCTTTGTTTATCTTCAACCTTAAGATAAAATAATGAAAGATAAAGAATATGTACTTCATCCAGTGGGTTTCCCTGGTTTTTCACACTTTATCTGCTTGCATTTTATTTATTTATAAATAAATAAATAAAACTGCTTCACACTCTCCTCTGCTATGGGTCTGAATCTTTATTGAGTCCTAAAGAGCAAGACCTTCCTTATTCCCTATAAGCAAAATTATCTGAATAACCTTTTTAAAAAGCTATATCGGAGTGAATTTTTGAAGAGAGTTTGATAAAATGCACTCACTCTGGCTTATCCTTTGCTTTAGTTGTTTTTTGGTGTTGAGTTCACAAAAATACACTACAAAAGCTATCTAAGGTAAGGAAGGGTTTATTGAGCTTCCTGATTTGAGGGTGGAGAAGGATGGAAAAAGAAAGCCTCCAGCTGTAGTGGGTCGGATCAAGTCAGGATGTAGGGGACTGTGATTGCCTGCGCACTGGTGGCTTCTTCCTTTCCTCCTGCTATTCAGTCCCCAGTCCCAGCCCACAGGACGGTGCCACCCACATTGAGGAAGAGCCCTCCCCACTCAGCTAAATGTCTTGGGAAGTGTGTCACCTAGGTGATTTCAAAGCTCCCCAAGTTGACAGTACCAACATCACATCCTCTAATTCAGCAAATTTGCTGTTTGAAATATATTTATATCAAGATAAAATAATTGTAGATAGTGATATGAGTATGGGAATGGATAGTCATTGGAGTCTTTTTGTTTAAAAACAATTCACAAACTGTCTAAATGTTTAATAATACAGGACTGAGCGAATCTGTGAATGAGAGACCCTAGAAAAAGCATGCAGCTTTCACTGAACCTTCTACAAAGCTGATTAATTGCTTAGGACCTCAATAAGTACAGAGAGGTTGCGATGCTGCAGGTTAGGAGCCTAATTACAATTTATCTTGGGCTCTTTGTAGCCTTGTATTAGGCCTTCTTCCATCTTGGGACTGCCATAACCTTCTGAAACGTATTATTGTAACAGCATCAGCTTCCACCACCCCAAAACCAAGATTGTCCTCTACTTTGTCGAGACCTGAAAAATATTTCCACTAATTTATTTTCAAAGTTTCTTTACTGGGTGGTTGTGGCACATGTCTTTAATCTCAGCAGAGATTAAAGGCAAAGACAGGCAGGTCTCTGGGAGTTCTAGGCCAGCCTGGTCTACATAGTGAGTTCCAGGCCAGCGAGACTCTGTCTCAAGACAAAAATAAGTGTCTTGATTTCCAACTGCCTTTGTCCCATTTCTATAAAAGTATCATGAAATTGCTATGTACGGGAGCATGGAACTTGGGGAAACTTAAGTCTCATCGACCTAGGCCACGGTTACCTATCTTCCTTATGCTCTTTGAGATGAGAGCTGTGTCTTTTCAGTTCCTTCAGTAGACTGTCACAAAGACAGAATGATGCAATCACAGGCTACTTATTAATGTACAATGAATACTGGGTTAGGGCTGGCCTAGCATGTGTGAGGCCTAGGCTTTTTCATACCTCATACCACAAAAAGACAGGCTGGCAAGTGCACAATGGAGCCTGCATATAGCATGTAACACATTACCAGTTTTTTTAGTGCACATACCTACATGCAAGTAAAAACACTCATACATACAAAATAAAAATAAATACATCTTTTTAAAATAATGATTGTGGTTGTAGCTCAGTGGTAGAGACCTTACTTAGCAGGAGGAAGGTTCAGGGTTTAATTCTTAACAGAAAAAAAAAAAAGATATGTGTCACTTCAGTTAAAACATACATACATATGCATATATATGAAGGACATACAGTTGGGCTTTTCTGATTGGTAGAATCAACTCTTTCCTCTGTGTGTGTGTGTGTGTGTGTGTGTGTGTGTGTGGGTGTGTGTGGGTGTGGGTGGGTGCGCGCGTGCATGCACACAAATAAATTTAAGTATCAAAGTAAAGGCAACTGGTTTTTTTCTTTGTTTTGAGTCTTAACTGTGTAAACCAGACTGTCTTGAAGGCATAGAGACCCTCCCGCCTCTGCCTCCAGAGTACTGGGACTGTGGGCAAGGACCACCATGCCTGAAAGGCAAAGCTTTTCAGAAGTTTTTGTAGTGTGTGTGGCCATTCTACCTTCCATGATCTTCTGGAAGACTCTCCAAGTGCTAACTGTTCCCCCACATCAACTCCTGGGGCATATGGGGAGGAGACAGACCAGGCAGTGAAGGCAAGAAGGAAGCCGGAAGGGAAAGGGGTCGGTAGGGGGCTTACAGAGTTCCTGTGCTTGAGGAAGGAAGGTCCTGCTAGGCTGATATAGCAGGGCTTGTCCCTTTCATCTCCACGGGCCACTGTATGCTGTGTAAAACATAGGAGTCAGACTTGAGTGGCCCTACAGTCTCTGCCTCTAACATGCTATGACCTGAGATTAATGCTGCTCTGTGCTGGGCCCTCACATCGACGGTCTCCAAAGCAGGAATGTTTTCCTGTTGTGAAAAGACGCTATCATGTCTGCCTCTGCGTTCTTACATGCCTCGCTTTTTCCTGAGCCAACCCCACATGCAGGTGAGTCCATATCACATATGGCAGAACCAGGCCGGCTGGGAACCAGAGACTGGCTGGACCTCAGCAGTGTCTGCTCTAAGAAGCCTCCAGGCCCCCAGTTCTCAACCTGGGGGCTGACCCCTTTGGCAAATCTCTACCTCCCGAAATATTTACATTACGATTCAAAAATAGTAGCTGGATTAATTATGAAGTAACAATAAAAATAATTTTATGGTTGGGGTCACCCCAGCATGAATAAAAAGTATTAAAGGTTCACAGTGTTAGGAAGGTTGAGAACCACCTAGTTTTTGTATGCTCTTGTACGTTTCAACCACCTTTAAAAGAGGACCTTGGGACAGTAAGGTGGCTCAGTGAGTGAAGGCACTTGCTACAAAGCCCAAAGACCCAAAGTTCAATCCTCAGTATTCACATCACAGGAGAGAACTGACTCCCACAAGCTGGCCTGCCATGACACACACACACACACACACACACACACACACACACACACACACACACACACACACAAGATAAAGACAAAAAACAACTAACAAACCTGCAATTGAAACCAATGACCAAAAAGATGCACAAGCCACTAAGTGGGGGCTCTGGAAATCCAAGCAACTAAACCTAATTCCTCTTTAAACACTTCACCCTGAAAATGCTTTGGAAGGCAATTCATTCCCCAAAATGCCATCCTCAGAGAGGAACTTCATCCTGCCTGTCAAGGCCACACTCACGGTCTGGTCCACCTTCACAAACAAGCCCATCCATCAGCAGCTAGAATCAGACCCATAATTCAGCTCTAACACCACTTTCCAAAACTGTTGGCTGCCAGTTTTTGTAAGAATAAACCGCACTCCACACAGAAAAACTAGGATCTCCCATTTAAGATAAAGGGTGCTAAAATGGGAGGGTCCTTGGTCCCCTGCTATGATCAAATGCCTAGTTATATAGAAACTTCCAGCAATGTAGCCAGAGTCATGCCAAGTCTTTCCGTTCTGATTCTGCCTGTCTTTAGGAAATTCTGGACAGATAACCACATTTTCATATTTTATCTTTTAAGAATAAAAGTTTCTGCCCAGTGTAGTGGCACATGTCTTTAATATCAGCACTCAGGAGGCAATGGCAGGCAGATTTCTGTGTGTTCCAAGGTCAGGCAAGGCTATAAAGAGTTCCAGGACAGTCAGGGCTACACAAGTCCCCATCTTTAAAAAACAAAAACAAAAAACAATAACAAAACAAAATTACACATTTTTTGTTAATGTTGTTGATTTTTTTAAATGAAGTCAAAGAAAAACCAGGAAAAAAAATCTCACTTTGTTAGAAAGTCCTTGTTAAAACATTTCAGTGTAAGCATATCTTTGGGGGGGGGGCAATTTATCAATATCTGCCAAATGTTAAATCCAAGCATCTTTTGACTCAACAATTCTATTTTGAGGTAGGTATTTATCCTGAATATACACAAATGCCTGTACTGTTAGAAGCATCAGAAAACAGCACACAATGGGTATCTGAAGGAAGTGAACTTACCATGGAGTGTTACACTATGGAAGATCATTTGTATGTCTGATTATTTTAATTTTTAAAAAATTTGCTGCTCCAGGACAGCCAGGACTACTGTGTCACAGAGAAACCATCTCAAAATAAAGAGAGAGAAAAGAAAAAAATTGTCAGGCAGGCTACTTGTGTCTTTAATCCCGGCACTTGGGAAGCAGAAGCAGGCAAGTCTCTGAGTTCAAGGCCAGCCTGGTCTACAGACTGAGTTCCAGGACAGCCAGGGATAGTGCTTGTTTAGGGTTTACTATTGCTGTGAGGAAACACTATGACTACAGCAGCTCTTATAAAGGAAATATTTAATTGAGGGGGCCCTACTTAGTTTCAGAGATTCAGTTCATCATGGGAGGGAGCAAGCAAATGTGGAGCAAGTGTCTACATCTTGACTCAGAGACAACAGGAAGTTGACTGTCACACTGAGAGAAGCTTGAAAAAAATAACCTCAAAGCCCACCCCCACAGTAATACACTTCCAACAGAGGGTGTGGCCCAGTTAAAGGTGTGCCCTCCAGCCTCGAGTCCCCCAGAACCAGTTACAGTTGTGGGTGGCTATACAGATGCTGGCAACATAACACTAGTCCTCAGGAAGAACAGCCAGTTCTTAATGGCCAAGTCCCGTTATGTATCTAACTATGCAACTAAGGAAGAAAATAAACCAGGGTGGTTCTATGCTCCTGAATCCCATGTCTGAGAGGCGGACACAGTTCAGAGCTGCCTTCAGCTGCAATGAATTCTAAGCCAATTTAGGCTACATACATAGTACCCTGTCTCAAACAAATGAATTAAAACAAATGGGATCAGCTCAGTTATTGTTCCTTACAGGATCCCATTTCAGTTCCTAGCACCTACATGGCAGCTCACAACCATAGATAATTCCAGTTCCAGGGCATCTGATGTCCTCTTCTGGCTTCCATGAACACTGCATGTGTGTGGTGTATATATACACCCATACACACACACACACACACAAATGTAAATAGGTAGGCATGGTGCACACCTTTAATCTCAGCACCGGGGAGTAGTGAACCCATTTCAAAAAGTAACATTTTTAAAGAAAAAAGGGGAGAAATATGCAGAGATCCAAACTCTAAGAACACTTTGTATGTTACTCTAACAAGCCCATCTGTTGATTTTCAATAAACTCCACTATTCAAGATGGCAACCCAGTGGCCATGCTGAATAAGATGGTTTCTCCCTGTCAGAAAGGCTAAGTATGTTAGATTATGTGTGATTTACATTTCTGTGTGTTAAGTGTATCCTGAAATTGTATTACTAGAGAACAGCAACATTCTGCCTCTTTACAAAAGGAAGTAACTTGGCTGAACCCCAGGGAATTTCCCAAAATTGTTAGCACTGCTTTGCTCAGTAGGGATATGTAAATGAAGCATCTCACCTCTTCACTAAGTGGCTATGTGAACTGCTTTGTCTTTTACCTAGTAGTAAGAGTTATTTCAAGGATCGTAGAATTGATGTAATTAGAAAAGCAAGCTTAAAGAACTTGTCACAGCCCCTTTACTCATGAACCTGATCACTGGGCAATGGTTCTCTCATGTGACGTGCAGATGTGCAGTAGTAATACTAACACTGACGTGATACTTGATGGACAAAAAGCTACGAGGCTGATTCCAAAAGCATAGCAATGATGGTATAGATGTTCAATGGCTGCTAAAATGTGTTTCTTCTTCCAATTTTCTCTTTTCTGAGGGAGGTGAGTCAGGGTTTTCCTGTGTAGCCCTGGTTGTCCCTCCTACCGCTCAATATTAGAACTAAGCATATGCTCCACTGAGCCCAGCACAAATTTTACTCTAAACAAAGCATAGAAGTGTGATGCACCTTCCTGTAATTGGGAAGCTGACAGCTAGACCCAGTTTGAGTCCAGCCAAGTTAATTCAGAAGCTAGGAAATGCAATCTAGTGTGCCAGTGATTCTCTTGCACACATCTAGAGGGTGGGAGGGGACTTGTAGGAGTAGGTTCTTATGATCCATTTTAAGATTATCAGAAATGGAGACAAGTGTCATTTTTAAATTACAGGAAGTTTACCAGGTGTGGTGACATGTTTAATCCCAATACTTGGGAAGCAGAGGCAGGATTCATCCAATCTTTTGCTGTATAGTGAGTTCCAGGCAAGCCTGGGCTACAAAACTCCTTTAAATACCAAAATCTGTAAACTTTGGTCATGTTCTGTAGCCATCTCAAGCTTGAAAGTAATCCCCATACCTTCCCAGAAAGGTTTGTCAAGTTTTATACATTATTTAAGTAATTTCCACTTACTTTCATCAGCTTAAATTTTAAGAGTCAAGACTCAGTTCCAGGGAATACCGCTTGGACACCGAACAAAACTCATTCTCAAATTTAAGAGCTTTTTTGTTCCATGTCTTGATGTTAAGATCTGAAGCTGGTTAAGCAAGGCAAACTGTTCCCATTCCTAACATCTTTAAAAGGGTAGCTGTCATGACACACCCACTAAAGTTACAAAGCAGTTTCCTTGAGGCAGAGTTCACTTTTAAGTGGACCACTTACTAACAACAGATGTCCACAATGGTGGTTCTGAAGCAACACCACAAACTTCACCCAGTCAGTACTTGCTCCTCGCTGAGGCCCACCATGGGCTTAGAACTCATGTGTGAGCTTTGAAAACCCCTTTTCGCAGTGTTTTAAATTAATCTTAATTCAACATCTTGAAAGATTGTGGTTTCATTTCTTTATATATTTGAGATGTTTGACAAAAACCTATTCTTTTCAGCCCTTCAGCCTATTTATATCAACTTAAACTCTATTATCGTGTTTCTGATCGCAGGTGATAACCTTTTGGAAGTTGGCTTTCTTTCTCCACGGGTTGTCAGGTTTGACAGCAAGTGCTTTCTTTACCTGCTGCCCAAGTGTTTTTAATGGGAGAGAGAGCCTAAGTGTTTACTACCAGGCACTATGATAAACATAATGACAAAAAGTTTAAAGTGCTTAAGTGAAAGTCATTTAACTAATATTTAAAACCTCTGCAATTATTAGTTTATTAGTATCATCCAGGACTCATGTTCAGTATTCCTCCTCAAATTACATAAACAAACGCAAATGTAAAGAACCCAAGTCAAAATTATATAACAAACAGCACTCCATCACAAAAGCGCGTAAAATTACAAGAACGCTATTTTAAAACACTGGCACTTTAAGAGAATGATCATCTCAAAAAACCCCACAAAATTGCCAAATTGTTCCCTAAACTACCAAGCAGATTAAACATGACTAAAGTTTGGGTTTTATATATTTAAAAAAAATGGATTGGACAACTGGTACTAATATGTAAGTTTTGTCATCTTGTATCTGATTTATAAAGGGACATATCACAATATAGGAAAATATACCCTAACTTTAATTTTAAGTGTGGCATTATTTTAAGAAAAGCTGGCTCAACTAATTAAAAATACTTTTCAAAACAATCAAGTTTCTTTTCCTGAGCAATTCTCTATTTAGACATGGGCAAAGGCATTACAGCCAGCCTTATCAGTCTTTGCTATTAACATGGCAGGCAGTCTTGTTATTTTAAGCTCGCGCTTTTGAGTATACATTCTCAGGTCTTTAATAGGGGAACTGCAGAATGTAATTGCCATTACATAGTAATGGAAGTTAAGAGGAGTCCTCATGTTAAGGGTTAGAACATACTTTTCTATTAGTCCTTCAAGGACAGACTTTCAGATTGTTTGGTTCTAATAATCCCATGGTGTGATAAAATTATCTCTCTGCTTTGCACGTGGGTCATATACTATCTCTTAACCGACTGATGATTTTAGAGTTTCAACTATGGATGAAAAATGTTACCCCCCATCACAATATGCAGGGTGTGTAGATAAAAGCTCTTTCCCCAGCTATATACTGCAATAATTCATGTCACCCAAAATGGGCAAAAGCAAAAGACTAGCTTCCCCTTGAGAAGAAAAATTTCAGACCTATGAAAAGGACAACAATACTAATAAAAAAAATTGTATTTACTTAGAAGCATTCAGAATGTCAACAAAACAGCTGCAATTTTTTTTTTTTTTTTGCAATTACAGAGTGGTATTCAGTTAACAGAACAACAATTATCTTCGTATAAGCGGCAGAGACAACTGATGGGAAAAAAACCAAAAACCAAAACAAAAAACCTACCGTCCCCATATATAACTAATTTGTGCTGTGCACCAACAAGAACCTGCTTTAAATTTCCATGCCAATTTACAACCCCCAGACTGTACCAGGCAAGGTTAGTGGCTATTGAAAATACCACCAGGACAGGGCTATCTAAAGACACATTCGGTAGTGTGTTAACTATACAAAAAAAGACACTGTACAGTTTAAAAACAAATCTTACACAGCCTTACATTTCAATTTTTTTTCTTTAAAAGGAGTGAGTTGTGTACAGGGGGGTTAAATGCTTTATAGACAAGAAAAAAAAACTGCGCTAGAACCAACTTATTCATCATCATCATCCTCTTCTTCATCTTCATCTTCTTCCTCCTCCTCCTCTTCTTCATCCTCCTCATCCTCCTCATCATCTTCCTCTTCCTTCTTTTTCTTGCTCTTTTCAGCCTTGACCACCCCCTTTTTCGCTGCATCGGGTTTTCCTTTAGCTCTGTAAGCAGCAATATCCTTCCAAAACAAAGGGAGAAAATAAAGTTTCAGTCTCACACACAGGTAGACCCACTGAACCTTCTCATAATTAGAGTATGGGGAAAGGCACACAAAAATTAACAATTAGCAATCTATAAATCACGAGGTGGCAGTCTAATATTTGCATTGTTATGCCTCGATGAGGTCCAATTATGTGCCACATCCTAATTCTAGTTATGAGAACTAGAAGGCAAAGACTGATCAAAGGGGTAACACTGCCACCTTCTGAACACAAAACAGCATTCCACAGGTCCATAGCCAGACCCTAATTCATAGTAGAAAACAGGTATGTGTGGGATTTGGATGTGCTACTAAGTAGTTACAGTGACATCCATAAATGAATTTTCAGAATAAATGAACTTAAAAATTAGTTTTAAGTATTTAAGCATTTCAGTTTAGGTACAGGAATCACAACTTTCCTTCATTCTATTTATAGTTAGGCTGGCAGGCCTGAAATTTAATTTACTTTTTAAAATCCAAACTGAACATGTCAATGTTTGTGTACAAACATTGCCCAATCTATCTTTGTACTATATGCCTAAACATTTAAAAATTATTCTCACAAAGTAATCGCCAAATTTTAGCTTAGATATTTGGCTTTAGTTCATGTCAGATTATATGTAATTCTAAGTGTACTGGTCTTTCCTATTTTGTATTGAAAAATACAATCTCCAAGCAAAAGAAAAATAAGACAAACTATCAAGTATAATCCCGTAACACCTGGCATTCCTTTTCATCCTCTAGGAAGCAAACCCACACTCCTTACCTTTTCATATTTTTCCTTCAGCTTGGCAGCCTTCTTTTCATAGGGCTGCTTGTCATCCGCAGCAGTGTTGTTCCACATCTCTCCCAGTTTCTTTGCGACATCACCGATGGATAAGCCAGGGTGTTCTCCTTTGATTTTTGGGCGATACTCAGAACAGAACAAGAAGAAAGCCGAACTAAAACCAGAAATTTAATTTTAGAATTGTAACAAAACCAAACTGCCAAATTTGTACTGTTTTGCAATATAAGTACCCACTAATCTCATGTGCTGATGTATAATATTTTGAATTAGTTTCCAACAATTTCTAAAGATACAAATGGTCAAAAATCATAGTAAATGATACACTGTTTTGCACAGAAACCAAGTAACTCAATTCCAATGCCCCGGCTAATACTTCTACCTCACTTGAGTTACAATTCTGACACCTATTTAAATATATGATCTGAGCCATTCTCAGCCAAGAAATTACCAACACTGGACACTCAAGGTGGCCCAATCAATTTATATCTACCCTGGAAACACTTCAAAACAGAGCTGTACTTACGGGGGCCTCTTGGGTGCATTGGGGTCCTTGAACTTCTTTTTGGTCTCCCCTTTGGGAGGGATGTAGGTTTTCATTTCTCTTTCATAGCGAGCCTTGTCAGCCTTTGCCATGTCTTCAAATTTTCCCTTTTCTTTAGCAGACATGGTCTAGAAAAGTTAATTGTAAACTTGACATAGAAATATATTTAATAAGCCACACGGTATGAGAACAGTCAGCCAGGCCCCTTCATCCTAATTTGGAAGAACTGGCTGGCAGTGTTTAAATCCCTCTTACCTTCCACCTTTCTGAGCACTTCTTCGAGAACTCTGAGAAGTTGACAGAAGCATCCGGGTGCTTTTTCTTATGTTCCTCCCGGCAAGTTTGCACAAAGAATGCATATGAGGACATTTTGCCTCTCGGCTTCTTAGGATCTCCTTTGCCCATGTTTAGTTGATTTTCTAAAAGAAAGCATTTGATTATGAAGCGGACAAGTTTCAAACTGCTCATGATGGCAAGACAAACCAAAGTTTGTGTTATTTAACACAGTGGTGACGACAATCTCCCATAAAAACCAGATGGAACATTGCTAACCAATTCCTAGAAGTGGCTGAGCCAGAATGAGAAGACAGGACACAGAAAAAAAACGGTCTCCAGTGTGCTCACACAAAGTGTAAGAAGATAACTCAAGCATTCTCTATCTCCCTGTGTCTGTTCGGACTGCCCAACCATTAAAACCATTTTTAAAATCAAAGGATTAAAAAAAAATGTTTTCCTTAAACCAACAAAGCACAAACGTTAAAAAAAAGAAAACCCACCCTGTCCATTAGTGAATTTTGCAGTGTACAAGGAACGATCCTGGAGACCTTGGAGATTTACAGGTCTAAAAAAATAAAAGGGGGGGAAACCAAAACCAAAACAATAAATCCTCCTCGTGCACCTAAAGTTTACCCAGCTTTAAGAACACCCTGTCTTCGCATCAAACTTTGCTCGGGAGGGCGGAGACGGCGCTGGGACTGGGCCGGGAGAGGACGCCGTTTCCTATCGCTTTGGCCCCGAGATGCGATTCTGCTCTGACTAAACACGTCCGGTCTGAAGTTTCTCAGTAAACAAGGATGAGGGACAAAAGCCACTCCTGCCGCCACCCCCCCCGCCGCCACGGGGGTGTCTGCCTCCCCCCCCAAACCGGGCCCGCGGAAAGTTGGGGTGCTCTGGCGCGCGCGGGCGGGACTCCCCGCCCTCCGAACTCGGCCCGAGGCCGCCACGTGCGCCCCGGAAGGCCGCAGGCTCGCGCCGCCGCCCCCATTTTGTCGGCCGCGGCGCAGGGAGAAGCCCCGCTCGAAATGGGGGCTGGCTCCGCCCGCGGCCGCCAGGGCCGGCGCACGGAATGGCCGCTGCGCGTCTTCCCGGCCTGCGCCGCCGCCGCCGCGAGGGCGAGCGCGAGCGAGAATATGGCTCCTTCCCTTTGTGTGCGCGCGTGTGTGTGTGTGAGTGTGTGTGAGTGTGTGAGGAGACCGAGGCGCGCGGCGGGCGGGGCGCTGGCGCACTCGCCATGGCGGCGGGGGAGGGGCGGGGGCGCGCGGCTCCCCTCCCCCCCCGCGCCGTCTCCCTCCGCGCGCCCCGCCGCCCCCGCACGGGGGAACGCGGGGCTGGGAAGAGAGAGAGAGAGAGGGGAAGAGAGGAGGGGGGGGAGAAAAAAAAAGTTGCCTCAGAACTGCTGCGCCCAGCTTCCCCCGCCCGCACGCCCGCCTTGTTTTCTCTCCAGCCAGCAGCGCCGGGCCGAGTCAGCCATGTTCCAGCGAGCGCAGCGGCGCCGCTCCCCCCCTGCCGTCCGCTCGCCCGCCGCCGCGCCCGGCCCGAGCCGCCCCGCACGGCCGCCCCCGGCCCACCCGCGCCGCCCTCGCCCGCAGCGGCGCCCCGCCCGCCGCCCCGCGCTCCCCGCCGCGGCCGCCCATGCAGCCGGGAAGCGCCGCCGCTGACCGCTCCGCGCACGCCGCCCGCTCGAAACGCTCGGCCCCGGGGGCCACAAACACGCTTTAAAAATTAAAAAAAAAAATCTGGAACAAAAAAAAATTTTTTTTTTTTTTTGCGCCAGTGAAGCCCGGCCGCCGCCGCGGGTGCGAAGTGGCGACCGCCCGAGGCCCGCGGCTCGGTTCGGCGCGGGGCAGCGTTCGCGGCGCCCGGCGGAGCCTCGCTCCGTGCGCAGTTCCCCCCACGGTCCCCCCTCATTTGCCTTTGTGTAGAGCCTGACCCGCCGGCTTCGGGCCGCGGGGATCCGGCCGCCGCGCGGGCTCCGAGGCTGCCCGGGCCGCTCTCCCCACCGCTCGCCGTCCCGCACTCACCCTCCGCGAGGCACAGAGTCGCCCAGTGCCCGTCCGGCTCGCGCTTGCCCCGGCGCTGTCTCTATGGAGCTCAATGTACTGCAATGGCTGTGAGAGCGGGAGCCAGACGCAGCCTCCTCACTCTCTCCGCTCTGTAACATTACTCTCCAGCCAGCGCGCCTCCTATTGGCTACCGCCAACTCACGGGGCTCTCTCATTGGCCCGTTCCCTCCCATTGTCCTGACCAGAGCCCGCGCGCCATTGGCCGGCTACGAGGACACGTCACCGAGGATTGAAACAGCGCGCAAATCTGAATGTGTGTGTGTGTGCGCCGGGCCGAGAGGCTGAGGCGGGAGAGGCAGCGGCAGCGGCAGCAGCTGCTACGGGAAAGCGGAGCTCTATGGTGTCTGTGTGCCTGCGTCTGCCCCGAGCCGGCCCCACGCCCGAGTCGCGGCGCGCGCGCCCGGGGCCTGCCTTCGCCGCAGCCACCGCCGCGTCCTCACACCCGGGCGGCTTCTGCAGGCCCGCCCCCCCTCCCGCTCCCGCCCGGAGCCGTTGAGCCGCGAGGCCCGACTGGGGCGACGGCTTGGGGGGGGGGGAGCCGGCGGCCCGGGCCCGGGAGGGTTCTGCGGGCCTCGGCATGGCCGTGCTGCTGCAGCCCACCCCAGGACACCCCGCACCGAGGCTGCACGGTGTCCTGCCGACCCTGCCCAGAGGCCTAGTCTGCTCCCCACGAGCAGCCGTCCAGTTTGCACCCCTGTTTCTGGGATGGCTCGAGTTTCCCAGTACTTCTAGAACTTTTTTTTTTTTTTTTTTTGGTCAAACACAAAGCACTGTTCTGAACTTGGCGGACACCAGAGCTTTATTCCTTGAAGTTAATGCACAGCCGTTGGGTTTTGACACTCGTGCTCTCAGGAAATGTTTGGGAGGGTCCAGCTAGAATTAGCAACTTCATTAAAGACCTCATCTCCCCACCCCCATCCCCGCACACTGGCTGTTTTCTGTGACTCGGTGTGGATTACTGTTAGAATCAAACGAATCTTTGTGATTGCTATCTCCCCGTCGATCACACCACTTAGTGCATACATGTACCTGCTCTAGGATTTCCAGACATTTAGGGCTACTGTTACCCGAAGGGTTAGATGCAGTAGGGAGTGCTTGGGCCCAAATCCACAGGCGGGGCTTTCTCCCACTCACCAAGCTGGCTGGTAGTCACACTTAGGTATGCACAGAAAATAGTCCGGCCAGTTCCAAAGGCCACAGGCTTACATTAATCCTTGGTGAATCTACTATCTTTTCCTTTCTGGGGGGCAGACCACACCTCTCTTCAGTTACAACAGACATACCCCATTTTTTTTCACTCTGACATCTTATACACTTCTCTACCCAACAAAGAGTTCCTCCAAAATGCAATCGATTCAAGTCAAAACAGAGCACAGTAGGTTAGGTTTCTATACCATTTCCAAGGTTCTATTATCTAATGGGTTTGCTTGAATTTATTATGCTTATAGAGAGCAGGTTTAGATAATGTTTTCACCAGTGGTTTTAATGTCCATTTACACACACACACTCTTAGGGGGCTGGAGAGATAGCTCAATGGTTAAAAGCACTGGCTGCTCTTCCAGAGGACTGGGGTTCAATTCCCAGCACCCACACAGCAGCTCACAACTGTCTGTAACTCCAGTTCCAGAGGATCTAACACCTTCACACAGACATGTAGGCAAAATACCAATGTACTTAAATGATAATAATCATAAAAATACACCCTTGGTCTCAGGGATTATCATTGATGTCTCAGGACAAGAAACTACAGATACACACACACACAAAACATGTGGTTGCTGGGTGGAATGGCAAATGCCTTTAGTCCTAGCATTCAGGCAGACATAGGAGGATATCTGTTAAGTTCCAGACCAGCCTAGTCTACACAGTGAGTTCCAGGCCTGTCCAAAGCAACATAGTGAAACCCTGTCTCAAAAACAACAACAAAAAACTGCTCTAATAT
Source organism: Phyllotis vaccarum (assembly GCA_033318265.1). Classification (NCBI taxonomy): domain Eukaryota; kingdom Metazoa; phylum Chordata; class Mammalia; order Rodentia; family Cricetidae; genus Phyllotis; species Phyllotis vaccarum. The sequence goes on along the minus strand of JARWLC010000009.1, from coordinate 138,059,238 downwards.
TAAGGCCTACATGAACAGGCATGGTACACTATCAATAGTTAAAATATATGTTAACTTTTAAATTGTTATTCTCACATATATTTGCCCTTCCTGCTACAAATCAGGTCTTGTACTTTAGACACACCTGCATAATTTCAGTCCTGTGCATCATCTTAGTTTTCATAAAATATTCAATAGAGGGGCGGAGAGATGGTTCTCAGTTCAAAGCACTTACTGCTCTTGAAGGAGACCTGAGTTCAGTTCCCAGCCCCTACATGATAGCTTACATACCTATAGACATGCACACATATAATATATAAATGTATGTATATATTACATTAGAATAATTATAATATTTTCAATAGCATTCCCACTATAAAGTGTGGCTTCCATTTGAACATGGCACTGTCAATATTTTCCAGCACCGGTCCTGGTCCAACTCTACTAGCTTACATTTGGGAGGGCAAATTATGGCCCACAGAGCAATAAGAGAGAAGTGGGCCCACCCACATAAGGTTTTCATTGGGAAGGGTGGGAAGCAATGGGCACTGGGGTCCAAATCTACCATACCTGTCCATCAGGTTTCCCATCCTTTAAAAGATAGCCAAGGCTATTGTGAGGATTACATTTTATTTTTTTGGACACAGGGTTTTGCTATGTAGCTCAAGCTGGCCTCTGAGTTGATGTCTTTTCACAGTTTAATGTTATGGGTTTTGTTTTTTTTTATTTATTTTGTAAAATGTAAGTGTGTGGTGCTGTGGCCTTGTACCTCCAGTCCTAGAGTGACCCCACCGCACACACACTTTGAGACAGGATTCTCTCTGTAGCCCAGACTGTTTTCTAACTCTTGAACCTCCTGAATAATAAAATTCCAGGCATGTGCCATTATAGCTGGTGGCAGACCTGAACTTTCTTGTTGGTGTTGTTTTTCAAGACAGCCCTGGCTGTTCTGGAACTCTCTGATTAGACCAGCCTGGCCTCTGACTCACAAGAGACCTGCCTGCCTCTGCCTCCTGAGTTCTGGGATCAAAGGTGTGTACCGCCACCACCCAGGCAGGCCTGAACTTTTTAAAGTCCATCCCATAATTTAGAAAGTCTTGAGTATAACTAAAGCTGAGTTTTTCTTCCCAAATCTAATTTTCTGGGGGCGGGGGGGGGGGGGGGCGGGCAAATGTTCACAAAAGTAATTAAGCCTTGTATCTCTTGCTTTTCTGTACCTCAGATAGCACTAATCTCCAAATCTGGGGGCTACACTTTTTTAAGATTCCCATGCTGGAGAGGATTTACCGAGTTCTACTAGCAGGGAATTTAATTTCTGTATTTGAGATGAGATTTAAGTCAGTGGCAGAGTTTCCCAAGGCCCTGAGTTCAATCCCTACCACATTCTTGCCAAACACACACACAGACACACAGACACACACACACTGAAGTTTCAAAATTAAAATTTTTTTTTTCATTTTTGGAGACAGTGTTTTCTGTTTTCTTCCTGTAATCCTGGATCCTGGCTGTCCTTGAACTAGGCTGTCCTTGAACTCAGAGATCCGCTTCCTCTGCCTGGTTCCACAAGACAGCCAGGATCCAGGATTACATTGAAAAAAAAAAAGAAAACCCTGTTTCAAAAAGCAAAAAACCAAAAACCACCATCATCAACAAAATAACCAAAAAGCAAGCAAACAAACAAAAGCCCCAAACAGCACAGTCTACACTAGAATGTTTAGCCCTAACCTGGAAGCTGGATGCCCACCGTTTCTTTGCACGTGATGTTTGAGCCACGAATAAATAGACCATTTTATTTAGTTCTTGGGCGCTTTACTCCAAATCACAACATTATCTAACTGGAAAAGTCTGAGCACATCATGTAGCTAAAAGAGTTGCAGTCCCTTCCTGTTGTTTATTAAAGACCAATTCTCACTGCAAGGTCCAGGATGACCTAAACCTGTACATTCTCCTGCTTCTGCCTCCATCAGGGTGGGATTACAGGTATTTTGTTTGCTTCTTTGATATTCCTAGGACAGATGAACGGCCTTTTTTTCTCCTTTACAATCCCATAATATTCTGTCCATGAGCTCACAATTGTAATTGGTAGTTACTGCTGCTCTGCTTTCTCTACCCACACTGTAGGTCTCTTCCAGGCTGGGACTCATCTTCTGTGTAGATCCCAGGCACCTAGTACAGTACCTGGCTTGTAGCCTGTGTTCAAATTCTGTGTGTTAGAGAAATGAATTAGTAGTGGAATGAGTACTTACAGGGCATTATTTTAATTTTTCTTTTCCATTTTTAGGTCTAAGCATTGTCTTTTTAAATCAAAAGACAGGAGAATAGAATAAATAATACATTGTTATATTCAGACAGAACATAGATACTAAATGAACCTCATTCATGTAATTTTAATGAGGCCTGGATGTGGTGGTACACATCTTTAATCCTAGCACCCAGGAGGCCAACCTGTTTAAAAAAGGTCCAAGACTACACAGTGAGGCACCCCCACCAAAAAAATAGATATAGATAGATAGATAGATAGATAGATAGATAGATAGATAGATAGACAGACAGACAGAATATAAAAATGAAGAGACAGGGCCTAGAGAGATGGCTCAGTGTTATATGATGTTTCTGGCCTGTGGTCCCACAGCCCCACAGAGACACACAGAGGCTAACATTAATTTTATGCTGACTGACCTGGGGCCCAGGCCTATAACTTGCTAACTCTTTACTCTTAAACTAACCCGTGATTCTTATCCTGTTCAGACCATGTGGTTTGGTACCTTTTCTCAGAGCGGCATAGTTGTCCTCTGCATCTGCTACTCTGGTGTCTCTGTGGCATCTCTGCTTTGTTCTTCCTGTTCCCAGAGTTTTCTTAGTCTGGTAGCCCCACCCATACTTCCTGTCTGCCTTCAGCCAATCAGCGTTTTTATTAAACCAAGTAGGCGGGACAATAATTTACAATGTAACATAATCCCCCTACAGCTCAGTTGTTAAGACCAATGGTTGCTTTTCCATAGGACTCAGGCTTTGTTCACAGTATCCACTCAGTGCCTTACAAGCACTATAACTCCAGTTTCAGGAGATCCAACATCTTCCTCTGGCCTGTAAGAGTACAGATACGAATGTGGAACATATATATATATATATATATATATATATATATATATATATATATATATAGGCAAGACATCCATACACATAAAATAAAAAATTAAATAAAAATAGATGAAGAGAGAGTCATGTATATGTGTATTTATGTACGAGAGTTTTCTAACATAAATTGGCATCTACAATATTGTTTAATATATTTTTTATTAATTTATTTTGCTTTTTCAAGATAGAGTTTCTCTGCGTATCCCTGGCTGTCCTGGAACTTACTTTGTAAACCAAGCTGGCCTCAAACTCAGAGATCTGCCTACCTCTATTTCCCAAGTGCTGGGATTAAAGGTGTATAACACCACTGCTAGGCTTTTATTTTTCACTTAATTTATTTATTTATTATTATTCTATCGTGTGATGTGTGTATGTGAGTGTCTTGCAATATGTGGAGGCTAAGTAACAGTTCTTCTCTTCCTCCCTCCCCTCCCCTTTCTCTCCTCCCATCCTTCCTTCCTGTTTTTCCAGACAGGGTTTTTCTGTATAGCCCAGGATATCCTGGAACTCAATCTTTAGACCAGGCTGGCCTCAACCTCAGCAATTCACCTGCACTTGCCTCCCCAGTGCTGGGTTTAAAGGTATGTACCACCACAGCCCTCACACCTCGATGGAGATCTTCATGAGTAGATTTTCTCCTTCACCTTGCGCTCTGGCAATGGAATTTACGTTGTCACGCTGATGCTATAAACACCTTTGCCATAGTGAACTATGGCAGGTCAAATAAGAATTTACCACAGAAACCTTAAAGTGTGTGCTTAAAAGTACTTTTCAAGCAGGGCATGGTAGCACACGCCTTTAATCCCATCACTCTGGAGGCAAAGGCAAGAGAATTTCTTGAGTTCTGGGCCAGCCTTATCTACATAATGAGTTCCAGGGCAGCTGAGGGTGTGTACAGGAATCCTGTTTAAACAATAATAATAAAATAATAAACAAAACTAACTCCCAACAGGCTTTGGAAATTCGATCTTCATGAGGGAGGAAAAGGGCAAAATTTGGACATAGAATGGCTCCGTTAGCTGAAGGGCAGGTTCTCCCTGAAGGAACGGTCCTGAAGCAGGTCAGTGAACTCCGGTTTTCTTTACCCGTTGCTGAAAACAAGTGAAGAGTGGGTCAAAGCACATTATGAAAGCAGGCATATGAAGATTTCAAGTGTCTTGGAGACACACAGTTACCAGCCCCACTCTGGGGAAGTTGAGGCAGGAGGATCCCAAGTTTGATGTTTACTACTACATCCATTATTTCAGAAAATGAACACAACCAAAAAATCACACACAGAGAAAAAAGCACCAACAAATTAGAGCGTTGATACCAAAGAAGGCCGGGTGTTGGTGGTGTACGCCTTTGGTCTCAGCATTAGGGAGGCAGAGGCAGGTGGATCTCTGTGAGTCCGAGGCCAGCCTGGTCTACAGAGCAAGTTCTAGGACAGCAGGACTGTTACTCAGAGAAACCCTGTCTCAAAAACAACAACAAACACCAAAAACCAACCAACCAAACAAAGAAACATGGAGAAGGAGAAAGAGAGGAAATAGTTTGAGATAAAACTAACGAGTCCAGAGAGGAGGCCTTACGTTTTTTTCTTGTTTATGCCTTTGCTGTCTATATCATTGAAAAAACAAGAGTAAGAATTAAAATGTAGCTGGGTGGCTCCGCCTTTAATCCCAGCAAGTAGAGCTCTGAGGTCAAGACCAGCCTGGTTTATAGAGCAAATCACAGGACAGGGGAAAGATACACAGAGGAACACTGTCTTTAAAAACCAAACCAAATTCTTGTATGTGGAGATTTGTTTTGGGGGTATTGTTTTGTGTTTGCACACTGGCCTGGAAAGTGCTAGAATTATAAGTGTTCCACACCTTACCTGGTCAAGTGATGATCTCTCTCTCTCTCTCTCTCTCTCTCTCTCTCTCTCTCTCTCTCTCCCTCTTTGTTTTTGAGACAGGGGTTTCTCTGTGTCACAATCCTGGCTGTCCTGGAAGTCACTTTTGTAGACCAGGCTGGCCTCAAACTCAGAGGGATCCACCTGCCTCTGCCTCCTGAGTGCTGGGATTAAAGCATGCACCACCACTGCCTGGCAATAACTGAAGATCTTCATACTCTTTAAAAAAAAAAAACTAAATTTATTTTTACACCTGTGAGTGTTTTGTCTGAACGTATGCCTGTGGTGTACATGTGTGTCGGAAGCCTGGGATGCCCTGGGGTTACAGGTAGATGGTTGTGAGCTGCCATGTGTATGGGGGAAATTGAAATAGGGTCCTCTGCAAGAGTAGCCAGTGCTTTAACCACAGAACCATCTCTCCAACCCTTTTATAATCTCCTTTTGAGAAAGTTCTGTTTATTTATTTATTTTTTTTGTCTGTATGAGTGTTTGAATGCACTTATATCTGTGCAGCATGTGAATTCCTGGTGCCTTCCTGGGGCCAGAAGACCATGTTGGATCTCCTAGAACTGAAATTGCAGATGGTTTTGAGCCAGTATGTGGCTATTGGAAGCTGAAGTCCTGTATCAGTGTTTCTCTGAAAGGGCAACAAGTACTCTTAATCACCAATCCATCTCTCTAACCCTGAATTTGTTAAGTTAAAATACTAGATTCAAAGCTGAAGAGATGGCTCAGTGGTTAAGAGCATTGGCTGCTCTTCTAGAGGACCGGGGTTCAAGTCCCAGCACCCACATCACAACTCACAACTGTCCATAATTACAAGATCTGACATCTTCACACAAACATTCATGCAGGCAAAACACCAGTGCACATAAAATGAAAGGAGATTATTAAAAACAAAAAGTACCAACAAAATTTTGGGCTCCGTGGTTAAGAGCACTGGATGTATTGTGGAGGATGTAGGTTCAATTCCCAGCACCCACATGGCAGCTCACAAGTGACGGTAACTCTAGTTCCAGGGGCTCCTACACCCTCACTCAAACATACATGCAAGCAAACCACCAATACACATAAGACAAAAATAAATAACTAAGAAAAATACTATGTACAATTAGCATCTATCAATCATAGTTACCATTTATTTGTAAATTCCTTCCAGCCTCATTTCTGAGGCATAGAATTATATAGCCCAGGCTAGCTCACACTTGCAAGCCTCCTGCTTCTACCCATTGAGCATGGGATTAGAGTACATGCTACTATACCCAGTTTTGACTTTTACTTTGAACTCTCTCTGACTTAGACATATTCAAGTGCTTAGCCCCAAAGACAGAAGAAGATTAAAGCAATGTTTTGTGAAATCCAGTTTAGAAGCACGCACTCTGCCTTCTGCTCCCTACCTACACCACAGCCTCCCTTGTAGTGGCCTCTGGTAGCTCCTGAGGTCTTTGCAGTTTCTCATGCTTAGGGTACCACCACCGCATCTAACATGAAAGAATGTTTCATGAAGTGGATGAACAGAGATAAACCTGAGACAAGGAAAAAAGTGGCTGAGGGTCAGCTGTTGGCCTGAGCTGATCCAGTGTTTCTGTGGAAGGGTGCTTTGTACGTGTGCCATTCTGTAAGGGAGAGAATACCAGGCCTTAAATATATATATAGGTTTTATTACATTTATTTATTTGTACATGTATGTGTGTCTGCACATGAATGTGGAGGTCAAGGAACTTCTGTGAATCACTCTGTGGGTCTCAGGGATCGAACTTCTGTCATCAAGCTTGGCCTCAAGCTCCTTTATCTACAAGCCATCTTGCTGGCCCCAGGTCTTTCTTTCTCGAGAGTATTGATATAGGGTTAATCCAAGACCAGTGGTCATGAAGGGTAGAGAAGGGACCTTAGGAAAAAACATTATAAAATAGTGATCTAGGCTCAGGAAAGGGGTCTTCATGAGAAGACTCAGTGAGTAAAACACTCACTGTGTAACCCTGTCTCTGAGTTCAGTTCCAGAACCCACATTGGAAGGAAGCATGGACTCCTGAAAGCTGTCCTCTGACTGTGTACACATATGCAGTTACTGCATCTGCACACCTGCGCTCTCTCTCTCTCTCTCTCTCTCTCTCTCACACACACACACAGAGAACAAAATTAAATTTTTATTTTATTTTAATAAAACATATTTTAATAACAATACATCCTTCAGGAAAGCTCATTCTTTGTAGGGTTTGTGTCCTCTAAGAAATCACACCAACATATCAATAGCTTCTCTATCAAAAGTGCCCATTAGCATTTGAATATGCAAGGTCCCCACAGGCTTCTGAAGTTCTCTGTGCACTGTGCACTGTTTGGGAGGCTGGACACTCTGGAGGTGGGGTCTAGACGATGGAACCAGGTTTCCAGGTACCAGCCTTTGAAGAGTCCGGCCTGTCTCCTGACCCCAGCATGATCTCTGTTGTTCTCAAGATGTGAACAACTTCTGCCTCAGTTTCTCCGCCTCCTCATTTGGGATGAGTGGAAGCACCACACTGCACGTTCTCAATGAGCCCTTCTCCCCTCGTTCCTGTCAGGGAATAACCTCACAGGAACAACCATCAGTTATAACCTCTCGATGCAGTACATTTGTGAAAATAGATGTCTGCTTACACACAAAGGTAGTCAAAAAAAAAAAAAAAAAAAGGCATCAGCAAGTGTGGGAGAGCATGTGGAGGAACTAGAACCCTCAGAGACTGCTGATGGGAAGAGAAAATGGTGGAGAGGACTTGGGGAAAAGTGGAAGCTGTTCCTCAGAAGGCTGCACTGACACAGATACAGCAGGACCCGGCCTACATCTGAAACAAACAAACAAGTCCGCACAAAAGCTTGCAAGTCGACCTCCGCAGAATTGCTGTTTTATTTTTTAATATATCCCAAGGTGGACACAATTTGCCTGTCCATCAGCTAATGAGTTGATAAATAAAATGTGATATAGCCATACACTTGGATCTTTTTTCAGTAGAAATGATTTGTTTGCCCCTCCCTTGTTTTTATTTTTATGTGTCTAAGTATTTTACCCGCGTGTATACCTGTAAAACACGTGTGTACTTGGTGCCCTCAGAGGCCAGAAGAGGGCGTTGGATCCCTGGAACTGGAGTTACAGATGCTTATGAACTGTCATGTGGATGCCAAGTGGTTTTAGCCACTCCAGACTCTGTTTTGTTTTTTTTTGGTCCCAGACAGGGTATTCAGAGGGGCCTGGTTGGCCAGTAGCTAACTCCGTAGACCAGGCTGGCCTCAAATTCATAGAGAGCCACCTGCCATTGCCCACAGAACACTGAGATTGAAGGTGTGAGCCACCAGGCCTGCGATGTTTTTATTTTTTCAATGGGGATTTAACTAGGACCTTCCACTTGGTAGACACAGATCTAACCCTGAGCTAGAATCCCATCCTTTTCTTCACTTTCTTAAAAATGTTGAGACAACTGGGCATCCTGACACATGCCATTAATCCTGCAGAGGCAGGAGGATCTCTGTGAGTTCAAGGCCAGCCTGGTCAACAGACTGAGTTCCACAACTGCCATGGTTATACAGGGACCCTGTCTCAACTGTCTCTCCTCTCTCTGAAAAAATTAGTCTTTTGAGATGAGGTCTTACAAAGCTGGCCTTGAGGCTGGCTTTGAATGTGTGGCTCACACTTCCAAGTGGCTGGGATTATAGGCATCCACCATCAGGTTTGCCACAGTTAGAAATTACCCAGCAGTCAAGGGAACAAACTGTTGGTAGAGTCTTGGCCTGGAACCATGAAGGCCAGAGCTCATCCACTTAAAAGACTGCACCTGGTAGAAAGAGTTTGTAATCTCAGTGCTGGCAAGTGAGGCAGGAAGATTCCTTGCTAGATGGCTGTCGAGCCAAGGGTAATCAGCAAGTCCCAGGCTAGGGAGAGACCCTGTTTCAGGAAACAAAGACAATTCTGATAAACACCCAAGGTTGCCCTAGGGCCTCTATGGCACATATATGCACATACATACATGCACACACACATACATACATATATACATACACACCTGCACCCGGACACAAAGGAGTAAAGACTAATACACTCTATAAGAATAAAATGTTTTTTTTTTTCTCAGTGAAAGAAGGGCAGACACAAAAAGACCCACATGATTATGAGATAACCAGACCAGGGAAAGCAGGGTCGCCAGGGTTTTCGGGAAGAGGAGTGTGCCTGCTACTGTGTATGAGGTTCTCTTCAGGGCGACTTCTAAAAGAGTTCTAAAATTAGATTGCAGTAATGGCTACCCCCAGACCACAGACTTGTGCACTCGAAGTGGGTAAATTGTATGGCGTGTGAATTACATCTTGAGGAAGCTGTTTCTTAAAAAGGAATAAACATCTCATGAGTGGTTCTGTTTAAGCAAGCAAAGGCAAGGCAGCTTTCCCAATGCCCTCCCCCTGGCCTGGTATTTGACACTGTGTGAAAAATAATGGCCTTTATCTTGATCAGGTGCAAATTTCACCTACTGCTGGTGTTCTGAGCTCTGTGCTTAATCTATATATTTGCTACAAAATATTAATTTTCAGAGAGCTATTTCTGGATTTTGGGTTTTTGTTTTGTTTTATTGAGACAAGATTTCACTGTGTAGTCCTGGCTCTGTAGACCAGGCTGGCCTCGAACTCATGGAGATCTGTCTGCTTCTGCCTCTGAGTGCTGGGGTTAAAGGCATGTGCCACCACCTCCTGGCCAGAGAGACCAGGGTCACCCCAAGAAGAAAGTTAAGTGACTTAGGGTTAGATGTGACAATTTAAACATGCAGCCTAGGCTTATCTGACTGAAGGGCTCCATTTGGTTAAAGGTGTTTTTAAAAGTTTGAATTTGGAGCTGGAGGGATGGATCTGTGGTTGAGATATGGTGTCCTCTTCTTACCTTCGAGAGTACCGGATGGGATGCATGTGATGTAGATAAACTAACACAAGCACACACATGCACATAGATTTTTTTCCCCCGTACAATCTTAAACTAGAGTTTTTTCACAACTAAACAAAAAATCTAGATAGTTTTCTTCTTTTGAAAACTCAGAGGTCCCGTCCTGTGGCACACTCCTTTAATCCTAGCACTAGAGAGGCAGAGGCAAGTAGATCTCTGTGAGTTCAAAGCCAGGCTAGCCTATATAGAGTTTCAGAACAGCTAGAGCTACCCAGAGAAAGTCTGTCTTGAAAAACCAAAAATGCAAAACAAACATCACTCCCCCCAAAAAAACAAAAGCAAAAAACAAACCACCAAACCAAACAAATAAAGAAAACCATCAGAGATCCCATAAGGTAGACCTGCATTTTGTAGGGCAAGGACCTCACAGAGTGGAGAGTGGCTGCCTCTCTCTACCTTCCACCATGCCTATGTGTCCTCAGAGCTCCCCGGACCCTTATTCATCACACCACCTGTCTGGCCACTGTGGACATGTAGTGGGATTTATGTTGTTAGATTGTAAATAATTGTCCCGCCTACTGGTCTAATAAAAATGCTGATTGGCCTAATGCAGACAGGAAGTATGGGCGGGGCTACCAGACTAAAAAAACTCTGGGAACAGGAAGAACAACAGAGATGCCACAGAGACACCAGAGAAGCCAGCAGATGCAGAGGACAGCTATGCTGCTCTGAGAAAAGGTACCGAGCCGCATGGCTGAACAGGGTAAGAATCATGGGTTAGTTTACGAGCTAGAGCTAGCTAGCAATATGCCAGAGCCATAGGCTAATCGGCATAAAATAGAAGCATCTGTGTGTCTGTGTGTCTCTGCGAGACTGCAGGTCTGCAAGTGACCACAGGCCAGATAGGCCAGAAACTTAATACTACATGGACACCTGAATTTGCAGTTCATGCCTTAGGATTCTATTTCACAAGACCATGAAGGTCGCTCTGAAGTGTTCTCTTTTCATTAGTAGCTCTGAGAATCACACCAAGGGCCTTGTGGTGGTAAGGAAGACCTCCCCAACTAAGGGAGGCAGATTTCTGACGTCTTTCTTTTCGCCCCTCTCTCTGCCTCACTGGATACCAAAGATCCCAGGGCCTTTCACAGTAGGCAAGGACTCCACCATGTAGAGAAAAATCCTAAACCTTCCTGTGAAAATATTTTTTATTGTGAGGCAGGCTCTCTGTAAATAGCCCAGGCTGCCCTTGAACTTGCAAACCCCTTGTCTCGGTATCTTGCCCATTTCCCATAGCTGGGATTATCAAGGTGAGTCACGAAATACTCTTAATCCAACAGAATTTCTTTTAAGGCAGGAGTGGTGACCTCATCTGTGTCGCACGAAATAATGAGAGTCAGGGATAGATCTCTGAAGAAGTTGGAGATACTAGAGGGAATAAACACCACAGTCAAATCTTACCCAGCTGTCTTATAGCTTCCTCAGCCTCGATTCCCTTGGAATGGCTTTCTCTGTGTTTGAATCCTGACTTAAGTATTCTTTCGGTAATTAAGGCTTGGGAGCCTAGAATTCCTTCTATAATCTGAAGTGACCTTGACTCAGTTGGGATTAAGGGCATAGGTCACCACTCCCAGGATAGTCCCTGTGCTGGGATTAAAGGTTTGAATCACCACTCTGATTTTCCTAGACTGACTGTGGTTAGAGCTCTGGGACTTCTGGAGATTTTACTAACCCCCCACATAGACTGTAGGTAGATTCCCTCTGATATCTCCAAAACTTCTGAAACTTTATTAAATCCCCACACAGCTGCAACTTGAACACTCAGGAACCTGAGGGTGTGGGATTTCAAGTTTAAGGCAAACCTGAGCTACATAAAAAGACTCCAGCTATTAGGGGCACACACCTTTAATCTTAGCATTTGGGAGGCAAAGGCAGGCAGATCTCTATGAATGGGAGACCACCCTCATCTATATGAGTTCCAGGCCAATCAGGGGCTACACAGAGAGACCCTGTCTCAAAAAATCAAAAGCAAAAACCACCAACAAAAAAGACCTCAACACAAAAATAAACAAACAAAAACCTAGGGCATGGATTGTCGTCAAATGGAATTAAAAGGGTCCTTTATTGCTGACAAGTGCTTTTTTTTTAAAATAAATATTTTTAAACGTTTTTATTCATCCTCATGTTTCCTATGTGTTGGGGGGGAGGGTCCTGGAAGAGACTAGAAGAGGGTGCTAGATCTCCTGGAGCTACAAACAGCTGCCTGATGTGGTGCTGGGAACTGAATTCAGGGCCTCTGGGAGAACAGTACACACTCTTAACCACACACTCCATTTCCAGTGTGTTTCTCAAGATGAGTGTCTGGCTCGTCTACAGAGTGCCAGACAAGTCTGAGAACTGAGCTTCAGACAGCATGTGAATTCCATGTGGGAAGCGCCATACACAGATTACATCATTTGGTAGAGCTCAGCAGTGGGAAGGAAGCATCCCTAGCATGTGTGAGGCCCTAAATACAACCCCATCGGAAGGATTAGGGGAAAGGTCATTTAACCTTTAAGCTATCCTGAATATTAACTTCCCATTATAGATCATAGTATGCAATAATGTGCACAGAGGTGTATTGTGTCTACTGAGATCACACAGCCAGTGAGGGTGACATCGTCTACCCAATACTGACTTCAAAGTTAATATTTCCATGTGTTCTTCACTAGACCACATGACCTCACAATGATGTTTTGCATTTTTCCTACTCAAATATACCAGATTATTTCCATAGGATGCATGGATGCGAGGTTGAGACACACAGCTTTGGGCTTCATGGTTTTTTTTTTTTTGTTTGTTTGTTTTGTTTGTTTGTTTGTTTGTTTTAAATAGGATCCATTTAGTTTGTAAAACAACCATAAAACACTACTGACTATTAGTTCTCTAGAGTTGATTATTTACCATTTTATGTGTAAGATTGTTGTGTTTGCATATCTGTCTTTGCACCACTTATGTGCCTGGTTCAGGCAGAAGCCGGAAGAGAGCATCAGATCCCCTCGAACTGCAGTTACAACCATTTATGAGCTGCCATGTTGGTGCTGAGACTCCTCTATAAGAGCCACCAGCGCTCTTAAACGCTGAGGCATCTCTCCAACCCCAATAGATTGCTACTTTCCCCTTTAAGATTTAAATTTACTTTCTGACCCATCAAAGGGCCGTGTGCTTTGCCAAAGGCTACATTACAGCAGCAGCAAAGCCTTGCTTCCTGCGCTAGTACCATCAGCCCTGACAAATGTAAGTGCTGAGGCCTATGGAATGGGGCAGTGCGAGGTCAGGAGATGTTCAACAGCCAGAGCCAGTGGCCAAGCACCGTGGCTCACCAGCTTGAGCCTGCTGCTACCCTGTAGATTGGTCCGGAGGCTGAAGACTTCAATCCACCAGGGAGAGCAAACACGACAGGCCTTCCAGGCCTTCAGGAGTGCGAAGAGATGACATTCATTCCCCAGCTGCTGAGACAGTTCCTAGCAGAATTAACAGCTATTGCCTTGCTCAAGTGGTACTTCCCCCAGCTTGTGTTTGCTGAGAGTCACAGTCACACAGGTATCTCTACTAGTGTGTAATGGGACAATGGCCTCACCATCCAAGGCAGCAGGTTTTAGTTTCAAACTGCTTAGTAAATTAGGCACTCCCAGCACTAGGAACATGGAGGCAAGGGGAGGTGGAGCTTAAGGCCAGTCTAGGCTACCTACTTAGAGGGTCACAGAACACATACTCCAAACAAATAATCCCAAACCCCACTGAGCACACATTTATGAAACAACCAGCCAAGCAGACAGACAGACAGAAAGCCTCCGGGCTTGGCTCAGTAGTAGATCACTGGCTTGGCTTGCACTGGCCCAGCACTACGGAAAGAAAGCAAGGGACAAAAATCATTCGGGGGCCCAAGGTGGCTCCAGGAGAGGCGTGGAGGAAATAGGTCCTGGTGTTCATAACGGTGTTAGTGTGCAGGGAAAAAAATCCCTACAAAGCTCGCCTGCCTTTTGTAAAAGATTGCTGTACTGCCATAGATCTCATTCTGGGATTTCCTTTTGACTTCCAAGAATGGAAATGAAGAAGTAGGAAGACATCATGGCTTAGTCTTTTTTGCCCGGAGTACTCCCAAAAGGGACAGCCACCTATGGGAATGCCATCTGCACACACCGATGGCACTGTACCTGCGACTTTGTGTCTAGGAAATATTCAGAGAACAGTCGGTAAATTCAGTCTTTTTTTTTTTTTTAAAGATGTCATCCTGTTGCTAGGCTGCCTAGTCTGGTATCTAACACGGAGACTGGAGTGGTTTTGCCACTGCAGCCTTCTGCTTTCTGGGAGGGAGGTGCGAGCCTTCAGGCCCTCCAGGGGGGATAACTTTCAGAGTCCCTCCACCTCTCTTGAGGCTAGGTTTCTCTTGTTTTTACAGTTATTTTCTGTACTTCATATTAGCTGTCTGAGTGTTTCTGGAGGGTTCTCTTGTCTGTCTTCCAGTTCACTTTAGGAATGCCAGGATTACAGATGTCCACCACCAACCACCACCACATCAAACTTGCATCAATAGGATTGCATGGCCGGGCTGTCCTGGAACTTACTCTGTACAGGAGACCAACCTTGAACTCAGAGATCCATGCTCTCCTACATTTCTTTATTTAAAACAAGATCTCATGCCTCCCAGGCTGGCAGTGAACTCACTGTGTAGCCCAGGATGACTTTGAACTTGCTGACGGACCTCCAATCTCTCCCTCCTAATACTGGGATTACAGGTGTGTGTCAATGGGTTAGTGTGGTACTGAATGAAATTGGTGAAACCCAATGCCTCCTGCATGGTAGATGAGCCTTGACCCCTGAACCCCATATTCATAACTTTCATCTATCTTTATGTAGACTGTCATACAAAAAATATACATAATACCTTGTCACAAGAAAAACTATTTTTAGAAAGAATCCTAACTTGAAGAAATGTGTGTGTGTAGTGTGAATCCTCTCCACCCAAAGGCTGAATGAATATACTGCAAAGTGTTAATAGTATTTATTTTTGGCAAAAGACAATCTTTATTTTCTCTTTAGAATTCCCAAGTTCTCTACAAACAATTTATTTTAGCAATAAAAGCCCCTCCCAGAGGTAATGGTGCACACCTATAATCCTGGCACTTATAGGTGAGGGCAAGGAGGAGCAGGGTTCCAGGATGTCCTCTACTAACAGAGCGAGTTGGAGGTCAGCCTCAACCATATGAAATCCTATCTCAAAACAAAGTAAAAAGAAAGGAAGGCCCAGTTGAGCTGGGCTATGATGGTGCATGCCTTCAATCCCAGCACTTCTTTTGAACCCAGGACCTCAAGCAAGTTCTCTACCACTTAACCATACTCCTAGACCTTTGACCCTTTTAATTTAATTTAACGTAAGGTGCATCAGTGTGAAGGTGTCAGATCCCCTGGAACTGGAGTTATAGACAGCTGTAAACTACCACGTGAGTACTCTTAACTGCTGAGCCATCTCTCCAGCCCCCTTATTTATTTTTTTTAAAACTCCACAATTTGGGGGTTAGGGATGTAGCTAAGTTGTAGAGCTTTGGCCTAGCAAGCACAAGGCCTTGGGTTTGGTCCTTAGCTCTGAGGGGGAAAAATGGTAACCGACAATTTTATTAGTATTTAAAGGGAAACTCCTCTGGGCCGGCAGACTGTAAATCTTAGCTGAGTGTCTGTGCCTTCCAGTCTGATTCTGTGGTCAAGAGCAGAGAAAAGCCTTGGAATCACACGCCCTCAGCTTGGAAATTGGTCCAGAGGCTTCCTCGTCCTGTCGCCGCTGGCAACATATAGAAAGTCATAGGTTCATTCCTCAGCACTCCTGTAATTCCAGCACTCAGGAGACTGAGGCAGGAGGATTTCCAGCCTGGGCTATACACAACGAGTTCCTGGATATAAAGCGAGACCTTGTCTAAAAAACAAACAAACAAAAAATAAATAATTAATTTTAAAAAATGGATACAGTTTTTTCCAATATTTATAACTCTATGGCTTTAAAACTTCTCATTTTATCACAATATTTGCCTCCAAATTAACTACAAAAGCCTCAGGTCCTCGGAACTCTCTAACATGTGGACTTCCTGTCTTGCTTCCCCACCCCCCACCCTCAACCTCCACCAGTCTGGACCTTGTACTTTCCTGCCTCTGAGTCCTGGACAAGCTGTTTCTTTGGTTATAATGCCCTTTCTCTCTCCTGGCTGTTGAAGTCCAACCTGCCCTTTGACCCTCCCCGACCTTTATAATATCCAACTCAGTGAGCTTTCTTTTAGTGTGGAATTTGTCATTTTTGCTTATACTTTTCTCAGGGCCCTGTGGTGTTGTGATAACAGCTTATCATTGCACACGCTGAAACCTATATTAATATCTTACATGGCTTGTCTGCTCCTGCTCATTTCTTTTTTTTTCTTTTTGAGATAGGGTCTTATTGTAAAGCTCTGGGATTTAGTATGTAGACCAGGTTGGCCTTGAACTCACAGGGATCTACCTGCTTCCATCTTCCATGTGCTAAGATTATATATATAAAACATATAACATATAACATATATAAATATATATATATATATATATATATGCCAACAAGCCTGCACTCTTTGCTTTACTGTAGCTGCTAATGAATATAAAGGCAATTCTTAATTTTTTGTGACATACCTATCATACTGCTTGATATTCAATTATGTTTTTCAAGACAGGGTTTTATCTGTGTGGTCCTGGCTCTACTACAACTCACTCTGTAGACCAGGCTGGCCCTGAACTCAGAGATCCCCCTGACTCTGCCTCCTGAGTGCTGAGATTAAAGGCATGCACCACCACCTCTGGCTGTTTGATATTCAATTTAAAAATGTATATCTAGGAGCTAGAGAGATAGCTCCCAGGTTCAGATCACCCAGTGATCTTTAAAGGACCTGAGTTCCGTCACAGCACCCACATGGTGGCTCACAGTCACCTGTAACTCCAGTTCCAAAATGTCCGATGGCTTCTTCTGGCCTCCCCAGGCTCCTGAATGCATGTGGTGCACATACAGACAACCCGGCCACCACATATACACATGGAAACAAAACTGAAAAAAATTGAGTCTCAAAAGACAAAAACCAAAGATGAAAATGAACAAGTAAAATTAAATAAAGAGCCATGTCTAGAATTTCCTTTTCTCCATGGCCTCTGCTCTCCCACACTGACTCGAGGGACATGAGGCAAACCAAATCCTCACATTATCATTTTCGCAGATCAGAATCAGTTGTTGTCAGCCTTTGCGCAGGGCTGAATTTTATTTAGGTTGGTTCCTATCTTGATGATTTGGGGCAGTGTCTTTGCAAACTATTTCTTTTTACCTTGTTGGCTTTCTGCTGTGTGGAGTGTTATGTTGGTATTTATACGCTTGTAAATACATTTATGGGTCATTTTATGTATCTTATTAGAAATCTTTACGGTCATTAGGTTTTTGGTTTTTTGTTTTTTTTTTTCAGAGCTGGGGTGTGAATCCAGGGCCTTACGTGTGCTGTAAAAATGCTGCTACTGAACTCCAGGGCCTGTCTTTTAATTTAAAGAAAATTAATGAAAAATTTTAGATGTATTTTTATGTGCATGAGTATTTTTCCTGCATGTGTATATGTGCACTGTGTTCATGCCTGGTGCCCGTGGAGATCAGAAGAGGGTATCGGATCTACTGGGGTTGGAGTTACAGATAGCTGTGAGCCACTATGTGGTTTCTGGGAATGGAACCAGGGTCTTCTTTAAGAGCAACATATACTCTTAACTGCCGAGCCAACTATCAAACCCTTTAAAAATTTTTTCAAGACGTATTTATTATATGTATGAGCATTTGCAGACATGTCTATCCATCTGCACACTACGTTCCTGTACCCAATGAAACCAGAAGAAGGCACTGGAGCCCCTGGGACTGAATTACAGGTGGCTGTGAGTCACCATGTGGGTGCTGGAAATTGAACCTGAGTCTTCTGCAAAGCAGCCAGTGCTAACAGCTGAGCCATCTCTCCAGTCTCTCAACTCTTGGTGTTTTGAAATAAGGCCTCATTGTAAGGCCTATGCTGGTTCTGAGGCTTATGTGTAGCCTAGGCTGGCCTAGAATTCCTAAATTCTGGGATTACAGCATGTTCCACGATAGCTTTCTAAATGACGTCATATATGTAGCATCTAAGATGCCTTGGAGTTAAAATAGTTGTGTGCCCTTGTGTGCCCAGGCTGCAAGTTTTTCTTTGTTTTGCTTTGTTTTTTGAGACAGGGTTTCTCTGTGTAACAGCCCTGGCTGTTCTGGAACTCACTCTGTAGACTAGCCTGGCCTCAGACTCACAGAGATCTGCCTGCCTCTGCCTCCTGAGTGTTATGATTAAAGGTGCGCACCACCATCGCCAGGCCAGGCTGCAGCTTTTTCCTCCTGCTTTGATCTCCCCACCTAGTCCTCATGCTTTGTATACTTGGTGTCCAAAGCATCTTGTCTTGGAATTTATGGGCACCAATGGCTTTGAGGAACACTTTTTCTCCCTCTCAAGTTCAACATCTAAAGACATTTCTTTCCATACTCCAGAGGTAAAATAGCAACCAAGAAAATCAATAGTCCTAACCCAAGCAGAATGGATTTGGGTTCCTACCTGTCTTTTAAAAAGAGTGGGCAAATCAACCTCTTGTATCTTTTTGTTTCAACTTTATTAAGAAACAGATGTTGAGTATGATGGTATAACTGTGGTCTCAGCACTGAGCAGGATCACACCCATATTCTGGGGCATACTGGGCTACACAGCAGCACTCTGTCTTTAAAAGGGAGAGAATTAAAAAAGAAATGTGAAAACTTCGACAGGTAGACAGTAAGTTCTAGGGACTAGAGAGATGACTCAGTGGCTAAGAGGACTGGCTGCTCTTGCAGAGGTCCTGAGTTCGGTTCTCAGCACCCACATGGCAGCTTACAACCCTCTGTAACGCTAGTAACTCCAGGGATCAGACGCCCTCTTATGGCTTTTGTAGGTACTGCATCTATGTGGTGCGCAGACATGCATGCAAACACACATTTACATAAAATAAAAATAAAAAACTTAAAAAGAAAAAATGTTCTGGCCTATAAATATTATATGGCCATAAGTTATCTTCATCACAATTGATGGATTTCTAGAGGGTTAGAGGGTTCAAAGAATATGCGTGTTTTGTCAATAATTATACCTGGACTTGAGAGTTTTTGTTTTGTTTTGGTCTTGAATGTACCACTCAAGTCATAACTGATAGTCACACTGGTTACCATGCAGGTGAGAGAGTTGATGCTGGCACAGAGTGATGCGGTGTCTTTCTGTACACTGTGAATTACCATTGGATAATAAAGGAACTGTTTTGGCCTATGGCAAAACAGCTTAGAAGCAGGTGAGAATTCCAAGCACAGATAAAGGGATAGGAGGGCCGAGTCAAGGGAGATGCAATCCAACTGCCCTAGAAGCAAGATATAAAAGTATAGGTAAGCCATGAGCCATGTGCCAATACATAGATTAATGGAAATGGGTTAAGTTGTAAGAGTTAGCAAGTAATGAGCCTGAGCCATAAGCCAAATAGTTTGTAATTAATATAAGCCTTTATATGATTATTTGGGGCTAAGAAGCTGTAAGACTACAGGTCCTGACCTTGCACTGGATAGGCCAGAAACCTCAGGCTACACGCAGGTGATACTCACTCAGGAAAAATATTTCCCTTTTTGCTAGGCTTCATTGTGCAAGCCTACCTTGCCAATTTTTTTATGAAAAGTATATATTTTCTGGAATTGAGGCAGGAAAAATCATAAATGTAAGGCTTGTTTGTGTTACAGAATGAGTTCAAAGCCAGCCTGGGCAATTTAGTGAGATCCTGCCTCAAAACGTTTTTAAAATTTGTTTTATGTGTAAGGAAGTTTTGGCTATGTGTATGTCTGTGCACCATACCACATGCATACCTGGTACTTTTGGAAGCTAGAAGAGGGTATCAGATTCTTTGGGTCTGGAATTATGGATAGCCGTGAGCCATTGTGTAGGTGCTAGGAACCCAACCTGGAGTGCTCTTAACCACTGAACCATCTCTCCAGTCCCATTTCAAAATAAAAAGCAAAGAGAGAACTGTGGTTACAATTCAGTGGTGGAACTCCTGTTCTTGGTACTAAAAACTGGCAAAACCAAAAATGAAGACATGTATAGTGGGATTATGTTCTGATACATATTTGTCCCTCCTACTGGTTTAATAAAATGCTGATTGGCTAGAGGGCTGACAGAAGTGTGGGCGGGGCTACCAGGACAAGAAAACTCTGGGAATAGGAAGAGCAGAGCAGAGATGCCAGCAGAGAGACACCAGGAGATGCAGAGGGGAAAAAAAAAAAAAAAAAAAAAAAAAAAAAACATGTTGCTTTGAGAAAAGGTACTAAGTCACTTGGCTAATCATGGGTTAGTTTAAGAATTAAGAGTTAGCAAGTAATAAGATTGAGCCATAGGCTGATCAGCATGAAACTAATGTAAGTCTTGTGTGATTGTTCCAGGCTAAGTGCCAGTGGGGATGCAAGTGGGTCTGAACCTCAGGGCCACGCCGGAAAGTCTGGGCCAGAAACTTCATATTACAGACTGTTGTACCCCTTTCGAGGCCCTCCCCCCAAAGACCACCAGGGAGATGGATTTGATACAAACACAGAAGGGTCAGTTTATTGTTATAGACAGGTTCCGGTGCAGCCGAGGGGTTTTGGCCCCAGCCCAGAGGTGAGGGGGGTTTTAAAAAGCTTATGTAAGCGGGGTGTTGCATGTCTTAGCATTCAGGATTGGGCAAAAGAGGGATGGGGTACAGCAGTCATGGTTACCCTTTTTGGGTAACCCAAGCCCTGAATCTCCTGGCTGAACTTTTGAATCTTTTGGCGATCAGGCACACTGCACTCCCAGACCTGGGCCCCGCCTTCAGGCACTAAATGCTCCTTTCCTGAAACAAAGCTTTGTAAGGATAAGTCCCTGTTTTCTCAAAACCCGCTTACCTATGGCCACAGGACGACCAAGGGCAGCAGAGGTTTCCTCTAGGCTCACCATGGGAGTTAACTGGAGATGGTATTCTTTACCAGCGATCCTGGTGAAGCTGCCAAAGTGGCCTCACGGGATCTGACAACTCAGCTGAGTGGTAATCCCCCAGAATGCCCCAGGAGGGCATGAGACCATGAGGGCATGCCTGAGCTACTGTTCTGTTGTTGTGAGGAGACACCATGACCAAGGCAGCTTATAGAATACAGTTAACTGGGGGTTCGCTTACAGTTTCAGAGGGTCATTACAATAGGGACTATGGTAGCAGACATGGTACTGGAGCAGTGGCTGAGAACTTACGTATGAACTGCAAGATGGCGGCAAAGAGAGAGTGGGATTGGGTCTGGCATGGACCAAACCTCAAAGCCACCCTCAGTGACAGAACTCCTCTAACAAGGCCTTACCTCTTAAGCCTTCTTAAACTAAGCCCACCAACTATGAGCCTATGGAGACCTTGACATTCAAACCTCCAGAGCATCAGTTTACCCCCTCCCTCAGCCTGACTCGGGAACTGAGATGTCATCAGACTCCTCACCTTCCCCCCTCCCTTCAGTTTGCAGCTTCTTCCCTCAGAAGAATTTAAACTTCTGAGCACAGCTCCTAGGCCCTCCCTGCATACACAGGCCTGCTGCTCAGCTCCCAGCAGCCACTGGGAAGCAGCGGTAGTGGGAGCATTATCTGGCCGGCCATTCCTTTCTTCCCTCAGTCCCTGAAGATAATTCTGCTCCCACCCCTCTTCCTTGTTCTCTGGACATCCCTTCTCAGAGGCAGGCTCTGGGGACAGTCTTCTCTGTGCCTCTATGACTGTGGCCTTGAGGTTAGGTCTGCTTTTGCCATTTTGCGTCCAGCCGGCCACCTGGCCTACAAGAGCCAATTGATCCAAGAGGAAATATTTAAATATGGTAAGCAGAGGAAGTAATGCAGAGGTGTGACCTTGCTCCTTACTGCTGCATGCCTTTGTCCATCAGCACATGCTGTGTGTCGAGATATCACACTGGACCCCATAAATATGCACAATTATTGCATGTTAGAAACAAGAAAGGAAAGAAACCGGTGGAACCAAGCTCACAGCAAAGTGGGACTCTGCGTTCTGGACTCTAACAGACTTCTCCATGTTTGTCAACAACCCCTTCCCCAGCTGTCACTCTCTCCAGGGGACCAGGATGCATCTAAGAGTGTGGATATTGGTTTTGTTTTGTTTTGTTTTTTGTTTTTGGTTTTTTTGGTTTTTTTTGTGCTGAGGTCAAACCCAGGGCATGCTAGGTGAGCACCCTACCTCTTGAGCTACAGCCTAGTCTTGTCTGTTCTTAACATGTTAAGATTGTATGTGCTTATGGGTATTTTTTAACGTGTTAAGAACAAACAGGGGGAAGAAAATATACAGTTTGCTCCTCAATTCTGTAGATGATTCTTCTTCCGGGAGACAGAGTGGTTATTAACTAAAAGATATCTTCAAATTGCTGTCCATGTTGGGGCTGAGACATTGCCTAGTACTGTGGTGTTCTGACCCAGGTCCACCTGTGTCCCCCACTCCCCAAGGGAGTTTAGTGTGAGATGATAAATAAGAGACCAACTCCATGTAGCCAAGAGTGGATGGCCTGGGAATTTGAACTCCTACTTAGCATAAGGGACATCCTGAGATGTTGGGCACAGCAATCCAGGCTGCTGTTGTCACCTGAGGGCCACTACACAGTGGGGACATAAAGGCAACAAACAGGAAGTAGTTTAGGAACACTGTGGAACTTCAGAACACAGCATGGCTGGAACCAAGTCCAGCATTCTGTCGGAGAGAAAGATGTTCTACACAGACACCAGGGAGCTGGAGGCAGCTGCTGGCTGCTGCTGGCTGTGTGTGCTGGGATCTGAACTTGGGTTCTCTGCAATTGCAGTTGACCCTCTGAATTTCTTCAGGCCCTAAGTAATGTATTGTCAAGGTAAGCTGGCATTGTGTGGTATAACCAGAAAGCTTGATGATGTAAAGCAGCCATGATTTGGCACTGAATAGCCTGTGAGAGGTGAGGTGCTGGCCTGAAGACCTGCTCACCCAAACAAACTTGGGTTTCTTCTTCAGGGCATCCAGTCCCTTGGAACTCAAGTGACTCATGGCCAGCCTCACTGATAGCATTCTTTCCACACTGACTATCCAGGCCAATTCCAATCACTTGAGGAATGCTGAGGGTCATGGAATTCTCCAGCACTTGGGCGAGGAGAGCAGCTGCCTGTGGAAGTGGTGTGGGCCCTGGGAAATCCCAGGACATCCTCCTATTGTGACCACTCTGCAGAGGTTCCTCAGGCTGCTGAGGCCCAGGAAGGCTGGATGTGGGAACTACCCCAAGCATACTCCTGAGGCCAGCTAGAAACCAGCAGAAGCTCTCCTAAACTGTGAGACAGGAAGGGCCAGGCAGCATGTACTTGCTGGAGGCAGCCCTCTGCTGCCTGAAGCAGCTTAATGGCTTGGATCCTTCCTTCTGTACAGAGAGGGAGAGAGCACCAGACTAGAGTCATGCTTATTTCACACGACCTTCTGAGAATGCAACCGTGAGGACAAACGTGAGCTTTGGTGTTCTGGGAATGGAGCGGGAGGTGGGGGAGGGGAACAAACCATATGCTTTAAAGAACACAGTTCTACTGGGCTGGTGGCTGGTGCATACTTTTGATCCCAGATCTCTGGAAACAGAGGCAGGTAGATCAATGTGAGTCTGAGGCAACTAGGAAGTTTCAGGCTAGCAAGGGCTACATAGGGAGGCCCTGTCTCTAAGCAAGCAAACAGTTACTAGAAGAAAAGGAAGTTTCTCTGGTGCCTCTACTGAGGGAGGGCACGAATGTTTGCTGAAGAAGGGAACCCTGGTCACTCTGTTCTTCATGTTTGTACTTTGGGGGATTTAAACAGGATTTTGTCATCCTCCTGCCTCAGCGCCCTAAGTGTCAAAGTTTGTTATTTTAACAACTCTAAATGTCCACTTCTTCCTACTGGTACAACTGAAGCTTTTATATCCCTTAGTAAGAATTTTTGGTATCAGAAAATTATAGGTCGTTTGCTCTTCTTCTCCTTGTTTGGTTGTTATTTTGAGAAGGACCTGACCTGATCTCAAATTTCCCATCCTCCTGCCTCAGCCCCCTGTGTTCTGGAGTGTCTGTCACCACACTTTTCTTCAGTTGGAGAGGTTTTATCTGCTGTGCTAAAGACCTCTCTGGAGGAATACTGCCGAGTCAGTCAATTGCTAAGCCTGCATTCTGGCATTTGTAAACTACAAGGCAGTCAACAGGCAGGAAAGCTGACGTTTTTCCGCTGTCATTTATTGGTGGACACTTGCTAAAGGCAGTGTTTTCAAAGAAGGGTGAACCCTTTGTGTGCTTCCTTCAGGCCCGCCTCTTATGCTATTAGCTTATGTCCATGTGCATCTGTGTGTAGCTGTGCATGTGAGGGATGTGGGGGGAGCAGGGCAACCATAAGTTTTTCATCATTAGAAAACTGGTGCATTTCAGACACTGGTATTTATTAGTGGTTCCTTTTTTAATGTCTGTGGGTGTTTTACCTGCATGTATGTCTGTGCACCCACTACTGCATGCCTGGTGACCATGGAGGCCAGAGGAGGGCATTGGATCTCCTGAAGCTGGAGTTACAGTTGGGAGCACCATGGGGGAATTGAACCTGGGTCACTTCCCTGAAAGAACAGTCAATGCTCTTAACCTCTAAGGCATCTCTCCATCTTCTCCTTCCTTCCCTCCCTCCATCCCTCCCTCCCTCCCTCTCCTCTTTCCATTTTAGAGACAGAATCTCACTATGTAGCTCTGGCTGACCAGACTGGCCTGCCTTCCTCTGCCTACTGAGTGCTGGACTGCAGGTGTGTCCCAGCAACCGGCTCATTAGAGGTGTTGTTTTACTATTTTGGATCATTTGGTCCTCATTTTTGTTGCTGGTGTTGTTATCACCATGGCAATTCTGGTCCACGTTTTGATGCTGGAGTAAATAATATCCACATTAGAAAGTAAAAAATATGGTAATAAACATTTTTATGTGTTTCATATTTTATTGCCTCGATATTATTTTATCAGTATGATATAATGAATAGTGTCCATCTTGGACACAATGTGGTATATAAACTATCTGGTTTATACATTCAGGTAGCTAGACAGACAAACAGTATATGGGGTTGGGTCCAAAGAAGGTTATGAAACAAGACTTTGGCAAAAACATTCTTTGTTTGATTTTAAATTATTGTTTTGTAAGCAAATTTGATTAGAAAAAAAAATGTTTCTTTTCTAAGTGAGGCCCCTCCATTGAGCCAATAACAAATTTGTTTGAAAATAATTCACGGCTCCTAGAACTCCAGAGAGTATAATTTTTTCCCCTTTTAATTAGTAGCTTAGATTTTTTTTTTTTTAAGCCAATGCCAAATGCAATGTGAGCTCAAGTTTTTCAGATCATCTCTAAACTTAGAACCCGTGATTTTCAAGTGGGTTCTAAATTTGGTAAACCCCCCCCCCCCAGTCCTGCTAGCTCTTTCCCATTCTTTAGAGTTTGTTTGTCTCATTTTCTGAGAAACACAGTTTCTTTATTTTTAAATAATTGTTTCTATTTCCCCTTCGGTGAATGCCAAATGCCATGAAACCTCTTTGATATCAATAAAATCAATATAACAGCTTTTTGTGTAAAAGGGAAATAAAGTCATGTGTCTCTCTCTTCCCTTTTTGGGGTCCCTATACAAAAGCTCACTAATAAGACCTAAAAAGAGGGGCCAGGGAGATAGCTCAGTACAGTAAGCTCTTTACCAACTGAGTTCAGATACCAGCACCCATGGGAAGAGTTGGAGAGGTGGAGGCTGGAGGCTGCCTGAGCTCATGGATCACAGCCAGCATGAATCACTGAGCTGCAGGTGTAGTGAGACTTGGCCCTGTCTCAAAAAACAGGCCAAGTGATGGAGGAGTAAGTTCCATAACAACCTCTGGTCCTCATAATCATATATACATACAGCTCACATGAACACATAGGCATAACACAGATACACACATACATCACATCTCTCTCACACACATCACAAATACACAAACACACCCATCACACTCATACATACATCCATATCACACACATATACACACACATCACACACATATACACACACATCTCTCCCTTATACACACACCTACATACATCTATATCACATGCAAACACAACACACACACCCTTCACACACACACACACATATCACATACACATCATAATTACCTTCACACACAACATGCATCCCCTTCGCACACACACACATACCATGCATACCCTTCACACACATACACACAAACCCTTCACATACGCCTGTTGCTGTTGTGCACAACATCTATCATACTCATACCCATCATACACACACCTCTCTCACACACACACATATACATTCATATCACACACACACACACACACACACACACACACACACACACACACACACACACACACACACACACACACACACACACACACCTTCCCAGGAAGAACTGCTGTCCAAACACGATGGTGGTGAGTAGGCTTGACTGACGGTAGACTCCTCTCCAGACTGGGCAGTGGTGGCGCATGCCTTTGATCACAATACTTGGGAGGCAGAGGCAGGTGGATCTCTGAGTTCAAGGCCAGCCTGGTCTACTCAGTTTCCTGAGTTCCAGGAAAGCTGGACTACACAAAGAAACAGAAAGGAAGGAAAAAGGAAGAAAGGAAGAAAAGAAAAAAAATATTTCATTTCATACATATTTCTCAGTAAAGAAATTGCACAGTATTTGTCCTTCTTCCTGGGAAGTCACCCCCCCTATTGAAGCACTGTCAGAACCACATTCCTTTTACGGCTGAGTACTTCCCTCTTTACTGACATGCCACACTCTGTTTACCCACTGTGCTAGTTGACTTTGATGTCAACTTGACAGGACTAGAATCTCCATGGAAACCAATCTGTGGGCATGTGTGAGGGGTTCTCCCCATTCTGAATGGGTGGCACCTCTCCATGGGCTGGGACCCTGGACTGAATGCAAAGCCACTGCTGCGGGCTGCTTCCTGACTGTGGACACAATGTGACCAGTCACCCTCTGTTTCTGCTGCTGATTCCTGCCGCACTGGACTGGGGAACTGGAAGCCAAAATAAAAGCTTCCTTCTCTTTGTTTTTTCTAGACAGGGTTTCTCTGTGTAGCCCTGGCTGTCCTGGAACTTGCTCTAGAGATCAATCTAGCCTTGAAATCGAGATCTTCCTCCTCTGCCTCCTGAGTGCTGAGACCAAAGACATGTGCCACCAGCCATCACTGACTGGTGCTTCCTTCTTTCTTAAATTGGTCACAGATCACAGAAATGAAAAAATTAGCTAAACATGGCCATTTATGCATAAATAAATGATATTTAACCCATGATATCTAATGCCTTGTTTTTATTCTAGCCTAGTTCAGTCCCTCCCCCTTCCACATGCTCTTCCCTCCCTTCTCTCTTCTTCTCTTTGTGTGTGTGTGTGTGTGTGTGTGTGTGTGTGTGTGTGTGTGTGTGTGGTTTGAGACAGGGTTTCTCTGTGTAACAGCCATGGCTGTCCCAGAACTCACTTTGTAGATCAGGCAAACCTCTTCCTCCCAAGTGCCAGCCTCTTCTCTCTTTTTGAGGCAAGTAGCCAAGGATGACCTTGAACTCCTGACCTGCCCTCACCTGCCTAGTGCTGTTATTAGGCCTGCCCTCACCTGCCTAGCGCTGTTATTGGCCATCATTTGGCCATCATACTCAGATAATGTGGTAGTGGGGATCTAACACAGGGGGATGAGCATCCACACAGACACTGTATAACCAAACCACACCCTAGACCCTGGTTTGGGTTTCCTCTTTCTCTTGCCTGGATTTTTGTTGGTGGTGTTGCTCCCATGGTTGTGAGGATTAAAACCCAGGGCCACATGCATGCCAGGCAAGTGCTCTTGCACTGAACTCCATTCCCACCCACACCTGGATCACTTCTGTGGACAATATTAATTGGCTGGCTTGGTTTTCTCTCATGTATCTTCTAGTTTATGGCCAGCATCCTTTTCCCAAAGCAACAGTCTGCTCCCCCTCCACCCTGCCCAGGGCTCAAAGACATATGTACAGTTTCAAACTAACATAGGAGGAGCAACCTTGAGTGGGGTTTTGCACTCTGGCCCTTCTCCCAGGCGACTTTGGATGGGATGTTCTTTATTTTACACAGTTACTCATTTTCTCCCACCAGTCTGTGTTCTAGTCTCTGGATCAAATACAGATACTCTCCTCACGCATGTGACAGACAACCTATTACATGCCTGAGGACCACCTTCACACCTTCTCATTTAGGGTCCCCAAGAGCTTGGTATCATGGTCATTGCCATCATTGACACCAAAAACATTGTCGTCCTCCGACAGCAAGGGGCCTGGGACTGTTGCCTCTTTGCGCAGTTGGTCTACAACCACCTGACAGGCCTTCCTAGCTTCAAACCTGGAAGTCAACTCTGATACTTTTGTAGGGGTATTGTGCTGTTTCATGGTAAATAATTGTCCCACCCACTGGTTTAAAAAAGCGCTGATGGGCCAAAGGCAGGCAGGAAGTGTGGGTGGGGCTACCAGACTAAAAACTCTGAGAACAGGAAGTCCAGAGCAGAATGCCAGAGAGATGCCAGAAGAAGCAGAGGACAACTATGCTGCTCTGAGAAAAGGTACAGAGCCCCTTGGCTGAACAGGAAGAGTCATGGGTTAGATGAAGGGTAGAGAGCTAGCAAGCTATATGTCTGGGCCTTAGGCTGATCAGCCCCCAAAACTATTGAAAGCATCTGTGTGTCTCTGTGGGACTGCAGGGCTGCGGGTCTGCGGGTCTATGGGCCTAGACCTTGAGGTTAGGCCCGAAAGTCCGGGCCAGAAACCTCGTACTACATACTTTGCTCTTTAAAGTAAATTCTTATGACACCATTGGGCACGTAAAGGTGTGAAACAAGAAGAACTGAAGCTAAAAAGCCCGTTTTCTTCAGCAAAGTCGCTGCAGATTCAGTGACTGGCATTCCTGACAGGAGAGTCAGGCCATACCTTGGCTTCCTGCAGGTTTACCTATCAGTTGCTCCCTGAAGGTAATTCTAAATAGGCTTCTCCTCATGAGTCTGTCTGGACTCACAGGGGGCTACTGGGTCACTTCCCTGTACCATTAGCTCTGCTTCTGATACCTGTGGACACCAGGTGACTATGTGGCTGGTGATTACAGGAAGAAAGTTTTGGCACTGGCCAGAGATCACACATCCAGAGAATGCGTGTGTGTGAACACCCTGCAGATATGGCAGAGTTGGTCACAAGGGGGCTTCAGCCGAGCCATCTGCTCTAAACCCTCTTTTGAGATAGTTCTTGCTAGGTAGCCCCAGGAAGCCTCGAATTTACTATTCTCCTGCCTCAGCCTTCAAAGTTCTTAGATTATGGGCAGGTACCACATGCCAAAGTCTTTATTTCATTAAAATGAAAAAAAAAAGGCAATATATAGTCTTCTAAGGCCAATTTGTGATTTTTCTTGAACAAATCTACTAGTCTTTGAAAGTTGTCCTTACATACTTTTTAAAAAAGGGGATTTATTTTTAATTATGTGTATATGTGTTTGTCAGTGTGAGTATCCTTGGAGTATAGAAGAGGGCAGTGGATCCTCTGGGGCTGGAGTTAAAGGTGGTTGTGGGGAACTGAACTACAGTCTTCTGCACTAGCAATACAGGCTCTTAACTGCTGAGCAATCTCCCAACCCCCACATATTCGTTTAAACATCTGCCTATCTAGTTATCTATCTGTCTGTCTATCACATGTTTATGTAGGATGTGTGTGCATGAGCAATATGTGGGTTAGAGGACAACTTTGGGGTTGGTTCTCTCCTTCCACCTTTACACAGGCTCTGGGGATTGAACTCAGGCTGGCAGGCTTGTACAATAAGTGTCTTTATCTGCTGAGCCACCTCACTGGCCCAGGCTTCCATATTGTCTCTTATTCCTGCTGGAGTCTGGGGAGAGTGGATGAAGCTGTAGGAAGATAGTGCTGGCTGGCTTTCCTCCATAAAGTCTCCACTTACTCTACCTAAGTCTATGGAGTGTGCTATCGTGTGGCTCTTAAGCATCCCTTGAGATCCTTGTAGTTTAAGCTTGCTCCCTGGGATGATGTTATTAGGAGGTGGAGCATGGATGGAGGCTGTTAGGTCACTGTATACGTGTATGACCCTGAAGGACACTGTGGAGTTCTACTATGGTCCTCTCTTGCTTCCTGCCACTCTTCTTTGGATGCCACTACCTGCTCCTCCCCACACTAGGTGGGGCCTCCCTTGCCACTAGCCCATCAGCAAAGTACAGCTGATTATGCACCTGGGAAACCCTGGGACCAAAGAAACCTTTTGTCTTCTTAAGCTGAAGGCTGTGGCTATTCGGTATAGCAACAGAAAGCTGATTAATGAAGTGGGTGTGAGGATTCAGGACTGAATTCTTAAATTTCCACAGTACACTAACGGTGCCTGAATGACAGGTGCATAGGTCTGGTGTGGGCCTACTGTCCCCATGTCCAGCCTGGGCCACTCGGCACAGGAAGTGTCCTGGTCACCACTCCAGTGGTCTCAGGCATCATTTCCATTTCCCTTTTCTTGCTTCACACTGAGCTTCTCCGTATCCCTGTCTTGCAGGCAGGCTCCAAATCTGACTCAATGCTGACCTTTCCAAGACCATGACCGTTTCCCAAACCATACAGTTCTCACAGAGACACCAAGTATGAGAGACAACTTTCACTGATTGTGGCTTCCCAACCCTGCAAACACCAGAGCAGTGACACTTGGATTTCTTACCACGGGAAGACTAAAGCCATCAGTTACATCAGTGTCCTTTGCTTTCTGTTGTTCTGATTAACACCATGACCAAAAGCAAGGTGTGGGGGGGGGAAGGCTTTATTTTACACAGAGAATGAGGGCTCAAGCAGGAAATGAAGCATAGAGCATGGAGGGGCAGTTCGTACTCCCAGGCTCCTGTTCGGATAGCTTCCTTATACAGCCCAGGTCCCCCGACCAAGGGGATGGATAGCACCACCCACAGTGGACTGAGCCTCCTTCTATCAATTAGCTATCAAGAAAATGCTGCAGAGACAAGTCAAGGCTATAGGCCAGTCTGATCTGGCCAATTCCTCAGTTGAGGTTTCCTCTTCCCTAGGTGACTCTCTATGTGTGTTTCAAGTTGACAACTGAAGTCATCTATAATAATCACCTCAAATAATTTTTCAAAAACCTGTTCTGGATAGGAAAGCCATGTTGCTGAATTAACTTAGACAAACACAAAGATAAAACAAACAAACAGCAGAGGAAACTATGTCCCCAGCCACAGTGACCTGGTTAAGGTAAATTTAAAGCTCACCTGCATCTTAAATGCTCTTGAATATTTCATGGAGACAAAGTTGATGAGGATATTCTAATAAAGGAACGGACACCCTGAGCATCACAGGCTAAGAGTGAAAATCAGAAATACAAAAGCTAAAGAGTCTTGGCCAGACTACGTGCTGGAAGTGTATTCCATGCATTTGCATGGCTTAGAAGTTTCTAACCTAGGGCTGCAACCATCTGCAAAATCAGATTGTTAAAGGGCTCATCATGGTCTCCAAAAGATTTCTGTGGACCCTTGCCTTAGAAGAAAGGCAAGATGAAATTCAGGATATTTTAGGGATGGTGAAGATGGTAGCAGGTAAAAACACTTGCTATGTAGACATGACGATATGGGTTTAATCCCTGAATTCCCTGGAATAAGGGGGACTCCCAAATACCGACCCCTGACCTCCACGTCTGTGCTATGACACATGCACACATATCATACACAGACGCAGTGGCACTAAATAAAATTAAGTTTTAAAAAGATGTTTTATAAATTTATAAGAATATTAAATAATAATAGTAAATAATTTCCACTCATATATATGATTTCAGATATTATAAATAATAATCACAATTAGTGACCAGATTCACCACTAATATGCATTTCAGATATAGATCAACATGCATTCGCCTTCATAGGCATACAATAATAATAGGCAAAAAAAAAAAAAAAAATGGGTGGTGGAGTGTTCCAACATAGACTTTTGACTAGGGCGGAGGACTGCCAATATACTGATCTCCATCACGACCTAGGAAAAATTTCAGTCGGGTAATTTAAAGGTGGTGATAAATATAAGCCAAGCTGTTACTGAACCTGGTGCTCCAATCCAAATAGCTCATTTTCATATGTAAGAAAAAGGAGCCACTGTCCACACTTTAGAACAGACTGATGAGAAGATAGACTGTGGAAGTTCCCTCTATAGCCAAATTCTGCAGCCAAAAATCAGATTCTGAGCTTGCATCCTGAAAGCCAGGATCCATTCAGAGTATCCCAAGAATAGTTCTCAAATTGCTGGAGAGTATTGCTTTCGTACGCTATCTGTACGCTAGTCTCAAAATGGATTTTAAAACAGAGGAAGGTTTGAGTCAGCCTTGTACAACCCAATCAAGTTATTTCTTCCTTCATTTGTCATATTCATAGAAATACAATTATTTCTTTCATGAATGTTCCTTAGGTAAATGAAATGGATCAAAATTACAGTGTAGGCCGCATGTGGGCCCCTTCAGACAGAGAAACATGCAGAAGAAAACAGGCATGCTCCTCTGTTCTGCGTGCGTGCGTGCGTGCGTGCGTGCGTGTGTGTGTGTGCGTGTGCGTGTGCGTGTGTGTGTGTGTGTGTGTGTGTGTGTGTGTGTGTGTGTGTGTGTAAGGGTGTGCACACGCTATGACCAGAAGAAGGCAACGTCAAGGGTTGGTCTTGGCCTATCCACCTGACACAGGGTCTCTGGCATATGTGGGACTCTGGGGACTCCTGCCTCTGCCTGCCATGTTACCTTAGGAGCATTGAGATTGCAGCCATGGTAACTTTATGTAGGTCCTGGGAAGTTGAACTCAGGGCCTTGAGTTTGTTTGTACAGCACATGGTTTCACTTACTGAGTTATCTTTCTCAAGCCTTCCCTTTAAAAATGGCGACTGTGTGTAGGAGCGGCACGTATGCCAGGGTGTGTGTTCAGGTTAGAGGAGCTGGTTCTCTACCTTCATTTTAGTTCAATCCAGGGATTGAACTCAGGTCATCAGACTTGGCAGCAAGTGCCTTTACCCATTTAGCCATCCTGCCTCCTCCCATTTTTAAGGAGAGTCTCACTGTGAAACCCCAACTAACCTCAACTTGTAGCCCTCCTGCCTCTGCCTCTCAAGTTTTGGGGTGATCACTCAAGGCTGAAAGTCCTCACCTTAGGTATCTCCGAAGTTGGGGCAAAAAGAAAAGAACACATGGCTGCTACCAGGTGTAGTTGAAGAAGTTTATTGTTTATATATGGGAGAGCACAGCCAGAGAGAGGGGGGGGGGGAACTAGGAAACTAGGAGACCAAGAAGCCAAATGGCGGGGTTATAGAGGGGGTGGGGCGGGACAGAGGTGCTGAGAGAGCAGAGCTGGGACTCTAGCAGCTATTGGTGATGTCGTGAGGGACCTGCAGCCAGAGTTCACTTTGATATGTTAAATAGGCACCCCAGCTAACCATTGTCCTGAGTCAGAGACCTAACAACCTCCCTGTAATTATTCCTGTTAATAAGTCAGTGTATTTTTTTTCAGACGTTTCCTGACCCTTTATACAGACTATCTTCTATAGGATCATAAAAAATAGCTTCATTGTGATTTGATGTACAAACTATGTATCCCATCAAACTCATTTGCATAAAACGTGCAATTCTTCGTCGTGCACTTTTCATCCTAAATCCTGGTGATGGCTCGCCCTGTCAGCGGAACAAAGATTTTTGATTACTTCTGGAAAGGGGAGCAATTTGTCTTTAGGAAAAAAAAAAAAAAAACACCTCTACACAACGCAGGTTATGCAGTTTATGGTAATCCTGTGACTTCAAAGGGCAAAAGAAGTTTTAGGGCTGATTTACTCTACCAAGCCTCAAAAGTTCACCAATCAACTAGGTGAAGCCAGTAGAGAAAAATACTCAAAATCCAGGCAGGTGTGGTGTGTATGTCTGTCTTCAGTGTTGTGAGGCTGAGGTGGGAATTGTGAGCTTGGGACCAGTTTGGGCTACCCGAGAGACCCTGCCTCAAAAATGGAAGAAAAATGAAGCACACAGAGATACCAGTTTAGAAAGAGGAATCTACCCAACATCTTCAGACATCAACTGCTCAAAGCTCCATGGCTTTTGCTAGTTCCAGACACAACACTGCACACATTACATTACACATTTTGGTCTTCTCTGTGAGGGGTTTACTGAGACTGTGTCCATTTTACAGACAGGAAGAATAAGGTCCAGAAGTTAAGAAACCTGTTCAGGAGAGGGATGCAGTGAAAACAGATGGGGTTGGGCTTATATCCAGGGAAACATACTTCAGGGGCTACTCTCTCCTGATTTGATGGAATGGGGGGGGGTGAGTGGAGGAGAAGGGGTCACAAGTAAATAGGTACAAAATTAGGTTAAATGCAGAAGTTGTGGAAAGCTCGGTGGAGGGGCTCAGGGGTTGCTTGTCCAGGAGTTAACTATTGCTGTGATGAAACACCGAGACCAAAAAGAGCTTGGGGAGGAGAGGGTTTATTTGGCTTATGTTTCCACATCATAGTCCATCACTAAAGGCAAACAGAGGAGGAACCAGAAGGCAGGAGTTGATACAGACGCCACCTGACCAAAGATGCCCCACCCACACTGGGCTGGGCCGGGCCCCTGCCCTAGCAATCACTAGTTAAGAAAGTGCCCTACAGGCTTGTCTACAATCTGATCTTATTTATGGAGGCATTTTCTTAATTGAGGCTCCCTCCTCTCTGATAACTCTAGCTGACATGAAAACCGGACAGCACACTGCTCTTCCAGAGAGCCTGGGTAGGATTTCGGGCAGCCACGTGTTGGCTCACAAACACCTATGGCGTCATTCTTTACTGGTCTTTAGGGAGACTGATACACACGGTGCACAAACACGCAAGCAACAAAACACCCATACACATCAAATCAAATAATGAAATGAAATGAAAGCCTAGAATAGTGGTGGCTTAAGTAAGCACGTGACAGAAATACAGTCACGAGGAATGGATCCTGTCCCTGGCTCGGACTCAGTGTTCCTGCCTCAGCCTCCCATGTGCTAGGATTACAGGCTAGCTAACTTCATTCCAGGCTGAGACTCAGCCTCTTAGATGCTCTGGCCAAGAACTACCTAAGGCTGTGTCTGAGTTCAAAGTTGCTGAGGCAAGGGAGGCCATGGTGAAGGTGCCATGCACATCAAGGCTTCGGAAGCCCAGCAAAAATATCAACATGTTAGAGAGTCAAAGCAGTCAGCCAGAGAGAAGCAGCTGGGCAAACTGGATCCGAAAGAATATTGTAGCCCCTGCATGGAATGGGTAGGCTGGAAGGAAAGGGCAAGACAGAAGAACAATGTTGTCAAGTGCCCTGCCCCAGTCAGGGACCAAAGCTCTGCTCTGCCTGGATCTCTGCTGTTCTGGCTACTTACTGGTTTATCTTTTGACTCACAAAGTAAGTTACTTTCCCATCACGCCATGGTCTGGCTCAGAGTCATCTTTTACATCTGAAGTTCGCTTTTTCTGCTAAACATTATTCAGCATCTTTCCTAGCAATCTGGTAGTTACTTTCTTTTCGAGATGCCAGAGATGCATGAAAAGGCTAGGAACCTGCCCCCACCCTCAAAAGGATTGATTATTTAATATAGGATGCCCAAGGGGGATCATTTACAAGTAAGATAACCTGCTATTCCCCAAAGCCTGGAGCTGGGAAAGAGCAAAGCTTAGGTAAACAGATGGGAAAAGTGTCCCTCAGCCACAGGAGCTCAGAGGAGATAATGAAGTTGTTGAGTAACTAGTTAAAGCCAGAGGAGGGGCCAGACAGCCAGACTCAGAGATGGATGCATACAGCCACTCTCATTTATGTATTTCACTGTGGCAAATAACATATTTATTTCATTAACTGGCAAAAATGAGGCATTGTTGAAAACTCATACCTTTTAAAAAATACCCCACCCCACCCTACATGCTAGAGCCCAAACCCAGGTCTTCTCAAAGGGTACTCAAGACTGTATCCCAGCCCCAAATACCTTATTTGATTTTTT
Organism: Phyllotis vaccarum; assembly: GCA_033318265.1. Classification (NCBI taxonomy): domain Eukaryota; kingdom Metazoa; phylum Chordata; class Mammalia; order Rodentia; family Cricetidae; genus Phyllotis; species Phyllotis vaccarum. The sequence goes on along the minus strand of JARWLC010000009.1, from coordinate 138,023,185 downwards.
TCCCAGTATAAACAGATGCAAATGCAGAGCAGAGTCACACTTAGGTGTGATGACACCTCCAGACCTGCTTTCCTGCCTCCCCACCTCCCTGCCCAGCTCAGAAGAGATCTGTGGTCACTTCCCTCCCTTCTTCTTGGGAAGGCCATCAAGGAGACAGGTGTGAGAAGAGGAAAAAGCACCCACAGGAACACAGGGAGAGGGGAGGAGAAGGCAGGGGAAGGCAGGGGAGGTTCCTGGTGGCCCGAACCCTAGGCTGGCCTGGCCGCAGGCCGTAGGGTCTTACAGGAAGGGCTGCGGCAGATGGCTGGAGTCCCTTGAAGCCCAGAATAGGATTAGTGAAAGTGTCTAGTGTTATTTCATCTTTGTGCAAATGCTGCAGGGCACTTCTGCAACCCCAGAAGTGCAGCCTCCAATACACCCAGGTGCTAACCTGAGGGATGCATTTTCCATACCACATATTCAAGGTACTCTTGGCATATGCTTCAATGTAGGAAATGCCCCCTAAAAACACCCAGCTAATAGACGTTTCTCAGCTCCACTGTAATCTTATGGGCCCACCATCTTAGGTATAGTCCATTGCTGTCATCTACACTCATTGATGGACTGAGCCTGTATCTCTCAGCAAGGCTTCTCACCTGTAGTCACATGCTTCTCCTTTCACCTTTCTCTTGTCCTGTTGCCTTATGTCATCATCTCCCTCCTCCTCTTCTTTTTTTTTCTTTCTTTTTTTTCCAGTTTGATTTTTCTCTGTGTAGCTGGAACCCTGGCTGTCCTGGAACTCACTCTGTAGACCAGGCTGGCCTCGAACTCACAGAGATCCACCTGCCTCTGCCTCCCCAGTGTAGGGATTAAAGGCTTGTGTCACACTGCCCAGCTCATATCCCTCCATGTTTCTGTTGCTCTTCTGCTTCACATGGGCCCTTTCCCTGAAGAACACCTAAGCATTGGTCATCCTGGGCCTCTCAGCCTCTATCCAGCGCTCCTCTGCTTGAGGGATGCTTAGAAGTGTGGGAGGCTTTGTGGGTAGGACTGCCTTTCCACTGATCAGCTGCTCCTCAGGGTCCTTGACATCTGTTCAGGTGCACACTGCCATCATAAGAGCTTATTTTTCTGTGCACAGGCTCTTGGGGACCCACCCACACAGGATGGAGGAGAGAGGATATATCCAGAAACATGGGTCACACAAGATTGACCAAGGTGCTCAACCCCATAGTGAGGTGTCCCCCCAAACTGGGGGACTTCACATTTGATCTGAAAACTCAAATTCATGAGAAGCATGGGAGGCCTGTCCTAAAATAAGCGCCCCTCCAGCTCTAATTCTGCCACGCCTTATGTGCGCCCCAAGTCTTGCAGTCATAGGGTTGCCTCTGCACCCTCCTGCTGAGTTCTGGGGGGCTGCTGGGCCACCTCCTGCTCATCTAAACCTCAGTTGTAGGGCAGTGCCTATTGGAGGTGAGCCCTGGGGCTGGGGCTAAGCAGTCAGAGGGTACAGCACCCTACACCTGGACCCTGAGGCTGTCTTCTCAGCTGGTTTGGAAGAATCCAAGAAGCAATGGCTGTTAACAATCGCATGGGGGACAACTCTTATGGCTTCAGTGTCTGATGAACTCATGGAGGAGATAAGTCCTTTTGTTCCTGCCCACTAGAGATATGCAAATGAACAAACTCTTCAGAGCCCTTGCAGTCTGTGTGCCACAGTTTGAAATTTTGAGTTCTTGAGAATTAGAACTACCTCACTTTACTTTCTTGACATTAGAATAAGGCAATCTCTAGCTCCAAGGGAATCTTCTGCCTTGAGTTTCCCTTCTGAGAGCAGCTAACTTTTCACAACACAGACCTGGGCATACAGCACATCAGTTTACTAGAGGCAGAAAATTCCAGTGGAGGGTGCTGACACAGCACAGCATGGACATCCCAGCACTCGGGAGGCCCTTAGTGTTAGTAGCACCATCCCAAACAAAGATTAAGAAAAGCTCATGCCTTTAATCCCAGCACTACTGGCAGAGGCACATAAATCTCTGTGAGTTTGAGGCTAGCCTGATCTACAGTGTGAGTTTGAGAACAACCAGAGCTACATAGTAAGACCCTGTCTTCAATAAATAAATAAATAAATAAATAAATAAATAAATAAATAAAGGCTTTTTTTTTTTTTTTACTTCCAATTCTTAGAGTTAAAAATACAAAAAGGCAGGCCTTCAAAATATCTATCAACACCTCCCATTACAACAATACTAAATTAAGTCCACTCCAGATTTACTTTGATTCTTTTCTAAATCAGACTGGTTCCTCCACCACTAGCTTTCATTACCATTAGGGGTTTCCTAAGCCTAGCTAGGAAAAGAAAGGTCCCCCTTTCCCCCCTCAAATTTCTCTAAACTTACCCTCCCCTGTACTTTTTTCTTTCAGTCTTTAGAGATGTAGATCTATTTATTTATTTATGAATGAACTTTTGACCTTGACACCCCCCCACACACACACATACACACACACACACACACACACACACACACACACACACACACACACAAGGTTTTTCTGTGTAACAACTCTGGCTGTCCTGGAACTAAGGCTGGTCTCTAACTCACAGACCTGCCTGCCTCTGCTGGGATTAAAAGCATGTGCCACTACCGCCCAGCAAATTTTCTCCCCCCCCCCCCCCTTTTTCAGGACAGGTTTCCCTGTATAGCCCTGGCTGTCCTGGAACTCACTCTGTAGATCAGGCTGGCCTCAGACTCACAGAGACCTGCCTCTGTCTCCCAGGTGCTGGGTCTAAAAACTATTACTAAAAATAATATAGAAAATAAATAATGTAAAATTAATAAGTTTTCTGACCCCCCCCCCAATAAGTTTCTTTACTGATGAAGGAAGCCAGATCAAGCTGAACTGAGAAAGTATAATAAGAGACATATTGAGCAGAGCAACTCCTAGGCAGGTTCTCTGGTCTTGGAGGCCAGAGAAGTCAGTTGAACACTCAAGCAGGAGGTTTTATAGGTAGTTTGCAGGCAAAGGGTGATGACATGTCTGCCACAAACTGGTTTGTACCCAGGTATGGTCCAAAGCTGAGTGCTTTGGTAGGGACTTAGATGGCTGACCACAACAGGACAACAGCAGCCAAGAATTCAGATCTGGGCTTTTTGGTGCCTTTCCTTGGTTTGGGGACTCTGAGTTGGCGGGGTTTGGAGAGAGAGGGGGAGTGGGGCTTCCAGAACAGGGGTGAGCTGGAAGCTCCAACCGAACAATAAATAATATTAGGTCATCACATCTGGCCTAAATAAATCATTTGTGTGTACGTGCGTGCGTGCATGTGTGCGTGCGTGTTTTGCAGGGATTGAACTCAGGCTATCATGCATGCACGGCCATGTAGGAGCTTTTCCACAATGAGTCATTTCATGGGTGCAGTGGTAATATTTTAAATGAATATAATACAGGGTATGGTAAAGTACACCTTTAATCCCAGCACTCACGAAGTGGAGGCAAGTTCAAGGCCAGCATTGTTTACAAGTAAATTCCAGAACAGCCAGCACTATACATACAGACTATTGCCTCAAAAAAGAAACAAAGAAAAAACGAATAAAACCTGCTACTGAAGGCCTGTTCTCTTGCATCGAATGTATGCATCTCAGGATGTGTGTGGCAGAGCTGTGTGCATGCCTGTAACCCTTAAAGCAGGAGGATGGAATGTTCCAGGCTAGACTGGGCTGCACCCCAAGACTGTCTCAAACAAGCAAAACAAACCCCAGGAAGAAATGAAGATACTGTCTTCATTTCAGGAAGGAACTGAAGTTCTGAGTTGTATCTTAATCGTGACCGTCTAAGGTCCCCCCCCCCCCACCTTTGGGCTCAGTCTCCAGGCCCTGGTCACACTTGGCAAATGTTCTAGCTCTGAAGCACTCCCTGATCCCTCAGTTCTTAGTCTTCACTTTCATTTAAAGCAGTGGTTCTCAGACTGTGCGTTGCCACTCGGGGGTCAAACAACCCTTTCACAAGAGATAGTTACATTCCAATTCACAACAGTAGCGAAGTTACAGTGGTGAAGTAGCAACGAAATAATTTTAAATAATTTTACTGTTGGGGGTCAGCACAGCATGCGGATTAAAGGGTCGCAGCATCAGGAAGGCTGAGAATCATAGGCTTAGAGGATAATTAGAGTCTATTCAATCCTTAGACTCTGTCACCAAAATGCCCACCTTTTCAGGTTTATTGTTTCAAGATATATGTTCATATGTAGCCCAAGCTAGCCCAGAACTTGCCAGGTAGCTGAGGCTAGGCTTGAACTCATCTTCCTGCCTCTACCTCCCACGTGCTGGGATTACACGCAAACACCGTCGACATGACCAGTTATTCTGTTTGTCTGTTCATCTCCTTTCCCTCTCTCCCCTTTCTTTCTTTCTTTCTTTCTTTCTTTCTTTCTTTCTTTCTTTCTTTCTTTCTTTCTTTCTTTCTTTCTTTCTTTCTTTCTTTCTTTCTTTCTTTCTTTCTTTCTTTCTTTCCTTCTTTCTTTCTTTCTTTCTTTCTTTCTCTCTCTCTCTCTTTCTTTCTTTTCTTCCTTCCTTCCCTCCCTCCTTCCTTCTTTCTTTCTTTCTTTCTTTCCTTCTTTCTTTCTTTCTTTCTTTCTTTCTCTCTCTCTCTCTTTCTTTTCTTCCTTCCTTCCCTCCCTCCTTCCTTCTTTCTTTCTTTCTTTCTTAAGAGCTGGAAATTCAACCTAGAGCCTTAACCTAGGCAAATGCCCCATTGAGCTATAGCCCCAGCTCTAAGAAACAAAAGCAGCCATTTTCTTCTTCTTCTTTTTTTTAAAATAAAACCTGCTTGTCAAGGTCACCTGTGTATCCTATTCACACCCAGAACCCCCAGGGTAGGACTCAACTGACAGGAAGTTTGAACAGCCACAGGAGCTACATACCCTCCTTCTACAGTCCTGAGCTTCAGGCAAAGAGAGTGGCACCTGCCTGGTGGCCCCAGCAGAGCACTGACAGGTCATACAACAGACCCTTCCCAAGGACTGGCTGTGTGAGTGATTTAATGGTTGAATGAGCGAGCAGGAGCCATGAACCTCAGCTCCTCCCTCGCTCTTAACCAGAAGATTAATTGATCATAAAGTCCTACATCATAAATCGCTCTTAAATCCTCTCTCCCTTTTTGATCCCTGCCTTGCTCCCATTGCTGGATTTTGTCAGGGCTACAATGAGATTAGTAAAGAGGAAACCTTTGGGGGCAGGGAAAAAGGAAGGAGAAAGCCGGAGGAATCTGAACTGAACGTACCAGACCCAGTTTGCCTGTTCTGTTCTAGTCTGGTGTTTGTCTTTTTCTGACCGTGTACTCTCTGCTGAGGCTTGGAGATGTAACACCACTGGGTCTCCATGTACCTAATGACATGCATTTGTGTCACTTACCTCAGTTATTTCTTATAGTAAGATTCATTTACCAGGAAGGCTTGAAGCCCACACAAAAAATGTCTGATTTGTGTAGCTCCCAGAGCACCTCATGAGACCCCAGGCATAGAGTAAATGCTTGGTTAGTATCTACTGACCATACAAAAGAAATGATGTACTTCTGTAATTAGGGTCAACACAGATGAAACCCAGCAGCGTAATGTTAAGTGAAACAAGCCATCACAGAAAGACAAGCCTATATGGCCTCACACACATTGATAGCAGAATGGTGGTTACAAGGGCTTAGGGAAGTAAGAGGGGGTAAGGGGCTGGATCAGTTACAGCAGAGCAGGGAGTTGTGTGTGCATGGCAGGATCATGACAGACAAATTACTGTAAATTTTAAAAAGCTGGAGAGCTCAGTGACTGAAAGCATGGACCTAGGTTTGGTTTCCAGCACTGGCAAAGAGGCTTCAACACCAAGGGATTTGATGTCCTCTACTGGCCTCTGCTGGTACTGCACCCAGTTGGTGTATACACACACACACACACACACACACACACACACACACACACACACACACACACTATTAAAATAATTGCCAGGTGGCAGTGGCACATGCCTTTAATCTTAGCACTCTGGAGGCAGAGGAAGGTAGATCTTTGTGAGTTCAAGGCTAGCCTGGTCTACAGAGTAACAGAGTAAGTTCTAGGACAGTCAGGGCTACACAGAGAAACCCTGTCTCAAGATAAATAAATAAATAATACATACATTAAAAATACATAAATATATAAAATTAAGAGAGAGATTTCTAAAGTTGACTCTAAACACTGTTTAACATCTGAAGAGCTACATGTATTATCTTGATTTAAACATTTTCATCAAACCATCCCTGCCCTAAACCCATATCCTAGGGCTCTCTAGTGCTCCCATGACTGGGTACACATGTGTTAACCACATCTGTAGGGTATCTCACTGTGGTTGGACTTTTCCAGTCTAATCTTCTTTAGGATAGGAATTGTCTTCTGAGATTTATTGAGTTAAATCTGAAAATAGGGGACCTAACTGCAGGAATATTAAGGGAATGCCAGCTCTGTCAATGAGGGGCTGGAGAACATGGGGTACCAGACACCCTATTCAAAATCTTGGAGGGGCACCATGAAAGTGGGGTTCAAACATAACTCTATCTTATGGAGCGCAACACCAAACCTGGCTTGGAAAAGAAGTTTAACTTGAAGCTAAAAAAAAAAAAAAAAAAGAAAAGAAAAAAGGAAATCCAAAGAGTAAGATATGAGCAACCCATGTGAACCAGCCTTGACTCCGAGAATGCAGGTGATTGTTCTGGCTATGACACTAGCAAATGCTGACATCATCAATAGTTGTCTTTGCTAGCAGGCAAAGATCACACAACAGTCTATCCAGACAGTTTCCCTTGGCATAGGCTCCAGCTAGCCAGGCACTGCTCAGTACAGCTCCTCTGCAGGCCAAAGGCTTGGTATGTGCTTACCTAATAATCTGCCCTGGGAGCTTGGGTCATGTGAAGCAACTGTTGGAAACAGTGCTGGGAAACAAAGTGAGCCACCCCAAAAATGAGAGCCCAGTTTGGGCATGAGGAATGATGAACACATTCACCTCCTTATAGGTTCCCTGTATGGTTCAGTATCCAGTGCTCAGTTACACAGCAGCTGTAATCCCCTTTGGCAAGACTGAGGCAGGAGTTCTGAGAGTCTGAAGCCAGCCTGGGCCATATCCTGACAGCAAGACCCTGTCTAAAATTCTCAGGGACTAGGGGGATGGCGTGCAGAGCACACAAGTTGGATTACTGGGAACTGGATGGCAGACTCATAACCATCTACAGCTCTAGCTCCAGAGGATTCAAAGTCCTCTTCTGGCGTCCTCAGTAACCAGGCCTGCACATTGCTACACAGACATACATGCAGGCAAACACTCATACACATAAGATAAAAAATAAAGAAAATCTAAAAAAAAAAAAAAGAGAGAGAATGTTTGGTTTAGAATTAAAACAAAACTCCCAATATTTTCTGAAATTGCCCTAAACACATTTCTGTTATTTTGTATTAGAAATTTATTTGAAGTAATATTCTCAGCATTACTAATGATTATACAATCAAAATATTGATCCACTCTGAAAAATGTTGAAGCTCTGTGTCTTGCAGCATCAAATATTCAGCCAAAATGTAGTTCTTTACATAAAAAGATGCATAGCTATTTCATTAGTATGCAAATTAGCTTTTGTCTTGAATAAATGTTAAAATTATTTATAGTTATACACATACACAAAAGAACTGTTAGACGATAAATTTCTTTAGGAATTATTATTTATAAATGTTTGATCAGTTTGCCTGCGTAGTCCTATATACCTGGAGTCACGTAAAACTTTCACAGGTGAAAAAGGGTCTTGAGTGGAAAAGCTCTCTAGACAGTGACTTCTTTCCCTGGCCCTCACTGTAATGTCCTGAGGGAAGGGGTCACATCTTACCTTGGGGACCTAAGAAATATTTGCTACACCGGACTTGCAAAAAAGCCCCTTAGCTTGACTGTGCTCACTGTCCCAGCGCTTTGGCCTCCCTAAACTCGTTTCCTAATTCCTAAAATGGAAATAAGACAGGTAAATTGCTTAGAGGACAGAACAGGACGAATGCATCCCAGGACCACTGTCCCATGGGGTTAAAGCCGCAAATGCTAGTCACCACTATCGCTGCCCTCTGGCGTGATCCTTTAAACTCATGTGACCGACCCCTTTCCTTCAATTATATCCACAGACGTCGCCCTTTTTGAAAACTATTGCAGTGCTGATTCATTGTCAAGTTCTTTCTTTTTCTTCTCAAGAATGGGCCTCACTACATAACCCTGTCCTGGAACTCATTATGCAGACAAAGGTGGTCTCCACCTGTCTCTGTCTCCTGGGTGCTGCTGGGGTTGCAGACATACACTTTTATTTTTGTGGTGTCAAATTTCATTTTAAATTTATATTTTATTCAAATGTGTGCATCTGTTTCTCCAATCTTTAACTTTCAGGGACTGGAATATGTCTTCTGCTCTATGATAAGCAGAATTCTAAGATGACTCCCACCTCTAGGTTAGTTAGAAGGCACAGTTAACTGATGGTGCTGGGGCCTTCCCAGGTGGGCCCGATTTAACTGCATGGGGTGAGTCATTAAGAGCCCAGAGTTTCACAGGAGATTGATTGGTGGGCATAAGGTATAGTGACACAGGAGAAACAAGTCCTGGTGTCCTGTCATAGAAAAGGGTGACTTGATTATGACAGAGAATACATTTCAAAAAGCTAGAAGCCAGGATTTTGAAAATTTTCATTATATGAAGTGATAACTGTTTAAAGAGTCCAATATTTGCCTGATATAAACAAACATGTAATATGTGTCCAAAGCTTACAAAAGGGGCCCAGAGAGACAGCTTAATGGAAAAGCACTTGCCAAGCTAGAGAGAGACCCTAGTTCAGACCCCCAGGACCCACATAACACCAAGTATGGTGTACAGCGTGTGCAGGCCAAGAGTGGAGAGCCCTGAAGACCCTGGCCAGCTAGCCGGGGGGACACACCTGGGAGAGCAAGGAGATCCTGTGTCAGACAAAGACCCCCAGCCTTGTCTTCAGATTGCTGTGCCTGCAATGTATATGCATGCATATCATAGAACACACAAAAATGTTTTTAAAATACCTTTAAAAGGTGGGGGAGATGGGAGTAAAACAAAATCACAATTACAACATAAACAAGCTGAATATTTTCTATTGGATGAGTTCTATTTGGTATTATTAATACAGATATTGGGGGAAAGCTGAAATATCAGAGAGGCAGAGGAGCAAGTCAGCCTCTCCTCACCTCTGGCCCCAAAGGGTAGATCTTGTGTCTTGGAATCAATCCTCTGACCTGATGTCCTGGAGTCCCAGCTGGAAGGGAGCCCAGGAAAAGGTAAGAACTCCACCTATCTCACCTTATCTTTCTTTCCCCACTCAGCTATTTCACTTCCTGGTTCAACTTTCTTAGTGCTGGGATTAAAGGCGGCTGCCACAGTCACCTGGCTGTTAGGCCTTGAACTCACAGAGATCCAGACAGATATCTGTGTAAAGAGAGGTCACCACTCCCTGACCTGCGTGGCTTGGCTAAGTGGGTGCTCTGTCCTCTGATATGTCAGGCTATTTTTATTAAATATACAACATATCACCACAGTCTTCTACAGAGGAAGAGAGACAAAAAGCCCAGGATGCCCTGAGTCTTGAAGGCAGAGGGGGCTTCAGGGGAAGGTCCTGCAGGCAGTTGTTAGGACCAAAGAGTGCTACTGACAACCAGGTAGGAGACAGCAAGGAAGCAGGTTCTGCCAATGCAAGCCGAAAGAACCTGGAAGATGTCCTGAGTTCAGGTACATCAACACTGCTCTGTGTCATTCCAGTCTGACTCACAGAGCTGTGCATCCTAGGAGGGCCTCATCTCAAATATGTTTGCAACCCTTTTGTAGCAAAGGACAAAGATCAATACACACTTCCTTCCACGGCCTTTTTTACTTGCTTTCATCTTTTGACACAAGGTCTTACTCTGTAGCCCAGAGTGGCCCTGAGGATGGCCATGAGCACTAATGCTCTCCAGCACCTCCTTTACGCTCATACTCAGTCACCTTAACAAAATTTGTCAACTGAAGTAGCTTATGTGAAATAGCTGTGTCTTTAGTAAACCATATAAGCACCTTTGTCTGCTCTGCATGCTGAGTTCCAGGACAGGACTCCCCCCGGGCTAGCTGGCCAGGGTCTTCAGGGCTCTCCACTCTATGCCTGCACACGCTTCTGTCCATGGTGTCCCCCTGTTAACTGGCCTCTGCCCATTATCAACTGCCAGTAGTTTTTAACAAAAGATTTTTTTGAATATCTGTTGTTCTCATTTTGCATTTAAATTGCTGAAACACACCACTCCAAGAGCTGTGTCTTTAGTAAACCACAAATAGAATAATTTAAGATGGAAATTCACCTAGCTACATACTGCAGACATCCAGGGGCTACATTTTAGCTTCAAGACACTAAAACAAGTGAGTGGGATGTTTTACAAACTATCCAAAGAATTTCTTGGTAAAATTTCTTTGCATTATTTTCCATCTCAAGAAGCCTACTACATAATTTGTTTTCATGTCAATGCAGAACAAGGTCCTTAGAAACAGTGGGGTTTTTTTGTTTTGTTTTGTTTTGTTTTTTTTTAAAAAAATAAAAAGCTGAGGAACAGTTAAGAACACTGACCTGGGTTCGGTTCTTAGCACCCACATGGAGGTTCCACAGGATCTGATATTCTCAGGCCGTACATGCACAGGCGCATAGACATACACACGGGCAAAACACACATACACATAATATAAAAGTAAATTAATAAATTAAGAATTTTTTTAAAGTTGGGTGCCAAGTGTGTTTGTACACATCCTTAATCCCAGTTCTCTGGAAGCAGAGACAGGCAGATATCTGTGAGTTTGAAGCCAGTCTGCTCTACATAAGGATCCCAAGGCAGCCAGCAATACAAAGAAAGTCCATGGGGGGGGGGAGTTTTTAAAGTCTGACAAATGTTTTGTTTTTCATACCCACTCTCAGAGATGTGTAGTGTGTATTACTATATTAAAACCCCTAAGAGGTCAAGATATATAACTCTCCATTGTTTTTAATTAATTTTTTTCAGGGGAGGGCATAACAAGTCCCCCACTACTACAAACTGTGCAGTCCAGTTTCTCAAATTGGGGGAATCACAGGAGTCGACACATCTGGAGCACGATGGAGAAGCCAGTGTGCTCTGGAAACACCACCTTCGTGATCATGGTGCCTCCCCTGCCAGCTAAGGAAACTCTCTGGCTGTTTTAAATGCCATGCTTCCCAGGAACATTTCTCACAGACCCTTTTCTTGGAGAAACAACCTGGGACATCTTGCCAGGAACCATTTAGGAAATGCTGGCCTAAACAAGCCCTTTTCTGTTCCCAAGTAATGCTACCCTGGAAAGGAACCCCAGAAACCAAGTTGCTGAAGACACCTGAGAGCTAGAAGCACGCTTCCGTCCATTCCTCACCGCTCCAGCTTTTTGTTCAATTTCTAAACAAGTTATAAACTGAAAAAGGGACTTTTGACAGACAGCTGTATTACTTTTACAAAGTACTCATCAGCAAAATTAATATCCCAGGCATTTTCTAGCCTTAGCCTTTCTATTTATCTCTTCATGCATTTCAGTAAATACATACACACATACACACACATGCATATAGACACACATACATATACACACATCCATACATATATACACACATGTACACACACATACACACATATATACATACACATGCATACACACATGCATACACAATACAATATATACATTCACATATACATACACACATGATTACACAATACATATATATGCACACATGCATACACACATACATATGCACATAATACATATATACACACACCATACACATGCATACACATACATACACAAAACATATATATACATATACACATACTTACACAATTCACATATATATATACATACATATACATACACACATGCATATACACAATACACATATATATATACACACATATACATACAAACATACATACACAATACACATATATACCCACATACATACACAATACACATATATATTTACATACACACACACACACACACACACACACACACACACACACACACACATAAGTACTTTGTCAGCTTTCTCAGTGCTTCACAAATGAATCCAGAACATATTTAAGGCTGCAAGACCACATACACACTGGGGGAAGCCTCTCCCCCACTCCCCTGCCTGAATCCCCCTCCTCCCCAGTGATGAGGACTGAAGCCAGGGTTTGTGCCTGTGAGCCAAGCACTGTACCATTGAGTTACATCCTTGGTCCCTGATGAAGTTCATGAAAAATAACTTTAGTCCATGTTAAGGAGTGTGAGAGAGCTGGATGGTGGTGGTGCATGCTTTAATCCCAGCACTCAGGAGGCAGAAGCAGGCAGATCTCTGTGAGTTCAAGGCCAGCCTGGTCTAGAGGGAGGAGAGAGAGAGAGAAAGAGAGAGAAACCCTGTTTAAAAATAAGTAAATACATGTAGGAGAGTAAGAATATTACACTAGGTTGGAACTTCTGTTCTTTTAAATTTATAAACTCTCAAAGCCCACATATGCAAAATGTGAAGACAAACTTTTTTAAAATTGACATTGAAATATAAATATTCTCCCTAAAAGGAGAGGTAAATGTTGCATCCTGTCGCCCTGGAAGATGAAGGGTGACCATGGCAGGACCCCAAAGTCTCACCTACATTTCTGAGACTTTTGATGACACTTCTGTTCTAGGAAGGCTCCCTCCCGAGGGCTGCTGAGCTCTATGAAGCCCTGGAGAGTCTCCCTCGGCAGGTAGGGGTACTCCATGCAGGTGAGCACCAGTCCCTGGGAACATTTTTAAAGTTCAAACAGCTAAGATTTGCCATTTTGTTGTAGGCTTATCCTTGTTTCTTATTTCTGTGTCTCAAATCCTGTGCTGCAGACCCAGCTATTCAGAAGGCTGGGGAAGAGGGTGGCAAGTTCAAGGCCCGACTTGGCAATTTATCAAAGACTGTGCCTCCAAATAGAAGGGACAGCCCAGGGGAGACTTCTCCCCTAGCATGACCAAGACCTTAGGTTCAATCTCTGTGAGTGACAGAGAAGGAAAGGAAAGGGTAGTGTGGAGGGACAAAGTGGGAGGAGGGAGGGAGAGGAAGGAGGGAGGGAGGGGGAGAAAGAGAGAGACACTGACTTCTGGGAAAAAGGTTGAGGTCACAGACCCGATTGGTTGGCAGCTCATCAGTAGACCTGATTGGTTGGCAGCTCATCGGTACACTTGATTGGTTGGTAGCTCATCAGGAAAGCTTGAAGCTGTAACTCTTACAGTCACTCTGGCTTCCTTAAGCCACATGATACACACAGTAGGCTGACTGGATTGTTTGGGATGGTGGAAGCCGGGATGTCTGATGTTTTCACATACCTTCCCCATCTACCCTCTTTTTTCTCTTTCCTCCTCCTCCTTTTTAAAACATATTTTGTTGGTTTGTTTGTGACAAGAGCTATCTCTAAGCCCAGGCTGGGCTCAGACTCATGATTCTCCTGCCTCCATATCACTATGCTGGGATCCAATACTCCATTTAGACTAAACATGAAGGTGCCCACAGAGTAGTCTTCTGAGGTCAGATGAGTTCAAGTCCTGGCCCAGCTACTTACCGGCTAAAGGTAAGTGAGAGTAATTTAATGTTTCCTAACATTCTCCTAGGAGCACAAGGCTGACCAGATGTCATGGATTGATTGCCAAAGCCACCCCCCCCCCCCATCTCAAAAGAGTATCATACTGCATGAAGTCTGCTTGAATCAAAATCTTCAGTATGGCTGCTTCTGAGCACTGATCACCTTCACAACATAGTGAAGTGGAAGAACCATTAGCTGAAGCATCCTAAGCCTGAATCCACCTGTGGCATCAAAGGTCAGACCTTTGCAGATTGTCTTGTGCAGGGCTAAGAAAGGAAAACCAGCCATCAGGTAGACAGACATGACGCCTCCTTGCCCCACCCTTTTGATTCCACACTTTCTGAAATTGCTCTGTTCACCAGGTTCTGCCAAACTCTTGGCTTTCTTTGGCACATGCAAAGGAAAATGTAGGCCGAGTTACTTCGGTCTTGAGCTGCTCTTACATGCAGAGTCTCTGCCTTCTGAATTGCTTCTGTGACTCAGAGTTCTGCTGCTGCTGACTCACCCTTTCTATTGCCAAGGGCATCTGTGAATCAGCATTTCTTGAGAATAACCTGAAGTCCCTAACATTCTTGGAGCTGGGCCCTTTCCTGGCCCATGTTTCAGTTCATGCTTCAGACTTCTGCCAAACACATGAACGTTCATCATTCTCCCTACCTCTTCTTCCCTAAGCAAAGGCTACCCCCGGAGCTGGGGAGGTGGAGAGCACATGATGCTCTCCCAGAGGACCCAAGGTCAGTCCCCAGCATCCAAGTCAAGTGGGTCACAACCGCCTGTCACCCCAGTTCTTAGGGATCAGATGTCCTCCCCACCTCCCCCCCCCCACACACACACAAAGGATGCTCTGCACTCTTCCTTCTGGTATTTTGTCTCAAGAAATTAACACGCCGTGTCTGAGTTTGGACACTGCTCTCTGATGGTCATGAACCTGAGAGTGAGGACACCTGTGGCCTGATCAACAGGTTGTGAGGCATCTTCGATTACAAGCTCTGCTCTGAATTGTAATTTATCCATTTAAAGTACAAGCCTCAGTCTTCACTACACTCAGAGTCCACTGACAAATCAATCTGGGCACATCATCATCCTGAAGCCTATGAGCAACTGGTACCCGTTCCTCCCCTCCCAGGCCCTAGCAACCATTGATCTGCTTCCTATCTCTACAACTATCACTGTTCTGGCTATTTCTTGTAAAAAGAACCCTAGTAAGTGACCTTTTGTGACTCATTTCTTTTACTTAGTACCATGTTTTCATGGTGTATGCTTGTTGCTGAATATATGAGCATTTGTTTAATTTTCTCATTTAAAAGTAATTTTAGATTTACTTTTATTGCATGTATATGGGTGACTTGCCTGTGTGTATGCATGTGCACCACATGCATAGGGTATCTGCGGAGGCCAGAAGAGGGAATTTGAGTCCCTGGAACCAGAGTTACAGGATGTTGTGAGCCACCATTCCCATGCTGGGAAGCAAACCTAGGTCTTGTGCAGAGCAGCCAGTGCTCTAACCACTGAGCAAGCTCTCTAGGCCCTGTATCCCTCTCTAGTTTAATACTTTCATTCTGTAGATACCTATGTTTTATTTAGCCACTAATGTAGGGAGTCAGTGAAGTTCTAAGTGAAAGTGCACTGTATGGCATAGGCAGGGCCAGGTCAAGGACTTCAAGGCCTCAGACCAGGGAGAGAGGAAAACCATCTCTGGGTGAGACCCAGGGGGATGGCCACACCTTCTTTGGATCTGAGTGTGAATATTGACAGTGTCAGAAAATGTCCACCATCATCTCCCTTCCTTGTTTCTGGCTTTAAGACTGCTCTCCCACAGAGCTGTTCCCACTGAGATTAGCTAACCCCACCTCTTTGTTCAGCTGTGTATAATAACATACCAGTTTATCTGTATGTAATAACATGCCTTCGTCAGCTGAATGCTGTAAGCCTGCCTCCCTGTTCAGCTGTATGTAATAAACACCCTGTGCTTCCAGGATGCCGTGGTTCCTCCATCAATGCAAGCACAGGCCACCCCATCCCAGCTTTTCTGTATGTGTGTCTGGCCTTCTTTCATTCCCTCTCTGCACCCATTCACGGTTCCTGACCCAAGATGTGTAAAGATGTGGCATCTCATCAGCAGATATACCTTTGGGTTGGTTATGAATCACAGCAGTACACATGCATCCATGTACAGTTCTCTGTGCAGCTGTGTTTTAACTGAGCATGCGTCCAGGGGTGACTATGCTGAACCACTGGAGGGATGTCATATGAAGCTCTACCCATCAGAGTATGCAGGTTCCAATTTCCTCACACCTTACCCACTGACTGTTATTTTTATCTTTTTGTTGGCAGAGTGAACAGGGGTTCTTGCTGTATCTTAGGCTGGCTTGATTTACTTACTTTACTATCTGGATTGACCTCAGTTTGAGAGTCCTCTGCCTCAGCTTCGCAATGCTGGGATCACACATGTGCACCATCCCATCATGCAGGTTTACTGTCTTTTTATTCTATTGGTCCAAGTGGGTGAAGATCAGTAGCTATTTAATTCTTGCACTGCATTTATTTTTTAAAGTACACCCCCTTTTCACCCCCACTCCCCGAATTTTTAATCTTTACAAGATCTTTCAGTGTGCCCTCAGGAAGCAAACGTTAAGAATCCTTCGCTGGCTTGCTCAAGACAGCTCAGTCACAGAATGTGAATGAGTATATAACGTGGACGCCTTGCTCTTCCAACTCCAGGGCAGGCAGGTCAAGGGTCACAGTAAGTTCAAGGGGATGTGGGGACTTGGTGCAGGACTGTTGCAGGGACACATTTCAGGACCATTTCAGGTGCTGTGACCTTGCTGCTTCCTTCTCAAGGCAGCAGTACCTCACGGGACATGCTGGCCTGCTGCGGCATGGTAATGTGCTAAAACCCAGCTGTAGCTGGGGAGGGGCAGAGGTGAGGAAAGGGGGGAGGGAAGGAGAGAAAGGAGAAGAAGGGGAAGAGGAGAGTAAGAGCCTACAGCTGGGGGAGGAAGGAAGTCCTCCATCTGCAGCGTAACCTCCACAGTCTGGGGGTAAAGGCTGCACAATCAGGGTCAGGCTCTGTAACACCCAGGAAGAATGACATACCAGCTCTTGTCTCTCCCAATGGATGTGGCAGAAGTCAACCTTGTTTCGTAAAATAGACTCACTCATTATTTTCCATGCTTATGAACTAAGGCAACCGAATAATTCTTGTTCATGCGTACATTTTCTATTCATGAACTATCTTCTTTCTGTGCAAAAATAAAAATCAATATTTTATGAAATAATCCCACTGGAGACTGAGCACTCCAGCACTGTTCTAGTCAGTCTGCGTGTTGCCTGGCACCAGCTGGACAAGGCCTACAGCTGCTGCACAGCTCTCCTGCCTCACTCCAAAAGGCACCTTTGAATTGCTCGACTATAAAACCTTGCTAGCATTACAGAGTAAAATAGGTCAGTGTTTTAGCCTATTTTTCATTCCTATCATAAAATACTCACGGCTGGGTAACTTTGTAAGCAAAAGAGGTTCACTGGGCTTTGGAGGGTCAAGGTTCACATGTAGACATGTTCTTGTGCGATCAGAGTCTGGAACAGCCCAGGGTATCACATGGCAACAGACAGTCCTATGTGTGTGTGTGGGGGGGGGGGGGGGAGAAAGCACAGGCTATTGTTCTCCCTCTTTTGTAAGTCACAGGATTTATTCAAGGGCTCTCCCCCCCACTCTGATAACTTTATTAGTCTGAATCCTTCCTAAAAGCCATGCCTCTGAACACTGTAGCTGGGTTAAGTTCTTCACCCACTTAATACCTCACAGAGGGAATTAAATTTCAGAACACAGAGCCTTGGGGAACAGGTGAAAACCACATCCCAACCACAGCTATCACTATGTGGCAAAGCTGCCACTCTGAGAGCAGCAGCATGGGGTAGGCTCTCCATGCACGCTGGGGCACCTGGAAGGCCTCCACACCAGATGCCATCCATCGGCTTACCTTGTCCTCAATGGCCCTGGCTGTCTTTGTTTTCCTTTCAGATTGGGAGGCAGAACATCACAGCATTACACAACCGCATCCAGAAAACTTTAAGTCTATATTTTGCTTCCACATCTCCTATTTATACTTTACAGTTATAATTCATGCATATGCAATTTTGAGATTTTGCTTTATTAACCTAATATTAAATACTTTCCATTTAGTATTTTTTTTCATAAATGTTGTAGCAGCTTTGTAATATTTTGTCATGACCAACTAAATCTTTCTCTGCTTCAGGACATTGTATTATTACTTGCCTGGGAAACAGTCGCTAGGACACACCACACCCCCTCGCTACAGCATCTTAGGAGTATAAACATCACAGTATTTGTGCATTGCTGTACCCATATATTTACATGATGCACAACAAAATTTTGGCCAAAAATGAACTGAAAAGGATGGCTGCCACACAAGACTATATTGCAATGCCTAGTCTTAGCTTTTATAAGTATACTCCATGATCGTCACACAACAAAGTCACTGAAGGATGGACTTTTCAGAACATCACCCCAGTCACTAAGTGCTGTGTGGCGTCATAGATGGTGTCACATTATTGAAAATTGTGGTGGCTTCTAGGCCTTTCCTCCTTTGTACTAGGAGGAACAGACTGCCTCATGGGAGAGAGGAAAATACAAAGCAAACAAAAACTCTTTACATTCCCTGAGCACCTACAGACCGGGTTTAGTCACCATTTTTCCAATGTCACAAGTTAGTGGCTTGTATTTTGTGGTGCTAGGAATTGAGCCTGGAGCTTTGTCTAAGCCAGGCAGGCACTGTACCACTGACCTACATTCCCAGCCTGAGAGCATTTTAGAAATGTGTATTTCTAGACCGCCTTCATGTGTTTGGCTGCATGTGTATATGTGCGCCATGGGCTGCCTTGGCCTCAGAACCTAGAGAAGTGAGCTGCCTGTGGGTGCTGGGAACCGAATAAGGGTCCTCTGCAAAAGCAGCCAGTGCTCTGAACCATGGAGCCATCTATCTCTCCAGCCCCAGCATTCATTCATTCATTCGCTTATTGTCTCCTTTTGCAGAGGAGCAATGTGGCTGAGAGACTCTCAGAAATGAGACTTGGCTTCCCTCTTGGTGCATCTTTTAATTTAGCCCAGGTTCTTCATCTCTAAAACAAAAATAACAGACTACTTTATAGGGCTGCTAGGATAGGGTATCTTAAAAGAGTGGGGCACCGTTTGGATCATAGCAAGACCCGAACACAGGAGGAGAGCAGGGAAGGGACCTCCACTATTCTACTCATTAGGAGACAACCCAGAGGTCCCGACCTCTCCGACCTCTAAGCCATCACTGCACTCGGCCTTTCTGATTTTCTTATTTTTCTTGCTATTTCCCAGAATACTTGGAAAGATCTAGGAACACCTCTTTGTGTCAGTCAGTAGCTCAGATCACAATCACTTGAACTCCCTGCCACCATTGGCTGCTCATTTCTGGCCATACTGTTTGCAACATGACCTGCCTATGTTTTTTGAAAGGGATGGAGAGCTGGCCTTTCTAACCTGAAGCCTGCACTGTTGTGTTTGGATGCTCAAAGGTCCCCCCATTGGGTGCAGGCACTAATATGGATCAGTCACCTTCTTACTTCCCAGGGAGGTGGGGAAGGAAGTTGGGAGGTGAGCTAAGAAAGGAAATCAGCTTCTGGGGAGGCAGTTGTTGGATCCAACGTTTGTCTCTTAGTTTCTGTTTTCTAGAAATGAAACTCCATTCTAAGAGGATTTTTGTTGCCCCCCCCCCCAGCCCCAGAGGAAGGCATAGCCAGGGCCCTTCATCAGCAAGGAAGAAATACTTGGTCTGTCTCCCCACCCCACCCCTCCAGTGTAGCCCGAAGCCAGGGAGGGAGTGACAGTGAGTTGACTGTTTATATACTTGACCTCTCCCCAGAGTCAGCGGCCTTGACATCTGGGCGGTCTGAACTGCAGATGGAATAGAAGGCTCCACTACACTGTGACTTAAGGTGATGGGAAAGGAGCCAGGCAAGCGAACTTTAACTCAGCCAGGACCCCCAGCTGACAGTACTGCCCTGCCTTCCTTTTCCTCCCCTCCTCCCCTTTAAAGCTTTGAGACTTCAGTTTGGCTGGAACTGGCTGTTAAATCCAAGTTAGTCTCAAACTTTTATCCTGACTGGGCCTTTTAATAAACATTAGAAACAGAGCAAGAATGTATGGTACCTTCTTCCTACCCCGATAAAGGGATTCAGATCCGGAAGCGGAAGTGGCATTCTCGAGGCCATACAGTCACCTTTAGAGTCAAATGTGTCTAACTTCCAAAGGCTTGAGTTCTTCACCCCCAGTGGATCCCAAACCTGCCCACTCCTCCTGCACCACTTCACACCAGCGACAACTGAAAAGTAAGCCAGGTGCTCATGACTTTAGATTTTATTCAACGCTACTGAGAACATTCACTGAAACTCCTCATTGGTGGGTTTATGTGCTCTGATCACCTTACATTGGCACAGGTGACACTTGACAGAGGTACAGCCTTATGTGGTCTCAAAAACTGGGTCCCAAGCTGAGAGCTCAGTGTGCTGCTATACAAGAACATGTTCTGACTCAGTGACCCCTCTCATCATCACCAACAATGCATGAAATGATGCTCTTCCTACAGATGGCTATGAGCAGGTGATGCTGGACCACTGACACTCAGCTCCCCTCCCCCATCCCCATCACCAGCAATACACGAAGTGATGCTCTTCCTACAGATGGCTGTGAGGCGGGTGATGCTGGACCACTGACCACTAGCTAACCAGTAAAAGCACAGGGACAGCAGGAAGGAAAGTTCTACCACATAATTAGGAACACAGCTAGGCACTCCCATCCCACGGCTTCCCTTCTTAGGAATGTACAGAAGATAAATATTGAGGTGTGGGAGGGAAAAACCATATTTACCCACCAAAGGACCAGTCTACGTGTTTCCTCATTTTTAACTGCATTGCACTTGTGAGGTTATGCTGGCTGCCAGAGGCGGATCAGAACCAGCTTGTGAAGTTACATATATACTCCTCTACCTAAAAAAGGGAAATAATGGGGCTGGTGAGGTGGCTCAGTGAATAAAAACTCTTGTTATGAAAGCCTGTAGACCTAAGTTCAATCCTCAGGGCACACTAACAGGTGAAAGAATATAACTGACTCTGGAAAGTTGTTCCTGGCACACACACACAAACACACACACACACTGCAAAGAATGTACGTACATTTGCATGACAAATTGCCCACTGAGTAAAGCTAATATGCTTAAAATTTTCTTGTGGGAGGGTGCAGTGAGTGGCAAGATGGCTCAGTGGTTAAGAGTGCTGGTTTTTCTTACAGAGGACCTACTTTAAATTCCTAGCATCTACATGGCTACTCACAACTGTCTCTAACTCCAGTTCCAGGGAATCTGATGCCCTCTTCTGGCCTCTGTGGGCACTACACATACGGTTCACAGACCTCTATGCAGGCAAACACTCAAAATCAAATTTTTAAGAAAAAGTTGGTCTTATAGCATTGTGTATGCAACATTCAAGTATTATCAGATTTATATGTATGTATGTATGTATGTATGTATGTATGTATGTATGTATGTATGTATGTATGTTTGTATATATGTATGTACGTATGTACAATAGCCTAATGATGGCCACAGTGATTGTCTCATGAAAGCAAGTGTCTTATTCCTATTGCCATGATAAAAACCATAACAACAAAGACAACTTGAGGAGGAAAGGGTTTGTCTCCGCTTACAGTTTTACATCCCTGTCCATCATCAAGGTATGTCCAGGTGCTCAAGGCAGGAAATGGAACACAGAGGTATGGAGGAAGCTGCTCACTGGCTTGCTCCCTGCAGCTCGCTCAGCTGTTGTGTGAAGGTATGTTGCTGTGACTGGGTTAATAGAGAGCTGAACTGTTGAGAGCTAGGTAGGAGGGGCAGGCAGGACTTCCGGGCAGAAAGGGAAGAAATAGGAGATGAATCGAGGTCGATAAGAGTTGGACACACAGAATGGGAAAGAGGTAAAGACCACGTAGTAGAATGTAGACTAATAAAAATATGGGCTAAGTTATCAGAGTTAGTGGGATGCAGCCAGAAGTTTTTTGGTCCCACTTAGCCCTTTGGTCTAGATGAATCTCTCTTACCTTTGGTCCCACAGTCATTTATAATTACTCAGAGGCTTTTATTAATTACAAACTGTTTGGTCTATCAGGCTCATTATTAACTAGCTCTTACAACTTAATTCAACCCATTTCTAATAATCTATGTTTTGCCAAATAGCTCATGGCTTACCTGTGTCATTACACCTTGCTTCCCTACCAGCTGCTCGAAGCATCTGCTTCAACCCTGCCCTTCTCTTCCCTGTATCTCTCTTGAATTCCCCTCCTGGCTGTCTCCTGTCTTGCCATAGGCCAGAACAACTTTTTTTATTAACCAACTGTAGCAACACATATTCACAGCTTACAGAAAGACCATCTCACAGCAGTGGCACAAGCCTAAGCTAAGACCAAGTCTTCATAATTAATAATAAGCCTCTGTGTCATTATTTGGGAGCTGGCTGGTGGGACAGAAAAAGATTCACTACACTTGGCCTGGCATTTTTTATAACTCACAGGGCCTGCCTAAGTGGCACTTCCCACAGTAGACTGAACCTTCCCACATAAATTGTCAAAAAAAAAAAATGTCCCATAGGTCAACCTAGTGAAGCATTTTCTCAATCAAGTTCCTCTAACCAAATGACTCCAACATATGTGTCGGTTGATATAAGACTAAACAGCTCATTAGGGATTTTAGGCTTTTGTTTCATTAAAAAAAAAAAAAACACCCCACAATGTTTTTTTTTCTTTCTGAAAATTTCTTTTATAAATTCTTGGAAATCTATTATAGTATTTCCTGCTTTTTTTTTAAAATCAGTAGTAATTATTATTATTATTTTTGTTTAGATTTCTTATCAGCAGACCCTCTAGAAGAATCTTCACTTCCTATGGACACCAGGGCCACCTCCCAAAAACTCCCTGGTGCCCTGCGCCACCAAGCACAGCTCTTCCATGGAGTCTCTGATCACCATCTTGTGTTTTCTAGACTCTCTGAATGTCCTCCTATTTTGGTAATATATCTTCAAGAAACTCCCTCAGAAATAGTGGTAAGCTTTTTACCACTTCTTACCAAATACCTGTATTTACTTGTCTCCTGGCAGGTGAGGTAGAACTCTCCAAGCTCCCAGAAGTTACAGGCATTTCTCTATCTTTTAATTTCCAATATCACTTTGCATATTGGAAAAGTCCTAAGTCATTCATTCATTCACTTATCCACTCATTCTCTCTCTCCTTCCCCTCTTCCTGTTTATCTTGCTATGATGCTTGTATTCAGTGCCCTATCCAGCGGCACACAAAACTTTTAGAGTCTTCTTTGTAACTGGCTCTATTTTACCATCATGTGTTGAACTTTAAAAAGTGTAAGGTTTGTATTGAAAAAGCACATGCTTACAGAAGAGAGCATAGGTTGTAAATGGCAACTTGGATTTTTACAGAAACAAGCAACCCGGTCCTATAATAGAATACTACCAGGAGCCTGCAGCAGTCACTATGTACCCCTAATAGTAACCTACTCTCAGCTATCTCCTGCATTATGGATTTGCTGGTCTGCTTTTGAATTTTTGTAGACATGGAATCATAAATGTGCTTTTTTGTTCCTGTCTCTCATTTCCCATTAAGCCTGTCAGATTCACCCAGGGCACAGCAATTCATCCATTCCTGATCCATTACTGTGAACATGCTACAATTAATTTGCCCAATTTTAATGTTGATGGACTATGGACTGCAGGGAGCTTCAGCTGTTTCAGGTGGGGCTGCACAAATGTGTTTGCATCTGGCCTTTGAAGAAATGAATGCAATTCTGCTGGGTCTGGGAGCTCCCTCTTTCTCCTCAGTATTTCAGTGAGAGAGCCCTTGTGGTTATTTTTATACCCGATGACAGAGGGCCTCAACAGCACTGAGAGAGAACAGGCTCTACCTGTGAGCTACACCTCCAGCCACTCAGTGAACACTTAGTATGATTCTTGTCTTCTCTTTTTCTTCTTCCCCCCCTTCCTCTCCCTGAGAACCTGCACACACCTGGGTAAGTACGCTCACTGAGATACACCCATCAGCAGGCATTTTAAGTCTCAACAATTACTTTAGAAATATCTGGGAGTGTTCCTTTGATAATTCTTTCCTCTTAAAAATTATCTATTTTTTTTTTCCTAAAACTGTTAATCTATGTTGAGCATATGTAGTATCCATTTAAAAAATATTTAGTTGGGCAGTGGTGGTTAATCCTAGCACCCTGGTGATCTCTGAGTTCAAGGCCAACCTAGCCTAGAGAATGAGTTCCAGCCAGGGCTACACAAAGAAACCAAAAACAAAAAACTGATTTTATGTGTGTGAATATTTCTTATGTCTGTATGTGAGCATACACGGTGCCTGTGGGAGCCAGAGGAGGGCAACAGTTCCTTTGCAACTAGAGCTCCATGTGATTGTGGGTGCTGGGAATCAAACCCAAG
Organism: Phyllotis vaccarum; assembly: GCA_033318265.1. NCBI lineage: Eukaryota > Metazoa > Chordata > Mammalia > Rodentia > Cricetidae > Phyllotis > Phyllotis vaccarum. Next base: position 137,999,001 of record JARWLC010000009.1, on the reverse strand, counting down.
TCCTCTGTGGAGCAGCCATCTCTCTCTCCACCCGTCATTCTTTTGTTTTCTTTCTTTGAGAACACTTCTACTATTTTCAGTTCTTCTGTTGGCTTTCTGACCTTATTTATAATTTATAGAGTTAAAACCAAGTCTCCCCTTTAGCTAGGCCCTTATACTGTCTCATGGGTGCTGTCTTTACATGGTAATTTTAAAGAGGATAGTCCCATGCTCTCTGCAACACCTTGGTTTCTGTTCTGTCTGGGCCCCTGGCCACTGCACAGAGACCTTTGGCTGTCTCTTAATACTGAGAAGTAAGGTGTTTGTCTTGGTTTCTTTTGCTGCAGCAGAGTACCGTAGCTCAGGTAACTTACTTAGCATGCAGTTCTGGAACAGGGAAGAAAGTGCATCTGGTGAGGACCCAACACCACAACAGGATGTGGTCAGTGGAGTGTGGCAGCTCACAACTGTAACCCAGGGAAACCTGCAGCAGGAGACCCATGAGTTCCAAAGAGAGGCCCTGTCTCAAAGAAAACACCAAAACTCAGCCAGAAAGTGAGCAGCCACGCCCACTCAGCCACTAATCTTGGCCAAGAGCTGCCATCCTACCACCTCATCAAATTCTGGTCACCTTGGAGAGGCCTCACTTTCAAGTACCCTTTTACAGGATTCATGAGTTCTGTTCCCAACACGTGTATACCTGGGAAGCTATAGCAGGATTCAGAGTGCTGACTGAGCACACCCTGAAATGTTGTTTTGGATGGTGAGGCCAAGTACCAGCCATGGAGGTAATAAGATAGCTGTATTTATATATTTTCTCCTTGGAGAATTGGTCAGTACCCCCAGAAAGAAATCCTCTTACCTGAGCTCTAAATGGTAAATTATAAAAACTGCCCTGTCCTGGTTAGCAGGCTGAGTCATGTATGGCCACCTGAATGAAACACTGAAGTTAACCCTCAGTCCCACAGGCTACATTTTCAATTGGCAGCTCAGTCAAGTGATGATGGACATTGCAGACAAAAAATATTTCTTCATCTCAGGTAGTTTCAGGGTTCATTGGTGAGAGGGGGAGGCCACAGACAGGAGACCTCAGGGGACAGAACTAGATAGAGGCTCTGCCACTGAGCCACATTTACAGCCTAGCTCCAGAGTTTTGGTGTTTGTGTGTGTGCTCACATGTGCACAGATATAAGTGGAGGCTAGCAGTCAATTTCCAATGTTGTTTCCCATGAGACAGCTACCGTATTTTTTGAGCCAAAGTCTCTCGTTGACCTGGAACTCTCTGATTAGGCTAGCCTGACTGGCCAATGAGATCCGAAGATCCTTCTGTTCCTGCCTTCCTACTTTGGGATTTCAAGTCCAAGTCACCATGACCATGCCTGGCTTTTTTAAAAAAATGTGCATTCAGGGTATGGTGAGCAGTTTACTGACTGAAGTATCTCCCTAGCCCATTTTTGAGGACAGTGACTCATACCGCTGAGCTCTGACATCCCTCATGTAGTTTTATGTTCTAATAAACTACGACTATTACATCAGTTATGTTATGATCCAGAAGCCTCTTTCCCAAAATTATAAACACCGTAAAAAACAAAAGTGTATTGCTTCCAGAATACTTGCGAAAGCCCCCCCCCCCTTTTTTCTCAAATTATTCTTGCTCGATCCTTAGAGTTTCTATTGAGTTATGATAAAATGACAACCAGGATCTACAGCTTCTGTGCTGAGGCATATGTAAATATCTCTTCATGGAAGCAAGTGCCTACAGAGCTTTGCTGTGTATTGAATATTAACTCCTTGGTGTCTGACCTAAGGTTAAATGGACCACTGTCTTGGAAATGTTTACCTTAGCTAGTGAAGAGCTGGAAGTGGTTCCTGTTAAACACTGTTCCTGAGCTGGGGTGTGACTCAGTGAGAAAGCATTTGCTTAGCATGTGCAAAACCATGGCCCCCTTCCTAGCACCATAGGGGAGAAATGTCCTTGATCCAATAAAGGGACAATGTAAGCAAGTATTCTCCTGTGGTGTAAAATTTTAGTCTTAATGAGATATGAAGAATCAGAAAAGCTGTTGCTATCACTCAGGCTTGAAATGTCCTCCAAATGCCCCCTTATTAAGCTTTTGGTTGCCTCCTTTGGCTGTGGACATTTAATGAGAATGATCCTCTAGGCTCTTATGTTTGAATGTTTGATTACCAGTTGGTAGAACTGTTTATGAAGGATTAGGAGGTGTGGTCTTCTTAGAGGAAATGTGTCACTGGGAGTGGGCTTTACTGTTTCAAAGCCCATGCCAAGCTCAGGCTCTCTCTCTCTGCCTCCATCTTGTAGATAAACTGTGAACTCTCAGCTACTGCTCGGGTGCCATGCCTGCCTGCCTGCTGTCATGCTCCCCACATTTATGATCATGAACCAATAACCCTCTGAAACTGTAAACAAGTCCCCAGTTCAACGTCTCCTTTTATAAGTTGCCCTGGTCATGTTGTCCTTTACAGCAATAGAACAGATCCCTCCTCTGCTTCTTGGCTGCTATGAGATAAACAGGCCTTCTCTACCACCACTATGATGTACCCTGCCAGCACAGACCCAAAGCAACAGGGGTTGAAACCTCTCAAGCTTTGGCAAGATAAGTTTTTCTTCCATTGAAAGTTGGTTATCACAGGTGTTCTGTCAGGGATGGAACACTAACACAGACACAGCCACAGCAAAGTGACATCCTTATATCTGGCAGATCCTGAAGCATCACCTTAGTAATATACATAACTTCAAATCTATGTGAGATTAAATGATTTTGCATGTTAATATTCATATCCTAGACTGAAATGTGTATGTGACAGTGTGTGTCTGCTATTTAAAAAGCCCTTAGAAATACAGGGCAGGTTGCAGTGTCACATGTTGAAAAACTCCTAATGTCCATGGTCAAGAAGGAAAAAGATGACAATTACTGCATATTTCAAAGTAACGGTAGTGTGGACTTTGCATGTTTCTAACACAAAGCAATGATAAATATTAGAGGTGATAATTAACGCTAAACACCCAACCTGATAATTATACTTTGCATGCATATATTGAAATATCACTGCACCTCATAAAAGCAAAGGCAATGTATAAATTTTAAAAAAATGCCATTTGATTAGGATCCAGCTTCTTATGAGTTAGCTCTCTTGTTGCACGATTGCTAATTGCTCTTATAATAAAAACCCGGAGTCAGATATTGGGGTAAATGTTGAAACATCAGAGAGACACAAGCCACAGCCACTTTTCAGCTCACCAACTTCTCAGCTGATAGGGGAAGATCCTGTCCCCATAAATCCTCAGACTGAATGCCCTCAGTCCTCAGCTGACAGGGAAGGGAAGGAAAGGGTTGAACTCCTGTGTCCTTCTGCCTTACATTCCTTTCTCTGCCCAGCCACATCACTTCCTGTCTCAACCTTCCTAGTGCTGGGATTAAAGGTGTGAGTCACCACTGCCTGGCTCTGTTTCTCTTTTAGATTAGAATAATCTCATGCAGACCAGTGTGGCCTTGGACTCACAGAGACACATCTGCTCTGCTTCGCCTCTGTCTCCCCCCTCCGAGTGCTAAGATTAAAGGTGTGTGCCAGCACTGCCTGACCTCTATGGCAGGCTCTGCCCTCTGATCTTCTGGCACTCTCTGTTGGATTACAAACAGTATATCACCACTCTCTCCTTGGGTGGGCTGACTCCCACTCTTGTCTCTTAGTTTGGTAAATGTTCATCCACAGTTCTCTTCCTGCACATGTTTAAGATCTACCACCTCAAATTATAAAATGATTTTTTAAAATTCCACTGTTTTGCTGGGCATGGTAGCATGTCCTTAACTCCAGAACTCAGGAATCAGAGACGGGTGGATTCCTGCAAGTTTGAGCCAGTCTGATCTACAGAGCAATTTCCAGGCCAGTGAGAGCTATATAGTGAGACACTCTCTTGACCCTCCTGCATTTCTTTAAAAATACTGGGCTGAGACTTAACACACAGAACAGGGTAGATACTGTTGCTGTTATGATCACAGGTGTAGGTGGGGCTATAATCATTTCAGGAAGCTCTGCAGGCTCAACTGTTTGTAGAGGGAAAGGCTAAGGAGCAAGGGCCTTCTGCACGGACAGTGCTAATACCAAGAACAAAGACAGGTGGCAAGTCTAACAGTTCTAAGCCATCCCACGGAGATCTGGGCTATGGTGGGGAAGATGAGCATATCCCCTCCATCTCCCTGACATGGTGAATGCAGAGAAGTCAAGGAAGAGTTTAGAGACTGTCTGTCCACAGCTGTCTTTTGTTTACCTACCTTTATTCAGCTCTCTGCCCAGCAGAGGACTGTTTGATGACACACAGGCCACTGATTCCTTTGCCTGAGTGTCTGGAAAAGCCTGCTTTGGCTTTGGTACATTGATTCTCTTGTTCTTGCTCCTGGGCTGGAGCCTTCACTCCCATGACAGAACTTTTACATTTGAAATTCATGTTGTATGAAATATTAATACTTTCTAGTTTCAAGCTCATTAAATTCATGTTGCATGTATTAAATTTACTAAGAAGGAGAAATACCTGCTCTCTAAAATGGGATGATGAATTAAAAGGTGGGAGAAATATCTGGTCCGGGATCCTTCCAATGTATTTCTGAAAGTGAAGGAATTCTGAACACCACTACCCTGGCATGTGTTCATCTCAGGCTGCCTTGTAAACCAGCCCAACAGGTGTGAGCAGACAGATGTTCACCAAACGCTCAGCCTTCGGGGAGGAGACGTTAACAAAACACACAGCATGTTTCTTATGAGCATCAGCAACAGGAGAAAAAATTCACATCTACTCTCTTGATTTATAAAATGCAAGTCCCAACTTGTAGTGAAAACCTACTATAGGGCAAACTGTAAAGGCTAGAGATGAAAGGTAAATACTCTCAACACATCACCAGTAGCCTTCACTTCTGAGCACAGCCCTCAAGAAGGCTGGTGACTCAAAACCCTGTCCAACTCTTCCTTTTGTGTCCAAGGGACTTCTATCCCACTTATTATTATTTTTAAATACAACTTTATTTGATGTGCATTAGTGTGAGGGTGTCTGGAACTGGAGTTACAGACAGTTGGGAGCTGCCATGTGGTTGCTGAGAATTGAACTCAGGACCTCTGGAAGAGCAGCCAGTGCTCTTAACCACTGAGCCATCTCTCCAGCCCCCTATCCCACGTATTAACCCATCTTCTGCTTGCAGTGCCAGGAAGGGAACTGACTGGACCTGAAGATTCCTTTGCCTCGTGGAGTTTCCATGCTGGCTTCTCCTTCATCTTGGGCACTGTTTCCAGAAGGATGACAGAGTTTCTGTCTTTTAAACCCTTACCAGGTCTGAACTCATCTTCTTGTGATAGTTCTACTCTGTCCATTTCTGACTGCTGCTACTTTTTGGGGGAGGGGTTCTTAAAAGGTTAACATTAGCATAGCCAACCTTCGGTATTCCTGTACATCCATAGATTCAACCAATTTCAGTTTGAAAATATTCAGAAAAATAATTTCATTTATGTTGAACATGTATAGATTCTTAAAATGTCTTATTCTATAAAATAACATAGCAAAACACTATTTAGATAATTTTTACATTGTATTAGGCATGGTAAGTTACCCCAAAATATTTTAAAATAGACAGGAAGACCTGTTTATGTTCTATGCAAATAGCATGATTTTCTATGAGGCTGGAGTACCCTTAATCTCGGGGCCCATGAGGGGTCCTGGCACCTTTGAATACTAAGAGATAACTGTCCAATAAACATTTGTACACCCCTGAATCATGTTAAGCACCTGCTGACATCATGTCACATCTGTGTCCCACACTCTTCCCCTCCCAGATGAGGGCACTTTGCTGAATCACTTGAGCACACTGCAGACAGAATGACTCTTTCCTTTGAGGTTTTTTCAGCACCTACCTCCTAAAAATAGTACTACTCCTACACAGCTGCAATACAGTGATGACATTTGGAAAATTTAATATCAAAATATTAAAATTTAATTGGAGTATAAAGTCAATATTCACATTTCTTTCCAACTGGTTTTTATTTACCCTTCAAGGCTAATCTCAAGGAAAACCACGGCTTTCAGCACACACACATTTTTATCTGCTATGCCTTTATAAAATGTGCCCTTTCAGCACCTATCATATCAGCTTACGCCCTTTTATGTAGTATCTGAAACTTGAGATTAATTTCAATTCCTCTGACTGGATGGACGATAGATGAATGGGTAAGTGAATGGGTGGTTATGCTCAAGATTCTCATCCCAGTCTCTGGTTACAACTGCTCAAGGGTGCATCTCTAACATTCTAGGCACTACTTCCTGCATTCTCGACATCAGCACTCTAGCTCCAGCATGTCATCACCTTCCAGTTCCAGGCCCTACACAGCATCTCCTTGGTGGGTGTAGATGAGATATAGCCTGATAGGCACCCTGCAACCTGTAGCTCATTTCCAGTCTCAAGACCACTGTCGCAGAATTCCCAGGAGAACTACTTGGCACTTGGCTGTGCATGATCTGGAAGTGGTCACTCTTGACCTCTGATGATGGTCAGGGGCCCACAGGACAGTGACCCCAAGCATGACTCTAGCCTTCCCAATTCTGGGACATGCTTCCTGAAGTTCCTCAGATGCTTTTGTGGGACCAAGGAGCAGACCTTTATAATAGCTGCCAATCTAAAGGGGCTGCTGGTTTGGCTTGCTTTCTTTGAAGGGTCACACTTCCACACAGCTTGCCTGTGCTCACGTTTATAGCAGAGCTCAGGCTAGGACTGGAGGGTAAAGTAAAAAGACATCAGGCTCGGGAGCCAGATATCTTGAAGCTGAACTCAAGAAGAGTCATTCACCAGCCATGACCTTGGGCAGGTTAATTCTGCTTCGCTGTGCTCACAATGTAAGAAGGACTATGCCTATACTGTACAATTGTGATAATGAGGACAAACATAGAAAATACATACATCAGATGTATATGTGACTGGACTAGACTGGTGTGACTGGATTTCTTCTCAGACCAGGAGCCATCCTCGCCTAGGAATTATTTCCGTAAAATAAGTGTCCCTTCACTTATTTTCCTGTGTTCCTGTTTAGCCACTGCCAACTGGGCTGGCAGCAGGGATTTCCTCTTGGAAACTCAACTTGAGACCATGAATAGGCCTTTCGTGTCTCCTATGACCTTGGCTTTATGATGTGTATGAGGGGATCTGTACAGTACCTGTATTCTGCCATGTGGATGAAACAATACAAAACTCTCCACGGAGACCAAAGGGATCCTGGGCCTCACTGCTTCATCTTACAGCACTTCAAGAGGCAGCAAAGAACAAGGTCCACGGATTTATTGGAGTCCCACTGGCACACAGCTCAGGGTCCCTTTCTTTGCTGAGAAAAGCATCATTCTCCTACCTGCACCACCTTTCTGTTGCATAATTTTAGTGAGTGGTTTTTATTAGCACTAAAGTTCCAGTGAGTGCATGGAGAGTCACAATAATACACAGAATAAACAGTGTGTGGAATTATCATCTTTCTTTTGTTTGGTTCAGGGTCTCCATATGTAACCCAGGCTGGCCTATCTCAGCCTTCTGAATGCTGGGCCATAGGCATGCTATCCATCAATTTTGGAATTATTTTTTAAAATAATCATTCTTAACACAGCAACAACAAACCCTGCTTATGTGTATTTCCGGACAAAAATTCAGGGAAAAATCTTGAGTCCTTGGGTGGGAAGAAAAAAAATGATATTAATATCCCATGAGACTACACTATTTCGTTTGCAAGTCACTGAATCTTTAAGACACTGAAATTAATTTACTCACATATGAATTAAAAACAAATTATTTTTTATGCTAGTGTCCAGACACTGTGACTTTCATAAAGTACTTTTTAAAAAGGAGCAATGATTATAAAGTGTGTTTGTATATTAATAAAGTTGGCTCTGAGTTCCACGGTTCATTTTTACCTTTTTTTACAATTTAATTTTCCTATTTCTGATGGAAATAGATGTTTGTTAATTCTACTGAAGACTTCCTTGGGTACTGCGCCCCAGTAAGTCAAGGTCACCCTCACACTTGTACGGCTAGGACAACAAAACCAATCCATTACCATGTGTAGTTCTGACTACTGATAGCTCTGTCTAGATGACAGTGTCTTTTGATAGCAAAGACCATGCTTTATGCCATAGGATATTTCTCTTGGTTTTTCAAATAAAGGGTCTCTCATCATGTAGCCCAGGCTAGCCTTAGCCTGTGATCCTGCCTCCATCTCCTAACTGCTGCACTCATAGGCACATGTCACCGCCATCCTGGCTGCCTGACTCTTTCTTAAATGGAGCCATACATTTCAGTCCTTCATTCACCAAATGGCTCTAAGTGTGGCATAGGGAACTATGAAGACTAGTTAGAGAAAGAGAAGGTAGAGTCAGCAAGGATACATATGAATGTCACCTCAGGGTCAATGACATCATCACACCCAGGCCCATGAAGTTTCTGGGCTTGCCTCTCAGTTTTCATGTATGCTGAATCTTACGTATGAAGGATCTGTGCCAAAGCTGTAGTGACACATATTTAAAGCAGTACTGTACAGCCCCCAAACCCGAGCTAAGGAGCTTACAAAAGGGGACTGGAGAGAGTGAGGATTCGGATGGCTATCCTTTGGAGTCGGCCAATATGAGACAAGGCTTTTCTTGTTGATTCTGATCCGAGGCAGACTGGGAGTCAGCTTCTGCTACCTTGAGGCTTACAATGCTAACTGCCTGGCTGCATCTTTCAGAAGAAATGTAAAAATGAGCAAGTTAAATATTCTAGACGCTGTTTCCTGCATTTTGACAATTTCCTATAATTCAGTTGTTTGGTTGGTAGAATTACACATTACTGGACTGGAAGTACTAGTGCCTATATATTCTAGGTGTGCAGCAAGGTGTGCTGTAACCCAGATCACCTGCAGAGGAAAACCATTTGAAAGAGACTTGAGATGCTCCATAGTAGGGCCCCGCACTGCACAAAACCTGAGATGTTAAGAAAAAAATCAAGTAGAACAGAGATGAATATTCAAGTCACATTTAAAAGAGATCTCCCCACCCCCCAAAAAGGCTATACCACTCCAGTGCTGGGCTTACAGGTCTCTACCACCATGTCCTGAGAGGTAAACTTCTTGTATAAGATGAGACAATGTTGAATCTATGGGTTCAAATGATTGGGCTTCTCAGTGTTGCTACATAACTTAGTAAATCTCAGGCCTATCACTAGCAGCCCTGGGCTATAAATCCCTGTCCTGAGCTGACTGAGCAAGCAAATCTTTGGTGCTTTTGTTTTGCTGTTTGGTTTGTTCTGGGTCAGGATCTCCTGCATCCCCTGCTACCAGGAACTCACTTGGTCACTAAGGGCGACCTTGAACTCTTGATGCTCCAATCTCCAACTCCAGAGGGATTGCTGCCTGGCTCCTGACAAATCTTTTAAGTGAGTCACAAACACTGCAAATGTCTCCTCAAACCATGAGAGTTTCCTTTATCCCCTAAGAACCCTGGTTTTTAATGATTAGAGCCATATCATTAGCACCCCTGGAACCTGCCTGAAAACACAAAGCCCCTATAGCATCAAGGACTCTGGGGTGGCCTCTCCACATTCTGATACATGCCGATGTTTAGGGATCACTAGTCCAGACTGGGTGAAAACCTTGAGGCAAGAGCCAAAGTTGTTGGACTTTACTTTGTGCATAGTTGGTGTTTACAGCATGCCAAACGATGGCCTACATATTGTACCAGTGGGCTCTGGATCTCCATGTTATTATTATTTTAATTTAAAAAAACCTTTGAAAATGTCTTTAGAATTTCTTTCTCATGTCACTGAATTACATTTCCACTGTCCCTAACTAAGATCAGGACTTCCCAACCTCGGTGGTGATACTCTGAATGAAAGGACGTTGTCTCACACCTTAGCTTCTACTCATGAGGTGCCAGACGCACCAATCCAATATTGAGAATAAAAATGTCTCCAAATAATGGTAAATGTCTGTGGAGTGGGAAATGGAACAAAACTGAGCACTGGGGAAAAGCACAGCCTCAGACCCTCATTGGCAAGGCTTGCTAAGCTCTGTATACTTGAGGGCTGCCTCCACACTTCCATGATGGCCATGTTAAGTATGGACTTTAACTGCCAAGCCGCATCGGATTCTCTGAGTTTCCATGTTGGCTTACTAGTTTTATTCTTTTGAGAAAGGACTTTAAATATCCAGTTAAAACTGAAATAATGGAGGCAGGACTCCAACCATGTACTGTATCCAAACAGGCCCAATATGGTGTATCAAAAAGGAATGTGTTCATAGAAGTGCTTTCTGTAGGTTGCTTACATGAATGCATGACATCTAAATTCAGATAACTACGTGGGAAAAATCTGTGTTTAAGAAAGTGAGTGAAATTCAGACTCAAATAGATAGGCACCTGAAAGTCTGCAGGACTACGCCTGCTTCTCCTTCATAGAGTTCAGCTTTTGCAAATAAGTATTAAACCCAACTCTTTATTCAAATACTAGTTGGGAACTGAGGAGACTGTTTTATTAAAAGGCTAAAAATATCTCCACTTGGAAGCAGATTGTAGAAGGGGTTGTGAGTGATACTTTTTAAATAGTTAAGAGGGTGAGTAAGACGGATATGCATCCATTCACTAAAATCTCACATTGGGAGGAGTCAGGAAGGCAGTGCAGAACCACACACGTCTATGCACGCTTTGGATGTCAGGTGTTTCCTGACATCAAGACCAGAGGCACCTGCCTTGGGAGGCTCTCACTGCACCTGTCAGGGAAGGCAATTATTTGTAGTGCTTTCTCCAATGCTGTTTCTCTTTTGTGTAGGCTGTGAGTCTATGAGGGCACAGTGTACATCTAGTACATCACTGCGGCCTCAAGGTCTAGACTAGTGAGCATTTCTTGAATAAGTAGAAAAAGGAAGGACCTTCAACCAAGTTTTCCAGGAAAACACTAGAATGCAGTAGACAGAAGTGGCAGGAAGAAATGTGGTTGCAGACATCAAACAAGGTGTTCCATGGTGTACGCCAGGACATCACAAAATAAGAAAATGAATGTGAACATTAGCAAGAGCCCTCTTGCCCATTAGCAAGGGTAGTCTGCGGTGGGAAGAGGCATCAAACAGCCATTAAGACACCGGGACATGCTACGTTTAAAAAAGAAAAATTAGAATAACAGCTAAATGAAATTTGCATATATTCTTCTCACTTATGAATTAGTAAATTCCTAAGAAATAAAAGAATCAGGACAGTCAATGGCAGGCACCCTTTGGAGAGCTTGAGTCTGAAGAGCAAGAGTCAGGTCAATGGCTGGAAAGAAACGCAGGAACAAGATGTTAGCCCACCAAGGAATGTAAGGGAATGACATTGGATGAAACCACCTGAGATAAAACAGCAGCATCAACAGATGTTCAAACATGTTCCTGGAGGGTGGGGAAAGGCTGGGATGAGGTAAAAGCACATTTCTTCCCCTGGACAGAGACCGAGGAAGACAGACAGAAGCCTATGGAGGTAAATTTCTAAGTGTAAGGAGACCTGGGAAAACAGCGTGCTGGCCTCATTTTCTTTTTCTCTCCATGAAGGAGGTAACAAAATCAAGAGGCAGGACAGAGCAGGGAGGGTTCTGATGGCACTGAAGTCTGAAGAGCAATGGACATACCAAGACCATGGTCAGTACCTAGACCAGCTAGACTGCAGCTTGCAAGCCAGAGCTAGCTGGCTGCAATTCATACACTGTTGGCCTAGGAACAGGAGGGCAAGAAGTCAGTGTTTATCAAGGCCAGATGGCAACCAAGGCTGGTGCTTGGTGGGAAGTTCTCAGCAGTACAGGAAAAAGCCAGGGAATTGCTGGGAATATAATTCATACTGAATTCCAGTGACAATCACTAGCTGAAATGAAACACCAGCTGATAGTTCCAACATTGCAGTGAATGTGTGTGTGGGGGGGTATGATTAGAAGGTGAAGTAGGGCTTTAGGGTGTGTGTTAGTATAGATGTACCTGCACATGAGCTTATACTTTATTTTGTTTTGTTTTTTGGAGACATGGCCTCACTATATAGCTCTGGCTGTCCTAGAACTCACTATGCTTGTCAGGGTGGCCTTCACAGAGAACATTCTATTTATGACACCTGAATGCTGGGATTAAAGCCACCATGCCCAACTCATTTTTTTTTTTTTAATGTTTCATTTTCTTTTGAAACAGGGTCTTAAGTATGACCCTCGTGTATCATCCTCTCAAGTACAGGGGTTTATACTTTATTTATATTGAAACAAATCCACCCTCATATACTTTAAGAGTTGATGTATTTACTTACACATGAACTTCTACAGTAGAGTAATCTAGTAAAGGTATACACGGTCACAAACATTTCCCAAGAACAATTTCAGTTAATCGAAGTCTAAATGACTATTTCTGGAAAGTGAGAAAGAAAAACACACTAAATCCATGAAAGAATTTGGGAATCTTAGAGATATGAAATCTGTACTCTTGGAGAGCTAAGGAGCCACCAAATTTGAAGATGACAGAGGTGTTGTGGAATAATCTTTTTGTACACTGTGAATATGCAACACTGATTGGTTTTAAAGATAGTTAAACATCCAACAGCTAGGCAGGATTTTCAGGGCGGAGAGGACTCTGGAAAGAAGGAGTCCACAGCTAAACACAAAGGAAACAGGAGGAGACGTAAAAGACACAAGCCAGGTGGTAGCATGTAGATAAATAGAAATGGGTTAATTTAAGTTATAAGGGATAGTTAGAAACAAGCCTAAGCTATAGGCCAAGCTTTCATAATTAATAAATATGTGTCTTTTTTTTGTGAGCGGGTGGCCCTACAGTCTGTCTATACAGAGAGGAAAGTATAGTTCAGGGGCACAGGGCTTGCCTAGTGTGAGTGAGGTTCTCAGTTTGATCACTATAAACAAATACAACTGAAGCAGGATGTGATGTTCTGGGTTGACAGACAACTCAGGAGAGTAGAGCTTGTCCTTAGTATCTACTCCACAGGGGAAGAAGAATGATCTCCTGTGGTACTGCCTAAGCTGACTTGTTTCTACAGGGCTAGAGCTCCAGATCTCCTGTGGTACTGCCTAAGCTGACTTGTTTCTACAGGGCTAGAGCTCCAGAGGTATCTAGAGAGCACAAAGCTGGCCAACCAAGCACAAAGGACTGAGATGGGCTAGATCATGTGATAATGACCAGGCTGGCCCTGAGATGCTGGCTGTACCATTTGGGGATAAAAGAGTGTCCACAGCCAGCAATGCACCAGCAAGGAGTCCACTAGCCCAGCACTCCAAGGACAATTATGAGCGTGATTTCACCACAAAAAAAAAAAAAAAAAAAAAAATCTGCTTCATGGTCCAATTCTTATATTTATAGTGGTATCTAGAAGTTTTTTGTTTACAGAGTAGTGGAAAATCCCTACAAACTTAATTTCTGAAAGGTGTCTCTAGATAATACTGATAATTCCTGGCTAGTAATACGTGAAACATTTTTGTTCGACTATTGCATTGCAGTACTTCAAAAGCTAAGTTATTTTTTTTCTGTAATTCTGTATTTAGGTTGTGGGCAAATTAATGTAGGATCGTCAATTTAGAGCTGCCATTTAGAGCTGTTTAGAATGTTAGAATAGTACAGGCTGATCAACAGGAAACTAGGAAGTCTTGCTGCTGAGACATGGTCTGAGGGTTTTATGTGTCCAGGGCATTTATTAACAACTTGGTTAAGTTTTATTAGCTGGTTTCCTACTTTATAACAATATCCTTTAATTTGCAAGGCAATAAAAATTAAAAGAGTAACCACAAACATATCTCATTCTTCAATAAAGAAGTTACTTTAAGCTGGGTATGGTGGCTCACACTATAATCCCAGTGATGAGGAGGCTGAGGCAGGCATGCTGTCCGTGTGAAGTCAGCCTGGGGCACCACAGTGAGCTGTCGCCCAGCCTGGACTACACTACGAGAGGCATTATCTCAACAAAACAAAACAAAACGAAGATGTTTTGGAGTACTGTGGCTAAAATATTTTAGCTGTGGAAACTAGGTTCCATTTTTTTAAAAAAGTGATATGTTTTTAAAAGAAAAGTGGAGAAATACCAGTAACAGCAAAAACCTGAAGTTGATTACTGTCTGGTCCTTGGTGCTTGGAGAGGTGCTTGGTGGAAGCAAAACTTAATAGGTTTCTGACATTATGCACAATCCTTTCTGTTGTATGAGGTTTCCCTGAGGCCTCACTGCTCCCAGGGACAGTATTGTCCACAGTCACACACTTATAAGGACATTTCAGCTACTCGACAGCTTTCAAAGCTGTGCTTGGACCCTTTGCATAGTCAAATGGACCCAATGGTTTAAGCACCGTGTTCTGTGCTGCCTCATGGTGGCAGAAACTAGAGGCTGAATAGAAGTTGAGTGCCTAAAAATCTGCAGCTCTAAATGTGGTATGGGTCATTCCGTGAGACTGGCTTTGACAAGCCTCCTGCACAGTGCACTAAGGTAGTACATTGGTCAGCTAAAGTACCAGGTGCCATGGCCTCCAGGCACAGCAATGCATTCCAGTGGTGGCACCTGTGAAGACACGGTTCTAGTCCTGCTAGGTGCCATGGGCATGCCATTACCCAGCTGTTATCTTCCTATCAGCAACCTTCTTTTATGAATGAGAAAATCTGGATCTGGAAGGCTATACAGATGTCACTTACAGATCACACAGCTGAGCTTTCAATTTGTATGTGATTTATATTAGACCAATTAGACTCACCTTGTCTTTTTAAAATTATTGCTATGGGACTGGAGAGTGGACTCAGGGGTTAAGAGCACTGTTTGCGCTTCCAAAGGATTTGGGTTCAATTCCTAGAACCCACATGATAATAACAACCATCTCTAACTTCAGTTTCAGCTAATTTGATGCTTCCCTCTGCTTCCAAGGGCCCTGCACACACACACGTGCCCCAATTGAGGTACAGGCAAACAAAAATTAATAAAATTGAAGAATAAAGTACTATTGGCTGCATGACTGACACATCCAAGCTGATAGTTACAAATGAGTCACATGTTTAGGTCATTGTCCCACTGTCTGCTTTTCCTATTTCTATGGGCTCCTGGGACTGCTACCCAAAATGCTGTAACTATGGCAATTTTAAATCTGGGGGCTTAAACAAAGAGTTCTGAGATACAGACGTAGCCTAGGTGAGAAGGTTCTCAGGTTGATCTGTCAGACTTATGGGAAACCTCCAAACATCAAATTATCATCTGTGGGACTTGTCAAAACTGTGGATCCTGATTCAGTGGATCTGAGGAGACCCTGAGAAACTGCTTTAAAAGCAAACAAAACAAAAAACAGGTGTCTTACCATGCAGCCCTGGCTGGAACTCGCTGTAGACCATGCTGGCCTCAAACTCAAAAAGACTGCTGCTTGTCTCCTGAGAGCTGGGATTAAAGGTGTGAACACTACGTATCATTGTGGAAGGGGCAGTTGAAAAACTTCCTTTACTGATACCCAGCTGCCTGTTACTCCCTTACCTATTGCCTAATGAGGTATGATCACATGATTTAGGTTTGTCCAACCGAAGACTTCCCTCCAGGGCCATGAGCTATGGCGCTTTGTCAGAGAGATAGATGCACGGACAATTTAGACAAATGCTCAGCGCCGTAGGAGTCCATCATCAATGACACTGGGGACAGTGTCCTGTTCGAAATGTCTTTGGCTAGCCTGCCTGGCCCAATAAGTCATGGAGGACAGTGCTCAACGATACATACCTGTACAGTGCCCAAGGCTCACAGGAGGAATGCTTAGCAACCATTTGCTACAGTGAGCATCTTTCTTCATCTAACTAGAGTGTGAGGAGACAAATTCAAGTGCTCTATAAACTGGAGTTTTTTTGTTTTTGTTTTTGTTTTTAAAAAGCATTATTTTATCAAACATTGTTTCACAACTGAAATCAAAAGATGTTTTCCTGGCAAAGGCCAAATAAACATTTTAAGTTCTTTGGACCACAAAACACTATCTGCTGTAACTACTTAACTCTGCTGGGCTAGGATAAAAGTGACCATAGACAACGCTCAAAGGAAGGAGCTATGGGCCAATAAAGCTTATGAGCCCTGAAGCGGGCAGTTCATACCTTTCTCATGTGTTACAAAATATTCTTTTGACTGTTTCCAACCATGAACAATGCTAACAACCATGTTCGGCCAGAGACTACAGGTGGCAGGCTGGGTGTGGCTGAGAGGCCACTGCAAATTCCAGCTGGAGTGCAATGACTTGGCCCAGTTTGTGTCTTGCTATAATTTGAGTGTCACATGTCTCTTTTAGGCTCATGGGCTTGAACAGTTGGTCCCTAGCTGGTGGTACTTTGAGAGACTGTAGAACTTTTGTGCATAGGGCCTAGCTGGTGGATGTAGGCCTTCAGACCTTTGAAGGTTACAGCCTGATATTGCTGCACCTGACCCCCTTTTTGTCTCTTGAACTTTCGAGGGATAAGCAGGTGGCACTATGATGTCCCTTCACTATGGATGGAGCTGTCCCTGTTGCATTCCCCCCGGGTGTGACCAACTGCTATGCCTGAAGTCTGCAGCCTGAACAACCCTCCCTCCCAAGTTGTTTCTCTTGGGCATCTTGTCAGAGGAACTAGTGACAAGGGCTGGGAGACAGCTCAGGCCGTAAGGGATGTGTGCTTTGAGGGTCTGAGTTTGAATCCTCAGCACTCAAAAAGGCTGGGTGCCATAGTATGTGTTACGTGACTCCACTGTAGGCAAATCTAGCCAATCAGTAGACTCCAAGTTCTGGGAGGTATCCAGCCTTGAAGTGTATACAGTGGAGACACAATTAAGGAAGACATTTATCAACATCAACTTGTCCTCCACATATGCCAATGTGAGCAAGTGCACAATACACGTATTTACACATCTGCATCCTCCTCAACACTAAAAAAAAACAACAACAACAATGAATGCACGTCCATATTTTGTGTTCCTTGAATCCATGCATTTACCTCTCATCTCTCCTAAGGCAACCAGAAGTTATTCTGAAGCAATCTCCAGCCTTTTGTCCATTCCTCGATTCCTGGAATTTCAAGTCTCTCTGCCTCCAATTCCTGAGTTCTGGGTGTGCCTAACCTTGCTAAACTAATTTTTATGGAAATCAATGATAGCCCCTTAAAAGAAATGATAATATATACTATATAACTGGCTGATTAAATGCCTCCTAAGTAGCTGGGGAGACAGCTCAGGGGTTAAGAGCACTTGCTGTTCTTGGAGAGGATCTGGGTTTGATTCCCAGATCATGGTGGTTTACAATCATGGTTAACTCCAGATTTGGGGGGGGGGGGGGGATCTAGTGCCCTCTTCTGGCATCTGAGAGCACCAGGTACAGGGACACATATTGAGACAAACACACAAATACACATAAAATCAGTCTTTAAGAACACTCCAAGATATGTGCTGTTATACTGAGCCCCCACTGGCCTCTCCGGGGGGAGCAGAAGTTAGCAGTCTTGTTCTGTCACTCTCTGGCCATCATGTGCTATGCCACTAGAGGCCCAGAGCAACAAGGTCAACTGGTCACAGTTTGAAACCTCCAAAGCATGCCTGAAATAAGAGCCCTCTCTCTTCTACATGGGTATGTCCAAGGTTTCTCTTACTGAGTAACAAAGCACTCCTGTGCCCTCTTCCTTCACTACCAATACCGTTGTGGGTACTAAAGCTGGATGGTGTCCTTTTGTTTATTTGGCTCTTTGGTCATTCTAAGCATTCCATTCCAAACCAAACAAAACCCCAAAACTAACTTATCCCACTGTGTAGTGTGGGTGTCTAATAACCCTTTCACAGGGGTCTCCTAAGACCATTGGAAAACATGGATATTTACATTGTGATTCATAATAGTAGCAAAATTACAGTTATGAAGTAGCAGTGAAAATAATTTTATGGTTGGGCATCACCACAACACGGGGAACTTTTCCCCTTAGATTCTAGCCATTTTATCCTAAAGAATGAAGTTGAGTGGTGGTCCTTCAAAAGCTAAGTCTGGGTCTTATCCCAAGAACCTTTAAATATGACCCTGTTTGGGAAAACTGGCATTGTTGATGTAATTAAGGGTCCTAGATGAGCTATGAATTATAGTGGATCCTCAATCCAATGATAGCTGTCCTTATTTTAAAAAGCCACAAGATCTGACACAGGAGCAAGGGTCTTGTGAAGAGGAAGGGTAGAAATGGGAATGATGAAGGACAAGCCATGGACATGGCCAAGGGCCTCCAACAGCATCCAGCGTCTTGGACACATGTATCCTTTCCCCCTCAGAATCTGGAGAAACCAAACCAGCTGATACCTCGAGTTTGGACTTTTGGCCCCCAGGATGCTAAAGAATTAATATCTCTTGTATAAAGGCACCAAACCTGTGTGTAATTCATGGCAGCATTTAGGAACTTAATACACGGTATGGGCCAGGGGGGGAAAAAGGTTCAGCCCAAGACATGGCAAGGTCTTAAGTAGCAAAAAGAGGTTGATAAAGGTCTATAATTCTGAATTTAGCAAAACAGACATGTCCTATAAAGTATGTGATTATGGGGTGCTGATATAGACACATTTAAACATGGTCTCTTTCAACCAACTTTGTAGTACTGCTAACTCCATAATTAGAGGTTATGTTGTGACATACTGTTAAAAAGTGAATCCCCCCACTCACTTGGTATGTGGGGGAGACACTAGAACATTCTGCCAAGTTGACCATATCAATACTTCTATAAGCTAAGTAGTGAGCTGGCATCTTAAATAGACTAATTTGTGTGGCCTCCATGGATCATCTGAAAACATCTTATCCTTGTTTTAGAGATGGAGACTCCAAGAAGACAAGGACACTAAGTGCCTTATTTGCCTGGGATGCTACCTTGCTGAGGTGGTAGAGGCTGGCTCTGAGCAGCCCTGTGCCTGCTCTTACTTGGTAGAGAACTTTTCTCTGCTTTGATGGATAAAAAGCAGAAAACACAGGTCACTAAGCTGGTGAAAATGGCAAGGAAGGAAGTAAGAAGGAAACATGTACAGACAAGGGCTTTAAGATGCTCCAAGATTCTAGTTTGAATCAGTCCTGTGTCGATGAGTCCGGCCATCATGCATTTTGTGTCTGTGAATTTGATTTTTCTTGCTCCAGCCTACAGCTGTCCAGGGTTTCTTAACCTGCCAAGAAGTTTGCAAACGCCTGGCCTTGATTATAAGGAAGAACAGATGATTACCAAGGCAGCCTGTTCCCTGCTGCCGGGTCAACAGCGTTCTCTTTGTGTGTGAAGGACGGCATACTGGTTCTGATGACTCACAGGCAGGGTAGGAGGGAGAAAGTCTGAGCGCTGCCGAGAAGCAGCCCTTCCGCTTCACCAGGCACACCAACAATACAGCAACAAACACATAATTCAAATCCTCCTCTAGAAACTTCACCTGTGAAACCCCAGAAGCAGTGAGAGTTGCTTTGATGTGTAACTGCGTTCCCTTAGTCTCAGGTAACTTTTTCACTTGGAACTTTTGTCTTAATTTATGACCACGAGCTTTCTGAAAGCAATTTTTGTGAGTACTTAACTTAATCTGCACCTACTCCCAGCCACTTGGGACTCCTTACATATGGCTTTCTTGCTGCACTTTTAAATTTATGTGCAGTTTCCTTCCTCACTATATTAAATGTTTTGCTTCTGAAACCTTGAGGGTCAGTGGGAGACTGAAAGCATTCTTCTGTTCACTTCTTCGTATCTAAGGAAGTTTATCTCATTTCTCAATGCCTTTATTAGACATCATCCTTTACATCACTGGGCTAGGCCTTCTCTGAAGACTCTCCCAAACAGACAAGGGCCTCAGTACACAGAGATGATGGCCAATTGTCCTACAGTTTCTAAGGAGTGTCAACATTTCTTGCAATTCTAAATAAACAAGTATTCTTAAAGTCAATTCTAAAAATATATTACTTTGTGTGCTCCCATTTTCCTATGATTTTTCATATAATTCTCAAGAAATACCATCATAGACTTGCTGTTTGGTCAGTTGGTTGAGACAGGGTTTCTCTATAACAGTTCTGGCTGTCCTGGAACACTGTAGACCAGGCTGCCCTTGAACTCACAGGATCCTGCTCTGTCCCCAGAGTGCTGGGTTTAAAGGCTAGCACCACCACTGCCTGCCTACCCTAAGTTCCTGAGACAGCTCAATGGGCTAAGCAGTTATTGCTAAGCCTGACAACCTAATTCACTTCCCAGGACCCACATGGAAGAAGGAGGGGGCTGAACCCCACAAGCTGACCTCTGACCGTCAGGGCTTCGGTGCACAAAGCCAGTGAGTAAATGCAGGAACAGAGAGTGGTCTTGTCAAATCACACTCATGATAAAGACGTAGGCTCATTTTATCTTTTCTCTAAGTCCCAATTTATTTTACTTATTTATTTAGGTTTTTCAAAACAGAGTTTCTCTGTGGCTGCCCTGAAACTCATGTTGTAGACCAAGCTGGTCTTAAACTCATAGAGATCCATTTGCCTATGCTTCCCAAGTGCTGGGATTAAAGGTGTTCTCCACTACCATCTGGCTTTGGAATTTATTTTTAAGAGTTATTCTTATTTTATATATATGAAGGTTTGCCCAAAGGTGTATAGTGCACCACCATGTGTGTGCACTGCCCCTGAAGGACAGGAGAGTTGAAGTCCCTGAACTAGAGTTACAAATGGTTGTGAGCTGCTAACTGGGTACTGGAAACTGAACCTTGGTTCTCTGCAAGAGTAGTAGGTGCTCCTAACTATTGGACCATCTCCCCCCACATGAGGCCATCTCCCCACCTATTGGGCCATCTCCCCACCTATTGGGCTATCTCCCCACCTATTGGGCCATCTCCCCACCTATCGGGCCATCTCCCCATCTATTGGTCTATCTCCCCACCTATTGGGCCATCTCCCCACCTATCGGGCCATCTCCCCATCTATTGGTCTATCTCCCCACCTATCGGGCCATCTCCCCATCTACTGGTCTATCTCCCCACCTATTGGGCCATCTCCCCACCTATCGGGCCATCTCCCATCTATTGGTCTATCTCCCCACCTATCGGGCCATCTCCCCATCTATTGGTCTATCTCCCCACCTATTGGGCCATCTTCCCATCTATCGGGCCATCTCTCCATCTCCTTCAAAGTTGGAAGGAGTAGTCACAAGAGAAGTGAAGTCTCAGTAATATACATTAATTGTACACAATACTGTATCTTATTGCAGCATTTTCACATATATACTTTATATTCATTCCCTTAAAAAACCTTATTTTGACTACAAATGCAGTTTTATGGGAATTTCTTATATGTACATTATAATATTTCCTTTTGATTTTGGCAGGTAAAAATAAAAGATGTAGGAAGTCTAAAAACTTAAATATAGAAAAGCACTTTCCCAGAATTATAAACAAAATAAAACAAAAAGCCAAGGTTGTTTTATGGACAATTAAGCCATAGGATAAAGCTTCCCTCTTGAAAGCTGGCATGGTGCCTGTTGGTTTTGAAACCACAAAGAGGTTAATGAAGAATCTTCAAATCTATCTAAATCTAGAGATGATTAGGACTGCCCACGAAGAGAGCAGAAAGAGTTCCTGGGTAGTAAAAGTAACGACAGGAAAAGCACATTATTTTATCCTGTTCATGGAGTACTGCAGAATAATATTCTGCAACAATCTAACAATCTTAGATACTCAGGTGTGTAGCTATGTTATATACATACATATGTATATGTAAATGATTTAGCGGATACACATCTGTAATCCCAGCTATGTGAGGGTCTGATACAGAAAGATGGAGGTATTGAGGCTTACTTAGGCTGCAGAGTGAGTTCAAGGGCAGTTTAGTGAGATCCTTGAATCAAAAACTACTAAAATATCTGGAGATATAGCTGAGTAGCATGGTGCTTTTACCCTAGGGACTACATATAGCCTCAGTACCTCAAATAAACAAGTAAATGATAAATTAATAGTTGTGCTTCTTTCTTTTACCATAAGTCTATCCCTTGTGCAGTTCTCTACTGACACATATACCCAAATAGTAAGTTGGGGAGGTGGGTAAAATAGCTTCATGCTTGGTTAACAGACTGGACATGACTTACAAGAATGGGCTTTAGTTGAAACTTGAAGGATGACTATGATGTCACTGAGTATGAAGCTGTCGGTGTATCAGAGTGAGTGGTGCTCTAGAAACTCCAATTAGGAAGTTCTCTTTCCCACACAGAGGAGACAACTGCAGCAGAGGGCCAAGTCCATTCATGGGTAACATGTCCATGCTGGTCTTTAGTCTGTTTAGTGTTACATTTGATAACTGCAGAAGAATCCACTTTAGTCTGAAGGCAATTCCAAATGTACAATTTCCACTTTATTGATAGAAACTGAGCTGTATGTCATGAAAACTTAAAAATTAAGTAAAGAGCAGGGCTGTGGTGTTGTATGTCTTTAATTCCAGCACTTGGGAGGCAGAGGCAAGCAGACCTCTGAGCCTGGCCTATAGAGTGAGTTCTAGGACAGTGAGGGCTACACAGAGACACCATGTTTAAAAAACAAAACAAAAAAGGGAAAAGAATGTTTTCATTTTCTCTTATTTTTATGGTTTTCTCAGAAAAGTTTCTGTTATCTAGGCTCAAATTCATGATTCCTCCTGTTTCAGACTTGTGTGGCATGCTGAGATTACAAGCATGCATGTAATCCCATGATAAACTGTACCTTTTGTTTTGTTTTGTGCTTGAAATACAGCTTTACTCTGTAGCCCAGGCTGGGCTAAAACGTGCAGTCCTCCTGTTTGGCCTCCCAAGTGCTGGGATTACAGAGGTGCATCATATGTCTACATTCCTTTAGCTCTATTTAAACTTTCACCCCTACAACGCTTTGTACAACTTCAGAAAGAAAGGTAGCAACACACTTCCTCGTTCTTAGGATGTCTCACACTGGCTTGGGGAAGCTGGAGGGGTGCACTGTCATACTTCTGCTTTCTCTATGGCCACACTGGAGAAGAGGACTGAAGAGATACATTTATTTACGCCTGACAGATTCTAGAGAAACACACAAACTTTCATCAGGATGTTCTGCCACCTTGCATGCCCTAATCTAGCCATGTTTCCAGATGCTGGGTACTGGCAATTTCACTTTCAGTTTGGGGGTGAGTTTAGTGGTGTGAGCACATCCTCACCCCTACGGTAGCTATAACTGCCTTCTGCTATAGAAGCATAGAGCACTTGGCTCTCATCAGATGGGCCTGTAAAGACAATTACGAGGGTTCTCTGAATTTCAAAGAAGGTACTTTGCAAGGTGGACTCCACTGACTTCATTATACTGTGATGCAGACTCCTCCAAATGGCCACAGAACGCACAACTGTCTAGAAATCCACAACAGTGATAAGATGTAGGGTTCTACAGAGGTAAGGACAAAGTGAGGAAATATATTCTTAGAACAGCAGCATTATTTAAAAAGATGCTGCCATGATTGCGCATCAAGACAGCTACTCCAGGATATCTGCTGTTGCTCTTGGTGTGCACCTTTAATGCAGAAATTATGTGGGTTTCTTTGTGAAGCAATGCTTCAAAATAAGATATTTTGTGTATAATTTGACAATCCAGAATTCTGATAGGGCCTGTGGGTAGCTCAGTGGTTTAAATAAATGCTCAGTGTCACAATGTCCTGGGTTTAGTGTCTATCACGAAAAGAAAAGAGTAGGCTGAGAAACTGTCTTATGTAAGGTTCACGCACAAAGATATTAACTGTTGAAAATCGGGAATTATTCAAAGCTTCACGGAACCACAACAAACAAATCAACAGTAGAGAGGAAAAAGGTAGACAGATGATTCCAGGAAGGTGAGCTCTAGGGTGGTAGTTACCACCCCTCATCATGTTCACCATTTTCATACGGATAAGTTACAGACTTATGAAGTAATGGGAAAATGATAGATGTAACTAACTACACCTGAATTTCAGATGTCATCACAATATCCTTCAAAGCTCAGCCCACCTGCCGATTCCCTTCTGGAATTCCACCAAACACAGCCACTGCCACCACTGGAACTTCCTTCCCAGGTGCCCCTGCACTTTGATTCTTCATAGGCATCTAAGAGAATGTTGTTTTGCAGATATTTTTGTATTACAGCTCTGCCTTATAGACATCGTCAAGTTTATCTTATGGCACTGACACCCTTCAGCTTTACCATCTCCCTTTCCTGCTCACCCCTCTCCTACTCCACAGCATGTCCTTAATTCCTCATTCCTCCTATCAGTGCTTATGGACAGATGCTTACAAGACAGCTACCAAGTGAATTGTCTAATGATAGCACAAGCTCCACCCACGTTACTTCCAAATGTTTTAACAGTTCAGTTAACACACATTCATTGAGCTCACTGATTCTTACCATTGCCTAGGATAAGAATTCAGATACAAATTTAAGGTTCTTATTCTAGTAAAATAAATCTCAAAGATATGGCAAGTAAGAGCATTGACACCAGAGTCTGAATGTGTGTGCGCGTGCGTTTGTGTGTGTGCACGTGTGTGAGTGAGTGTATGATGGGCAGACACAACTAAACCCTACACTGCAGTGAATCTGAAGGACCCAGGGTCTTGCCTGCTCCACCATACCAGATGACAAGTTACTGTGTGAACTAATAAAGAGACAGTCTCCCCAAGTCACCCAGCCTGCCTTGAACTCATTCTGTGGCTCAGACAGACCTTGATAATTCTCTTGCCCCAACCTCTTGAGTAGCTGGGATTACCGGTGTGCACCTCCATAACCCACAGAAGGACAATTTCTAATGACCTGCTGTATTGGAGGCTAACTGTGGGTGACAATAACGAAACACTTCAAACTAGCAAGCAGAGGGTTCTGAATAGTCCTAGCACAGAAATAATAAATGTCTGAGGTGACAGGTATAGGGATGACACAGATCTGATCGTTATATGTTGTAACATGCACTGAAATGTCACATTCTACTTCATACAGCTGTTACATATCAAAGTTAAAAAATGAAACACTAGAAAGAACTGAGGTAGTAACTATGCCTTAGTTTATTGTAAAAATTAAGATAATTTACTTTTCTGTGGCTTTATATTTCTAGTATTTTAACATTCTGGGCTTGTGTTTATAACTGGAAAATAATAAAGAATATAATAAAGTTAAAAAATATGGGGTTGTTCCATGATAAAAAAGAGCCACATTAAGAATTAGCATTATGGGTCAGGTGGTGATGGATCAAAGGATCCCAGCACTGACGAGGCAGAGGATTTCTGCTGAGTTCAAGATCAAAGCAGTCTATAAAGCGAGTTCTAGGGAAGCCATGGTTGTTACACAGAGAAACCCTGTCTTGAAAAAAACTAAAACAACCCCCCCCAAAAAAAGCCCCCTCACCCAAGTATTATTGGGCTGGAGAGATTGCTCAGTCAGTGGTTAAAAGCACTAGCTGTTCTTCCAGAGGACCCAGGTCCAATTCCCAGCAACTACATGGCAGCTCACACCTGTCTATAATTCCAGGTCCAGGGCTTCTGACACTGTCCCACAGGTATACATGCAGGCAAAACACCAATAATCATAATTAAAAAAAAAAAAACTAGCAGTATGTTAGGCATTATGCTGTGAATTTGAGGCTAGCCTGGTTCTACACTGTGCACTCCTGCATCTCTGAGAATGTGAGGCTAGCCTGGTCTACCCTGTGTTTCTGCCTGTGTTTTCTAGCAGTTCTGCTTCGTCACTAGTCAAAACACTGTGATTCTCTGGCACCTCTCTCCCAACACGTGCGGGATTATTCTGACACTTTCTTCTCTATCTTAAGAGTGGCTTGTTTATTCTAACAAACTCCAAAATGATCAACTTTATTTGATACACTGTCAGAAT
Source organism: Phyllotis vaccarum (assembly GCA_033318265.1). Taxonomy (NCBI): domain Eukaryota; kingdom Metazoa; phylum Chordata; class Mammalia; order Rodentia; family Cricetidae; genus Phyllotis; species Phyllotis vaccarum. The sequence continues at coordinate 137,973,175 of JARWLC010000009.1, read as the reverse complement.
CACTGAAGTCAAAAGTCTTGGGGACCCACAGTCCAGTCTTTTGTCCACCAGGCAAGACAAATCACAGGGTGCACAGGCCTTCCTTCCTCTCCTCACCTGCTGAATAAGGAGATGTAAAGCCACCTCCGGGTCCTTCCATTGCTGCAAGGCTGCAGTTTTGACTGCTCCTTGCCACCTAGGAATATAAAGCTGACACATGGGAGGCTCAGAGTTTGTGGGTGGCTCTCTACTCCCAGGATCTCTCTCTTCCTTCTGTTCTGATGCTTGGTGAACCTCTCCCGCCTGTCAGGGCCGCCTCTCTTTTCTCTCACTTTTCATGTTTCCTTCAGGGACTGGATACACCCTGTGGCTTTGGGTACACCATCCAGTGCCTCTCCTCAGCACCATGAATTACTTCCTGGAGGGTTTCCGTGTACTTCCTATTTACTGTAACTCCAGCTGTTCATGCTACAAACTTGTTCCTTCTGCATTCTTTGAGAGGAAGCTGTCATCCTAAACTCTTCCAGTTCAATCACCAATCTGTCTCTAGTGTTTCCCTCAATTGCTGCTGTGACAGAGTGAGTGTTTGTACCCCCAGGTTCCCATGTTGAGGCCCCAACCCTGTATTTGGAGATGTGGCCTTTGAAGAAGTAATGATAGTTAAATACTTATAGTATTTAATAGTTATATTAAATATATATAATAAATATATAAATAGTTATAGATGTGGGCCCTGTGAGGAGAGAAGAGAGGTACATGATGGTACAACTAGAAGGTGGCTATGGCTATGGTTACCACCAGGTTACACACCACATACCTATAATGCCAGAATTCTGGAGGCTGAGACAGAACAGTGGTGTGTTGGGGACTGGATAATACACAGTAATACTTTGCTAAAAAAAAAAAAAAAGCGAGAACATTCCCAAAGCCCCCAGACAAAACATAAGCACCAAGCGGGCAAGTAAAAGAAACAAAATAGTAGACATACATATAAACCAAGAAAGCCTTCATTAGAGCCCAACCTTGACAGCTTTCTGGCCTTGGGCATCAGCTTCCACAGCTGTAAGAGCCCCATCATCCCATCTCTGGGATTTGTCATGGCTAACCAGCCACCTAACAGTGACCTCCCCTCCGTCTTCTACCAGAACCCTGGAGCACCCACAGCAATCCCTTCATCTAGGCTGGCCCTCACTCACCTCCCCAGCAGTCCATCACCATGCGTTAGAGTAAGAACAGGGAGAGTTAGGTTCTTAAGCTGCCAATGACTGTGCAAGCTCCCACAAGCTGTCTCACCTCTCTGTGCGCCAGTAGGTTCCCTGTCAAACAAGGCCAATAATAGTACGATTGTTTCAGTGGGTACAATACTTAAAATAGTGCCTGGATTGCTAGATGTGTTAGATCAAATTTATCTATTACTACCTTAATGTTTTTAAGGTTTTATTTTTATTTTATGTGTAAGGGTGTTTTGCCTGCATGTATGTCTGTCTACCATAAGTATGCAGTGCCAGGGCCTGAAGAGGCTGTCAGAACCTTTGAAACTGTGAGTTACAGATGGTTGTTAGCCACCATGGGAATGCTGGGAACTGAACCTGGATCCTCTGAGCCAGTTCTCCAGCCTAGCTCTTACTATTTGTTACATTATCAGAACAAGCCTAGAGCACTCTGCTGTTCATGCCACTACCATGCTGAACACCAAATGCTCTCTGCACCAGCGAGGACAATGCCTCACTAGGTACGACCTGGAGGCTCCATATGTACATGCACTCCAAACTTCCACACCAATGCGCTCCCAATTCCTAGACTTGCCCTCTGCTTCAGCTGCTGATGCCTTCTGTTGTCCTAGGCTACACTCATGCCCTCCCTTCCAGAGGGCCCTTTCTGGTCCTCTCTGGGCTCACTGCTTTTTTCCTATGTGTGCAAACCTGTATAACTCTCACCTACTACACTGCTTCTGTGTTCACCATCAGACAGAAACTTCTCAAGATCAAGGACTCATTCTTTGTTATTATTATTATTATTTTATTTTGTTTTTTGAGACAGGGTTTCTCTGTGGAACAGCTCTGGCTGTTCTGGAACTTGTTCTGTAGACCAGGCTGGCTTCAAACTCACAGAGATCCACCTGCCTCTGCCTCCTGAGTGCTGGGATCGAAGGTGTACACCACCACTGCTCGGAGCTCTGTTTTTTAAGTCAGTGTGAATCCAGTAAACAAAAGAAAATGTCTAGGAGAGAGTATGGAGCTACACTTCTGAATATGGAGTACTTCCACAGACTCATAAGTTCAAACATTTGGTTTCCAATTGACAATAGGGAGTCTCACTGATGCCTGTAAGATACTGTAGATGGGCCTGAGGGATGAGAGTGGGTCTGCTTCTGGTCTAGTTCTGTTTCTTGGCTGGTCAAGATGAGAGCAGGCTCATCTGTGAACTGAGCCATGGCAGCCGCCCTGTCTCTCCTGCCTGATGCTCAGTAATACTCCACTGGGATTCAGTACAAACTTCTCCTCCCATGAGCTGCTTCGTCATAGTAACAGGGGAAGAAGCTACCACAACTCTGGGACCTAGCCCATCTTCCCACAACCCTCACTGGGTTTTGCTTTCATGGGAGCAATGCAAAGCATCTCCTGCCTCTAATCAGCCTTTAATCAGCTGATGGGCAGCCCAGTCACATGGAGCCTCAGGATTTGGATTCCTGGACCCACAAGGTGGAAGGAGGGCATCAACTCTCACAAGCTACTCTCTGACCTGCACACACACACACAAATACAGTTTAAAAAGCTGACAGATGGTCTTCCTAAAGCACAGATGTTCCATCTTACACACTCTTGAGACGCCTCACTACAGAAGAAAGTCTACCCTGTACCAAGGGAACTGCATGATGGACCTGGTTTCTCCTTATGTTCCTAAACTCTAGAAACACTTTTGAGCTTTTTGCCTTTGTATACAGAGTTCCTTCTGCCAGGAATGTCTTCTCTCTTACCCTGGACATTCTCATTCATTGTATATGACCCAGTTCCTGAGTCACTCTGCTACCAAGCCCTTCTAGGTCACGCTCTGGGAGAACGACCTGCTCACTCCCTCTGCTGGCACACTATTTATTCCGACAGCACAGTGCTAAAAGTTTCTATCTTCCGTCTTATCTAAAAGCAAGGGCGGACTCTTACTTAGATTTAGGCCTCCTCTATGCAGGATATTATAAGAACTCAATACCGCAGCAAATACTGAATACAGACTGAGTAGAACTGAACTGTTATGCTCCCATCTAGAATCCACTTTCATCTTAAAAGAGGAGAAAACATCAGAGGGCACATTCTTGTTTAAGTTACACATATGTGTGCATGTGTGTGTTCGGCTAAAATGGGAAGCACATTACTCACTGTGCTGCACGGGTTAGAAACTATTGCACATGTCATCTGTAGGTTAGTACAGTTAATTGTTAGGGTCTTGCCATGTAGCCAGGCTTGTATCCAACTTTCCAAGTGCTGGGTTAACAGGCACATATACCACCACATCTGCCTAAAATGAAAATGAATAGTTATTTATAGTCATGTTAGTCTGGTATGTGCATGTACACATACACACACACACACACACACACACACACACACACACACACACGCACACTCACACACACACACATGCAATGCACCCCAGAATCAACTGGAAAGAAGAAAAACCCTCACGTGAAGATGCTACCTTGTATATTATGAAAGTTAAGACACCATTCTAGCTATTGGTCTTGCCAACCACAGCTGTGTTTCTGATGGAAAGCCAGGAAAAAAGGTCTTTCAGGAAACAGATTCCTTCCTTTCTCTTAGATTTTTCTTAAACTTTGCAAATAAAAAAGTACCATCTGGAAGTTTCCCATGGAAGAAGTCCTGTTACAGGGTCACTAGACACTTACTAGGGATCATAAAGAAAAACGATCCCTCCCCAAAGCCAAATAAACAAAGTCAGGCAGCAGTAGCACACACCTTTAATCCCAGCACTCAGGAGACAGAGGCAGGCGGATCTCTGTGAGTTCGAGGCCAGCCTGGCCTACAGAGCTGTTCCAGGCCAACCAGGACTACACAGAGAAACTCTCTCAAAAATCAAAAAGCAAACCAAACCAAACCAAACCAACAACAAAAACACTCAGAAAATCAAGTTCTGCATCATCAGCCAACAAACATTTGCTCAGCTGTAGCCCCAAGTCAGCACTCAGCCCTGTCTTCCTCATAGATGAAGACACAAAGAAAGGACAGTGTATTTTAGTAGTCTTGATACTCAGTAGACATCCCGGCTGGTTTGGACTTTTCCTCTTTTCTATCAGTTCATCACTGATTCCTGTTTAACTCCATGAGCGTTATGAGCAAGCAGAGTATGAACTCGCTTTAATGGACGATATTAATCCAGCCACGGATATTTATTCAGCATCTTCTACGTGCCAGGGAATGGGCGCTCTGTGGCAGCAGAATTTAATCATTTCCATCAGACTATTTCTCCCCCTAGAATAACATGCTCGGGAGACAGTGCTTTATGCACAGGAGACCTTTAATAAACGTGAGCCGTAGAAAACTACAGACTAGAATGGCATACTGAAGGCAAGGCTCAAAGCTGAGCAGCCTGGAGCACTTCCAATATGCTCTGCCTGACAGGTGGTCTTAATCCACTGCTCATCTTGTCCCATGTGGCTAATTCTTCAGCCATCAGAACCAACACACTCTTCCCTGGAGATCACTATAGCATACCCTCAGACTCACGGCCTGGGAAGAAAACCTTCACTTGTGGGGAGGGGTGAGATACAGCTCAGTGGGTACAGCACCTTTCTAGCCTTCACAATGCTCTAGGCTTGATGTCTTTTTTATTTTCCTGGTACTAGGGACTGAAGCAAGGACCTGGGCACGAGGGGCAGGTTCTTCACTATCTGAGCCATAGCCCAGTCCTAGGCTTGATCATTTCTTTTTCTTTTTAAGCAGACAGAAGACTGGCATTGTTGAGGAAGTGGACTCCTATTTTTTCAGATTATTTACAGCAAAGGGTGTATAGTGAATGGCTCCTAAATGCAGCCCACAGACTTTTCTTTGCCCAGTTTCATGTGATAGCTGAGCAGAATACTGTTTTGCCTCACACAAGGTTCAGGAAGGTAACGCGGCCTTTGCCCTCCGACCTGTTAGTTCTGCAGCTTTTCAGAAGAAAGCCATTCCAGGTCACTTTGTACTATTGAACCTCACAGTACACCTGTAGGGCTCAGCAGCTGTGTCAAGAGGCCACATGACACATAGGCTCCAAGTATTTCTCATCTGACCTTTTGGAGGGAGTATGCTATTCTTAGAGATTAAGAACAGCACTGCTTGCAGCAGAGGTTAGATATACATACAAGAGGTGCAGGTCATCTATAACGGACACTGAGGTTCCCAGTCAGAACCCTTGCTCTCACAGAAGGTCATGATAATTCAATGAAGAGGGGGACACCTACAGGCAAAATCAGGTTTTTCTTCTGAAAGAAGTTCTTGAGTCCCTGTCAATGTCTTACCCAGTGCTCAGACATTTAAATTTCATTTTCTTTCTTTCTCCTCTTCCTCCTCCCTTCCCCCGAGATACGGTTTCTCTGTGTAGTTCTTAATCACTTTCATGGCCTGTTGTCCCTGGCAAGGCTTCTAAACATGACAGTAAGAAGGACGTAGAGCAGAAAGGATGACATCAATAAGAAAGGTGGGGTTCCTCAGAGGGAAGTCTTCTGGTGTGAGGGAATGAGGCAGCTTACTTTTCACTCTGCAGTCAGGGCTTTACAATTTTTTAAGATCAATGCATTTTTACATTACACTAAAATGAAGATACATTTTGACAAAATTTAGATGACACATTAAAAGAAAGAAAGAAAGAAAGAAAGAAAGAGAGAGAGAGAGAAAGAAAGAAAGAAAGAAAGAAAGAAAGAAAGAAAGAAAGAAAGAAAGAAAGAAAGAAAGAAAGAAAGAAAGAAAGAAAAGAGCCACCATGACTCCGCAGTGAAGAGCACTAGTAGCTCTTGCTAGGACCTGGGTTTGATTCCCAGCACCCACATGGTAGCTCACAGCCAGCTGTAACTAGTCTCAGGGGATCTAAAACCCTTTTCTGAACTCCATGGGCACTCTGCATGTTGTATATATACAGAAATGCAGGCTAAACATCCATACACATTAAATATAAAAATATCTACAACAGAAAAAAATGATGAAAAATTACTGTCAAAGAAAGATGGGCTCTAACTGCTTACATTTATTCTCCACCATGACAATGCGTATGAGAGGTGCTTGACGTACATTCCAGTTGGATTTGACAGACCTATCCCATCTGCATCCTACCAGCATCATCTCTTGAACATATGCAGGCTCTCACTGTCCCCACCACCCTTGTCACTGTTAAATTCTCTAGCTACTTAACCTGTCACTTGAATGTAGTTTCACCTTGAGCCATCCTTATTGTATCACAGAGTATCCAGACCAATCTCTCTGGGTAGAAACCCAGTAATGCCCAACTCTTGATTAAACCCTTCAATAAATTCTCATTTTGAAACGACAAAACCAATATCCTTCTCTTAATCACAGGGCTTAGGAATAATCTGCCAACATGCTTTGACCACCTCCTCCCCTTCTATTCCTGGGTAACTGTTTCAGCCATACCAGCCTCTCTACTCTGTTTCCAGCCAAACAGTCCTTTGCCTGGGGACTTCTGCACTGGATCCTTTTTCTAACATGAGCCCATTCCATCCAGGCTAAAGGTCACCACCAAGGACTTCTAGTGGTTATCCTGGCTGGCCTCACTGGGTGCCTGTAGCCTCCCCTCCAGCTCCCACGGAACATGCCTTGCAGCAGGCAGAGCCGTCCTCACTTCTGTATCAGACAGTGCAGTAGGTACTCTAGATACATTTCCTGACTAGCTATACCATGCTTCATGTACCTCCGCAATTAAGTATTGATGTTTTTCAGACATTTACTATTTAAATGAAATATTTCTATTTTGGGAAACATTTTAGCAACTGGCCAGCTTGAAAAAATTTCTCAACATACACAAGATTTTCTGGCAACATATAGTGCTAAACAGAGTGTCATAAAATCTTTCCCATAAATAAAAAGCAATGCCTTGTTGGAAGTTTAAATCCAGTGTAAAGGGAGTACTCAGTTGATTCTAGAGAACTCTACAGTACAAACTCCTTATATACACATCTACAAGCTTCTGACCCATCACCTTACTCTAATGGAAACATGCCCTTCCACTCCAACCCAGAAGCAAACACTATCCTTGGTGTCTCTCCAGCCTGCCTCAGTCCTCTGAGCTTTATTCAGACAGCACAGCCTCTCAGAGCTGTTACATATTCCCCATTCCTTTACCTTAAGAGCCAGCTCCAATCCAACGCCAGTTCTCAGCAATTCCTACTAACACTGCTTTAATGAGTTCAGCAGTGACATCTATGTTGCTAAGTCCAGGTGCTACTTCCTGTCATCTCACCCAGGTCACAGAAGCCATCCCATGGGCTTGGTGTTTTCTCTCAGAAACATGCAACTTTCAGACCCCTGATTCTGTGCCTTCCCTCTGTGGCCAGCTCTTGTGTTGAGCTCTATGTGGTAGAGGAGCTGAGTTCAGTTCCCCCTATCCAGTAATACCCCTAGAGCAGAAGCAGGGCAACTCTGCTTGTTTTAAATTAGGGCTGTCCTTTGTGGCACATTTATGATTATTTTTTTGTAAAGACAATATGCCAAATCAGAATTAGTCTCCAGGAAATCACAGCCCTGGAACCTTGATAATACAACAGTTGACAAGGACTTCCACGTTTTACACTGTAGTAACATTTTTATCTGGGTCATGGCTGCTGAGAGGGGATGTTTAGTTCAGTCACTAAGTTCTGACTAAGGACATTAAGGGGAAATGCTATGTGACATCTTCACACTATGTACCCAAGTGCACACAGTATTATTTCCCCAAACCTGTCTCTGTCCTATTACCTGGAATGCAAACCCCATCATCTTTAGACAGGAGTTTGAGGTCAAAGATACCACATCAGTGAGACAGAAAGGCTTGGTTCCCTGAGATTATGGGGTACAATTCCAGGCTTACATCACATCAAAGCCCAGTCTTAATGGTCTAAGGTTGGTAAGCCCATGGAAGCTATGGTTTTCTGCCACCCAGAACTGAATCCATTTCTAAACAGCACTATCTGCCTCCCATGCTCCACTCTGATAGGTGTTTTACAGATGCCTAACAAACACCTCAAAGCAGACACACATTTTACATGAGACAAATCACTGTCCAGACAGACAAACAAGGTCAAGTGGCTCCAGTGAGAAGAGTTACTAGCATTTATGTTTTAAATAGTGCCTACATCATTGTTTTCGAGCCTCAACTCTGGTTCTCTTTTAAGTGCTAGAAGCTGAATGCATGGTCTCACAATGTGGGCACATCTGTGCTCTCCCAGTGAGCTACATTCCAATCCATGTGTAGTTATAATGACCAGAGAGATAGACTTTGAATGTGGTTAAAACCAAGCCCGTTTCCATACCTCTACCATACACACCACATTCCTCAGACCTCAAGCAGTCCCCACGTCCCCACCGCCCAGCACTGCCCCCACCCTTTCCTTTCTTTCTTTTGCTTTTGTTTTTTTTTAGACATAGGATGTCACGTTATGCTGCCCAAACTGTCCTTGAACCCACAATCTTTCAGCTTCCAGGCCAGCAAGTGGTGGATTACAGAAATGTGCCACCACCCCTAGCTCCCACCTTCTTTTAATTTACACGTGAGAACAGGCAGAGTAGAGTGTTCCTTATGTTCCTATAGTCCAACACACACCTCTAGGCAGGCTAAGGCAGCCATTGTTTTAGCCCCAGATGAAAATAACTCATTTTAAATTTAAAATCCTTAGACTTAAGGTTAAGAGTCACAACTGAGAAACCTGTTCTATTGTTTATGACCTACTAGGATTCTCCATTTTTAAGATGGGAATAGCATTCTCAGTGTGAGGATTAAGTGAGACCATGAAGACTCATCTGCTTGGTAATAATGCAGTGCCTCAGTTACCTACAAGTTAATCACCCAAACCAAAATTGTGAATTAAGAATATTCAGCTTTTTAGATTTAATTATTTAACTAATTATTATTATGTGCACCTGGATGATGTGTGTGTCAGAATGTACATGTGCTCTGGTTTGTATTCGGAGATAGGAGTACAACTGTGTGGGTTCAGATCTTTCCTCCTTTGTGTTAGTTCTAGGGATTGAACTCAGGTTGCCAGGCTTGAGCAACAAACACCTTTCCCAGCTGAGTCATCTTGCTGGCCCAGCCTTCCAATTTCTTATCTATATAAGACTGGTTGGGATCCTTAAATAAATTCACACTATTCTTAGTCATTTATTAAATCAGCAGGACTTACAGCTCTCAGAATGTTCTTTGGGATGTAGGTAGGTGTATCTTTCACATGTCCTAATAGAGTTCATTATAATGTTGATACAAGGAAATGATGCCCACATACTATAAATAGCCAATTTTTTAAAAACTATTTACTTATATAGGGCTATTAAAGCATCAGTTCTTACATCTCTCTGTCATTATGAACAAAATGAAAGGACTTCCTTTTATCTGAAAGAGTCTGGAAAAATACTAACAGAAAGATATTTCTGAGGAATAAACTGATAATGAGAGCTAACAAGAGCCCGGTATAACACTCTTCCCAGAAATACAGGAAGTATGACACAGATAAGAGTGAGAGAATGGGAGGCCATGCAAAGCAAACAAATCAGCAGAGAATATCAGTTATGAGCAAACAAAAGGCCCATGAAAATCACCATCATGTGCTATCATGCATGTCTACCATTCTAGCCATCATAAAATTATTTAACAAACACTTATTAAAGATTTATCATGTGTTCAGCACTGGCATGAAAAGAGGAAACTTTGTACAATATCTATTGTTACAAAGTAACATTAATACAAATTAGAAAATAAAAAGGAAGAGACATTTAAAATATATAGGAACACAAATTATAACTGAATATACATAAGCAAAGACAGTTCAGAAATTCTGAGGGACAGAAAAGCTAGCTTCTGAAAGCTCATATAGTCAAGAAGTTTATTTATTGTCATCATCACCACTGTCCCTACTGCAATGCCTGAAATCAATCCCATGGCCTTATACTTTGCAAGGCTCCACGACTGAGCTACACCCCCACACCTGGGTCAGGAAGGCAAACTATGCATAGGAAGGGTAAAGGGAGCCAGGCTTGGTGGTCTACATTTGCAATTCCAGAAATGGGAGGCTGTGGCAAGGGACTATGAAGCCAATCTGGAATACATATCAAGACCCTAAAGGGATGCAACATAAGAACTAAGGACCAGGACACAGGTCCTTAGTTAAATAGTAAAACAGTGTGGCAGTAAGATGATATTCCTCTACTGCATTAAAAACAAACAAACAAAAAACCTGGAAGGGGTGTGGTTAACAAAACTAACAAGTTAGAGGTTTTTAAGGCTGAGCAGCAAGGTGTGGTGGCAAGGCCTTCAATCCCAGCAGCCCTCAAGAGGCAGAAGTTAGCTGGTCTTTGAGTCCAGTGAATTCCTAGCTAGTCATGGCTACATAGGGTAGGAGACCCTGTCTGCAAAACATCTGCAGTGACTTCGGGGCCAAGGGGAACAATGGTAACATACGAAGACAATTTTAAAAAGTAGGCACAGGAGTAATAAGGACATGTGACTGTGACTCCATGCAGGGGAGTTGGACAGAGGAAGACACCTGTGAGGTATGGGTTAGGAGGGAGGGAGGCAGCAGACAACAAAACAAGTGCCAAGAATATGGCAGATGTGTGGATGAACTTGGCAGCTATGAAGTACATGTATGCTAAGAATACATTGTGATCTTTTTTTTCAGATCACAAATAGTCTCTCTGGCCTCTAAATTTCAAGAGTTCCCAGGAAACTCAAAAGAGTTGAGAAAGTTGGCATATTAGCATAGTCCTTAATCCCAGGAAGCTGGGGTAAAAGGATGTGAGTCCATGTTGGGCTACACAGCAAAACATTGTCTCAACAAACAAACAAACAAAAGATACTCTGAGTAAGTAAAGATGCTAAGTTCGAGTTATCATTTGAATTTGTGTCTATAACCCCAGAACTAGAGAGGCAGAAGCATGATGATCAAGAGTTCAAGGCCACCCAGAGGTACCAAGCAAGATTCTGTCTCAAAAAGAATAAAAGTCATTGAGAATTAATCTATTTTTGTATGTATGAAAGGTGTTTGTACATGTGTATGTATATATGAATGTGGGTGTGTGTATACCACAGCACACATCTGAAGGCCACAGGGTACTTTTGGGAGTTAGTTTTTTTCCTTCCACTGTGGGTTCTAGGGACTGAACTCAGGCCAATGGGTTTTTACCGACTGGGCCATCTCACTGGCCCATATAGGTCAATAAGAACTATTTTTAAGAAATCAGAAGGAAAAATAGGTCTTATTCTTATGCACACCCCTTGCTGTACTTCTCATCTTTTGTGTCTGGTGTATATATCCATGTGAGATCATATACCTGTGTTCAGGGCCGGAGGCTGACCTCAGATGCCTTCCTCTATTGCTCTCAACATTAGTTATTAGACAAGGTCTCTTTATCACAGTCAGCTCACTGTTGCCTATGATGTCTTCCTGTCTCTGCCTCCAGAGTGATTACAGGGTCATGCTGCCATGCCTGGCCTTCATGTGGGTGCCGAAGATATGGACTCAGACCCTCTTTTTTTTTTTTTTTTTTTTTTCCAGCAAGCACTTTAGTCACTGGGTCTTCTCCCTAGCCTTGCACTTAAAACTTTGAAAACATATTGTTCTTTTCTAAGAACCAGTGACACATTAGAAAACTAAGACCTAACAGCATTAAAGCTATCTGGAGTCACAAAGACGGTAAAGGGAGGTGCCAGAATTCAAAATATTCTTTGGTCCATTTTGTTTGCTTATTTTTGAGTCTTTCTCTATAGCCCTGAGCAGCCTGAAACTTGCTATAGATCAGTTTGGCTGTGAACTCCCAGAAGCCCACAGCCCTCTGCTTTTTCAATGCTGCTTAAAAAGTGCTAGACCTATGTCACCAAGCCAGGTCTGCATTTTGGGATCATAAGTTTGTCTCATTTCTATTATATTTAGAGTAAAATATTTAGAAGGTGACAAGAAGTATACTGTCTCAAAGTTTGATATATGTCAACCAAAATTTTCACACAGGACCAATAATGGAGTGTAAGCCATGACATCTAACCCAGGAAGTGAGAATGAACAGGGCTGTCTAAAACCAGTGCTTATACTAAAACCTGATATACAAATCTCTAAGAAAAAGTTGGTTTTACACAGGTCAAAAAGGAGAGAAAGGTATGGCAGGCATGGAGAGGTAACAGGACAAAAGCTCTAAGACACCTGATACTATGTTGACTTTCTATGATGGCAGACAGACTCTAATCTATACTCTAAGACCTCTCCCATCTGGCTTCTGAATACTTGAAATGTGGCTAAACAAGGGATAAATGTCAAAGTAACTCTAAAGGTAGCTAAGAGGTGGAGATGACACTCTGCATGCACAAAGTCCTGAGTTCAGTCACTGGCACTAAACAGAAACAGGGCCTTATTGTGAAGGCATTGGCCTAGAACTCATGATCTGCTGCTTCAGCCTTCTGAGTGCTGAGATCACAGGTGTGCACATCCATGACCTAGTCAAATGCATTTTTATTCTGTGTATTCTCACTTGTGTACATGTGTGTACACAAACTGAGGCGGAGGTCAGAAAAGAACTTTTGGAGACTTGTTTCTTTCTCACCCTGATGGTCCCAGGGATTGAACTCAGGATATCGGGCATGTCAGTAGATACTGTTACTGGCTTAGCCACCTCACTGTGTTAAATTTAAACAAAGTTAGCTGGGGTGTAGGGTGGGGGGAGATGGCACACGTCTTTAATCCCAGCAGAGGCAGAGGCAAGCAGATCTCTGTGAGTTGGAGGCCAGTGCCTTCACAGAGCAAATTCCAAGATAGCCAAAGCTACACAGAGAGACCTTGTCTTGGAAGAAAAAAAAAAAAAAAAGAAAAAGAAAAGAAAAAACAAACCAAAAATTTAAACAAAATTAAGTAACTGGGAAGAAGTAAACTATAAGCAATTTAGAACTGTGGGATGAAGTTGAGACTGCTATGGTTAGGGTGCTGGTGTTCCCAAGATCCCATGTGGAACTTCTCATCATTAACAGTACTAGGTCCTTACCAGAGGCCAGAGGGAACTGGTCTGTCCTTTCTTTCCATAGGGTTTGGTAGCCCCAGAAGCAGAGTGAGCCCTCAAGACACCAAGCTGCTACTCTTTTTATTTTTCCAGTCTTCCAAACTGAGTGATAAATTTTTGTTGTTCCCAAGACATTTCAGTGTTTTGTTGTAGCAGCTTAAATGAACCAGCACAAAGGTAAAGCAACACATCAGACTAGAGAGAGAATAGGGCCTTTTTAAAAAATATTTTTTATGTGCATTAGTGCTTTGCCTGCATTTATGCCTGTGAAGGTGTCAGATCCCCTGGAACTGGAGTCACAAGACAGTTGTGAGCTGCCATGTGGTTGCTGGGAATTTTGAACCCCAGTTCTCTGGAAGAGCAGCCAGTGCTCTTAACTACTGAGTTATTTTTCCAGTCCTGGAAGCAGGACCTCTTATAGGGAAGCTTGTGTGGGCTGAATTACATACTACTTTTGATATTTGACCAGGTATTTTAATAGAAGGTAAACTGTCAAAATTAGCTTGAGTATTCTATCATAGGACTGTTTTTATTAATATATATATGTATATATTCTTTGTCTTTTTCCTTTTTTGAGAAAGGGTTTCTCTGGGTTGGCCTGGAACTCACAGAGATCCTCCTGCCTCTGCCTTCCTGGGATTAAAGGAATGGGCCACGGCCACCCACTAAAATGCATACATATATACAAGTATTTGCTAACAGAAGAAAAGATTTATATCTAGTGACTTAACAAAACAGATATTTCCTATCTTTGAATAAATTTATGACTCTTTTTAAATTCCTTTCAGGTACCTTAGTGCCTTCTAAAGACATATTGCTGAAAACACAAAACCACAGCATCATCTAGAACCTGCCTAGCATGTGTAAAGCTCTGGGATAAATCTGTAACACTGTTTTTTGTTTTGTTTTGCTTTGGTTTTGTTTTAAAAAAAATCAAAGCTGGCTTGACCGTGTGCTGTACTTAAATTCAGTTACTGTATTAAAAGAACACCAAATACCTTTAACCCCAACACTTAGGAGCAGAGGCAGCACTATATAGAAAGACTCTATGAAAATTTTAAAAATAAAATATATAAGATTTAGACAGATAACTATTACGATTTCTTTATCTTTATATTGAGAATGCCATGAAACTTATTCATCTTTCTTGGCAATACAATTTAATTTGAAGAATAATTAAATAGTATAACCATACTCATTTAGCAATGCTATGCTTATACAAATACATAGTTTTTAGTGGTATTCTACTCAGCATACTACTAGAATTTTAACTTCAGGCTTAAGTTTGAGTATTTTCCATAGCCAGTGACATTTCCCCATGGGACTCAGACTCATGAAGTAACTGAGGACACATTAGTTCTTGGATGAAATGAACTCCGTAAGATCTGGAGGAGTCTATAATCCTCCTGCATTACCACAGTATTACAAGTTGCTAGAAGGCTGGAGAGATGGCTCAGAGCTTAAGAGCTCTTGCTGCCCTTGCAGAGGACCCAGACTTAGTTCTCAGCATCCACATGGTGGCTTATAACCACCTGTGATTTAGTTCTAGGAGATATGAGCCTCTCTTTTGGCTCTGTGGTACAGCTTGTGCATATTGAATACATGCATACATACATATACATACATACATGTAGGAAGCTCAAAAAGTCAAGAACTATAAGAAATCTATCTTATCACAGCATCTCTGAAAAGGAGTCATTTCTAATGCACCAGAACAGGAAAAATACAAGTCCACCTTTCCTTAGAGATGGATGTGCCTCCTATAGCAACCACAGGGATAGCCTTCTGTGGCCAGAAAGGCATTTAGGCCACTTCCCCAACAGCACAGCCACAGATGAAAGCGCCTGTTCTCTGTGGCATGTCTGTCAGCCACTGTGACTGTCAAGTAACTGTGGAAGAGAGTCTGTTACATTTTCCTCTGTATTCCCAGTGCCTACCCCAGTGCCTGGGAGGTAATAAACTTAATAATGCTTGTTGAATATGTTGAGCAAAAGTTGGGGGAAAACCTACTGTTTTCTCAGGAAGGTACCAATGGCTTCCTGGGAAACAGATTTCACAGTGAAGCTAAGGAAAAATACATAAGGTCACTTGAGTACTAAGAATTTTCTTGATTTTTTAAAAATTTAGGTGCTGCATCTGACATCTATAATAATTGGAAAGACTGAAATCGTTGCATTCTAAGTATTTTCTTGGAAGTTGATCTATTGCACATTTTTATTTCCCATGTCAACTTACTAATTGTCTCAACTTTGTGTGACTTGAATTTCATTTAAATTGTTCTTTTGAATGGCATACTATTTTCACATTTTTAGATAATTTAGAAGAACTTTTTAGACTATATAATTCTAATATAACTGCAAGGAAACCAACCCAAATCCTACTTAACAGGGTGGGGGAAAAGTATACCCTTTTTCTTCTAAAAAGAGCAGCACCATAAGAGACATGGAGAGGTCCTGGACAGTGCAGGGAAGTGTTGGGTAAGTGACTCAAAGCAGAACCCCATGCTAGATGGCACAAAAGTCATTCTTGGATTTACTGGCAAAGTTGGATAATAAACAGTAAAGGTTTAGTGTTAAATACTGAACTTTTTAGACAAAACACATCTGAGTATTTAGGGGTACGAGAGTATAATATATTGAAATTATGCTCTAGTGACTTAGAGGAAGTTTATATATGAACAGGCATTTGCAGGTACATATGCCTGAAGGAACAAGCAAGTGGCAAGTGTACTCACAAATCTAAGCCATGGGGCAACTAGTACAAATTTGGATGACAGATAAATCTAGGTAGAAGGTCTACTGGTGTTTGAATGTTTTTCAAACTTGAAAGTTTTAATTAAACAATATCTAAGTAAAACAAAAATAAGTAAAACTTGTTCAATTTTTCCTAGTTCTACTTTACATCTCTGTTAAGACTCGTATAAATTTTTGTTTCGCTTACACATTCATATGAGTTACAGGGAGTCTTTTTACAGAGGCTCCCATAGTTCTTTAAAAACACAAAAGCTTCTGGGTGTTTGTGGCATTGGGGGTGGGGGCAGTGGCACTCAACTTTTTATCCCAGAACTCAGGATGAAGAGGCAGGCACATCTCTGAGTTCAAGGCCAGCCTAGTCTACAGAGATAGTTTCAAGACATCTAGGCCTGTTACACAGAGAAAACTTATCTCCAAAAACCAAACCAAACCAAACACAAAATCCACTTGTAGTCCAAGTGACATGTGAACACAGGCCTCTAGCCACATCTGACTCGAAGTGGATCCCTTGATTGGAGGTTAATTAGCCTTCAGACTCTTTCCTTAGCATTCCAAACCAAGGAACTAACCTAAGCACCCTCCTAAAGGTCAGTAGTTAGCACCAGTTAAGTTAGCAATGTTCCCAGTTTTCCTTTAGACTTTCTACTGAGAGGCAAGTCTATGCAAATGACTCTCAGGAGCCCTTAAACCCCTGGCAGCTTCTAGACCAACTCTAACAGACATGCTTCTTTCACCTCTCATATGATGATTAGCATCTAGAGATTAAAATCATCTACCAGGTATTGCTGCTCTAAATGGTAGGGTTACATATACAGAAGGGCCATGGCCAGAGACTAAGGCAAGGCTGCAAGCCTAAGGACCCTGCTTCGTACAATGTCATTGTGAGATTTAAATGAATAAATCTATCATCACCACAGTAGAATACAGCAGAATTGGTGTGTCTCAGGCGAAGCCCTAAGAAGTCTTGTAGCTTTTACCTTTGCCTTCTTGTAACGTTCTTTCCTGCGTGTCTTAAAACGCTCAAAGGCTGCAAATTTGGCCCAGAGGCAGAATGTTTGTCTGGTACGTGAGGCCTTAGGTTCAATTCTGAGCACCACAAACACAACAGGAAACAAAACCCCACCCAGCCCAGGAGAGCATGAGAATGCCTGGAGAGGCAAAGTGATGAAGAGCCTGCTGACACCCCTCACCACAACCTCAGACATGTCACTCTTGGCTCCAGAGAGAGCTGACAAGTTGCCAGTCTCCTACAGAGCTGTGATAAAGCATGTTTTAGCCACAGAATTTTGAGGTGGTTTGTTGAACTACAGACAACTACCGAAGTTAGCCCATTCACACAAAACCCCAAATTACGAGCAATGAATGAGGGGAAATACTTCCTAACCCTAAAGCTTTTCTCCAAGGACTTTCAATTGTGAAAACTAATTTTTTTCTACAGCATAAAACCTAAAATAGCCGTAGAACATAGCTGAGTAGCCATAGTCATCAGCTTCTTCTGTGCAGTATAATCAACAATTTAATAATCCCCAAGGAAGACTCTTTACTTAGCTTAAAACAGAGACTAGCATACTGGAGTCCTGTGCTCTCTGCATTTAAATTTTTATGTGTGTGAGCATTTTGCCCATATGTATGTATATGTGTGCCTGATGTTCATGGAGGCTAGAAAAAGGTGTTGAGTCTTCTCAAACCGGAGTTATATATGTTTGTGGGCCACCATGTAGGTTCTGGGTAATGAACCCAGTCTGTCTGCACTGACTGCTGAGCCACCTCTCCAGTCCTCTTGTGACTTCTTGCCATAGAGAAACATACCAGCAGGCTCCATCTGAAGTTTTCCATTTTTTCTCTCTTGTACCTGCTTAGTAGATGGAATCTTAAGACTTTTCTTTTAGTTCTGACATGCAGAGTGTTCTCTTATTTCTGCTTCTTAAATGGATATTTTCAAGTCTGCATTTGCTATCCACATGTCTGTCCTTTCAAAGCAACCTGACAGGAGAATTTCCTCCTAGGACTCCAGTCAGCTCCAAAGGAAATCTATCGTTCACTCTTCTGGCCATTCTCTCCTTTTACACTATCAGACTGATTATGTCCAGGCATTCTTTCCTCTGGGAGAGTCCTAATGTCTCAGAAGATGCTGCTAAGCCTTTCCTGACATTCTCAAACTGGGTTAGGAATCATTGTAAGTCATCAGGAACTACATCTCACACAACCGTACTTCTCACCATTTAAACTGTTCAACATGAGAAGCAGCAAAAAAATGATACAGGGAGAAACATGGCTGGCAGTGTCCGCCTGTTCATCTGTCTGCTACATTCAACAATTTAATAATCCCTAAAGAATAATCCCTGAGGAAGGGGATTTGCACAAAAAGACTGCTCTCCTTTAGATTTTGATTGTATATATGTGTGTGTGTGTTTTGGTGAGGAAAGCATTTGTAGGCAGTACAGATTGATCCTAATGATCTTGTAAGTCACAGGAACATTCTAGATCTGCTTAGCTGGACTAGGAATGAATGGAAAGCAAGCAAAGTACCATGGAGGACAGGGAGACAGCACTATATATAACACAGTGGTCTGCAACTGCATGCACTTTTGCCTTCAAAGAACATGTCGGTAGTATTGTGACTATAAGGGTGAGCTACCTCTGACACCTAGTGGGTGGGGACAAAGGATGCTACTCAACATGCTACCACACACTACACAGGACCGGTCCTCCTACATTACTGGCCCTAATGCCAACAGAGCTGAATCTGAAAAGCTCTGCTCTAATCTGTGATGGGATGTAGGCAAGGTTAATGGGGGTCGGAGGGAGGTGGGATGATGTGGACATGGCTACAGCTCAGAGGATGAACCTGCCAGCTTCAGCAGAGGAAGAGGGGGGAGCAGTGGTGCCAGTGAATATGTGCTTCTGCTTTGGGATGTATTTCTAAAGGACAGAGCACACTTGCTGAAGGGATGCCATTTGAGCAAAAAGGGAGACAAAGGAGTCAAAGTTGACCAAGGGTTTGAGCTATAAGGAGAATGAAGCCCATCATAATTGAAAGTGCTGGAGCACTGGCAGGGAGCAGGTGCTTTGCTTCAGGGATGGGGCTCACAGGACTGGCACTGTTTCAGACACTTTACTTTTGAAATGTTAACTTAACATTAAGTAAGACTATCAGGTAGTCAGGGGAGTCCAAAGGCTATCAGTGGAGCTATGAGCTTGAATCTTAGCATCTATATTTTGTAATTTTTATTAATCATTGTTTTGTCTTATTTTTCAAGACAAGGTTTCTCTGTGTAACCCTGGCTGTCTTGGAACTCATTCTGTAGACCAGGCTGTTTCCAAACTCAGAGATCCCCCTGCCTCTGCTTCCCGAATGCCAGGATTAAGGTCAGGGACCACCCTGTGCAGACCAAAGTTAAAGCTTTAGGATAGGATAAGATTCTTCATGAAAGTTCAGAATCCATCTCAGCCGTGATGGTGGAGGACCAGCAAAGGCAGAAAGGAGAAGCTGAGAAGTAGGAGAAGGGAATACACAGGAATAGTCCATCGTGCTAACACTAGCAACAGAAAGGCCAAAGCTAATGTGGAAATGGCTGTCCTGGCAAGGAGGCAGGGCTAAAAGCCTAACTGAACAGACCTAAAACACATGAGAGCAGAAGGGAAACATGGTGACGATAAGCAACAGCCTTTAGTTTGAGGCCTTTTCTTGTAAAGCCACAAAACAAGCTCATTTTTTGTCTGCCAGATTTTGAATATATTCAATCATATAGAAGGGCTGAAAAGAATAATTCAAGTTCAGTGTTTAATGGTTATGTCATATTTGTTATACTGTATGTACTTAGGTGCATGTGTATACTCCTGAAGCTACACTACTTCCCCTCTAAGCACACTTATCCAAAATCTAGTCCACTGTTACACAATCACCATTAATCCATCTATGAAAATTAAAAATTGATTGTGTTATATTCTGCAACTGGGCATATTCAAGTGTAATAATTAGTTTCTGGCCTGGACTAGCCCCAAGATCCAGACCAGCAGTCCTAAGTAAACCACCCACAGCTGCTTGGTCCCAAATAATCATACAAAGGCTTGTATTAGTTACGTGCTGCTTGGCCTATGTATGGCTCAGGCACACTGCTAGCTAGTTCTTGCATCTTAACCCATTTCTATTAATCTGTCTGCCACATGGTCTGTGGCGTACTTGAATTCCTTTACATCTTCCTCCTCAGCAGCTCACAGCATCTCTGTTTGACTCTCCCCTTTTCTGCCTTTATCTATGCTAGGATTTCCTGCCTGCTTCTAAGATGCCTTGCCATAGGCCAAAACAGTTCCTTTATTATTCAATGATAATTTGGCATACAGAAAGACATCACATACCATTCAAGTTTTCCTAACATGTTTTGCAAGGGTGTAATCAAAGTCCCCACAGTGCATTTTTCTATTACATTTCTTTCTTTGGTCTCTCTCTTATAAAATGGAATTTGACTGATTTTTTTTGTTACACAATTGGACTTATTCTACTTTGGGAGTTTTTGAAAAACAATGGATAGATATACTTCTTTTGGCAACACACACACACACACACACACACACACACACACACACACACACTTTTTTTTTTTTTTCTCTGTGTAACAGTGTTGGCTGTCCTGGAACTCACTCTGTAGACCAGGATGGACTCTGCCTCGTGAGTGCTGGGACTAAAGGCATGTGCCACCATTGCCCAGCTGACACAATATTCTATCTAAAGTTTTCCAATTTTTCTGTATCAATTCACCCTTTTGTTTTCAGAATAACTTTAACTTATTCTGTTTTCTTTTTAAATTGTTTTTGTTTTTAAAATACAACCACTAGTAGCTACAGAGAGAAAATTCTAGAGCATATATGCTCTGTATTCACAGAATATATGCCACTACCTCTCACTATAAGAACTTATGGGATGTCATCTTAAAGCCAATCAGCATGAAACTGAGCATCATGTTATTGATTAATCACAACAAATCATACTTATAAAGTAAAATGAATTTCTCCCCAAATTTCTTTCTTGATTAGCAAGCTAGTCCCTCCTAATACTTGAGGGAGAATGCTGCTATCAGAACCACCTCTGTGCCTGAAAATTATCATATCCGAGTGGCTAAATCTGCTGCCATGCTCTGTGCACTGTGCTGCATAGCGAGCAGACTGTCCAGATGAAAACACCAACTACAAGAAGTATTTGAGTTTCTATATGGCTCATTCATAGTTCTGTCCATCAGGCCAAGCCTTGGTCTAGTGATCTTACCTCAGTCTGCAGAGTTCTGGGAGTACAAGCATGTACTCAGCCTCTAAAAGCAATTAAAAATGCCAATCACTCTTACCTGAACAAACCAGATTACAGGACTCAAACTTTAAGGAACTTCTTAGAGAGACCAAAATTATTAATTTGTACTAAAGTAAATATTGTAGTCATCCTCACATTATAAGCCTGCCTACAGATCACCTGAATTTTCACACTTGTTTGGAAAACCATGCAAACTGAGTAGACTTTGACTGTGTATATGCTATAGCTTTAGACACACAGCTAGACAGAAAGGGGAATGTCCTATAAAATGCCACTGTCAACTTACTTCTCAGCTAGACTCAGAATATACAAAGTAGTATATACAAAATGCAATTATTTCACAAAACTGCCATTAGTATTGTAATAACCTTGTAATGACACATTAAGCAGTTGCTTTGTCAACTACAAAACATGCAATGTAATTGTGGCTACCAACCCACAGTGAATCCTGCCCTCTGGTACTCATACCTATCAAAGGTCCCTCCACACTCCAGCAGGGGAGGGTGGTGCAATCTACAGAATACAGCAGGGATGACCTGCCACTTCTGAAGCGAGGTGACAAAAGGGGCTGTGCTTTCTGCCTGTCTGGGGAGGGAGGACACAAAAGTACTTCTGATGTCTAGGCCCACATGAGACTGAACCAGAATCATCTAGCTAGGCCACTTCCAGATGACTAGCTATCACAACCTATGTAAATTAACCAATGTCTTTGTTTTAGGCTAATTGGGAGTAATATGCTACATGGAAGGGTAATAACTATAATATGCTTCGCTTAGCTCAAGTAGTATAAATTTAAAAATTAAGTTAATTTTTATTTTATGGGTATGGGTATTTTGTCTGCATGTATGTCTATGCATCATTTGCATGCAGTGTCTGCAGAGGCCCAGAAAAGGGCATCAGATCCCTTGGAACTAGAGTTACAGATGGTTGTAAGCAGCCATGAGGGTGCTGGGAATGATCAGGTCCTCTGCAAGATCAGCCACTTCCCTTAACTACAGAGCCATTTCTCCAGCCCCAACTTTCCTAACTCTTAATGTAGATATTTTAAAAATAACCATTCTGCTCTAATGCCCTTAAACAAACAAAACCATTACCAGAAACAGTGAGGAAAAATGATTTATCATGCTATATAGTATAGGAAAACCATGACTGACTGCAAATGAATATTGTAACAGCTAGCAGAAAAGATGCTCTGGAATGTCTGAGGACTAGTCAGGAGTTGCCTTAACCTGATCTCTACATGTATTAGAATGAGCCTGTGTAGATACAAGTGTCAGGGCAGGAACAGACTTTCATACTGCACATATTAACATTCACGCTGGCCTGAATTTTCTCACTAACTTCTCAGGGTAGAAGAGTGAACTATCGGATAGCAAGTTTGGGAGAAGGAATTCAGAAACTCAGCTCTTCACTGTTTTTCTTGGAGTCATTTGCTGAGGGCTACTCTCTGGCACCCTATCACTGTAGGGGATAAGGCATGCTCTTGGAGCCCTCTTGAGAATGACTATAATCTGCTGTTTCTTAAGTGTGGTGCCAATCAACTCATTGTTGCTGCAACCTCGGCCACATTTTCCAAACAACTTTTTTTTTGTCCTTGTGTTTGTGTGTGTGTGTGTGGGGGGGGGGGGGGACACTTATATTTCAGACTTCATCTTATCTAACACAACTGGAACCAAAAATATGCAGAAGAAAAAAGGGAAGTAGTCTTACCAGCTTCTAAATAAGTACTTCTTGCCCCGTGGAATTTACAGTATCTCTGAAGTAAAACTCGAAACACCTGAGGGCTTATATGTGGTGATACATTGTGATCTAAGAAATAAAGCTTGCCTGAAGATCAGAGGGCAGACCCAGCCACAAAGTTAGCCACAGAAGCCAGGCATTGGTAGCACACATCTTTAATCTTAGCACGCGGCAGAGGCAGATGGATCTCTGTGAGTTCAAAGCCTTACTGGACTACACAACGTTAATCCAGCCTGAAAGAGACACAGACAGGTAGTGGTGGCTCTGGGTTTTTTATTATGACTAGTTAAGACTGGTTCAATAG
This sequence comes from Phyllotis vaccarum, assembly GCA_033318265.1. Taxonomy (NCBI): domain Eukaryota; kingdom Metazoa; phylum Chordata; class Mammalia; order Rodentia; family Cricetidae; genus Phyllotis; species Phyllotis vaccarum. Next base: position 137,949,862 of record JARWLC010000009.1, on the reverse strand, counting down.
CTACCCAATGAGAATCACATAACTGTAAGAACACACGTTTAATAACAGATAGATGGGAAACCATGACCATTATCAAGCATTAGAAAATGTGAGGAGGAAAAAATAGAGATGCTCAGACCCATCCAAACCCTGAGGTCAGGAGAGGACCATACAATTATACTTTTATCAAGGCCCATATATAAAGCTGACCTAGTTATTTGAAGATCCATTCACTGTACCTGGGCAAGCGCAGCACAAGAGCAGGTGTAGGAGAGGACAGTACAATGATGACACTAGAGTAACCCTTAAGGGGCCTGTAGCATGAGGAGGACAAAGACTGTCCTATGCCCCGAGGGTTTACTAACAGCCAGATGCTATCTTACATATTCCCTCTTTTAGGATAATCTTACTTCTTATGATGGGAAACCTGAGATGTGAGTTAATTTTCTCAAGGACAGAAACTTATTTAAATGACAGACCTGGGATTAGCAGATATTCTCATTTTCTGGATGAAAGTGAGCTTTGGAGAAGTTAAATATTTGGTCTGGAGTTAAGTGGCCCAGGTGATCAGGGCTGTGACTCTGTGTCCTATGTATCCCTGGGCTCTCTTACTCTAAGAGTGGGAGGAGACCTACACTGCTCAGGAAAAGGACAGTACAGCCCAAGGAAAGAAATTGGAGTATATTACTGAAAAGCAGGCCAGAGACTTTCTTTTTCTGAGACAGGGTCTCTCTGTGTAACAGCTTTAGCTGTCCTGGATGGAGCTCACTCTGTAGACCAGGCTGTCCTTAGACTCACACAGGTCCGCCTGCCTCTGAGTCCCATGTGCTCGGATTAAAGGTAAGAGCTCCCAACGCTACCAGCAGGCCAGATTTCAAACTAAGTTTCTTGTCCTCTTTCCAGCCACCAGAGTCCAGAATTTGACATGACACAGTTCAGAGATTTTGACATAACACAGTTCAGTGAGAGATTACCAATGACTTAAAATTATTTTCTAAAAACAAAACAATTTCTTTCATTCCAGTTGTTTTATTTATTTAATAATTATTATTCCCAAAATTATAGTAAGTTAGAATCTAGTCATAAGACTGAACTATGATTTTGCTACTTGTCTAATATCAACCTAGTCAAGAGTAACTTTTAATTTTATTTATTCATTTACTTTTACTTAGTTATTATTATTATTATTTGGTGATTTCCTGATTTAAATTTCCTGACTGAACCAGATGGCATGAACTCTTAGAAAGTTAAGACTATATACTTCTTAATAGCCCTAATTCAGTCCAGTATTTCTGAATGGTAATGCATCTTGAAGTGACAACTATGTCCCAATTAGTTAAGTGTTTCTCTATATGAGTTTAATTTTTTTAATGTGGAGAACTCTTGATTGCTAATCAGCATGCTGCGTGATTACTTTCAATAAGTACTTGGAGAATGCTATTTTCCCCCTGGAAGTATGCACAGCTCATTTCTGAACCCCAGGCTGGTCTAGACTAGGAAGTGCAAAGGCATCTACCTGCACTGAGCCTTCTCAGTCTCCAGATAAAGGGAGTGACATGCTCAGTTCAGGGGGTGGATAGTAGGTTAAAAAAAAGCCCTGGATTGAAAATGAGAAGATTCAGGCTTTAGTCTTGGGTTTGACAGTCTAATGCACAAACTTAGGTAAACTGTTTCCTTCTTCTGGGGCTTAGTTTTCTGTCATAAAGAGGACTCCTTAGGAGAGGCAGCTCAATAACTAGGAGCATGCACTGCTCTAACAGTGGACACAGTTCAGTTCCTAGTACCCACATGAGGTGCTTTACAACCTCCTGTAACCCCAGCTCTTGAGACTCCAAAACCTTCCAAATCTTCACACACACACATAATTAAAATAAAAATAAGAGTAACTCTTTTAATAAAGTGGCAATACAAAGAAGTTGCTCTTTAAATTCCAACTACATGTATGGAGCAAAACTGTTAAAAGCAACATTAAGTTTAAGCAGCATTTGAACCCACATGCCTCATTGTCAATCTTGCTATGCTGCATGATTGTGATGTTTAGATATGTTAAGTTTGTCAGTTTGGATCAAGGCCCGTAAGCCACAGTCTAACTCCTTTCTTTCTCTAGTTCCAAATGAAGAAGTCACTCAGGGGATGTGATTAATCTATTCTGTTTACTTTAAAACGAGGTAGGATGTTAATCCAGTATCCAACTCCATGACCCTGGCACAGGGATACATAAACCAAAGCAGACAGAAGTCACTATGTTACTGGTAAGGCACAGATAGTTTCACGTATGTGGGAGAGGAATATATGATAACATTACAATGCTTTAAAATTTTATCCCATTTCAGTGTGTGTGTGTGTGCATGCAATAAACAACACATTGTGGAGATCAGAGGACAACATCTGAGAAACAGCTGTCTCTTTTCACCATGTGGGTCCCATGCACTAAACTCAGGTCATCAGGATTAATGGTAAGTGCCTTGACTCAATGAGCCATCTTGCTGGCCCTACTCAATACTGTCAACCTAATGAGGTTTAAAATAGCTCTCTACTCCTTGACTGTGTACCCAATATGACCTGCAACTTCAAGGTCTTCTGCAGCAGCTCCCCCCGTCAGATGTACTAACCTTAAACTGTGAGCCAAAATAAACCCTCCTTCTTAAATTGCTACTATCAGGTATTTTAGTACAGCAACAAGAAAGGAAACCCGAATATCCCCAAGCAGAAGAGTATCAACACAGAGTAGAGGAAACTACTTCTGAGACAAGTGAGCACATAAGACAGACAGGCATATTATGCAGCACTCTGTTAAAGTGAGGGGGGCAGAACATATCCCAGTAGTACTTGCTTACTTATATATGAATACACCTGCCTCCCTCAGCCTTCACTGATTGTAGGCAGGGAACTGGGTGACTGACAGATGTCGCATGAAGACTTTCACTGTGTAAAGTCTAAGTTATGCACTACTCAATTTAAACAATAAACTTTGGCCAGTAAGACAGAAATGTGAAATGAGATGATGTCCTCAGTGGAAAACATTTTAAAAAGTAGGTGGTAGTCCCAAGAGTAAGTATCTGCAGCTAATGTTACAAATATAAGGGAGTTTCCTCAAGCTATTTATCTGCTCCAAACTTCGCAATGTATAGATATGTAAACTCAGGGAACTAAACTTAAACAACTTGCGTACAGTACACAGCAAAGGAAACAGAATTAGACATCAGATACTCTAGCGTCTACTCTGTGACTCTATTATTTTATCTGCTCATTTGGGGAAAAGAGAACCAAGTAAGTGTGGATGCATTATGAGATATCATGGTCTCCCTAAAAGTTTTAAGAGTACAAAACAATACCCTGGGACAACTAATGCAGTGTTTGGCTCAACATATGGCTATGCTGATAAAAGCTTTGCATATCCCCAAAATTGTACCTGAGTAGCAAGTTTCCATTTAACTCAATTGAACACACTAAGAACAAATAATGTCTCACATTAATTTTTTATTTAGTTTTTTGTTTTTCAAGACAGGGTTTCACTGTGCAGTCCTGACTGTCCCGGAATTCACTATGTCGATCAAGCTGACTTTGAACTCAGAAAGATCTGCCTGCCTTTGCTTCCCACAGGGTGGGATTAAAGGAGTGCTCTATCACTGTCTGGCTCAAATTTTTTTAGACAAATGCCTTGCACAAGAAGACTTGTCATATATAAACACTAAAATCTAAGAGTTGGGAATTTAAAAAGTTACAGTGGATCCTGACAGTACAGGAGCACTATCTTAGCTATTCAGGAGACTGAGGCATGAGGACCACAAGTTCAAGGTCTGCCTGAACTACAGAGTGAATTCAAGGCTAGCCAGGGCAACTTAGTGAATATGAGAGAAGGAAGAAGCAGAGGTAGTAGTATGGCTGGGTGGCCAAGTACTTGCCAGCACTGTGTGAGGCCCTGGGTTCATTACCAGTACTAGTAAAACAAGAAAAAAGTTATAAAGTATACAAACCATTATGGAAAACATCACATGCCAGTGGCCATGAGCAGCACCCAGCAATCAAATCTACTCATGTTGTAACTAATGTAACACATAGGATGAAGCCTACACATTTCATTGGTTTACATTATTTTTGTTTTCTCAGCTTTCTAAAAATAAGATTTGCAAAAGGGATTACAGACTGTATTCATTGGGTGCTACTAGAAAGTTCCGTTGCCCAGATACATGCTGGGTGTATCATGTGTGCAGGAGGGCAGAGATCAGTGCTGGGTATCTTCCTCTTCCTCTCTGCCTCATTTTTTTAAGACAGGGTCTCTAACTGAATCTAAGGTTTATAGATTCAGCCATGCTGAATGGCCAGTGAAAATAGATCAACACCTGGGCCAGGCTTTTTACTGTAAAACAAGTAATTTACATTCTGGTGGAAGCCCCACTTCTTTCTCTGCCCAGCTGTAGCCCCTCAGAAAGTCTCACCAAACAAGAATCCTCCCCCAGAAATGTTCAAGACCACTCCCATAGGATAGATATTTAAACTGCACCCCAGAAAACAAACTCCCTGTCTTGGGGGGGCGGGGCGGCTGGAGGCTGGAGAATCAACCTGAGATTATTTTACTCATTTAACCCAGCTTTTTCTAATTTGGTCTGATTTAGATTGTTTTGTCACTGGAGAGATTTATCAGAGAGCAGAAACTTTTCAATTTACTGCTGGAGTTATTTCTCCAGCTCAGTAATTTTTTAAAAAAATGAGACCAGAATAAACAATCATAAAAGGTAAGATTCTGAATTTGATTTTAAGGCAAGGTCTCAAATCTGTTGCAGACTCACTTGTTATACAACCCAAACTGGCCTCCAACCCCAAATCCTCCTGCCTTCATCTCCTGAGTGTTGGAATTACAGGTGTTCAATCATACCTATTTCAGGTTGGGGGTAAAGGTTTGTTTTCAGTTAAGGGATACGAATATGAGTGTAAACGCTCACAAAATGATTCGCAGGGCACAAAAGCTTCTTTTTATTCAATGTGTTTCTAAGTAGAAGTAGATAAACTTCTGGCTTTAACATACTCTCTTTGGGACCAATCTACATAAAAACGGGCATTCTGAACACACTGGAAAGAATAAAATGCGTACTATCTTCTTAGCTAGGGAGCCTTTGGCATAAATAGGGAATTCTCTTTTTTTCCTCCACTTCTCAGCTCCATTTTGTCAGTTAATTTTTCTTTTCTGAACAAATTTTTATATAAAACTTTCATTAAAGACGCCAATAATCAATCTTTGTTTTAACTATGATTCTAATCATTTGGGAGATGTTGCTTTACATCTCAATAGTTGGGTTACATGTTAACTGAACCAATTAGGTTGTTCAATTTATGAGCTGACATTCACCAAGTGTTTATGGAGTGTACTCCATTCTAAAAATGGAAGTAACATGTTGAACAAGAAATAATCCTATTAATCTTGGTTACCACTTCAGGAAGTACTTTCTCAAAATTTCATAATCCATACAAAAAGACATTTAGCTAGTTCGACCTTACAACAAGTACACCAGTACATTAATTATGTAGTGCAAATGCAAATAAATAAAAGAGCAAAACCTAACGAGTTTTTGTCTTGAGGGAGGAAGAAAAACCTAACAAAGTCTCTGCTGGACCGCTCAGCGATTTGCATTCCTAAGCACCACAAACTGAAATTCTTTTATTGAATAATTTCTTCCTACAGTGGAGTTGTTTCCCCCGCTAACACGCTACCAAATATGTCAGCCTTCTGCCAGAACACTTAGGAAACCCCACAGAACCGCAGTCCAAAATGCCAGTCATGATTCCGGTAAGGAAAAGGCCAGAAACTCCAAACTGTTGTAGCAGGCCATGGAAACAACCGACCCAAAGGACTCCGCGGCATAGGACGTCCTCAAGAACGCATTCAGTCATGACGTCCCTTACACCACATGACCTTCCAACGAAGGCAGCTCTCAGAACTTAGCAACTCTGAGGATAAAGGAGGCAGGGCTGCTGAGAGGCGCAGGTCGGCTGCTCGGGGCCACCCCGGGGCAAGGCTAACCACGGCCCGGGACTTGTCTTTCGCCACTCCCCTTACCGTGAGCAGATCTGAGAGGGAAGGAAGGAAAAGCCCCTGGCCTCCAAAGAGGGGCTTAGGGGAGGGAGGGGCGGCTCCGTGTGTGGTGACCCTTTGTGAACACGTACGGTGGCGCCCCGACCGAGAGAACCAACTATGGGAACCGGGAACCCGCGCTCCCAGGTCGCGCCCGCCGCCATGATGGCTGGCGGGCGAGGACCACAAGCGGGTCACTGGGCCTGCGCGCAGGCAGCCGACCAGCTGCCTAATCCCTCCGCTCAGCGCAACGCACTAATTTTAATCACGCCCCGCCCCCTGGCCGCTGACGTCACCTCCGTCACTCCAGCGCTTTCCAGCAGCTTCCAGAACGGTTCCCTTTCCCCCCCCCCCCCCCACACACTTAGCAGGCTCTGCAGCTATGGGCCCCGCCCTACCGGCGCCGCAGTTCTGACTGCGCCTGCGCTTGCAGGGAGGACAAGCCACGCCTCTGCGGAGCCTTGCCGGAAGTGCTCTCGTCTTCCCCTTCCCCCGGCCTGCCCGCGTTCTTTTAAGCCGGATTCTGTTCAGGAAGGAGTTACGGGGGGTAGCACTTTAGCTGCGGACTCCCAAGCGGAAGTTGCTTTTCTAGCGGAGACCGCGGTGGGGGAGGAGCCGTCCGAGGGGAACGTGGGTTGAACGTTACGATTAGGTGGTGTGGAGCTCAAGCTGGAACAGGATTTCGGACCGATTCAATACGAAGAAGGAGTGTGCTTCGGGCCGGTAAGGGAGAGAGAGTAATTTCCTCGGGAAGTAGAAATTGGGACGACGGGGTGGGTCGTCGGCACAGTGAAAGGGTGGGCTGGGCACAAGGTTCAGGTGGGAAGAATGGAGGTGCAGCCTGGGATCAGGGTCAGTTTGGACTTAGGTAAACGCTGAACAGAAACCAGAGTTTGTGTCCGCCCCACGAAGAGCGTGGAGATAGGCAGAGTAACGGAACGCTCTTGGGCATCCCTGGTGGGCTTGATTTCACTCGCGCGGCCCCGTCCATCTCAAATTAGAGAAGATGGGTTGGGTACCTAGCGGAACTTAATCTGAAAGCCGACCCCTTGCTTTGGGTATAAGTCTGTTGGCCTTGCATTTGACATATGCCTAGCCAAGGAGGTAAAGTACTTATGGGTACAAGCCCGCTTCTTCAAGAACCTGTTTAAGTTTCCACATTACACGTGCAGTAAATTAAATTTTAATCACGTCCCTCTCGTAATTTTTGCTAGCTGGATCCATTCTAGGCTGATAACTCCCTTTAGGGCCTCTGGAACGGCAGTGGTGTACCGACATTGAAGAGGTCGGGGTGTGAGAGGAAAGATGCTGGGAAAGACTGGTCTCCTCGTAACAAGCTCATGTCATAAACCTTTAGATTTTACTGAGCTTTTCGGGTGGATTAAGTAGGTGATTTGAAGCTGGACTGTCATTTTGACAGTGATATGCATGGAAAGAGACGGCTTCAAAACATTTCCAAAGCACTGGCCACAAGTTTTTATGGCCTTTACTATGCATACATGAAAGAGATTAAGAGTAGAAGAATCAGACTTTTCTAGTATGCTTCGAAGCCCAGAGATGCCAAATTTTAGGCACCACACAGAGAGGAGCAGGTTATTTTTGAAGAAACGATAATCAACCCCAGGATTTTGTATATATATTTTTAACATGAACATTCTTTGGGAAAGGGGAGTGTCTTAGTGTTTCTACTACTATCTTGTTCCGTGTCTCCCTCCTTCCCCCTGCCTCTCTTTCTTTCCTCACCTCCTTTCTTCATTTAAGACAAGGTTTCACCATGTAGCCCTACCTGGCCTGAGATTCAGAAATCCACATGCTAGGATTAAAGGCTTGTACCACAGTGCTGGGATATCCTTGTCTTCCTATTGAAACAGTGGATGATAGGATCAGGAGAGTGGATTTGAAGGATTCTCACTTTTACTTCCATATTGAGAAAGAGCCATTCCGACAGTTTCCTAGATCCTCAGGTAGATAAAAAGGAGTCTGCTGGTCTCCCTTTCTGAGAGTGAATGCAGACTGACAGAAGGTGACTGAAGTGTGACCCTATAGCCTTATTAATCAAAACCCAGATACTGGGGTGAGAGCTTAAAGATCCGGAGAAGCAAAGGAGCAGCCACAGTCACTTCTTACCTCCCGAATCCTCAGACCAGACTGAATTGGGGGCAAGATACTGTCTCCACCTCCCTGGTACTGGGATTAAAGGTGTGAGCATCTCACATGCTGGGATTAATGGTGTACACCACCATCACCTGGCTCTGTTTCTCTTAGAGTCAATCCCATGTAGCCCAGGGTGGTCTTGAACTCCTGATCTTCTATTTTCCACTTCCCAAATGCTGGGATTAAAGGTCTGATTAACTAGTGGCTAGCTCCACCCTTTGATTTCCAGGCAAGCTTTGTCAGAACACAGACAAAATATCATAGAACAGTGTACTGTATATTTTTTCCTCATCATGAAGTAGAACCAGATTGTAACTATAATTTAGGTGTTAGCATGGCTTCACTTACTTATTTCCCACTCTGGATCATATAAGGTTGATTTTTTTCTACGTCCTGTAATTTCTTTTTTTTTTTGTGAATAGGTTATGAGTAGAACCAGCTAAAGGTTGTGATTATTTCCTCAACATCAGGAAATTGAGATGTCCTCCCTCCCTGTCTCCCTGTCTCCCTGTCTCCCTTCCTTTCTCTGTCTCTTACCCATCTCCTCCCAGCCCCCTTTTGGTTCTCATGTAGCCCAGGCAGACCTTGAGTATAGGTCTGAGTTATAGCTGAGGCTGGCCTTAAATTTTACCTGTTTCCTCTTAAGTGTTGTGGTTACAGATGTGGGCACAGACCTTTTACACTGCATGTATTTGTGTGCATGTGTCTTTTTGTTTTTTGAGACAATGTAGTCCATGGCTGTCCTGGAACTTGCTCTATAGAGCAGGCTGGCCTCCTCAGGTTTTGGCAAGATTTGCACTGGAGGTTTCAATTCCTTGGCTAAATGATAACCTGTCTCTGCTTAAAGGTCTTTTAGATCTGGTTTTGCTGTATTTTAGGTCCATACTTAAATTGTTTTTAAAGCATTTTTTCCCATGTATTGCACTGTGTCTTAAGAATTTTTACTGTTCTGAATCTTCCAAATGGGGTTGGCTCTGTGGACTTATACTCAGTGCATGCTTATCACATGTAGTTTCTACTGTAGGAGTACTTGTATTTTCTGATACAGAACATTTGCAAAGAGCAGACTATTCTGTTGGTAATTTGTAGTATTCTACTGGTTGTAGTTGCAGGCTTTTAATCTGAGTACTTGGCAGAGTTCAAGGTCGCTACATAAGTAGCAAGCTCAGGACAGCTAGGGCTATTTCGTGTAACCCTGTTTGCAAACACACAAGTATTCCCAGTTGGTGAAGAATTAATGGTTGAAAACTAGGAGGCATAAAATGTGTGGTTCATTTGTTCTTTCTTTGATAGAACAGTTGATCTGAAAAGTTCAGGTTCTTTATAATGCTGACACCGTTGCTTCAAACTGCACATAGACTGAAAAACTTCAGTTCTCAAACTTAGTTGACTAGCTTACTTTAATCAGTAGCTCCCTACATTGTAATAGGCGGGTGCCCCTAGGGCACCCCAAGACACCCCAGGACCACGACTAATGACCACTGTTAACATTAAAGAAAAAGAGAGTTTAATGAATATGAATACCGGTACACACACGTGTGTGGACCCCAGGCACAGGCAAAAGCCTGGGGCCTCGAATATTCTCGGGGCAGGATTCTTATACCCTATTTTAGATAGGGGAGGGGGGTATGGGCAGGCTTGGTGCGCTAACAGGGCGGGGCCAAAGGTGGGCTACAGAGTTTAGGAATGCAGTCAGGCAAGCTATTTCCTGTGAAACCACCTGAAGACATTCATTTCCTGGAGCTGGACATTGTGTAAGCTTCAAACAGTTAACAATTCTCATGGTAGGACTTTCCTGGGTGACCCCACCTAGGTTGTTAGATCTGGAATGTGGTCTCAGAGCCCTATCTTAGAAAGTCAAGCTGCTCTACCAAGTGGGTCTCAGGAATTCAGGAAGTATAGATCAGGCTCAGGCTGCTGGGTGTGTCTCAAGCAGCCATCTCGACCTTGGCTAGTTTCAGAGAACTCAGAAAGGGGTCCAGGGGGGGAGAGTTACAGGATTTTTTATTTTCACAACATGACAAGTCTTCATTTTCCGTGTATTGGAAAAAAGCATCTTTTGATTGCTCTCTTAAATACATTTAGGTATTTTTAAGACCAAGTTTTAGAATGTTTATCCAAGGATTTGAAGCTCACAAATATTCTTAGTATCTCTGTCTTATAAAATAGCAAAACTCTCTTTTCAGAGTAAATAGGATTTTTGATTGTCTGTTGACTTTTTTTTTTCCAGGATTCATTGAAAAACCTTAGTGATATTGGCATGTTCCAAGTGACAAATTAGCCAATGACTCGGATTGATGGATTCTCTGAAGATTGGAAATTGTTTGCTACGGGTTGGACCGGGGACTGATATAGGGATATCTTCACTCCCCAAGCTGGGGTACTTGGGAAAAGTTAGTGAACTTATTTTTGGCCTCAGTGCAAAAATTGGTTTTTTTCCTCTTGTATTTGAAATTTAAATTATAAATGAAACTTAAAATTTTAAATTTCATTTTATGAATGAAGTCTTAAAAAAGTCTATCTTCCACGGAAATCTTACAGCAATGGCGAAAGATTATTATAATTTATCTCTCTGTTATTGATATGGGAAAGTAGAAATGCTGCCTAGATTTTATGGGTATTTTTTCTTTGAAAATATAGACGATATGTATTTTTTTCTTGGCAGTTGATGTTACCTTTTTCCTTGTGAATGAAGCTGATGCTATTTTTAACTCAAAAATTAATATTAAAAACTGTAAATGTCTTATTTGGATAATAACTGTTTAAGACTGTACATTTTGTTTGCTGTGTTTAATCTTGCCAGAATCCTTCTAGTGGGAAATTGTACTTTTTTTTTCCTGCTTACCCTTCCACTTAACTCTTTTGTAACTTAATTTAGGAATGTCTCTTAATTTGCTTTATTTCTGTTTTAGAATGATGATTCAGCTAAAGATAGAACAGCTGAGCATTGCCCTGCTTGTAGGGCGAAAGGAAAGCTGAACACGTTAAAAACTTACCAGATTAACTTCCAAGAATCAATCTCTTTGTGTGAGGATTTTCAGGTAAAGTATTATTGTTGTATGATATTTTAGGTTTCAGCCTTCTGCTTTTTCTTCATTGTAAAAATTTTTCTCATTTTGTATTTTTTCAGAGTATGGACTTTGATTGCATAGGTAATGACAGTTTCTAAATATCTCTGACAAACAATTTTAAATGGTTTTCCTAGTTTCCAGTTGGACTCCTAAGTTACTGCTACTTGCTGATAACCTTGTGGGGATCTATTTTAAGTGTTTCCTGTATAGTAATTATTCCTTTGACCCCTCCCCCCAGTGTCTCACTTGTAGCCCTGGCTGTCCTGAAACTCACTCTGTAGACCAGGCTGGCCTTGGACTCACAGAAGTCTGCCTGACTCTGCCTTCTGAGTGCTGGGATTAAAGGTGTGCACCACTTCACCTGAGCATATACTAGTTATTAGTCTCCATTTTACCTGGAAGGGTATTTTGGTAACCGGTTATATTAAAAAACAGTATATATGCTTTGAGCCAACTTTAGGTACTTAAATGCTTTAAGGCGGCTGGGTGTGACAGTGCAGGCAATACCAACATTTGGGAGGATGAAGTACAATTGCCACAATTTTGAAGCCTGGGCCTATAGACCTTCTCTCAGAAGAGGCAGCTTGTCATTTAGAATGAATCATAGTTTGTATCCACGGATACAACTCTTGTGTGGAATGAATTATATTTCATAATTTGTATATTTAGTACATATTTCTTACCAATATAAAGCTACCATCTTATCCCTAAAATGGTGTCAAATAAAAAATAAAGGGAGGTAGCTCAATGTTTAATGCTCTTGTAGTGGACTCAGGTTATGTTCCCAGCACTCACATGGTGTCTCACAACCATCTGTAATTCCAGTTCCTGGGTGCTTGTACATACATGCAGGCAAAACACTGATACACATAAAATAAATAAATAAAATCTAAAAATAGAAACAGTTAACCAATGTTCATAAAATATTTGTTTATATGTAATATAAAATATTTATGTTAACCGTTTAGTCACCTGGCAATGAACCACATGAAGAGGACAAAGTCACATTGTACATGCCTGCAGTCAGGTTCACAGGTCTCTGTCTGACCTAAGGACAGCAGAGTCCTTAGGCAGTGACTTTAGAGATGAACACAGTGAAGCTACCACAGTGTGGTATACCACACCACCTTTTCCATGGTGAGGCCCATCATTGTAGGATGGCTTTGCTTTGATGTTGGCTTTTGGTTTGTGGTACTTAGGATTGAGGGTCCTTTGCACGAACAGTTTTTGCATGTTTAATTGTCAAAATAGTTATTTTGCAAAATAGACATTCTCTTTTTTAGAAGAACAAAACAATTTTATAGGTTGTAGAAATGGCATTTCATAGATGTGTAGAGTTGTGATCAGAGGCTTTTAATTTCAGTTGTGTCTATTCCAGATAAACTCAAACATTTCTAGGGCTCACTTCCCAGTATGGGCTTAAGTTTGCCCAGGCCGCAGGGGGGGAGGGGGGGGGAGGAGGATATGATGGGAAGGAATCCTAGTCATCTAAGTTCAAGCTTCGTTATGTGTGTCATTGTTTTGGGTCTGTTCTCTTACAGCTGCGGTTTCTCAGTGATAGCACTGTCTTATTCATAATGAGCTCCTTCGGCTTCCCAGTTCATGACCTAGGGTCATGCCCCTAGGTAGCTTCAGCATGCCCAGGAAAGACAGGAAAGGGGAGGACCAAACACCAAGTGATGCAGAAACAGAATTCCTTGAGTTTTCAGGCTAATGTGACTAGATGGGACAGAGGTGCCACACCACTCTCTTCACTGCCCCACAGCCTGCCCTGTGTATTGCTTTATCTGTGTTCTTACTGTCTTCTCTAGGATATACCAGTGAACTCATGTTCTTGACTTTAAGACATACTGGCACTCAAGGGTTGTGGGAAAATGTAGTCTATATCCAGTCCATTGGGAGTACCAGTGCCTGGAGTTGGCAGTTGGCCTCTCTGGAGGGAGGGTTGCTCACTTGGTATTGGTTTCAGAAGCACTTAGTGCCCAGGCAGATAGCATCACAGTTAAATAGTAGGTTGCATAGTTGGTGTCTACAGAACCGACTGCTTGTGTAGAAATAAAGCCCTGGAGCAACAGAAATGTTGCAAAGTTTTGAGAGCAATGCAGAAAGCAAACAAGCTATTTTTCCCCTCTGGCTAGTTGAGAGGCAATTGCAGTATTTCAGGGAGAAAGGATAGAAGTGGAGGTGATGGGCAGTGGGTGGATTCCATTTATATAGTCCCTCTGCAGGCTGCCCTTTCCTTTATACAAGGACATTCAATTCCCTTCCATAAAATTGCAGAGTATATGCATATGACCAGTCAGCATCCTCCTGCATCACTTTAAAATGTTTTTGGATTATTCATAACATCCACTACAATGTAAATAGAGCATTGTGCTGAATTATGCTTGGGGATTTGACAAGGAAGTTGATACATGCTGGTACAGACAGAGACACCATAGGCCTAACTACTTAGTTATACAGCCCATGGATTCAGAGGGCCAGGTGTGTCTGAAGGTACAACCAAGAGGATTTGCTCGAAGTTTAGGAAAACAGCATGGGAAGAGGAGAAGGAATGATACCCAGATGTTCTTCTGATCAGTTGGACAAATTGAGTTGGTAGTTGGTGAGCTAGGAAAGATGTTTGGAAAAGCAAGATTTGCAGACTTGATAAACAGCAATATTGCGGACTGATAATATAAGACTAAGAGTAAACAGTTGGAGCCATACACCCAACAACTGGTGGAGAATTCAAGATTGGAGGTAAAGATTTGGTAGTCATGAATACAGCACGTGGCTGACTAAACTATATGTGTGAATGGTGAGTTAAACTAGGACTGGGGCTGAGCCTTGACCCCATATTAAGAGGTTGAAGACATTGGAAAAACTCCAAGAATCAGAGACAGTTTGGTAAGAACAGAGCTAAGGAGACAGGCATAATTTGGGAAGTCAGATGAAAAGGGGTCCTCGGCCCAGTTGGGGTAAGGGGTGTTGATTAGTGGGTGGGGATCTGAGGACTGTGAAATGAGAAGGAAGAGGTTCGTCTGTCTCTCTCCCTCCCTCCCTTTTAGTTGAGAAAAATGCCTAGACGTTTCTATGCTGATTTATCAGTTATGGAGAGGTGAGTGGTTCAGGCTGTCCTGTGGAACAGGCAGTGGGCACTGATGCCCTAGGGAAGGGTTGGGTTGATCTAGGTGGTTTGACAACACATTCAGAGCATGGATACTAGACCGAGTGGCCATTTGCCCTTGAACAATATATTTATATTTAGTTAAGATCTTTTGGTTCCCAGCCCCCAGGAAGGAGGCTTTTCTGTCAGGCGGAGATTTACTTATTTACATTTCAGTCTTTGATGCTTTCCTTTTTTAGGTGATAAGGAACACTCTGCTGCTCTCTACACTTTGCTCACTTGGTTTCTTTGTATTGTGAAAAAGGTTTGGTTCTGGCTTTTGAGGCAGGTCTTATAGTCTAAACTGGTGAGAGTTTACAGACTTCCCACTTGAGACACTGAAGTACTAGGATTACAGGCACATGCCACTACGCCTGTCTCACTACTGCAAAGCGGGATTTAGGAACTCTCGGGGCATGAGGTTTAGGGTCAGCTTTGAACTGAATTCACTGTACAGCTAACAGTGCAGAGCTGGTCTATGTGCCTAAAAATTGAAGTGCTCACATGGAGTTCTGCAGTAGGTTTCTGGCCTGGACTTTCGGGCCTAACCTCAAGGTTTAGGCCCACAGACCCACAGACCGGCAGAGACACACAGATGCATACAATAGTTTTAAACTGATTGGCCTAAGGCCCAGGCATATAACTTGCTAACTCTTTACCCTTAATCTAACCCATGACTCTTATCCTGTTCAGCCATGCGGCATAGTTGTCCTCTGCTTCTTCTGCCTTCTCTCTGGCATTCTGCTCTGTGCTTCCTGTTCTCAGAGTTTTCTTAGTCTGGTAGCCCCGCCCACGCTTCCTGCCTACCTTTGGCCAATCAGCGCTTGTTATTAAACCAGTGGGTGGGACAATTATTTAGAATGTAACAACACAATCTCCCACAGAGTTCAGTGTGAAAAGAAAATTAGCCCATGTCATAATCCTGTAGCTATGAGGTAAATTACCTGAGAATGTCCTAGCTTCCTAGATGATGATTTAGTATTGGCATTCTTTGGGTTAACCAGGCAAGGCTTCTTTCTGATGCCTATAGCAGTGTCTGCGATAACAGTCAAATGCTAGCCATGGTGCTCGATGCTGCTGGGGAGCTCAGTGCAGACAGGCACTTGGGAAACTGTTCTTTCTGCAACTCCAGTGTCATGAGACAGGACCTATCAGGCTTTCCTGTTTCCTGTATCCTGATGCCCCTACCCCCAAAGCTGGAAATAGCTGAGCACTAACTGAAGGAGGTATGACTCTTTAATTCCTTGGAGGACACCCGTCTACCATACCATTGTTGACGGCACAATTCACTTATTGTTGGTTTTTGGTCTTTCAAGACAGGGTTCCTCAGTGTAACAGCTCTGGCTGTCCTGGAACTGGCTTTGCCAACCAAGCTGACCTCGAACTCAGAGCTCCTCTTGCTCCTGCCTCCCAGATGCTGGGATTAAAGGCTTGCACCACTATGCTTTGAGAGCATGTTTTAAATAAGATATTTGCAAGCCCTTGAACTTGTTTCAAATGCAGGATGCAGGGACTCTGAGCCATTGCTCAGAGTTTAAGAATAAGGACTGCTCTTGCAGAGGACCTGAGTTCAATCTCAGCACCTACAGTAGTGAGTTCTACCTCCTGTGCTTCTGATACCCCCTTCTGACCTCTGGGCATCTGCATGCATCACATTCACTCAGACATAGACACACATAAGTAAGGATAATAAAAATAGATCTCAGAACATATACATAGAAAGTACTTGGCAAAATTCTTAATGCAAAACACCAGCCAGGGGTTGTGGCACATGACTTTAATCCCAACACTTAAGAGGCACAGACAGGTAGATCTGTGAGTTTGAGGCCAGCCTAGTCTACAGTGTGAGTTCTGGGATGGCCAGGGATACATAGTGAAACACTTGTCTTGAAAAACAAACAGGACCCAATTTTTAATGCTTTAAGTTGCTTCTCTTTCCCAAAGAAACACACATAGTCTTTCTTTACATTGCTGAAAGTTCTTATTTCCTTGACATTATACTTTTTTTATTTTTAATTAAAGCCAAAATAGTGTTTTCTTTTAGTTTAGTCTACTGTAATTTAAAGTCTCCCCTGGCTTTGAGACAGAATTCTCTATGGAGCCCCAGCTTTCCTCTATAGACCAGGCTGGCCTCATACTCAGAGAGACCCATGCTACTCTACTTCCCAAGTGCTGGGATTAAAGACATGTATCACTACGCCAGGCTTGCATGATTTGGTAATACACATTAACTGGGAAAATATTCTTTGGGGTGGGGCAAACTTTCATTAATTATCTCTAGTTCTTTGAAATTTAGGTTGTTAGAGATAGTCTCATGTCACAGGAATGCTAAAATTCTGTTTTTTCATGACACAGGAATCTAAGATAAAACTTCAACTGATATGGATTTGTGGGGATTTAATAAAGTTTCAGAAGTTTTGGAGATATCAGAGGGAATCTACCCACAGTCTATGTGGGGGGTTAGTAAAAGCTCCAGAAGTCCCAGAGCTCTAACCACAGTCAGTCTAGGAAAATCAGAGTGGTGATTCAAACCTTTAATCCCAGCACAGGGAGTATCCTGGGAGTGGTGACCTACACTCTTAATCCTAACTGAGTCAAGGTCACTTCAGATTATAGAAGGAATTCCAGGCTCCCAAGCAGGTGTGGTGGGGCCACGCCTTAATTTATGAAAGGGTACTTAACACAGGATAGAAACAGAGAGAGAAGCCATTCCAGGGTAATCGAGGCTGAGGAAGCTATAAGACAGCTGGGTAAGATCTGACTGTGGTGTTTATTCCGTCTAGTATCTCCAACTTCTTCAGAGATCTATCCCTGAGTCTCATTCTTTTGTACGACATGGATTATCATTGAGGTTTGTTTTTTTAACAATTTAATTTTTTCTTTTTAGTGCATTTATCCTCTGGGCTCTGAATCACTTGCTAATTTAATTTCTCCTGATTCGGAAGATTGTCACACTCAAAATAAGCCTCAAAAAAGAAAGAGGTCGGAAATCAGCTATAAGAATTCACCTCTTCCCGCGCATTCTAAAAAGACTAGAAGTCACATCGTTACTGATGGTGAACAGGTTTTGAATGGTAAATATAATGGAAACGTGTGTGGTAACACCTCATCAAACTTACCAGATAACACTGGTCACCAGAATCCTGTCAGGACAGTTGCTTCCTGGGAGCAGAATGAGCCTTTGGAAGCTGATAACATGGATGTGGCTACCACAGAAGATCCTGCCACTGTTAGTAGTGTCTCTGGAATGCTCCCCCAAAGGAAAGGATCTGGGCTGGAAATGCCGTCGGAGAGCAGATGTTTATCATTTTGCCATACTCTCTGTGTCCAGTGGGAAAACTCTCAGGCTCTGTGCTGGCTAGACTGTATCCTTTCAGCCCTGGTGCACCTGGAGGTGCTGAAGAGCACTGTGGTGGAGGTGTGTTCCAGAGAGGACTGTGTATTTGGGAGGCTGTTTGAAACATACCAGCGAGCAGATAAGCTTCTGTACACCCATCACCTGCATGGTGTCACAGGTTTGTGCTTATGTATTCTTAAGTGGGAAGATGTCCGTGTTGAGTTTTGCCTCAGCATGTGGCAGAGAAGGCACAGGCAGTCATTGTTCTATGTGGAGATCTAGGCAGGGAACCTAGAGATAGTGCCAGTTGCAGCACGTGACTGGTCCCAAGGCTGCCACTGAAGAGGAAAGGGCAGTGGATGTCTTAGCTCATTAGGGTGATAGTGACCCTGACAGAATCTCTGAAGTTTGTGAAGAGAAGCAATCAGAGTGTAGTAATAAAGGAGAGTTACCTGTAATTCCCCAGCACTCCGCCCTTGACAACCAGGAAAATGCAACTGACTTGAGCATCCTTGGAGTTTGGTATCTGTGTATGTATATGTATGTGTACACACACACACACATTTATTTATAAGAACGGTGTGTTTGATTTGTTTTGATTTTTGAGACAGTGTCTATGTTGCCCAAGCTAGCCTGGAAATAGCATTCCTCCTGCCTTAGCCTCTGGTGTGCTATAATTATAAGCATGCACCATTGCACCCTATTTTAATTTCTCCAAAACAGGATACTCAGTGAACCTTAACTTCCAACCCAAGAAGCATTAAAACATTCTCAGCTCATGAGGTAGCTCAGTGGGTAAAAGTGATTGCCGCCCAGCTTGATCTGGTATCCATCTCCAGAATCCAGACAGCAGAGGGAAAAGACAGACTGACAACAGCATCCAACCCACTCTTGAAACACACCAGTACAGTCTTCCTGGGTGTCTGTGGAAACTTAGCCCTGGGGCATCCTGAAGATACCAGAGTCCTCTGAGAAATGGCATCATGCTCGTATAATGCAAGTTCATATTGTCCCATATACTTTACATTTTAATGAACTTAGGGCTGATCTACTTAAGCCTATTGTCCATGTTGAGGTCACGTTCAGTGTTATTTTACCCGGCCAATGCTGAGATCAGTCCCATGACCTTGCACATGCTAAGACAGACCTCTACCCCTAAGTCCATCCCATGCATTTTAAATCATCTCTAGATATTATTCCTAGGACCATATACATGCTGTGTCAGATATTTTATAGCATGTAGGCAATACTGATAAGAAGGTCTGCCTGTTTAGTACACATGCTGTTTTTCTCTCCCAAGTATTTTCAGACTGGTTGGTTGGGAGGGGTGTTGGGAGGAGGGTATGGAGGCCGGTGGTATGTTCACTCTGCTGTCAGTGGGCTGTGTCACTCCTGCTGCTGCTCCAGCAATGCATGAGAGACCTTGTCAGTCAGCCCACGTGTTCTCTTGGGTGTTTCACACTGCAAGTTTAGCTATTAGTGCATAATGGTCTTCAGCTGGCTTTGCCTCAGACTTTGAAGAGGTGATCTGCTGCCTCTTTGTGTATATACTAACATAAGTATTTTTTCATTCCCTCCACCTGTTTGTTCTGTTGATTGTCATGTTGTTATTTGGGTGCACTTTCTTACATCTTCGTTGCTATTTATGTCAGATATATGTTGCTGATTTCTTTCCTAGTTTATAGCTTGTATTTTACTTTAAAAATATTTTAGCCAGATGGTGGTGATGAACACCTTTAATCCCAGCACTAGGGAGGCAGAGGTGGGTGGATTTCTGAGTTGAAAGACAGCCAGGGTTACACAGAGAAATTCTGTCTCAAAAAAACCCAAAAAACAAAAATGGGGGGGGGGGGGGTGTCAAAGGACAGCTTGTGGGACGGAGTCTGTCTGTGCTTTGGCCATGTGGGTGGGACAGGGATTGAACTCAGATTGTCAAGTTTACTCTCTGAGCCATTGCACTGACACTTTTTTACTTTAAAGTTTTGATTTATAAGAAAATATTTATCTTTCCTTTAGAATCTAGTAATTTTTGTGGCTTTTTAAGGACAATTTGTTCCTCATTTAGAAAGTCCTTCACTATGGTCTAACACTGGAAACTTTTTATACATTTTATTATAGTTGTGTGTGCATGCACGTGTGCGGGTACACACATGCACATTTGGGGAGTCAGTCTCTCCTTTGATCCTGGCAGGTCCTAGGATGAGCTTACCTGCTATGCCAGCTTGCTGGCCCCATACTGAAATTCTTAATTGTGTGCGGCACAACATCAAAGTCCATTCTCTCCACTTTCAGACACTTTTTCTGGTGTCACTTTTGTCACACACCAGCATTGCATATCCTAGTTCCTTTTCAGGTTGGTGTGATCTTGGTCTCTCCTCGCACCCATACTTAGAGTATGGCTTTTGAAGTCTCATATCTGTCAAGGCAAATCTCCACCTTTTAGAAATTTTTCTGAAGTCTTGTGTGTTTTTATCTCTGACTTTGCTTGCATATAGGTTTTTGTTTGTTTTATTTTATTTTCTTTGACATACTTGCCATTATTGCAATCTACCTTTCTTGAGTGTGCTAGGTGTTTTTTTATTAATATACTAAAAGCTGTAATATGGGATTGGGAAGTCATTTGTGTAGGTGCTGTGAGTTGCTTCCTTGGTGTTTTGTTGTTATGAGTTCACATGACTGAAGCCATGGAGCTTTTGAAGACCTTGCAGACTAGTATCCTAGAAGGATGCTGAGTATGCTGAGTGGCTTTCCTAAATAGCTTCTCAGGGATGGAGCCCTGGCTGCTCTTGTAGGGTTCAGTTCCCAGCTCACATGATGGTTTTCATCTGCCTGTAATTCTGGTTCCAGGGGATCCAACACCCTCTTCTAGTCTCCACAGTTACCTGTACACTTGGTAGATACATACAAGCAGAAACACACATACAGAGATAAAATAAATCTTTAAGAAAAATTTAAAAAGAATATCCTGTTCTTTTTCTTACGGGGAAAAGTATATCTCAGATCCTTCAACACCTTTGAGCATAAATATTTTTAAAAGTTTTGATTTGGCTAAGTAAAACTTTTTATTTTAATTTGAAATTGAACCTGAAATTTTTTTTCATGCATCAGTCATTTGTGGGTTTTATAGATTTTCACAAGCATTATTGCCCTAGTTATTAGAACCTTGTTTCTGAGTAGGTGACAGTTTACTGATGATTTTAGAAGAGCAAAAACTGATGTTGGATTTTTAATTTTTTACCTTTAGTTTATATCTACCATGTACAGAATAACTAGTTTTCCTAGTATTGTTAGTTGTGTGGACTTCATTGTTCTGTATTGTGTATTTTCCCTCCTTCCTTTTTCTTGCCAGGAACAAAAAGAACAAGCCTTGCCCGATGCTCATTTCATTGAGAATGTTGAAGCTGTAGGGATGATTTCCAAAGTCAAACTTGGATGTCAAGCACTCATTGTTCTAACATGAGTATATCCTCTATCTATTGCTTTTGAGAAAGGCTTTTCTTTAGATTTCACCCCGGTTGTAAGGGCAAATAGTGCTGCTAATGACGGGTGTCAATGGGATGTGTGGCATATCGCAGGAGAGGTATAAGAAAAGGATTTTGCTTTTTTTGTCTCTGAAAAATGCACTGATAAACTTTAATTCTTATTACTGTCTTAGTTTTTCTGGAAAAATGCATTAATAGACGATAATGTTCTGGTTTCTTTTTAAAGGTGAAGATTGTAAAAAACTGACGTCAGAAATATTTGCAGAGATAAAGACCTATCTGAATGAAGTTAGAGATGGAATTTTTATTAAACTTCAGCCTAAGCTTAGATGTACATTAGGTAAGTAACTGTAGCTTGACTGATCCACTGTAGAAATATGTATGGCATAAGGAAATTCTTGATGTAAGATTCTTTGGGAGGAGGATCTGGGAAAGGTAGTTTACTTAGGACTCTATTACTTATTACTGGTTACTTTGTTGTTGTTATCCACAGCTGCTTTGTAAAAGTAAGTATGCAGGCTCATGTTCACTTCTTGCCCGGTGAACACTTAGGGCTAAAACTCCAGGTTACTTTCCTCTTGTAGCCTAACCCAGACTCCTGTAAAGAGTTGGTATATAGTTGGCTCTTCTGAACTTTGAAATCGCATCTCCAGCTGCACAACATGGTTTGTGGTCAGGGTTATGTTAGTATTTCATGCACATGTAAGCAGAACTGTTAGGGTCTAAGTTTGGGTCCCAGGAACTCTGACAGTCAAGGCTCAGCCTCCAGTATGCGACAGGCCATTTGAACAGCCAAGAGAAGAGGTTTGTTCAGTATGGCCCACATCCAGAAGAAAAACAAGTAAAGTGGATCAGGAACCTTCAGGGTCCCACGTGAATCTTAGGTTTTATTTGAGGGCAGGAAGTGCCCCTGTCCATCACTGATCCATCCAATTGTCAAGTGGTGTGAGATCTCTTGATGGGAGACAACCTCCTGTCTGTCAAGTCCCAGAGCCTCTCCCTGTTCCCAGCACAAGATTCCTGAGGAGTTCCAGCTCTCCAGGACCATGGTTTCGGGGTTGTGAGAGCAGGGAGATGCAATGTCTGCTACCTAAGAATTCTCCTCACTGAAAGAGGAACACGGTGGTGGACTTGCTCTGTCCACTCTGAATCTGTGTCTGGCTTACGGGAGCAGAGTAAGGCAAGAGCTGAAGCCTCTGTCCACGTCTCTCCAAGGTTTGTGGTGTTAGGAAAAGGAAAAGCGTGTTCTTATCTCAGTTTTGTTCCTTTATTGAGGTGGGGTCTTACTCATTGCCCAGGCTTTCTGTGAACTCATGAATCTTTGCCTGTGATTACTCTTTTATCTTTGTAATAACTCTTTGTATGCATGTATATACACTTGTGTGAGCATGCCTGTGTCTGCACACCTACATGACAAGAGATTGATCTCAAATATTTCTCCACATTTTTAAATATGTATTAGAAGGTAGGTGTAGTGTCACTTGGAAGGCAGAAGCAGGTGGATCACTGTGAGTTTGAGGTCAGGCTGGTCTATGTAATGAGTTCCGGATAGCCTGAATAACACAGTGAGAAAATAAAATATATGTAATATGTATATTAGAACACATGTGCGATGAGAGGACTTAATGCCGTTGTGAGTTGTAAGCTGTTTGCCTTCTTAGGTAACAATTTAGTTACAGCAGAGCTGGAGTTTAGTCTGATGAGTTCATCACAAATGTGTACTAAATATCCACAGCTCATACACTTGTCATTTCTAGGAGGCCCATTTCTATTTTTTTGATAAGAAGTACATTTTTATACAAAAATAGACATGGCCAGGTATGGTGGTGTAGCATTTGGGAAGCAGAAGCAGGCAGATCTCTGTGAGTTCAAGGCTAGCCTGGTTTTCATAGTAAATTCCAGGACAGCAAGGGCTACATACTGAGACCTATCTCTAAGAAAGTAAGTAAGTAAGTAAATAAATAAATAAATTGAAAAGGCCATGGGATTATGTCAAAGACACTATTAAAATAGCCTTTGTAATTGCTGATATTTGCAGCACATGCTTGGGTAATGAAACCTGTTGCTTACCTTCTGGTCCTTCCATTACAACTGTTGGGTGTTTGTTTGGGGCAGCTGGCATGCTAGGCTAGGGAAGAAACCAGCTGGAGCAGGGTTGTAAGATTGGGATGCCTGTTAAATGGCCTTCTTAATCTTAGAGCTGGCACTTATGGTTCCATTTTTGTTTAAGGGCAGCAGAATCCTCACCATTCTAGTCTTAAAGTGGCAGGAGTTTAATTATTCAAGGATTGGACTAAAGGTTGATATAAGTGAGGAGGTTCAAAATTGATCCTTTGCCTTGTATATCAAGTCTGCTCTGTTGTAGAGTTTGTGGTATTTTAGTGGTTATGACCAATTCTGATGCAATTATCTCTTTTCAGTATTAGTAGCAAACTATTTCCCTGGCTTTTGTTTTAATGTGTATAGGGTTATAGTTCTGAAGACTCCCCTTCTGAGAAGGAAGGTAGTATGGGTCTTCTTATATGTTCTTGTCTTATGTTTTCAGGACATTTAAAAAATATCAGACTAGCAGACTGAGTTTATGCTGGCCATGTTTGGAGAATTGTTTAATTACCACCCCACCCACCCCCAGCTGACTTACTCTGCAGGCTCTGTTCACACAAAGGTGCTCTAAACTTGCGGTAGAAGACTGTTGACCATCTTGAGTTTTCTTTACGGTTGACAATAAAGAAATCTTCTGATCTCTCTTTTTCTCTGTTCTCTTCTGCAGGGGAAATGGAAAGTCCTGTGTTTGCACTTCCTGCACTGTTAAAACTAGAACCCCATTGTGAAGAGCTCTTTACATATTCTTTTTCTTGGAATTTTGAATGTTCCCATTGTGGACACCAATATCAAAACAGGTCAGTTTGGGTGTTTTGAGTAGATTTCTTCTGCTTATATGGTTCATACCAACGTAATTTAAATAACACATTTTGTGCCTATAGTATACTCTGTCTTGGCACTTTCACCTACCACCCACCCCGAGACAAGGTTACAGCATAGCCCAGGCAGAGCTTGCTGTGTAGCCCAGGCTAGTCAAGAATTGAGGCTTTCTGCCTTGGGATCCAGAGAGGTAAAGGTAGAAACATGTATCACCATGTGTTGCACCCCAACACATCTATCAATCAATCAGTCAGTCAGTCAGTCAGTCAATCTATCTACCTACCTACCTACCTTCCTTCCTACCTTCCTTCTCTCTCTCTCTCTCTCTCTCTCTCTCTCTCTCTCTCTCTCTCTCTCTCTCTCTCTCTCTCTCTCTCTCTCTTCTAAGATAGAGTCTTCCTAAGTAGCTTAGGCTGACCTCAAACTTACCACTTTCTTTTCCCAGCAAATGGAGGCATGGATCATAACTGACTTCCACATCTGAAACTCTCTACCCACTAAAACTAGAGTAACAGTTTATAACTCAAGAGACTCTATTATAGTTGGCTTGCTACTGTCAATTAGCTTAAAAAAAGAAAACCATGGTTTGGCTAAAAGGCATTTTCTTAGTGGGAAGTTAAAAAACAGATGATAATAGCACACCCTTCATGTTCTGGAAGGTTTTTAGCTGGGTTTCTGCTTGGAAGTCCTCAGCTGTGTTTTATTTACCCTTCTGTTAGAGACAAGGCTTTTATTTGCTCTAGGCCTCTTAGTGAGTGCTAGTGTCCAGCAGAGGTTACCTCTGTTTTTTGGTTTAGGAGAGTAGTCAAAGAGGGTAGGTACTTGTCTGACATACCTTCTGAGCAGACCAGGAAAGCTGCTGCTTGACTATTAACAGATAACCTACCAGCTGGGCAGTGGTGCTGCATACCTTTAAACCCCACACTCAGGAGACAGAGACAGATAGATCTCTGTGAGTTCCAGGCCAGCTAGAGCTATGCAAAGAAATCTTGTCTTGCAAAAACAAAAAACAAACCTGCCTTTCCAGTCATTATTATTCAAAATATTACAGTAGAAGTCCATCCGCAGCTTGGCGCCTACACACAGACTTCAAAAATTAGAAGGTAAAATGATGTGAGGAAATTGCTGTATAGAGAACCCTGGTTTCAAAAGGATGTTCTAGACAGTCAAAAGAGAGGGGAATCTGTGGGAGAGTGCTGTAGGGAAGGAAGACCACAGAGTTTGCTTTTTAATCAGTTGCTCTACTGCTAGGAAAGGGTAAGAGTTCACACTATGACTTGAAATATTTGTGTAAGCAGTGAGTGTCCATCCCCAACCACTGATTTGTACAGATGGTCTGATTTTCTTCACATAGTAATTTAGTGAGGAGCTCACTAGTCAGTAGCAGAATCAGTAGACCTCTAGAGTTGATTCTTGCCTCTGTGGCTCCCTTGTTCACTATGCTGAACTCTCTAATCACTACCTGTGTTTTTAATAATATAAACAGAGCTGATGATTTAAATCAGCTTAATTAGAGCTTTTTTAGAACTCACAGGCTAGTGCTTTGACAGCTTTTCATTTGAGTGTGTTCTGTGTGCCAGGAGCTTACCTAGCTGGTGGGAGTGATTTCTGTTGTGGCCAATACAGTTGCTTAAGAAAATAGTTATGAACTCAGCGGAGAGGGCTGGTGGCAGTACATCTGTGCATCTTTGTGCATAAGATGGTCAGTGAGCCTGAGCAATGTTTTCACAGAGCTCTGGGAGGACTCCAGGGGATGCCACCAGCCACTTGGTTTCCATTTGGTTTCTAAAGTAATTGTTAGCTGGAAGTGGTGGTGCACGCCTTTAATCCCAGCACTCAGGAACATAGGCAGGCAGGTCTCTGTGAGTTTGAGGCTAGCCTGGTCTACAGTTCTACGGAGCTAGTTCCAGGACAACCAAGGCTGTCACACAGGGAAAATTGTTAAAAGCAGTCTTTCTTTTTAAAAATAAAAGCAATTATGGAGTCAAAGCTAAAGTGTGGTGGCATTTAATCAATGTAGGTGGAGGTCACACCCACTTGTACTGGCTCTGACAGAAGCTGTCCAGTCAGTGCTGTCATTCAAGTGCCTCTGGTTTTTGTGCCAATATGAAAGCTTTTGTGTGATTCCGTGGTTCTTTCTGGAAAGGATAAAAACCTTGTCTATAGAGGCTGGTGGTCTTGATTCAGACCCAAGTTTGTCCTTCCCTCATTGTCTGTACAAAGGCTGAGCACTTATATTTGAGAGTTGTGGCAAGAGAGTGCCAGGTTCTGTGCCTTATGCTACACATCCTCAGTACTCAGAAATGTTAGTTGTCATGTAGAATGTCAACATTAGTTGAAACAACATCCTTATCACTATCTACCTGTGTGTGTTTACTTACTAGTGTCTTGTGGAATGATGCACAGTCTGGGCATATAGAGCAACCTGTCTGTTGCTTTGCATTGGAAAGTTTAGCTTTTCTGCAAAGTGATCAGTTGTTAACCACCAGAACTTTGTTTGCTCAGGTAACCATTATCTAGAGGGAAAAAAGCTTGTGGGGTTTTTGCAATAATGATGTTTGTGTTAATAAAATTTTTGTTCAAGTTGATGCAACTAAGACTTAGTATACACCATTGAAGATCATCTTGGTTGTGCTGTCAGGTTTACAGACCAAAGTGAATTCAAAGCAGAAGTGTTCTAAGAGATAGAAGTTAAGTTGTATGTGCCTGAACATACCGCCCTCTGTGCTGTCGGTGAAGGTTAGCCAGTTGCACTACATACAGAGCTCTACATTTGAGGGCAGTGATACTCACCAAGAGCCTCTGACCCTTCTTCTCTGGGTGTCTGTCTAGCCACGTCTAGAGACACTAGTTGCTGCAGCTGGGGACTGATCCTGGAATGTGCTGAGCCCAGGAGTGACCGACATTGTGCACAGTGGGGCTTCACAGATAATTCTCTGCAGTAAAGTATCAATGGCATTAGTGCTGGGAAGCTACTGTCCACCCCTTTGTGCATCTCATACCTAAAAACTAGTCAGGGTGGAGTCTCCACAGTCTCTCCAGTTTAGCTACAGAGGGTATGCTAATTAATATAGGATCAGGAAAGAAGCACAAGCAAGCAGTTGAATATGTTAAGTTAATACAAATGAATTTATCAAATGGGTTCAAGCTGTGCCTGTTTTTGTAGGTGTTTGAAGAGTCTGGTCACCTTTACAAATGTTGTTCCTGAGTGGCATCCGCTCAATGCTGCCCATTTTGGTCCATGTAACAGTTGCAACAGTAAATCACAAATAAGAAGAATGGTGTTAGAAAGGTAAGTTTAAATTTACTGATAGATTTTAGGATGCAGTAAGATGCACTTAGACTTTTTCATGGTTTGGAAAGGGAAATAGTGACTACAGCTAAGGAACCGCAGTAGAGCCAGCTAGCTCTCTCTCTCTCTCTCTCTCTCTCTCTCTCTCTCTCTCTCTCTGTGTGTGTGTGTGTGTGTGTGTGTGTGTGTGTGTCTGTCTCTCTGTCTGACGCTTTAGGTATGCTAAATTTTTTCCCTCTTGTCAAATGCCTAAAGTCATTAGAGTTCTGGGTTTTCTTGAATTTCAAGAACTAAGATGTTCAGAGTCTTGCTAGTGCCTTACATATCTTTATATGTGTATATAAAATTTATTTTTATTTTATGTACATTGATGTTTTGCCTGTGTGTATGTCTGGAAGGTGTCAGAAATCCTGGAATTAGAGTTACAGACAGGGGTGAGCTGCCATGTGGTTGCTAGGACTTGAGCCTGGGTCCTCTGCAAGAGCAGGCAGTGCTCTTGACCCCTGAGCATCTCTCCAGCCCCTCCCTCCTTGTGTGTCTTACTGTCTGTCCTCTCCCTGATACAGTCTGCTGATTCGCTGCTATTGAGCAAGTGTTTTGGTTGGCTTTGTTCTAAGTGGTCGCTGCTTCTGGTGGGTAGAGGTTGAGGACATGAGCTCTTCACAGTGAACAACCCTATTGCTCAGGTTATTGTGTTCTGAGCCTTTCAGCTCAGGCTGAATGCACTAAAGGGATGAGCTATAATCTGAAGTAAGAAGCAACAAGTGACATTAACCTCTGCCACCTTCAACTCTGCAGAAGTTCCTCAGAATATTTAAGAGTTATTCTCATTAAATTGCTAGTTTCTCCTTTAATAGAATAGGCTGTATGTAGCCTGACATTGAAATGGGGCATCTCTACCTCACTCCCTTTCTAGGCTTCCCCTTGAGGCCGCTGTTATGCAGTCTGCACTCCCCTGTTGATTGTTCAGTGTGCTCTGTTTTCTTTTTACATTCTTGCTATTGGCCTAGGGTAGGCTCAGAGTTACCATCCCTCTGCTCTCTGTTTGTAGTGCTGTAGGGCTGGGGCTCCTGCCTCTACCTTGGCCCTCTTTGCTCTGGTGTTTTCATGCCCTTCCATTGTGAGTACTTAGCTAGTTTTAACCAGAACTGTGCTTGCATTGTAGGTGATTTACATGTGTCATGCCTTCTCTGGTCAGACAGTGTGCACAGCAGCAGCAGGTTTTGCTGTTTTCATTTGGCTTTGTTCATTGAATGGTTTAAATGCTTAACACTTGTAAAGTGCAAATGTGGGTCCACCCTACACTGGCCCTTTTTTACTGGAACCTTTGCTGCTGACTTCTGTCCTCTCCAGTTTCCCTTCTGTGGCTCTTCTCTGGGCCTGCTACGTAGGCCTGCTCCACAGACAAGTTCTCATCTTGGCTGTAGCCTCACCCCTACGCTCCACAGCACCTGTTACATTTAAATATTGAATCTTAGAGTCTGCACATAATGAGCTCTCATCACTGTGCGTGCTGTGTGGTACTCGTGTCACTGTTTTCTCCATGCTGCTATGCTGATGTTTTTATACTCTGTAGACAAGGCTGGCCTCGAACTTGAAGAGATCCATCTGCCACTGCCTCCCTAAGGCTAGGGCTAAAGGTGTGCGCCGCCACCAGCTGACTCCCTATCTGTCCATTACATACTTTTTGGCTTCAAGTTTGTGCCCGTCTTGGTGCTTGTCGACTATTAGATTGTTGTCCTGACACTCAGGAAAAACAGCTGCCTTACTCAGAAGTCTGTAGAGTGGCTGGCCACTTGGGGACCAAGACATGAAAGGCAGCTGGCAGTTGTGGGATTGTATCTGATGCTTGTATCTGCCTTTTCTCCAGCTTGGCGGCTGAGCACTTAGTTACTTCTTTGTATTATGTTACTTGATCTGTTAGTTGACTGCATTGCAACATATACTTTTTACCTAAATAAAAGATTCATGCTCTGATCAGCAAATGTTTCTGTTAGGTACAAGCATGTTTGAATTTAAAATGTGTTCTGATCATTTGAATTACAGCTGATTAGACTCAAGTTTCTTATTCCAATCTTTCAGTATTTCTTATCTGAAAGATTGGAAATAATACAAAGTAGACTATGACTTAACAACAATGTTTACAATGTTACAAAGATTTTTACAAAATCTTTCTTTTTGCCTGAAATTGACATTACTTCAGTGCAGATAGAGAATTGTTATATTTGCACTGTCTAAGATTTGAGTTATTAGAGACGTTTTGATGAAAATCAATTTTGTGATCCAGCACTTTGTATATAATGTAGCTGGCCTGGTGGGTAGGGATTGGTAGTCCTGCTGTCTTTAGGTAGCCAAAGGAATATATTCTCTGTGCTTTTCCTGAGGTTCATCCTTAGTTAACCTCAGGAAATCCTCATCCACAGAACTTCTGTGTTACAATGTGGTGGGGTTTTTTTGTTTGTTTGTTTGTTTTTGTTTTGTTTTTTTGTTTGTTTTTTTTTTTTTTTTGTGGGCTCACATGTTTTTTTCTTTGGTAGCTGAGTTGGTCTGTCCCTGACTTGCCCTGCTTCTCCTACCTACGTTGTGATTTCCCCTCCTACTTTTTCTATGGTGCCTGTCATAGGCCAAAACAGCTCCTTTATTTAAAGATTGATATTTACAGCATACAGAAAGACATTCCCACATCACCTCTGTGACCAGGGTGCTAATGACGCTTAGCTCCAAGTCTTTGTTGATTCTAGCATCCTCACTGGCTAACTCTCCTGCATAGAGTTAGGCCTAGGAAGAAGCCTGAAAACAAAACAGGCCTCAATTCCTGAGAGGCGCTAAGTGGGACAAGCTGAGGTTTGGAGAGTCTAGAGACCCAGAAGAAGCAAACAATAGAGGAGACACATTATGCTGCTGTTGGTAACTTGTGCTGTTTTTAAAACAGAAAAACACTGCCTGGTGAAATGTGCCAATAATGACCTTGGATGTGTTAAAGCATAGGGAGTTGGGATTAGTCTTTTAGAACTTGCCTGATTATAGAGAGAACTGGATCAGGGTGTACTCAGTGCTGCAGCCCATTCAGTACCTGTGAGGCCCAGTAGTAAGGAGGATGCTCTCAGAGTTCGCCTGTGTGGCGGAAATGGAAGGAAACCCTTAAAGAATTGTGAGATTTTTCAGCATGCCCCTCTCCACTAGGCCCTGGAGAACTGAGGTGTGTGGTTAGACTCTTGCCAGGGGGCTTGCAATGGCAGGTACTTTAAAATTTGAGTAATCTGGTCATTCTTTCCCCCCCCCCCTCTTGGTAATGATGTTTCTGTCCCGTCAAGATTTCAGAGCAATTTCTGGGGTGTCTGTGCTTGCATACAGCTAGAATGTAATGCCATTGCAGCTCAGGCTGTAGGTGGAGTTCATCTTGGCTTTTTACTTTGCCAGCTACTGCTTTAGAAGCCTTAGAATGTGTAGAAAGCATGCAACCTGCGGGTGCTCTTATAGGTATTGTGTAATTTACTCTTGTCCATATATTTTCTAAAATGCTCATGTGCAGATTTTCTAGTATAAACTCAATGAAACTTTAGGTAAGTAGCCTCAGAAGGTACTTGAAATGGTAGGCTTCAAATGTGTGAGGTCCAGGGAACTAAATATGTTAAGACTTAATATTTAAATGTTTTATTTGTAGGCTGCCTATCTAGGTCTGAGAATCCCTGTTTTACTTTGGATCACTGAAAGGCACATATTTCATATCACAGTCAACTAACAGTTTAAGTGTATACTTTACTGGCACATTTTATTGTCACCAACATCTTGGAATTGGTAAATTAAGTCAGATTTTACAAACAAGGACAAGCCAGGCGGTGGAGGCAAACACCTTTAATCCCAGCACTCAGGAGACAGGCAAGTGGATCTCTGTAAATTCAAGACTAACCTTGTCTACAGAGCGTTTCATCACAGCCAGGGCTACACAAAGAAACCTTGTTGCGAAAACCAACACCCCCCAAAAAACAAAGCCACAAAACAAACCACCAATTCAAAGAATGTGATACAGAGGCTACAGAGCTTTCAGGTTTTTCCATTTCCAGGACTTAATTACTCCCTAGCAAGATAATTGACAGTGGGTAATTTACATATCACTCCTTGTCAGTCTGATAATCTTACAGTTTGGATATTAATTTAAATTCATTTTCAGCTGAGTAAATTTGACACCTGTTTAAATAGTAAGGTTAAATATTAGGGGTATCCACCATTTCTCAAATCCCAAGAGTTTGTTCCATTTAGTTATTTGAGACCCATCTGTAGGTTTCTTTATAGTTTGCCATGTTACTATAATAGGAAAATGTAATTATGAGCATTTTGTAGTTTATAATAAATCAGCTAATGTATCTTTTCCCTTTACTTAAATAGTAAGTTTGAAACATATCCCTTTTTGTGTCAAAATTTTTAAAGATTATATCCCCACACTTAAGTAAAAGTTTTTAAGTACAAATTTGAGTTTAATAGTTCTCCTTCCTGAGATGAGGGAGAAATTGGCCAACTCAATGTCTGAATATCTTAGGCATATGATTCTCACTAACTACTTTTTCTTAACAGAAGTAATTGATGTGGGCACCTGATAGCAGAGAACACCCTAAAGGGGCTGGGCTTTTCTCTTCAGAGCTTCACAGTGCAGTGCTGTGAGCTGCTGGCCGATAGAGCAAGTTTTGTTAAGGGTGTTTGTAGTCTTGCTGCGTAGTGGCCCCCTGCTTCTTGTGGTGCATCTCAAAGGGTTTAGTGTCACACACTTCTTAGAGTCACTTCACCCTTTCTAATCAGGGCAAACATCTGGAGATGCTGGAGCAGTAGCCTTGTGTGTTAGTGGAGGGTCTTCTGAACGGCAGGCATGTATGAGGTGTGAGATTGGCTTGACTGGTGCATCTTTTCCACAGAGCATCGCCCATATTCATGCTGCACTTCGTGGAAGGCTTACCTCGGAAGGATTTACAGCACTATGCATTTCATTTTGAAGGTAGTTTCTATCAAGTCACATCTGTAATACAGTACCAAGCAAATAACCATTTTATAACATGGATTTTAGATGCCGATGGTAAGTGTTTGAAAAGCTTTATGATACTGAGCATGGGAAAGCTTTATGATACTGAGCATGGTTTTGTTTTTTGTAAAGACAGACTTCACTTGGACTTGTTTTTCCTGTATTCTTATCTTTGTCTTTAACTCCTCTTCCCTTCCTTTCTCTTAAAGGATCATTCCTAACTCTTGCCTATTTACTCCTGTATTTCTTACAGTGTAGAGCCTAGGAGGGAAGGCTGTGCTTCATAGTGCTCCTTTGTGGGTGCTGAGTGATGCAGGGAAGGGAGAAGGTCTGTCTCACCTGTGACTTTTGTTTTACTTCCCAGGGAGTTGGCTGGAGTGTGATGACTTAAAGGGCCCGTGTGCTAAAAGGCACATGATATGTGAGGTGCCAGCGTCAGAGATTCATATTGTTGTTTGGGAAAGAAAGTCCCATGTACCAACCGAACAGGCTGCCTGCCTTCCTTGCACAAAGCGCAGTGCGCAGCATGCGTCAGGTGAGAAGCAGCCAGCTTCGCCAGCACTGTGTTCTGTGGGTGGGACTACCACTGCAGAACCCTCAGTCGCCCCTCAGATTCTTCCAGAAGACCAAGCTGTAGCTTGTGGAGATAGTGTACTTTCAGAAACAAAAGGCTTGGTCGAAACAGCCTCTGTTTTTCAGATTGACTCCAGAGATTGCCTGTTGGAAGACAAACCTGTGCCAGAAAGTGCAGAACTTATCCGAGCACGCACTTGGCAACCACGAGACTCGCTGATGACTTCCTTACTGTCTAACCCATGTGAAGGGAAGTTAGTTGCCCCACCAGTTGTGAGCACAGGCCCGCAGGCAGGATACACTGTGATTCCTAAAGCTGTGACTGATGCCCCTGTTCCTATCCCTGTTCAGGAGTTGAAGCCCATGGCAGCTGAGAAGGACATTCAGACACAATTGTTACCACTTCCAGCTGAGAGGCTAAAACCTGCACAGCCTGGTAAACCTCAGGCATCTAACCTGAGAGAAAGAGAAACCACCGCATCTTCTAAAACGGTAACAGCCAGGTCAGCACAGAATCAGCCTGGGAAAGAAAGTCAGAAGAAAGCTTTTGTGGGAAGCTGGGTGAAAGGGCTGCTGAGCAGGGGCAGTACGTTTATGCCACCCTGTGTTCTGGCTCAGAATAGAGCGCTGACTGACCTCCAGCCTTCCGTCAAGGGAGCCAGTAATTTTGATGGTTTTAAAACAAAAAATATAAGCCAGAAGGCTAAGAGGATGTCCAGGAAGGCTTCTAAGTGTGTGGGTGAGCTGTCTCCAGGCAGCAACTGTCCACCTTCAGGTAGCACAGCTGCTCTGCCCCACACTGGTGGGAAGACCTCGCCAACCCTGTTGAAAGGGCAGGAAAACTCACGTGCAGCCCTGGTCAACCACAATTCCTGTAGCACTGAAAGTGCCATCTCCCCAGCAAGCTGTGGAGATGCAGCTGAAGATCGGGTTCATAAGCTTCGGCTCAAACTTCTTAAAAAATTAAAGGCAAAAAAGAAGAAACTAGCTGCTCTCATGTCTTCCCCGAACCATGGGACGCCCGTAAGTGACCATTCAGAGCCTGTGTCTCATTGTGGGTCTCCAAATGACTGTGAGTCCATAGAAGATCTTTTAAATGAGCTACAGAATCAAATTGACCTTGCAGACCGCAAAGCCGGCTGCACCACTGCTCCTAGCGGCACCTCATGGAACAGCCAGAGTCAAGAAGAGATTTTAGCAGAACTGCTGTCACCTACAGCCCTGTCAGAGCCCTCAGCATGTGTAGAGCCCAAGTCCAGTCTGGATATGGGGGACAGCACATCAGCACCTAGTGAACTGAGTGCTGTATCCCAGAATGCCTGTCTGAGGCAGGACCATGACTACTGCAGCCCCAAGAAAAACCAGTATGAAGCAGAGCCACATTCACTCACAGACAGTGCCTGTATAAGAGCCCTGAACATGGGAAGCCCCATGAAAATGGATATTTTTGAAGATTTTTTTCCTACTTCAGCATTGAATTCTTTAACAAACGACACATTAGATATACCTCATTTTGACGAGTATCTGTTTGAGAGTTGTTGAGTGTTGTTAACGTTTTAGTTTAACACTGACACTGACCGCTGCTGCAAGAAGGTGTGACTTAAAGGTAGTGGCTAAGGTGTACGCCCTTGTGTGTTTTAGCCATGGGGAAGCTGTGCGCCCCTGGGGTCTCCCTTTGGTTCTGTTTGGGAAGCATGGGATCTACTGCAGATTAAAACCCTCAGTCTTTTTAGTCGGTCTCACTTTGTGACTATAGAGTGGTAGGATGTACATTTGGCTACATTCAACTTCCAGATTTTAAGATTGATGTTGGGGTCTGGGGAGGTGACTTGGGTGAAAGTCCCTGCTCTGTAGGCATGATGGCCTGAGTTCAGTTCCCAGAGCCTCTGTAAAAAGCCAGATGTAGCAATGCAGTCACAGGTCTGAGGATCCTAGAAGGATCCTAGAAGCTTTCGAGCCAGCCATTTGAGCCAAATTGGTGAGCTCTGGTTGCAGTGGAGACCCCATCTCAAGGAATGAGGTGGAGTGGTCTGAGGAGGACACTTCAGTATCCACACAAACATGCACACACTCAGAAATAAAGTATCTTTCGAAACATGTATGTTTGGTTCAGGAAAACCCTCGTTTACAGAAGGAAAAGTTGAATGCAGTTTGTGAATGCCCTGACAGTTGCTTCTGATCAACCCAAGCCCCTCCTGTACCACCCTCGTCTCCTGTCCTCATCTCCTGGGATGGTAGAAGCCCAGCTGCATTAGAATGTCAAGCAATGCTAAGTGAGCAGTATGATGGGTTACAGGAAATAGTCTGTGGTGATGAGCTTAAGCTTTATATTGTCATAAATACCATCTTTCTTCCCAACACATTTTCTGCACCTCTGGGGCACTCCCTGATCTTGCTGCTTTGCAGAGAGTGGTAGTGCTTATAAGCCAATTCTATTATATGTGGTGTGTCAATTCATTTAAAACTCAGCCTTCCCCTGGGCAGTAACAGTTGGAGTTTACAAGGAGAAGGTGGCTAGTAAATTAGATGGATGACTTGTCAGCCTCAGGTTCCAGATAAAAGTTTGTTGTTAAAAAGCAGTGTGCACGCCTTTAATCCCAGCACTGGTAGGCAGAAGCAGGTGGAGCTCTGTAAGTAGTTCTTGGACAGTCAGGGCTACAAAGAAACTGTCTTTAAAAACCAAGACTCTAGTGAATTTAATTAAACTTAAGGGCGGCTGGGAAAGTGCTTGGCCAACGGACTTAAAATTTAATAATGTATTTCATATTTGTACCTAAATCTTTTTTTCTCTGATTATACAAATAATGCATGTTTTCAGGAAAGTGCCCAGTATATTTTGTTTTTTTTTGTTAGGGCAGGTGCATCTGAGTACCACTCCTGTGTGTCTGTGGAGCAGGCAACCACCAAGCCTCTCCATCTTTCTGAGACTCATTCTGATCTCCATACTTTGCCTCGTGAGCCATCTCTCCAGGTCACATATCAACCTAGGCTGGCCTTGAACTTCATTTTTAGTTCAGAGTTACTGACTAGATCCACCAAATGCCCAGCTAAGTGAGTTCTACAATGTGACTGTGACTGTTGTGCTAATTAAAATCATGACTAGTTATGCTACCACAGTTATCCTTGGCAGATTTTGTACACAGCATTTTATTTGGGGGGAACTATATGAAGAGCGGTGTTTTGTGGCCAAAGGATATACATGTTGAAAGGCATGCTGATAGCACCATCAGCTTCTGATTCTTGCCAGCA
Source organism: Phyllotis vaccarum (assembly GCA_033318265.1). Taxonomy (NCBI): domain Eukaryota; kingdom Metazoa; phylum Chordata; class Mammalia; order Rodentia; family Cricetidae; genus Phyllotis; species Phyllotis vaccarum. Next base: position 137,913,574 of record JARWLC010000009.1, on the reverse strand, counting down.
CTAGGTAGTAATGTCGAGGTCATGGGGGAACCAGCCTCCGTGGTTTGTTTACATTTCCATGATTCTGTCAAGTGGGGCATGTGCTCTGTCCAGTGGGATGAGTTTCTGTAGAGGGTTGCTTGTCATTTCTCATTCACAGTATTTACTGGTAAGAAACAAGCACTGTGTGTGAGCCTGAGATGAGTGGTAAAATGAAAACCTTGGGCTTTATGAGGAACTTCCACACCAGATTATGTCCAGTGGCCGTGGAAATTATGTTCAGTTGTTTAATGATAGCTTTGGTAGTCAAGATCTATCGACTCTTTAGAAAAATATTTGATCAGTGCTATTAGAGAAAATTCAGGGTGTGCGCTTTTTAGCATTATTCATTCTTAATATTGATTCTGTGTTTATTAACATTGGACTCGGGCCAGCAATACTACAACTCACACCAGAACAAAACTTGTGGAACACCATATTTTTTATGTAAGGCCCATCATACTGGCCTATACTTAGCAATGCTATATGGCACTCAGCACTGTGCTTAGGGTCAAAACACTAAATGATGCCATGAAAACCAAACCCTTGCTTACAGTGTGAAGCTGAAATGAGCAGGAGGCTAGTTTCTGACCTCAGCGTGGAATTACATATGTAGCATGTTACCATGGGAATCTTTGCAATCATTGATTTTTAGGCTTATGTTTTCCATCTGATGGTAGCATCAGGGAAGGTTGTGGGACTTTTGGAGGAAATAGATCACTGTTCTGGGCCCCGCTGCATTTCCAGCTCATTCTGCTCCCTAACTGGGTACAGTGACTACTGCCTCATGCTCCTGCTTCTATGCTTACATTCAGCTGTACACCCTTCCATGGGAGCCAAAATAAACCTGTCTTCAAGTTGCTCTGTGTAACTCCAGCTTCAAGGGATCCAAAATCCTCTTCTAGCCTCCACAGACAGTACATTCACTTGCACATACCCATCTCTCCACCTGTAGGAGAATGGAGGTCCTTATACTCACGGAAAGCACTGGGGAAATGAGAGATGTGAAATGTCTCCTCAAAGGGAAAGATGTATGTTTTCTAACTGGAAGGCTGGTAGTGGACTTGGAGTGCTTTCTTTACAGACAGGCCACACCGGGCTCCCCAGACCTAGTCTACAGCCATACAGGCCACACCAGACTCCCCCAGATTCAGTCTACAGCCGTGTAGGCCACACCTTTCTCCCCCAGACTCAGTCTCTGCACTGTTCCTCCCCAGCCCTTACCACACTTGTTCTTTACAAGTTGGGTCTTAAGCTTTGTTGTGCTTATGGGATTGAGTTCATTGTCACTAGGAAACTTTTCCAAATTGTGCTATGTTTAAATATTCATAAACTACCCAGTATCAGACCAACACTGGCTACTGAGTCATGTAGACCCGATTTTCCTTCTGCCTCCCTTGGATCAACACTGCTGGCTGTGGTGTTTGCAAAGACAACCCCTGTCCCCATGCCCACCCCACTGTTTTTACTTAACTCCCTAGCCAAACAGTGGGAACTGGCTCAATTCCAATGTGTAGTGTCATTGAAGGAAACCAGAAAGCAAGGAATGCCAATCAGTATCTGCTGATGTAAATCTCCACAAAAGTCACTGTTTATTAAAGACCTTCCCATCCAGTCACTCCACAGTGTGACAAGGACACATTGTGTTAAGCCCTCAAGACAGCTATTGTCTCGGATCTTTTATTAACCGTTTTAGTTAGAAAAAGGATCAAACTGGCTTCTTGTATTCAGGTGTTTGTATCACTTTCAAAGCCTTCATATTAGTTATTTTCCATATTAAATGAAAGACAAGGACACTAAGTCCCCTGGGGAGGGAGATGCCCCTCCCGAAGACTAGCGTACCTTCCTGCTGGAGTCTGGAACAGCCATGCTACTGATAAAGCCAAGACCATTTTCCCAGATCTGTGTGAACCAGGCCTGCTTTGGACTGGAATGTTTACAACCTGGTTTGCTCTCCTCTCAACCCTGAGTCTAATAATCCACCCTATAAAACCACTTTACAATCTCATTTACAGAGGTGATTCTTGAATAATCATCAAGTAGCTCATATTTTTTAAAAAATCTTAATCATGACACATGATACATCATCTGAGTGATGTAAGAGCTGCAGGATCATACATGGTCGTAAAGAGACTCGAGGGCAGCTCTCTGGAGCCCATCCCAAGTCTTATGAGGCATGATACCCGTCTTGACTTTCTGTCTGAACTTCACTGGGCTTCATAGACTCATCTGATATCCTACTGTGTAGTCAAGGATCTAGCTTTCCATGAGACCCCTGGGGGAAGCTGTGTTTGTGTGGAGGCATTCAACACTTGGATTTGACATGCCTATGGCCTTTCTCAGAACTCACAAGTTGGATAAAGCCAAGAGTCAAGCTTTGGTGATGAAGAGGTATGTTTTAGATGTCTGATTCCCTTGGATATCAGAACAAAGTTCTATCACAATGTGTTTAAGGAAAATCCTTTGGCATTTTCTCAGGGCTCCGCAAAACTTGGTGGTAGTGTTTCAGGAAGCTTAAATTTAATAAATGAAATTTAAGAGGAAAATTAAAAGGGAGCGGGCCTGGGGAGTATAACTCAGTTGGTAGAATGGTTGCCCAGCATGCATAAAGCCCTGGGTTCTGCCCAAGCTGGAGTTGGCCTACATCGGGTGACACTGTCTCAGAGGAGCGAAGAACAAAGGGACTTTGAGAAGCTCACCCCCCTGCTCTCAGTGTGTCCTTCCTATTTGTTTAAATGTCTTAATGGAACCAGGCTGTGAGCTTCAGTAGAACTTGAGGACCAAGCTTAGTGGCTCACACCTGTAATCTCACACTGGCTCAGAAGTGGAGATGGGAGGGGTAATATCATCAGTTACAGAGTGAGTTCAAATTTAGCCTAAGGGGTTTCTCTCTCTCTCTCTCTCTCTCTCTCTCTCTCTCTCTCTCTCTCTCTCTCTCTCTCTCTCTCTCTCTCTGTGTGTGTGTGTGTGTGTGTGTGTGTGTGTGTGTGTGTGTGTGTGTGTGTGTGTAGCCCTGGCTGTCCTGGGACTTACTCTGTAGACCAAGCTGGCCTCAAACTCACAGAGATCCACCTGCCTCTGCCTCCTGAGTGCTGGGCTTAAAGGCATGTACCACCAAGAGAACTCCATGATGAAAAATCAGATACAATTAAAGTAATCTGAGTGTGGACAGCTGACAAAATCTCACTCAGTGACTTGGGAAGATCACTGTAGTCCAGACTATGAGAATAACAGAACATTTTGAAACCAAGTCTAAGACAAAATGAACATTCCCCACCCCCACTGCACTCTGCTCCAAATTCTGAATGTCTCCTATGTATGTCTGCATCCACCCATGAATGCTGTAATGCAGGCCCTATCCTGTTGTATGAAGTTTCCGGTCTGGACTTTCAGACCCACAGTCCCATAGTCCCACTGAAACACACACTTAATAATAATTGTATGCTGATTGACCTGGGGCCCAGGCATACAACTTGCTAACTCTTGCTCTTCATCTAACCCATGATTCTAATCCTTTTCAGCCATGCAGCTCAGTACCTTTTCTCAGAGCAGCATAGTTGTCCCCTGCATCTGCTACTCTGGTGTCTCTGTGGTATCTTTGCTCTCTGCTCTGTTCTCATTCCCAGAGTTTTCTTAGTCTGGTAGCCCCGCCCACACTTCCTGTTTGCCTTCAGCCAGTGGGTGGGACAGTTATTTACAATGTAACACAATCCCACTATACAACCCTGGCCATCCATTCACTCCTATGTCAGTCCCATTCACCCAATCTTCCTGGAATCACATGCATTTTTAAACATACACTACTGAGCCCCAACTGCCTTCACTGCCTCACCCTTGGCATATAATTGCCTCTCAGCCATTCTCAGGATAGCCATACAACCTCAGTTTACCTTGTTTCTAAAGGAGAAACCTCTGACAGTCCCTGACTTTACTCGATGACGTGTTGGGGGCTTCAGGGCCTGTCCTACACGCTGAGCAAAGGACGTTTGTCCTGCATATGTACTTGTATTCATCTCACCAGCTCACCTACTTTGAGTTTTCCATTCCTAAAAGCTCCTCCTGTTTGATCTTGGGGACCCATTTCCCATTCTTCGGGAAGACTGTTCTTCCCGAAGAAGAATGTTGCCTGCTTCCTCAACAGCCTGCAAGTGGTCTTCTGTGGGCCTCATGCTCACCACCAATCACATGCAGTTTTGTCTCTCTCAGGATTGTGAACCATGCGACAGACCTGGGTTCCCTGGACTACCACCAGAACAAAGCTTTGTTGCCAGCCCTCAGTGACTCTCATTCCATGGCTAGCCACAAGCAGCTTGCTTGTTGGAGGGTGGGATTGCTGTTCATAGACGAAGGTAGCTCAGCTGTTCACCGGAGGCAAATGGGGTCAAGGTGGGGAGGAACCTAGAGTTGGTGCGTGCGACATGGGAAAATTTTATGGAGGAATACAGGACAAAGCTGTGTGCTTAGCGCAGGCAGTGGGATGAAGTCCATGAGCTTTAGAAGATCATCACAACAGAAGGCAGGAACTTGTAACCTCTGGTAATCGTCAGTTTCAAGATGGAAGCCCTGCTTTCTAAACCTTCCAGTTCTGGTAATAGCAGATGTTATGCTTGATTAAGATTTACTTTGTAAACCAGATGGTGGTGAAGCACAGCTTCAAGGCAGAGGCAGGCAGGTCTCTATGAGTTTGGGGCCAACCTGGTCTACAGTTCTACAGAGCTAGTTCCAGGACATCCAGGGCTGTTACAGGGGGAAACCCTGTCTCTAATAAGTAAATAAATAAAAAATAACAAAAAGATTTACAGTGTAGACGTGATCATTTGACTGTTGTGTCTACTATAAAGCATACACCAGCAGATGGTGTGGAATCTTTATACCCCGTATTTTGGGGACTTAAAAGGAAGGATTCAACCTAAGAGTATCTTTGAAAATTCCCTGTTATTCTGCCTATGTAGCTTTGGCTGTCCTGGAACTCACAGAGGCCCAACTGTGTCTGCTTCCAAGTGTGCTAAGACTAAAGGTGTGTGCCATCACTGCCCGGCTCCTTTAGGATTTTTAAGTCAACTGTTATTTGGTGGGAGCATCTGCAAAGAGACGCCTCAGGGACTCAGGTAACTGTCCTTTCTACCCCGGGGTTCTCAACCTTCCTAACGCTGTACCCCTTTAATACAGTTCCTCATTTTGTGGTGACCCCCCCAGCATAAAATTACGTCGTTGCCACTTCATAACTGTAATTCTGCTACTGTTATGAATTGTAATGTAAATATGTAGTATACGACCTTTAAACGGACCTTGGCCAATACGTTGAGAAAGAACCATTGCTCTACTGACTTCTTGTCTTTATGGAAAGTCTTCAGTTAAAGAAAAGAAAAGAAAAGAAACAAAAAACCTAAGACACTCTCTGTAACACTAAAGGTGAAAGCGTGCCATTTGGATTTTTTTTTTTTTTTTAAGACAAACACTCAATATTTAGTCCTGGTTGTCCTACTTGCTCTGTAGGCCAGGCTGGCCTTCGAGTCCCAGAGACGCGCCTGCCTCTGCCTTAATCCCATAGTGCGGGATTAAAGGTATATGCCACCACACCTGGCTCTCTACCAGAACTTTTAAACACGAACCCACACAATCTCTGTTAAAGTTAAATTTGTGGGAAATTTTTTGCCAGCAGCCTAAGGTTAAAACATATTTTCCTACATCCAAACCTATTGTCCAAAAGTTGGATGCCGCCTAGCTAACTTCGGCATGACATAGTCTCCCAGACTCAGCAAGGTCATCTTGCTCTTCTGTTGGTTAGCAGATGAGACTGTACAGTGCAAACTGCGTTCGGTTTCGCGGGGTTTTTGCTTTTGCCCTCTCTGAGTGGTGTTATTATATAGTCGCTATCCCTGGGTGGTCTGAGAGGCTGGTTTTCAGCGCAAGCGCAGCTGTGTGTGAGCAGCTATAGACCGAGCTCCAGAAACACTTGCACACCCTCTTGGAAAAGGGTGGGGACAGGAATGCAGCAAGGCCGGTCGAGGAGAGCTGCCTTTTATCCCGGAAGCCTTCCTAAAAATGTTGGGAAAAAAAATCGCTGCCGTCCCTGGGTGGGCTCGAACCACCAACCTTTCGGTTAACAGCCGAACGCGCTAACCGATTGCGCCACAGAGACCCAGCTGCCTAAGACGCCGTATGCTGTGTACACATTTCCGTGGCCGGCCTGGGCGTCGCCGCCCTGGGCTCCCGGGAGGCGCCGGGGCCTGCCGAACCCTGCGGGCTGAGGCTGCGCGAGGGCGGGGAGAGGCGGAGCCGCGGTGCAGATCCTCGGGAGAGCGGAGCGGCGTCCGCTCAGGGTTCCGGCCTCCGACCTTGGAGCCCCGTCCTTGGTCAAGGTTGCGATTGCCCCTACCTTTTGCGTGTTCTCATCACCTCCCAATTTAAAAACAACAACAAAAAAGCATTTAACTAGGCTGACAAAGTGTGGGTCTGGGTGCGGGCCATAGGTATTTTGCAATTAATACGTTTTAAAAAGTTTGCTATCGTCGTTGCTTGTTTTCGCCCACCTCCTGAGAACAAGTTTACCCCGGAGCCGCCCTTGAGCATGCATGGCTTAGGGAACAGCAGAAAGGGATTTAAGGCAATTAAACTGCTCCTTTAAATAGCCGCTGCTGGCTAGGCCTTCCCCTGGCTTCTGTTTACCCACTGACATCGGGCTACCTCGGGAGGGTTAGGCAGCTTTGTGTCCACCCCGAGGAGGAAGAGTAACGAAGGAGCTGCCTTTAATAATTCTCCGGATAGGCCAGCTAGAGCCCCGGTCAGACCTCTTCCTACTCAGCCCATCACTCCGTAGACTGGGGGACAGCTCCACCGACCCCAGGCCACACTCTTCAAGCTTCCACATCGGTCCCCTGCCTGCTCTTCCTACTTTACCTACAGCTCCTATCGTTTGGACCATATTTTACACATTTATTTTAATCTTGTATCTGTGTAATGGTATGTGAGTGTGGTGCCCTCAGAGACCGAAGCAGATACCCCTTGGAGCTGGAGTTACAGACATTTGTGAGCTGGTCCACATGATGCTGGGAACTGAACTCTTCTCTGCACGAGTAGCGAGTGCCCTTAACTGCCTAGCCATCTCTAAGCTCCCTTTTAACCACTGTAAAGCACGAGGTTCAAATGGCATTAAGTACATTTATATGCCAACCAACGCCCCCATCCGTTAAAAACAAAAAAAATAACATCAACAAAAACCAAACCTATTCTCCGTCCTTCTCCAGTAAGCTCCATTCTGCCTCCTATTCTTAAGTGCCTCACCTAGAATTATCCAGTCTCAGCGCATTTATGAGTGGCTGGTCTTAGTGTAATGTCCTCATGACTTCCTCATACAGCAGCACCAACCAGGATTTATTTGTCTTCTTGCCTGAATACTATCCCACTGTGCATCTGCACCACACTTGGTTGCTCAGCTCTCCGTGTCTGGCTTCTAGGAGCATGGCTGTGTTGATACCTGCTTGAGTCCCTGCTTTTGGTTCACTGTGGTGGACATATCCAGAAGTAGAATCTTTCGGTCTGTTTGGTTGCATATTCTCACCAACAACTCGCAAACACCCAGTTTCTCTGCATTTTAAAAGATGGCAACTACCTAATGGATGTATTTTAAGTTTCCCTACTATTAGTAACGTGCCTTTTCTGGATCCTTATTTTGAAGAGCCTTTTTTTTTTTTTTTTTTTTTTTTTCTTCCGTGTGCTTCTACTGCCTGAGAGCCAGCTCTGCTTCCGGGAGGAAGTACTGGTTTTTCGGCATCTGTCTGATGTTTAAAGAGGAGAGCTGGGGGGATGGCTCAGTGGTTGGGAACACTGGCTACCTTTACAGAGGACTGGGGCTCAGTTTCTAGCACTCACATGACAGCTCAGTACCACCTGTAACTCCAGTTCCAGGGGATCTGATGCCCTCTTCTGGCCTCTGTAAGCACTGCATACACCTGGTACAGAAACACAAAATAAAAATGGGGAAGAGAGGGTGAAGAAAAGAGCTTTGCCGGACTGTGCATTCAAAAGGGGAAATGTCTCAGTGTCCACCCAAATAGCCACATTCATCTGTCTTGGGTGATGTTTGGAACCAATTATCTTTATTTTGGCTCTTCAAAATTATGTGCGTGTGTGGAACTTGTAGTGTGTGTGTGTGTGTGTGTGTGTGTGTGTGTGTGTGTGTGTGTGTGTGAGAGAGAGAGAGAGAGAGAGAGAGAGAGAGAGAGAGAGAGAGAGAGAGAGAGAGAGAGAGAGAGAGAGAGAGAGAGAGAACCAATGGTCTTTACCTTGGAAATATTGAAATAATGTTTTCCTAATTGTAGCTTTAAACATTTTCTTAAAATTATGCTAATCTAGTGAAAAATTTGTCTGTCCATTCCTCACTCCCCCTTCCTCTGTTGAGGAAGGTTCCTCTGGGGGAACCTGAGAAGTGAACAAAAGGTATAATTTTTAACTCAGATTATACGTGGATTTCTAATGGTCTGCAGCTAGTTCAAAAGAGGCTGGGGAGAGCTCCATCTAAAAAGTGCTTGGCTGAGTAAACCTAGGACCTGGATTTGATCCCCAGAACAGGTAGTAAATAAATAAGAAAATGGATAAATAAGAATCCAGGCATGCTGGCATGTGCCTACAATCCCAGTGTTTCTAATTTCAGCACTGAGGAAGTAGAGACAAGTGGATCTCTGGGTAGCCTGGGCAGCCAGCCTTGTACATTCATGAAACCTGCCTCAAAAACAAAACAAAACAACAGACAAGCAAACAAAACAAAACAAAACCCTAATGTGCATCTGAAGTCCTCCTCTGGCCTCCATATTCACACACACACACACACACACACACACACACACACACACTCATGCATGTGTACCTATACACTCACATATTTACACACATAGCAATCCAAGGTTAAAGCACCAGTAGAGGCTCAGTGGAGAGAACAAGGGCTTTAGAGCGGTGGAAGGGAGGGGTCAAAAGCTCATTTTCAGCCTCACTCTCTGAGTCTGGGGGCGATGTCCAGCCCATTGTTAACGTTTCACACATACCAAACATCTCGCAGGTCACTACCAGGGTAGGGGGTCATTAATGAGTCATGACCATATATGCTTGTTTGTATCTGCTTTCTGATTTTACCACAATAAACATATGATTTCCTTAACAGGGTACTAGAACCCTAAAAGTCTTAATTTAAAATGTTGAACACAAATCTTTTTGCCTTCCAAGCCCATGCCTTTCTACATACCCAAGGCATCTCTTTCAACCATCCAGGCTTGGCACATGGAGTTTATCATAGTCTCAGGGTCGCTGCTGTTAGAATTTACTCCACGTGATCCTGGTGAGGAAAGTGGTTTCTGGGGCTGGGCATTGGCTGTTGACATTTGGCTTTGTCCTGGATGGGAGAGTGAAGTCTGAGCAAGAGCAGAGGTTATGCGACACTGGGGATGACACCCAGGGAACAGATGCCCCACGTGCAGCTTAGAAGTTTTTGTATTATTTAAATATTTTTGTGGGAAAAAACCTTAAGGGTGTGTATCTCTGTGCCTGGCTGTATCTTCCTACCTTAAGGGTGTGTGCATCTCTGTGCCTGGCTGTATCTTCCTGACTGCATGAGTACCCATGGAGACCATAAGAAAGGTACAGTTAGAGGCAGTTGTGAGCTATCTGATGTGGGCACTGGGAACTGAACTTAGAACCTCTGGAAAAGCAGCAAGAGCTTAACCACTGAGCTACCTCCCTAGACCCTGCAAGTTAATAGTGATTGCCAACTTGATGAAATTAGAATTGTAGGAAACCTTGAAGCCGGCTCAGGATACCCCAAGACCAAGTTCTCACCACAAAGGAGATGCCTTTGCCCCAGAGGGACAGAGGTTAGGGATAAGGGAACAAAGACAGGTGATAGAGGATGAAGAAGGAAAAGGGACAGGGATATTTGTCCCCGGGGGACAAAGAACTGCCTCTGGATAGAGAGTAAATAGATGTCACATATAGAAAAATGATGGTTTATAAAGGTAAAATGGGAAACCTGATGTTAGGATAAAGTGTATAATTCCAACGGGGCGTGCTGATTAGGTGATCCAGAGAGGGCTTTTGATTACTGAACTTCAGTACTTTGGTAGCTGAACCTTGATAGTCAGCTTTAGGAGGAAATGGTCAAATAAGGTTTTAGGGATGTAATCTAATGGTTTTTAGTAAGGCAGAGGGAATGTGGAGAAGGGCGAGGCCTGCCTGAGACATACTTGCCACATTGGATCCTCGCCACGTTGGAACTGGCCAGAGTCCTTTCAAGAAAAAACTGCAAAATAGGTGTCTGGCATGTATGTGAAGGTATTTCCAGAGAGGGTTAACTGAGCAGAGCCACCCTGAACACATGGCTAGGGTGCCAGACTGAATAAAAAGGAGAAAGCAAGGTGAGTACCAACATTCACCTCTCTACTTCCGTCATAGTGCATGCAATGTGACCTCCAATACTTCCGCCGCCAAGCCTCCCTCGCCATGATGGACTGTAAGTCCTCAAACTGTGAGCCAAAGTCAAACCTTCCTCCCTTAAAAGCTTTGTAGATATTCTGTCAATCAGGAGAAAAGTAACCAATTCACTGGAAGGTTCCTGTCCCTGCTGCAAAGGGAGGCTGAGGGAGCCAAGGGAGAAGAAGCAGGGAAGTGAGAGATTGGCTGCCAAATACAACATCCACCCAGACACTGACCTATTGTGTGTCCCTGGGTGGTGCTTCAAAAGACAGCAGTAGCCAACTTAGAGTCCATTGACCATGGTTACAGACACAAAAACCAAGACCACAAATATGATGCCACATAAAAGTATTTTAGGATTAGAAGCAAAAAGGGTTGATGCAAAACGTTGGCTGTAAGAGATTCAGACTTGGCTACCCGGCAACAAAGAGAACAGGTTGTCGTCAGAGTGATCTGATGTTTGCTGTTGTGAGGATGGTGGATGTATCACATTTCCCTTGTGGTGTAAGATACAGATAAGTGGTCAGTTTCTCCTTAGCCTTATCCTGTACCTGGTGGTTAATAAGATAAGGGAACAAAAGACAGACACATCTTATAGATTTTTGAAACTCTTGGTGAATAGCATGAGTTGTAGATTAAGGGCAGGAAAGGCTCTACCTCTCATTCTGTCCAGTCTATTTCAGCAGCGGCTTCCTCCCACTGTGCTGTGTAAGCAAGACTGTTTCTCCTAGAACCATTCAGGCATGGCATTTTATCATTTTTATTGATTTTTCTTAATTTAATATACCCACAAGTGTATTTTCCATTTGAAAAAAATCCAAAAAAAAAAAAAAAAAAGCAAGTACATTTCTTTAATTGCTTTTGGGGCAATGTTTCTGCTGATTTACTCTCTCAATAAACATGCAGTCCAAAAGCGAGCTTGTATAATCAACCAAGCTAGAGAGATGGCTGAAGTTCTGACTGCTGGTGACTTCAGAACAAGGTCTTAGGATGAGGGTTAGGGGACACTGTGGCCAGGGCCAAGGACTGAGCCAATGTTCAGCAATGGGTCATTCTGGCAGAGCTGTCTGCTCTTCCTTAAAAAAAAAAAAAAAAAAAAGTTTGCTTTTATTTTATGTATGTGGTGTTTTGCCTGTATGTGTGTTTGGGTACCACATGCACAGTTGGTTTCCATGGAGGCCATAAGGCCATTAGGAGTCACCACATGCATTCTAGGAACTGAACCCAGCTACTCTGCAAGAGTAGAAAGTGCTCTTGCCTGTGGAACCAGCTCTTCAGAGCGTTTCTTGAAAAGGTCTGTTTCGTTTGGCATTGTAGCTCAGTGATAGATAGCTCAGAGGTTTGATTCCCAGCGCCGTAAACAAACAGCAACAGAGGCCCATTTCTCAGGCAATGGTTCTACAGAAATGTGGAGAACATGCTTCCCTGGAGGCTCATTTATCCTTTCCTTTACCAAATGCAGTTTGTAGATGTGCACACAGAAGCCTGCACGGGCTGGAAGAGGGCATCGGGTCTGCTGGAACTGTAGTGACAGATGTGAGCAGCCATGTGGGTGCTGGGAACTGAACCTGGGTCTTCTGCAAGACTAGTCAGTGTTTTTCACCACTGAACCGTCTGTGGAAACCCTTGTGGTTTGATTTTTATTTTTTTAAGCTGAGAGTGGGGTAGGATTAAGGTATTTAAGATCTTTCTCTTGTTTATGAAGATCCCTCAGGTCTACCTTGTAATTTATATGTCTGTTACAGTTCTGCTTTGGGTGTAGATGGCTGTTACCTCTGTAGTGGAAACACTCAGGAGAAGGCAAAGTTAGCATGGCAATAAAGGCTCATTAAAGAGAAACTTCTGGTCGAGAGAACAAAATCTCTAGCCTGTGTGGAGACTTAACATTTCAGAGGAACAGAGTCAGTGACCTGACTGAGGGACCATCCCTAGGAGCGCAGGTTTACCTTAAGCTGTAATAAAGAGATGGGTTAGCATTCCTTTAGTGGGATGCTGTACTTTCCCCTCCCAGAATCCCTAATATAGAAACACACACACACACACACACACACACACACACACACACACACACACACACACACACACTGCAGTTTTTATGAATAGAGCCACCTTGAAGTTGGGTTGGATCTACCCATCTTGAGTCAGAAAAGTGTGTCTTGGTCTTTTTCCTTTCTCTGTCTCTTTGGGATGCTAGGCGGGATCTAAGTGCGATTTTTCTGGTCCTCTGTGCCCCTCTACTCTTTCTCTAAAGGCCCCACCCCACCTCTTGAGAATCTTCTTTTTGTCTGTTAGATGATACCATAACCCCTAGCTCATGGATGCTGGGAAGACCTTGCAGATAACATATGTAAAATACTTGCAACAGGGTTGACATGTCATAAATACCTAGAACGTGCTGGGAACTTATTATTAATAATAAACTGATATATATTTCTCAAGCAGGAGGGAAATACATGGGTGTTCTTTTAATTAGGCTTTCAAAAGCACATAGATCTTACACATTTTTTAAGCAAGTGATATATATTACTCTGCATGAAAAAGTATTAAAAATAAATGAGCATGCACAAGGTTATTTCACAAATCCAAAACAAAAGTAAACCATCCCATTCTGTTATTGAGCCTCTGTCAAACAATGGGACTAAATCTGTGTCCTGAGTCATGGTTCAAAGCTAGTATGGTTATTATAGAGCTGTGAAAATAGAAAAATCCTGTAACTCTCTCCCCCTCGACCCCTTCCTGAGGTCGCTGAAACTAGCCAAGGTTGAGATGGCTGCTTGAGACACACCCAGCAGCCTGAGCCTGATAGATACTTCCTGAATTCCTGAGACCCATCTGGTAGAGCAACTTGACCTTCCAAGCTGAGACCACATTCCTGTGGGATCCCACCTGCAACCTAGGTGGGGTCACCCAGGAAAGTCGTACCATGAGAATTGTTAACTGTTAACTGTTTAAAGCTTGCACAATGAAATGAATGTCTTCAGGTGGTCTCACAGGAAATAGCTTGCCTGCCTGCACTCCTAAACTCTGTAGCGGACCTTTGGCCCCCGCCCTGTTAGCGCACCAAGTCCTCCCTGTTATCACGCCGAGCCCGCCCATACCTCCTCTCCTATCTAGAATCCTGCCCAGAGAATATTCGGCGCCCCAGGCTTTTCTGTAGTGCCTGTGCCTGGGGTCCACACATGTGTGTGTACCGGTATTCATATTTCATATTCATTAAACTCTCTTTTTCTTTAATGTTAACAGTGGTCATTAGTCATGGTCCTGGGGTGTCCTGGGGTGTCTTGGGGTGCCCTAGGGGCGCCCACCTATTACAGAGCTAGTGTTGATGGCCTGTGAACTACAGAACATGTTTTCATGCCTCATCTTCCTGGGGCTGGAGGTTGAACAGAGGGCCTGGTGCATGATAGGCAAGTGCTCTCCAGTTAAGCTATGTCCCAAGTCCTGTCTTGCAATGTTCCTGAGACAAACCTGGAAGTTTCTATGTAGCTCAGGTTACCCCTAAATTCATGACCTTCCTGCTTCCGCCCCTGGGTACTAGGATTACACGAGTCTGCTAACATGCCAGGCTTTTCCATTCTTCTTAGGTCCTCAGGTTGTAGATTCAATGGAGTCACAAGGATTAACCCACTGGCATACTGTGCTCTGTAGGATGGCCGCCCAGTACAGCAGAGAGGTAGCTATGGGGCAGCTTCAAAAGGGAACTGATTCATCTTTGCATCAACTCGTATGCCAAGGATCCTTTCCCTAGCAAATGCTGAAGTGTCCATCATTCCTATTTTCTTTACTGTCTTTCCTTAATTTCCCTACATAAAAAGAGAGCGATGCAGGCAAAGCTATTTAATTTGAAGGTTTAGGAGATAGTGGCCAAATTTTGCTGGGCAAAATGAGTGTGCCTTAGCCATTTCTCTGGTATCTTTTGTGGTATTCCTGCTGCTAACATGCACTGCTGCAGGAGAGGTACGGTCCTGATCAGAAGCCTCCTTGGTGCCATCGCTGGAATCTGCGCTGGAATCCTGGCCCTTTCCAAGTGCCGGCTGCTGCCCAGCATTCGAGGACCTGTTCTTTCCTTCGTCCGGCTACAAGTGTCTTGCTAATCTCTGAATCACAGGTGAGACTGGGCAACTGAATATGGAAGAAAGGATGTCCTTGCTCGACTAGGGTCAGGCAGCAAAAGAGAAGCCACTTCCTGTCTGCTCGCGGGAGGTTCGGAGAGATGCACATGGAGGAGAAGGTGGAGTCCCCTGCCAACAGCCAGCGCATCTTGCTCTACACAGGAGTGAACCATCTTAGCAGTGATTCTTCTGGAAGAAATAACGGTTAAGAATATAGCTATAGCTGCTGTCAATGTCTTGATCAAACCCCACAGGGACCCTAAGGCAGAAAGTTCAGCTAAGATATCCCTGGAGTTCTGACCACAAAAAAAAACGGTGAAATAATTGTTCTGCCCAGTCTCAGCGGCCCCCAGAAAGACCTCCAGAATCACCCTGACCCTCCAAGTGCAAATGCAGAGCAAGGTTGATTACAGTTGCCCAGCTGAGCTCAGCTCCGGACTGTCACACAGCAGCCAGTGGAGAAGGCTACTCGGAAGCAGGGCCTTTTAAAACAAAGACCAAACAAAGTCCACAGAAGTGCCGTTATCAGGCTCATACATACATGGGAGTGGGGGCTACTTTCTATTGCTCGGAGGAAGTTTCTTTACTATGACTATCCCATCTACCTGGTGGGCAGCTGCTGGGGAAGTGAGGGGTCGATTGGTTGTCTTAGGATCTGGAAAAGATACTTTGCATCTGGGCGGGAATGTCCTCTGATTACCCAGGACCTTGGGCACTTGGCCACTGTACTTTCCATCAGGTCCAGTCAAGGATAAGGACACATCCTGATGTTATTTCCTGCTCATGTACCCTCTTGCCTACATCCAATTGAGCACATCTGGGGCAAACAACTTGTTTAGGGGAGAGAAAAGATGTAGCTTATATCTCACAAGA
Organism: Phyllotis vaccarum; assembly: GCA_033318265.1. Taxonomy (NCBI): domain Eukaryota; kingdom Metazoa; phylum Chordata; class Mammalia; order Rodentia; family Cricetidae; genus Phyllotis; species Phyllotis vaccarum. Next base: position 137,898,110 of record JARWLC010000009.1, on the reverse strand, counting down.
ACCATAGTCCCCAGAATTCCAGGCAGTTATCTGTCCTTGGGCAGGTGGGGTTTACAGGTTGACTTTGGCTCTTACACACACATACACACACACACACACATACACACACACACACACACACACACACACACACACACTTACACCTAAACATACCTCCACACATACACAGATAATTAAAAATAAATAATTATTTTAAAAAAGAAAGAAAAGAAAGCCCTTATGGGCCGGAATTCTCCTTAGAACCCTGCCATGCTGCTATCTGTATGTCTATGGTGTTCATAATTCTTATAATAAACTTATTTTAAAGGTTTATTATTTTAAATTTTGTTTTAAGGTGCTCCTCTCAGAGGCCAGAAGAGTTAGATTCCCATGGAGCTAGATTTGTATGCAAAGCTGTACTGGAGTGAGCTGCCTAATGGGTGTGATAGGAACCCAACTCTGGTCCTCTCGAAGAGCAGCACATGCTCTTAATTGCTGAGCTGTCTCTCCAGCCTGCAATAAACTCCTTACCTGGAAGGACAATCAATTTTTTCCCCTTGAATTCCTGGGACTTTGCTTTTTCTGTCACCAGACTACCTGAAACAGTCATTTGTTTATTTTGGTGGATGTTCCTGGAGCTTGGGAAATTGCAGCCACATCTGGTGTTGAAGGTTGAATGCCGTTTTCAACTCAAAATGGAAAAATAAGCAAACAAAATAAATGGAGGAAGCCACTAGTGTCTTCAGAAGCGGCAAATGAGGAAACAGTCTTGCTTTCCCACAGCTTGGTGGTCCAGTACCTAGTTCAGCTCCATGGGAGTGAGAAGTCACTCACTTCCATTTAAACTATGCCCCCCACACCCAAGACACCCAGGAAAGGCATTAATTCATTCATGAAGCCTCTTCCCCTGTGACCCAAGCCCCATCTCCAACCAGGTCCTGCTTCCTTCCCAGTGCTTCCCCACTGAGGAATCTCAGTTCCAGCATGCCAATGGGGTCGGGGTGGGGGTGGGGAATCTCCAGTTCTCAAAGCTCATGGAGGGCAGGCACTGTGTTTGTTTATACTGAGCAGTTGGGAGATCTTTCCCTGAAGGACAGGCTCCACCTCACAGCAGTCTTCTCACTGCCAAGTTCTCTTGGGGTGTCAGTCTCTGCCATCAATATTTTTAGCATATGGCCTTTTGGAGCCTGAGGAACAACATCCACCTCCCAGAACTGGTCCCTCCAGCTGACAGCTGCCTCTGCCTGACAGAGGGCACTTCAGGTGGGTCTGACAGGCGGGAGTCTGTTCCGCTGCCAATCTGTTGAGGGAGATGAAGTCAACTGCCAGTTTTACAGAAGGCCTGTCTCTTTCCCTTTGGCAGCAGAGGCCTAGGCAAAATCAGATGCTAACAGCAACCCCTCCCCACAGAAATCCCAAGCGGATGGAAGCCTAGTGAAATTGCCTTGCGTGACAGTTACAGACTGCCTGAGGGGAATACCTGTCCCGGTGACACAGGAGGAGAAAAGCATTGGGATGTAAACATCGCTCTTACAGATCTCAGAACAGGCCCCAAGCCAAACCCTTGGGGATTCCTATCATGCTTTGTTGCACCAGATGAAGTCTGACTTGGGACAGAGCCAGCCAGAAAAATACTGAGAGGAGTAAAGAGCTTCTAAATCAGGTTTTGTTGTGGCTGAGAAAACAGACTGGGCTGCTTGGCCTAGGTCAATGCAAGAAGTTTTAAACTGTGTTTTCCTCTTAATGATAGTCAAACATTAAAATAAGCACATCCTCTACTCTCTGGACCATCCCAACTAACAGGAATACAATCTTGTTAATGCAGACCTGGAATAGTATGGGTCTGCCAAAGGCTTGACTGACAGCGTGAAGCTCTATTGGGAGGGGATGGAGCCTCTAGGAAATGGGGATTAGCAGAGTAAGTTAGGTCTGTAGGAAAGGCCATTGGGATATGGGGATCATAAGCATAAATATAGAAGTAGGTTGATTCCATTTTATTGCCATGTAGACAACATTACCTGTTTAGTGTTAATCAGGAATGAAGGGGCTTATATATAATTTATTTCTATAAGTAAAATGCCTTGTGTCTAGTCGAGTAGGGATGAAGACAGTCAAAAAAAGACACTTGCTTTTTTTCACTTTGCCTCTCAGATCACTGAAACAATGAACCCCCGCCCCCCCCCTCCCAAAAAAAAGTTGGAATGTCCTCAGGAACCTCAAGCTGGGAGAACAGACAGCCTTCAGCTTGGAACAGAAAGGAAATTTTTCTCCTGAAAGTTTACAGATAGTCAGACCACCCTTCAGGAGAGACAGTGATGTATCAGTGATGGGCAGGACCACGTCTTGACCAGGACCACTCAGATACTCATAACCCTGGCCCTCTACTTAAACATCCTAATGATGGACTTGGGATCCCCGGATCTCTCTGTGTTCCTCTTCTCATGGTGGCCACATTAAACAAATCTCTATTTTCTGCCTTTCACTATTAATTTGCATTTTACTCTTAATTGGCTCGTTCATTAAATCTGGCTTTTGGGAGGGCACCGGCCAAGAACGGTAACAGTGTTGCCTATAAACTTGCCCAAATACATTTGGATCATATGACTACGTGAGCATATTAAAATCATGTCATAAGAACTAAGTTGGTAGCTGGACAGCGGTGGTACATGCCTTTAATCCCAGCACTTGGGAGACAGAAGCAGGTGAACAGATCTCAGTGAGTTTGAGGGCAGCGTGATCTACAAAGTGAGTTCCGGGGGATAATTACACAGAGAAACCTGTTTTGAAAAACCAAAACCAACCAACCCAAACAAAACGGTTGGAGAATTTGAATCTACCAGATGGTTGTACGATGTAACACCTTGGCTTGGACCTTATAGAGTGGAGGGAATTAATACTGTGACAGTGATGGCCCTACTGCATGTTATCTGACCACACAGTCAGTGTGCCATCAAGGGACACACAGGTAGAGAATGCATAGCTGTCCCTAGGGTTTTGACTGAGTTCAGTCACCAATGCATTAGTCCAATGACTTTCCATCCATCCATTTATCTGTCCATTCATCCATCCATCCACCCAACCATCCATCTATCCACCCATTCACCCTCACTCACCCATCCACCCACTCGCTCACCCATCCATCCATCAGAACACAGTCTTTCTCCTTGCCTCTAGCTCCACTCAATCTGGAAGCCTGGCCCAACCCTAAGTGCTTTCAGCCCAGCTTTAGGTCTCACTATGTAGCCCTGGCTGTCCTGGAACTCACTTTGTAGACCAGACTGGCCTGGAATTAATAGACACATCCATGGGTCCATTCTTCCTGAGTGCTGGTATTAAGGTAGTGTACCACCAGGCCAGGCCTGGATTTGCTAATATCTTATCTGAGCATCTTATCTATTGACTCTCCCTTTTTCTGCCCAGGTTGAGTGTATGTAACATTAGCATCCAGCTGTACCTCTGCCTCCAGGTAAACCTCTTAAAACTCCTTAGCAACTGCTGCTGTGGCCTCTTCAACCTTTTTGCAGGCACTCTATTGTGCGGATGATTTCAAATATAATAAAAACATTTGGAGATATCAGAGGGATCTACTCACAGACAGTCTAGGAGGATCAGACAGTGGTAACTCACACCTTTAATCCCACACAGGGAATATCCCAGAAGTGGAGATTTACGACTTTAATCTAAACTGAGTTTGAGGCCATCTTAGTTTACAGAAGAAGTTCCAGGCTCCCAGGCAGGCAGTGGTGGTGCCAGGCCTTAACTGAGCAAAGAAAGTTTTTAAGGCAGGCGTAGAAAGACAGAGCAGGCAGAAGAAGCCAAGAGAAGCCAGGCTGAGGAAGCTGGAAGACAGCTGGGTGAGATCTGACTGTGGGGTTTATTCTCTCTGATATCTCTGTCTTTCCCTGAGATCTGGCCCTGAGTTTCCTTTATTCGTGCAACACTCTATCTATATCTATATATGTGGCCCATATACAGATATACTTACTGTGTGGTGTGTAATGTGTGATCTGAGCGTAAATATTAAAGAATGGTATAAAAGAACTCATGTTTGCCAACAGCCAGCTATCAAGGGAATGTGGACCACTAACTGTAACTGATATATCTTCTAAATTACTGTTATTCAATACATTCTCATATATGGGAAAGACACAAGCATGTTTGTCTGTTTTTGGAGAGCAGGATTACAACAGGGTTAGCATGTTCTGCAGGCCAACGTATTCTGGAGGTTTTTACTGCAATCTCCTGCTTCATGATGGAAGACGGGTCATCCCTTTCCTGGAGAAAATGGCTTCATAAGAAAAAAGGACAAGCAGGCAGGCAGTTCAAACAGGAATGCCAGGGGCTGTCAATGGCTCCTTTGTGGTTGATGGGGATTAGAGGTCAGCACACACAGTAGCATCCATCACTCTGAAACAAAATGGTTATCTGGAATTTTGGGGTTTTGAAGCTTTGCATGCCATTTTGCATCTTGCCACCTGGAGGAGAAGGCTGGTGAGACAGGCAGCCAGGAACAAGCTGGTTTGACTATGGAGTGAGAAGGGGCTCGATTGCGCATGGTCAGCAGCCTTGTTCCCTCCCACAGTTCAGTGTGGGTCAGTCAAGTCATCTGCCAAAGGCTGGGGAGAAGGGAAAAACAGAGCTCTCCACTGTCCACTTCTGTTGGAGAATGAGGATTCCTCTCCTCTTAATTATGAAAACCCAGGATAAGAGGCAGGTGGATCTCTGTGAGTTCGAGGCCAGCCTGGTCTACAAAGTGAGTTCCAGGACAGTCATAGTGGTTACACAGACAGATAGACTCTGCCTCGAGCAACTAAAAAATATATATATATTAGCATCCAGCTGCTGCACAGGCCACAAAACTTTCTCCTCAAGAAGAACAAATTGGCACCTGCTAAGTCATGAGTGTGAATCGCTAGCTAACAGACTCCCAGGTTCCAGGGAGTTTACTACGTTAAAAGTGTTGGTGACCACACAGGCTGCTTCCTGCCTAGGAGTCTGCTGTGAAGCTGCTCCCACACTGAAAGAAACAGAAGAGGTTCCCACGTCCTCCCTGTCATCCTTGGCTCCCACTCTTCCCCCGCCGCACTGTAGTCTGTCTGTCTGTGGGATTAATAACTCATCGCCCTCTGTATTTGTTATTTTTCTGTTCCATGACTGAAGCAACTTGTAGAAGAAAGAATTTATTTTGGCTTGTAGTTACAGAGGCTTAGAGGTCATGATGTGATGGAGGGAGGCAGCTGGAACTCACATTTTATACCATGGGCATAAAGAAGTAGGTAAGGGCTGGGCATGGTGGCCCACACCTTTAATCCCAGCACTTGGAAAGCAAAGGCAGGTAGATCTCTCAGTTTGAGACCAACCTGGTGAATAAAGTAAGTTCTGAGTTCCGGGATAGCAGGGCTACACCGAGAAACCCTGTCTCAAAATCCCCCCCACACACACACACCAAATAAGTTATGTGAGGACACAAGACCTCAACATTGTCCCCCAGTGACATGCTTCCTCCAGCAAGGCTGCACCTTCTAAATGTCCCCAAACAGTGCCACCAACTGGGGGCAAGTGTTTAGATGTCTGAGACTATATGGAAATTTTCTTATTTAAACAACCACACCCTCAACAATCCATATCTCTGGAGCTTGCATCTGTGACCTTTCAAAGAGCTTCCTAACCACACTAGGTATTCCTCCCTGTTCTCTGAGATGTAGGATGGGTTCCGTTTCTTTTATCTTCCAAAATGAAGCTTTTTCAGGAGATTACTGACATCATTAGTGACCTACTAAAATGAAATAAAATAAAATAAAAGAGAGATCATGCAGCGTGATTTTGGCTCATACAATGATCACTGTGGACGATGTTTTGTTTTTTGTTTTACTGTCAAAGGTAGATAGCTTGTCAGGGGCCCATAGCTGCCTCCCCTCCTCTTCCAGGTGATCGTGAAATTGATCTCCTACCAATAGGATCAGATCACATGCATTAGGGATAAAGGACATATGCCCTCTTGGCCATGTAAGGTTGATAGTCGAGTTTGGGCCCTGGTTTACCATTTTTACAGAAAGAAGTCACCTTGTAACTTCCATTTTGTTTGTGTGTTCCTTTGTGTGGCCCCAAGATTAATATTTTCCCACAGCACTATTAGTATCACAAGCACAACCGTTATGGTCATCATCAGGAGCATTTGCTTCATTTCTTCCCAAGGAATGAAGCAGGTACCAGGAATAGAGCATCTGCATCCCACCTGCCTTGGGTTCCATAAGGAATCTGGAAGACATATTGGGATTTGTACCTGATGGCCTGACATGAGCATCCCCTGGAAGGCATGCAGTTTAGATAGATGACTTCAGGATTCTGATCCTGGAGTCTCCAGTAAGGCTGAGTGGGGAGCATTATAATGAGGTTGGGGTAACTCCTCATATGAATTCCAATCTGGCTCTTTCTCCTTAGGCAAGTGGCATGATTGGTGTCAGCAATAACTAAGTAAAAGGGGAAAAGAAAAAAAGGCCAATTTATATAGCATTATAATAAGAAATCTGCAAGCTGCTTATAACTCATTTTTAAGTGCTAGTCTCCCATCGCTATATTAAAAATATGCCAGCACCAGCCTTTCCATAAACAATAAAGATACACAAGAAGCTTTTAACTCTTTGCAGCATTAAAGAGTGATACTCAAAGACGACAAAACCTAAAGGTAAGTGAAGCATTTATCATATTTTTCTTTATCAATAAAAATTCAGGAATTGGGTAGTGGGGTAAGAACCTGAATAACCAGAAAAGTGACCTTTCTTTGTGTCTGTCTGTCTGTCTGTCTGTCTGTCTCTCTCTCTCTCTCTCTCTCTCTCTCTCTCTCTCTCTCTCTCTCTCTCTCTCTCTCTCACACACACACACACACACACACACCCCTCTTAATCCAAAAAGGGCCAAGACCCTCTCTGAGCCCTGTCTTACTATTTAACATGCCTCTCTGTTCTCAGTCCTCCAAAGTCTCTATGGTTAATTTTGGTCAGCTAGTAGCTCTCTCTGCCCTCCAATTCAAATCAACCTTTATTGACTGGCTGTCTGGGGAGGTGCAGAACGTGATCAGGATACCACACTGACTTACAGCTTAGTCAGCTGCTGTAGCCTTTACTTATTCCTCCCTGGCCCAAAGCTAACCCAGCTCAGTGGCCAGTGACCTACAATAAAGGCAGTGCTAACTCCACTTTCCTATCTTAGACCTGTCCTGAGTTTGAGGCTACTCTGAGCCATTTTTAGCTGACTACTAGACTAGCCTATATACTATTAAGGTTAAGTATTTCCTCCTCCATTAGCCCGAAGGGAAGGAGTGCTGTGGTCTACATCACCTGGAGAAGAAGGCAATGTTGAACCCCCTCATACATGAAGAAACAAGTGTACTTTCTCTTTCCTGGTTTTCTCATCTCGCCCTCCACGGAGTGTCCTTTGGCTGTCCTTTATGAGGGGTGCAAGCTTCTCTTTCTCCCCTTTTCATATCCCTTCCCTCAGCAGCTTCTGACATCTCCACATTGCTTGGCTTGTTGCTCTTTAGCTCAGTAAGTTCCCTCCTGAGTCTATTTTTAAATTTCTCTTACCAGCAAGACCAGGCACCTGGAGAGCAGACTCTATGCCCCGATGGACCATGATGGGTGAGAGAAGAATCTTCCACAGGAGGGTTCTTGTGGCTGCAAAAGGTGCTTTGAGCTAAAACCACTCCAGATTACTCCAGAAAAGGACTGGAAAGGGCAGGGACAGAGACACAAACCATCCAATGGCGGGAACCAAAGCATCAGGTATAAACCTCCTATTCCCAGTCTAACTCAGATGTCGTTTTTGGGACCATCTGTGTATCAAAAACTTAGGTATGTCTGGTTTCTAATTTCATTGCTTTGAGTTTCTTTTTATTTTTTAAGATGGTTTCTCTGTGTAGCCCTGGCTGTCCTGGAACTCACTCTGTAGACCTGGCTGGCCTAGAACTCAGAGATCTGCCTGCCTCTGCCTCCCAGAGGGATTAAAGGCATGTGCTACCACTCACTTATGGTTGTGAGCTTCCATGGCTTTCTCAAGTTGCCTGCAAATGCCTAGTGGTTTAACTCTCCTGGCCTTTCAGTCTCTCTTGGGGTAAGCACATACATGTGATCCCATTTCCACCCATCAGGGCTTGATTTCTCATCCTACTGTTCCAGACGGACTGAAGAACTAATACACAGAACCCGAGAACCTACTTGAATGAGAGGCATCCCAGATTCTGGGATGTTTTCATTTCACTGCCTCTACCTTTATCTTTTAATCAGCCAGGGCTTACTGCCAGCCACATTCACAAAGGAAACCCAACTCTCCTAAGCAAATAGGGCATTTATTTTTAGAGATGTTGTTTGCATGATGTAAATTGTGTGCATTTTAAATGTACAGTTCAGTGAATTTTGACAAATATAATGTGGCTATTTAAAACCATTCCAGGTACTGGAAAGATGTCTCAGTGCTTAAAGAATACTTTGCAGGGGACCTAGGTTCAAGCCCCCACATTTGGTGGCTCACGATGGTCTGTCACTCCAGCTCCAGGGGTTTGATGGGCACCACATCCACACCGTTAGGCACACATATGGAATACATGTACCAAAGACATGAAAATGGAAGTTGAACTTCCTGGCAAGAATAAAGGGTCCAGAGGAGGAAGTGAATGGGTGGTTGCTATGATCAAAACACATTACACACATAGACAAAACTGTCCAAGGATTAATAAAGGGTATTAAAACCCCTCAAACACAAAAACACATGCTATATTTGAGACACTCTTCTAGAACATTATTCACTGTCCAAATTTCAAATTTTATTGAGTCTCCTATATTTTGCCAAACAACTCTATTTATAACTTTAAAAGCAGTTTCTTCCTTGGAATATCCCTAATAACATCTGAAAAATTTGATTTTCTGAACAGTACCCAACTCTTTAATATCTTCAATAAATCAATGTCAAGGCTAGAGAAGACATGTTGACAGATATTGGGTCCCACTGATGCCATTGAGCACAGCAGACGGTTCTGAGTCTGGCCTTTCATTGCTTAATGTCAGAGTAAAGGATGTGTAAGTTGACTGCTGTGGGAATCTTACTGTGTCTTCCAGCAAGCATTTGCTAAAGTTTCTAGTCAGGGAATTATGTCATTTCTTCCTTGCAGTATTTGTCAACCTGTGTACACTTCTTGCTGGCTCTATTTGTCTTTCTTCAGTCAAATCCCATCTTTGTCTCTGGAAGATATTGTGATATGTGACAGTAACCAGGCTATAGCATGATAGGCTTCAATCAAAAACAGTTTTCCCTGTCAGTGGGGTGGATTGAAACATAGGCAATCCTGTGGGAGGGGTAGGGGGGGCACCAGGAGTCATTTTGAGCTGGGACAACTCATGTGGATTATTATCTGAGTTTTGAGAGTTTGTACAGCTGCATACAGCAAACCGGAAAGATTCACACACAGAGACTGGAGTCCAGTGTCAAGGTACAGGAAGGGCTCTGGTCTCTGAGAGCTCCAAGGGAAGTCTACTCCATGTTCTCGCCAGCCTTATCACTCCTGAACTTGTAGACACATGATTCTTGTCTTTGATTCTTTCCACGTGTGCTACTCTCCCAGTGTGTCTACCTCAGTGTCTTTTTATGTTCGTTGTTCATATTGGATGAAGGCCCAATGTATTCTAGTATGATTTATTTGTTTTTAAATTTTTTATTTATATTTTATAGTATTAGTGCTCTGCATGTATACCTGGATGTCAGAAGAGGGCATCAGATGACTGTGAGCCACCATGTGGGTGCTGGGAATTGAACTCAGGACCTCTGGAAGAGCAACCAGTGCTCTTAACCTCTGAGCCATCTTTCCAGCCCCTATTTATTTGTTTTTTTATGTATATGTGTTTTGCCTGTATATATGTCTGTGTATCATGCATGCCTGTGCCCACAGAGGTCAGAAGAGGCATTAGATCCTATAGACCTGGAGTTATGGATGGTTGTATGTTACCATGTGGATGCTGGAACCAAACCCAGATCCTCGATAGCCCTTAGTTGCTGAGCTGTCTCAGTGGTTTGCATCTGTCATCACGTTGGCCCTAGTATGATGAATTATATTGGCAATGACCTTGATTACGAGTAAGGTCATTCTGAGGTTCTGTGTCTAAATTTTGGGAACACAATTGAACTGATATCAGCCCATAGGACATGTGTTTGATTTGTAAGGAGCCAGAAAAAAGACACCAGAATTATTTTGAAAGGTCTTTAAGCATTGTTATAAGGAGAACTTAGCTTCTTGTCCTGCTAGACTGAGGGTTCCCTAGCTACTGAGGATGCCCACTGTGACTCTCAACTGGAGAGTCTATCTGCACAAATATCCACCACCCACAACAGCTTAACCAACATTAGAGAAAGAGTCTTCCACAGAGGTACAGAGCTTTGGACAGAGGCATCTGGGACCTGCTTCTGGGATGTCTACCACCAATTGCCCTCCAGCTGTGGTTGCATCAGCCCACAGAACTTCCTCTTGCCTGCGTCTTGAGCGAATGTTGGGTACTGGGAGGCCTTTGAGCAGAGCCCGAAAGGATTTCTCAAGATGCAGGAAGGGATGGGGTGCTAATGGTGGTAGGATGGAGGGGATTCATTTCCTAAAGAGAAGGAAGAGACCAGGATTGTAGGCCCCTGAAGCCTGAAGGAGGGGATTGTGGTAAGAGACAGATTGTGAGTGGTGCAGGCATTGGGAAAGAGGAAGTGTCCACACAGGACACTGCCCTACAGACCTGACAACAGGGCTTCCTCCTGAATGGTACACGGAAGTGAGGCAATGCTCCAGCTACTGGTCCCCTCCCTCCCCTCCGCCCCTGGTTCTGCTGGTAGATAATTGTGCCCATCCCTTCCCTGGAGAGTGGTGAGGAAAAGGCTTGTGAGACTGTGCTCAGGGCAGGCATTGCTGCTGTCATCTGGACATAGAAGACTCAGATGGCACAGCTCTGGCTCAGATGATACTGTGGGAGCAAGCGCTCCAGGTATGGAGTAGCTTTGCTGCATTCCTTCACCCTTGCCTCCTACCTCAGCTCTGTGGAAAGTCCTGTCCTACACGAATGGTCCTGCAGAAGGAACTGCTATGTAGAGCTTGCCTCCCTGTGAACCAGGGCATCGGATACCTCCAGGTCAACAGACACAAAGCCACTTGAATTTAACTGCAATGTCCCTTGGCATACACAGCTTGAGATCCAACACCACCATCACCACTACCACAGCACCATCACCATCATGACCATCACCATGACCACCACTATCACCACACATCACCTCCACCTTGTCCATCTCCACCTCCTCCGCCTCTACCACTTCCTCCTCTACCTCCACCTCCTCCATCTCCACCACCACCTCCACCTCTATCACCACCTCCTCCACCACCTCTACCGCTATCATTTCTTCTTTTCCCACCTTGTCCCTCTTTCCCTCTTCTTTCTGTTCCTCTCTATCCTCTGTGGGGATATTTTCAAATATAATAAAAACATTGGGAGATATCAGAGGGATCTACCCACAGTCAGTCTAGGAGGGTCAGACAGTGGTAACTCACACCTTCAATCCCAGCACAGGGAATATCCGGGAGTGGTGACCTACGCCCTTAATCCCATCAAATCTGAGTTTGAGGTCATTTTAGTTTACAGAGGGAGTTCCAGGCTCCCAGGCAGGCATTGGTGGTGCCACGCCTTAACTGAGCAGAGAAAGTATTTAAGGTGGGGTTTACTCTCTCTGATATCTCTGCCTTTCCCAGAGATCTGGCCCTGAGTTTCCTTTATTCCTGCAACAATCCTCCTTTTTTTGATTAATTCTTTTAGAATTTCATTAAATACATTTCAAAGTCACTCCCCCCTTTCAAGACCCACTTGCTTCTCTTCCCACTCAGCTTTGTGCCCCCTCCCTCCATGAAGACCAATTTGTACTGACCAAAAATTCTTGGTTGTGCGGCCTTCCATTGGAACTTGGTTGACTATCCCAGGCTACATCTTTTCCTTTATTTGAAATAGAGTCTTGTTATAGCCCAGGCTTCCAATTCATGGTTCTCCTACCTTGACCTAGCATGCAGGAATTATACGCACATGTCACCATGCCCACCTGGAAGCTTGACTTGAGAAATCTTTATACATAGAGGAGCCTTGGGGATGCATAAGTCATCAATGCTGAAATGAGTGTGTGTGTGTGTATAGATAGTGCCTGAGTGTGTGTTTACATGGATGCACATATTCTATCATGCCTCCTACATGACCCAGCTCTATGGCCTCATACAATGAATCTAAGGAAAGAGGCTCTGAGCAGCAGTTTTTGGCAGTTAGAATGGTAACAGATCTGTTTCCAACTCTCTATGTTTGAGGCAGGTTTTTGAATTATGGGGTCAGACCTCCACTATACAGCCAAAAAATTCTTTTCTGTCTTGAAGGAAGTGACTGATTTCACTGAAAGATCCCCTGTGGTTTAAACTCCCAGCTCTGACTCTGCAGAGCACACAGACCAAGAGGAAGTGATGAATATGTTAACCTGCAGGGGAAAGCCCTTTGGCAGGGTGTTCAGAATAATGGCAAGTTTAGAACATCTCTGTATGTGTAGAGAGAGAGGCCAGGTTACTGTCTACTTCTCTTGAAAGACACATAGGGAGGGAAGAGCATCTCTCTGTCTCCTCTCAATGCTTCAGATGGGAGAAGATTCTGGACTCGGAAATTTTGACTGGTGATTCTTGTCTCTGTTAAGATGACTATGTATGCCTTTGACCTTGCCATCATGCCCTGGTGCAATGTTGCTTGTAGCTTATTGTCACGTTTATGTTGAGAGACTCAGGGCTTATCAAGCAAGTCATTTGACTCCATGGGGAGCCCTATTTGTGAGGGACTCCGTTCATGGCAACTTGTTCATCATTCATTGACTTTTTGTGTTTCCATTTCCATTTAGACTCACACCATGGCCAAAAGGGATCATCCTCTGCTGAGGGGTGGGGCAATGCTTGACACACTCTCCTGTGATTGGCTCTGGTGTGTGGCTGTGGCGCCCGTGAATGAGGGCTCCTTGGGCTTCCACATCGTCCTTCTCTGGGTTGATATGTGGCATTGGATCAGTTGCTTTAGCCATTTCTACCCTAATATCTGACAGATCTGGTGTTAAGGACCATGCTTTTTAAAGTTGACTGTGACTGTTTCCAAGTTACAGTGGCTGTGTGAGCCTCCCTTTTTGTATGTGTAGAAAGATGGTGTTTTAGTTAGGATTTCTGTTGCTGTGAAGAGACATTGTTACTATGGCAACTCTTATAAAGAAAACATTTAATTGGAGTGGCTTACAATTTCAGAGGTTTAGTCTATTATGTCATAGTGGGGAGCATGGTGGCATACAGGCAGACATGGTGCTGGAGACCAGCTGAGAGTCCTACATCTTGATCTGCAGGAAGTAAACTGAGATACTGGGCATGGCTTGAGCATATATGAGACCTCAAAGCCTGCCTTCGCATGACACACTTCCCCCAATAAGACCATATGAACTCCAACAAAGGCACACCCCCTAAGAGTGTCATTCCTTTTAGGAGTCATTTTCTTTCAAATCCCCATAGAGGATGAGTAACAGAACTGGTCTTACTGGGGTTTTGTTCATATCAGGTGAGACACTGGTTATAAAGTTGTATAGTACCTGGCACATTTACTACACTTGGTCAATGTTAATTTTACTATTATTTTAATGGATGTTCTAGGACTCTGAGAGCATAATTGTGTCACATTGCATGGTCAGAGAAAAGAAGATAATGGGCATCTCCAGGGACTTTGGGAGCCAAGAATCCCTTGTTCTTGTTTGCTCTGAGTATGGGTGACTTTCAGTGAGGACCACTGAGTACCATCATGGAAGGAAGGCAGTAGAAACCTGAGACCTATGAGTGGGCTGGAGAGTGTGGGATGTGGCCTAGGATGCTAGCTGTGGTTCTGCACATGGCTCTACTAATGTTGAAACCCTGTGAAGGTCACTGTCTGAAGGTTAGAAAGGGTCTTTCCATGATGATATGTTCAGATTTCTAGAACCTTCTGAAAAGCCCTCCATTAAATTTCCTTCCATAATCCTCTTGAGACCTTAGGGTCTTTTTCAAGGGTTTACATTCAAGCAAGTATCCCTTTGAAATCCAGAGTGATCACCCCTTGGCCTTTGTTCAATGTAAAAAGAAAAGAAATCTACCCGTAGTCAAATGAGAACATCTGTCCTTGAGTGCCTGCAGATATCACCACAGCCTGGAGTTTGAGGAGTCTGCACACACCTTCCACCAGGCAATGAGACAAATTGATTCATTTTTCCATTACTTTCAAATCTTCTTAGACAAGCTTGAACCTGTCAATCCAACCTGCTGTTAATCAAGAACATAGATTTATGTTGGTCAGTGTGGTCCCCTATTACAGCCACTGCCCATACCCGGGCTTTGGTTTACTAAACCAGTTAAAGGAACAGTTAGCCCCGTAACATTAATGCTAAATCTTTCTTCTTGGATTCCTTAGGTTCGGGGGTCCATAGATAGTGTTTCTTAAAGTTGTCTACACATCAGAATCTCCTGAACAGTTTTAGAAAATAAGGTTGCCTGATTCACATCTTTACACATTCAACTTGATATAAGGGTTATTTAAAAAAAGTCCTCTGGGTGATTTTAATGTCCCCTGACATATGAGAACCATGACTGTGAGAGCTGTTCCCAGCACATAGGCCCCACAGAGCAGGGACAAAAACTTATCAGAAATGCAGTTTAGGGCCTCATGAACTGCATTCAGACCACCTGAGTAAGAATCTACCTTTTATAGGCTCCTATGTGGTATGCCCACAGAATAAGGCCTGAGCAACACCACACCTTCCACCTCCAACATCCGTCTCAATCTTAGGTAATTTCTGTTCAAATATATCACCAGTACATCTGGGTACAAAGAACAGAAAAGGCTGAATCAAGCTGAACTGATTTGGGGGTGCATGCACAGTAAGGTCAAACTGTATCTTCAAGGGGACTTTTAAGAAGAATCTCCTATCTATCATTACAGGCCTATGCATAAGTGCACATGCATATGATTAAAACCAGATGTGTTATAAGAAGAGACATGAGAGACAGAAAAACAACCATATGGTCCTAATATAACAATTGAAACAAGAGCCAACCTCTCTATGACCCTTAGTTGCCACCTTCTCCTTCTCTTGTATCCCACAGTAGAAAAGCCCCGAACAATAGTTGGGATGCCTGAGTGTCCAGTCTTGTGGCCTGTTGCTCCGTGGCAGTGTATTTTGATCCTTGCTGCTGCTTTGCTTTGAATACAGCTCCCTTGTTACTTTTGCAAATCTGGATGGGTTTTAAACAAAATGCAAAGAGCCTAGAAACATCCAACCTGACCACACTGACCAACATAAATCCATGTTCTTGATTAACAACAGGTTGGCTTGACAGACCCCCATCTCCAGAAACAATTTCTTAGCATCCCTGCTCTGCTCCTTTCCACCCCACCCCCTGTGCAGTGCAGGCTTATTAACTCATGATCTGCAGTGAACAGGGTCCAAGTTCTGTCTCTGCAGTTAGTTACCAATTGGTACCTATGCTTTCTCTCTACAGTGTGGTGACAGTGGAGCTTGGCTTAAAGACCTGTAAATAATAAAGGGTTAAATGGATATAAACTGCTCGGTGTACGGCACATGTATAAAACATTCCATGGGTATTGGTGATGGCTGTTACTGCAATGATGCTCCTATAGGATGCCACCTAGCTGCGTGTTCTATGTGTGATTTCTGTTGGTCTCAGCATCCTCATCCATAAAGTAAGGCCAATGATAGCCTCACATGGGGTTGTTGCCAATATTAACACAATGTGTGTAAGATTGACTGAATTTAGTTGCATTTCACGTGTGTTTCCATATGCTCATGCTTTAAGCTTTTTATTTTACTTAAATTTATTTTAGAGTCAACACTCTTCACTCACTATTTTAACACAAATACCTTAAGTCCATTTGCATGTTAACTTTAATTATGTATATGCATGTGTGTTATGTGCACGTGAGCGAGCACTGGGGCATGTGGAGGCTATAGACATCTGATGTCCTTGGAATTAGGTGGCTGTGAAACTGAGCTCAGATCTTCTTCAAGAGAATAAGAGCTCTTAACTGCAAAGCCATCTCTCCACCTCCCCCTTATGCTTGTTCTTAGTTCTCCTGGGTTCTTGCTTATCATCTGCTACAGCTATGGAAATCCAGTTTGCTACAGTCTTTTATACAATGATGAAGCTCTTATTCAGGGCAGTACCAAGAGCCAATTACTGTTTATTGAATGCTATCTTTTAAATAGATTTTGAAAACTCAGGGCTCAACTCCCAGCACCTAAGTGTTAGTTCACAACCATTGGTAACTCTAGTTCCAGGGGATCCAATGCCTTCTTCTGACTTTGTAGGCATCAAGCATGAATGTGGCACATAGCCATACATGCAGGCAAAGACTCACACACAAAATAAAATAAATGAAAATAAAGGAAGAAAGGAAGGAAGAAAATCACACAAGCAAGCAAACTCAAAATTCTCTTTTGCTATGACATAGCTCATTGACAGATGAGTTCTCAACCAATGGTTCTCAACCTGGGGGTCGTGAGCCCCTTTTGAATTAGTGGGTCATCACATTTTTATGGTTGGGGGGAGGTCACCACAACATAAGCAACTGTATTAAAAGGCAGCACCAGGAAGGCTGAGAAACACTGATCATTGCTCTAGAGCAAAAATTTGATGGATAAGTTTGAGCCAGTTGAGGCACTTGCCAAGGATCCCTGGTATAGACAGGGTGTTGATACAAAGTTCTGGCAGGTATTCCTGATGTAGTCCAGGCTGACCATAAACTTGTAGCAATCATCCTGCCTCTGCCTCCTGAGCTCTGGAATTATAGACATAAGCCACTATTCCTAATGTTTGAAAATACTTTTAGTGTATGTGCTTGCATTTGGAATTGTGCCTAGAATTTTCTTTTAATTCTTCAATGTTATGCACTGTTGGGTGCTATAATTCTCACTCACACCCCACCCTCCCTAATACCAAGTATATCTCTAAGTAGTTCTTAACATGATTGAAATACAATAAAAACTGTATCATTTCTCAAGATATGTGAGAACATCTTTTTTTTTCTTCCCAATACAGCAAACATATAAGGGTCTCATGAGATATACTCTAAATAGACTTAACCCAACATCTAGGAATAGTTAAAATGTAATCACAGACATAAAAGAATGTGAATGTTTCACATTAAAAACACTCATGTTTAATGCAGTATTAAAAACTGACAATTAAGCATATAGAAAGCAGGAAGTTCAAATAAATGATTTCAGTGCTATGAATTTAGCCACATCCTGATTTAGTTATGAAATCCATTTAACACCACAAACAGTGATGTCTTCAGCTAGTTTATCCAGAAAGAAAACAGGAACAAGAAATGCTTGAATGTTATATGTATTCTATTCATGTGGTCAGGCTTTTAAAAACAGTTTATGTTTATTTTCTGTGTCTGAGTGTTCTACATGCATGTATGTATGTGCACCATGTGTGTACAGTACCCAAGGAAACCAGAAGGGGGAGTCATATCACCCACAGTGGAAGTTACAGAGTGTTGTGAGCTGCCATGTGGGTGCTGGGAATTAAACCTGCGTCCTCTGGAAGAATGTTCTTAATAGCCGTCTTTTCAGCCTGATCCAGTTAATTTGTTGAGGAAAAACACTTAACTTCTGAACATTTAAATGCCTAGTTGTTTGATCTAAGTATTCTCTCTTGAACATTGCACCAGTCTCTTAATGAAAGGCCTAATTCCAAGTGGAATAGCCTTGATATCCTTTGGTTTTTATCCAAAGACTACATCATGGTATAGTCTGTCCCTTGAAAGCATTGTTCTGGAAACATAAGCCCATTGCTAACATCTTTCCTCTCTCCTCTATGGGCACATAGCTCCTTGGTCACAGCAGTTGTAGCTTGATCTCGACATGAGCCAAGCATGTTGCATCTCTAAGCCACAGCTAGGAGCTCTGCATGGCTCCCACCACAGCCTAGGGCTCACTAGCTCCTTGATTCCAGCCCCTGTATCCTGCACCTTATTTCCTGCTTGTCAGCAGCTCCCCCTCCCTTCTCTCTTGGGAGGCCTAGGAGACAGAAGCTCTTTTGCTTTTTGAGACAAGGTCATTTTATGTAGGGCAGGCCAGTCTCTCATTCACTGTGGTCCAGCTTGGTCTCAAACTTGCCATCTTTCTGCCTGAGCTTCCTGAGTGCTGGAACACCGCCCTCCAGGAGACATTCATTTTAAATATACATCTATTTAACCAGAGCCTATTGGCTCAAGCCTGTATGCCTTCATATTCAGTGAGATGAGGCAGGAGGATCCCAAGTTCAAGGTGAGCCTGAACAACTTAGTGAGGTAGTATCTTAAAGGTAAAAGGAAGCCTAGGGGTATAGTTCAGTGGCATAATGTTTGTCGAGCATGTGCCAGGCTTGGGGTTCAATCCCTAGTACGGTTACTGGGGAAACTGAAGGTCCCTTTTGAAGCTCTCATTACTAGAAGATTTTATAAATGGTCTCAAAAGGGGGTTCCAGGACAATTTTATTAGAAGTTAAGAGAAAAGCACAGAATAGGTTGAATGAAAAGCCCTCTAGCTGCCTGGAGGAGATGGACAGGAAGTCATGCCTTTAAGTCAGACATAGAAACAGATTGTTAAGAATGGACAAAGTGCTGGCCGGTGAAGAAACATACCTTTAATCTCAGCGCTTGGTAGGAAGAGGCAGGTGGATCTCTGTGAGTTCAAGGCCAGCCTGGTCTACAAAGAGAGTTCCAGGACATCCAGGAGCTGTTACACAGAGGAAAAAAAAAAGGAGAAGAATGGACAAAACACTCCCCAAAGTGGAAATGGGCTATTGGGCTGAGGAAGAAGCCCCCAAAGCACCCAGCGGTGTGTGGTCTCTTACAGAGCCCCAACCCTTCACTTGTTCCATGCAAGGCTATTTTCCTTAGAAGATGCTAGAAGGAAGGGTTTTCAGGCCTCCTCTGCAACAGGCGTTTTTCATGTGTTAATCTGAATGTACCTGTTCCACCTCCTGCCCTTCATCCCAGAACAGCTGGCTTCTCCATGTCACAGGGAAACCATTGAGTGGACTTTTGTGGGCTATGGTGTTTAGCAAAGGTTCAAGAAGAGCCAGAGTCAGCCAAGCATT
The DNA here is from genome assembly GCA_033318265.1 of Phyllotis vaccarum. Taxonomy (NCBI): domain Eukaryota; kingdom Metazoa; phylum Chordata; class Mammalia; order Rodentia; family Cricetidae; genus Phyllotis; species Phyllotis vaccarum. Next base: position 137,878,924 of record JARWLC010000009.1, on the reverse strand, counting down.
GGGGACTTTATTTATAAGCCCAAAGGTCCCCTGATCAAGTACTGTAGATGATGAGGCTTGGGAAGTGACCTCTCAGGAGGTGGCTCCTATATCCAGCAGCAGCTGGCACCCCAGGATTTCAGCTAGACATGACCAGATGAACTGTCAAAGTTCTATTTCTGAAATCTGTGCTCAGGTGATGCTAAAAAACAAAAAACAAACAAACAAACAAAAAAAACCCTGATGTATGCTTTAGAGAAGGATTTCACACCGAATCCCCATGAAGCAAAAGAGTTCATTTAGAAAAGACTTCTCTTTTGAGATAGGGTTCACCAGGCTGGCCTTGAACTCTTGGAGATCCATTTGCTTCTGCTTTCTAAATGCTGGGATTAAAGATGTGTATCACTAAGGCTTATAAGAACAGGTTTTTGTAATTGAGGATGCAGTAAGAGCATTGAACTGGACCACTCCATAAGTAGAAAGAAAAATTTCAGGGCTCAAATTGCCAAGGCTATCATGGGGGAGCAGAGAGAAGCAGATTTTATATGAGTCAGCAGGGTGGGAGTCTCTGAGCTGACTCAGGCTGTTTGGATTGACTTTGTTTTAGGTAGTTGACCTTTGGGGGCAGATCAAGGGAGGTTCAGGTGAGCAGATACCCACCTTAGAGGGTTCCTGAGGAATGCTAAATATAGGCTTCTCTTTACTTGGTCAGAGTCTTTTGTAAAGGACATTTCACCAGTACTGGAATTTGGGGGAGGGCCTTGAACCTAACAATTTTAATGCAGATTAAGAATAATATAAATGTTAAGAGATATTTATTAAAGTGAGTATGGGCTTTAAGCAGTGTCATGTAACGGATTTTCATGATCTGAAGCTGCTCATGGCAGCCCTCATGTTGGGGTGGGAGTCTATCTTCAATGATTGTCAAGGCTCCCCATGCCTGTTCAGCTACCTAACAATTCTCCCTTATTCCCCATCCCTTATTAGGCTTTGCAGGTTCTGTTAACAAACAATCCTCAATCCCAGAACATCTCCTAATGCCTTGCCAAGACATAGTCTACAGAATGGTAGAAACTCACTCTCCATCAACCATCCACCCAGTCTCCATGTTGTACCCTTCAATACACACTCCACACTGCAGTTGGAGCAAGAGATGCAAAGCCAGTCTCAAGACACCTTCTCCATCCTGGAGCTTTCTCTCTGCTTCCAAGGACATTTAGAAGCCCCTGCTGCCATTCTCCATTTCCCTCCCACATCACTCTGGCAGTTTGGTTTCCAGCTACATGAAATTTTTTTTCAGTTCCACACCAGCATCATGACTTTCTTATTCTGAGGTTGTTTGAATATGTCATTTCCTCTTTTCTGACACTCCGCTCTTCCCCAACTCCCTGGTAGATTTCACTTTATATCTTCTATAAAAAGTCTGGGACAATTGCTCACCAGTTACCCAGTCACCGTGCACTGCAAACCTCACGGGGGCTGTACTGTGCCTGGTGAAGAAGCTATAGAGGTCTAGTCTCTTCTGTACAACATTCTGGCCACTAAGACTGGAAACCCAGTAATAAAGCTGCGGGTGGGGCTCCCAGGGGAGCTCTTTGGAAGGATAAGTTCCTCTTCTGTGGTGCAGTGGATGGTGAATGCTTCCCAACCATCTAAATCAATAGCGTGACGTGATTACGGAAGTGACAGTGTATGACGGAAGAACAGGAATGGAGAAAGCCTGTGCGTCATCGATGACCTTGGACTATTGTCATGGATGAAGACACAGCCCCACAGCACTAAGCTCTTTGTCTATAGAAGCCTAAAGAGTTCCCTAAGTCTTTGGGGACCTCCATTTAAAAAAAAAAAAAAAAAAAAAAAAAGATCCTTGGATTCACCCCAGAAAAGAATTTCAGGATGAGCCAGTATGAAAGCAAAGTTAGATTTTGTTAAAAGTCATTTTAAATATAGATTTTTAAAGCATAAGTGTTAAGAGAAGGGGTGGGTGAGTGAAGAAAGTAGGTCATACCCATGATTGTGGGTATAGGCTTCTCTAAGGCACACTTGGATTTTGTCATCTTTACAGAAGCCATATATTCCGGGAAGTTTTAGAGTCTTTATTTCAGAGGGTTGTTAAAGAATTCAATGAGGCCCCAAGGTGGTTCTTCAGGTGAACCCCACTGGATCACAACTGACAGGTGAAACTGGATCGCAGAAGTAAGGAGAGTGCCATTATAAACAAAGTTCATGGTCTTGTGTGAGATGCTTAGCAAAGATCTGGGAGATGTCTCGACTCAAGATCATATTTAGGGCTTGAGCCTATGTGCTTCTCTGCTTTTCTGTTGCTATGAGAAGATCCTTGGCCAAAGCCTTGGGAAGAGGTATACACACACATGCATGCAGGCATGCATGAACACAGAGCTATCACATCAAATTCTGGAGCCAAATATGAGTGACCATGGCCTGGGAACCTATCCTTAACTTTCCCTAGGTACAGCATCTGAATGTTGTACTTGAACAGCTTCAAGTGGGAAAAGAACAAAGAAAGTTATAAATCAAGTTATTTTTAAAATACACGGGCGGAAACCTTAGGTGGACAGCCAGGGCAGACAGATCAATCTCATAGCCATTAGCCTCAGATGGAGCCGATAGTGACCTTAGTCCGTGGTGGAGAAGAGAGTTTTGTTACTTCAATATATTCTAGAGTATTTTTTAAAATCTACCTATCTTGATATTAAATCTGATACAGAGGAGGGCAAGGACTAGCTTTTGGCCAAAGATAAATTGTAATTATCCTAACATATCAGCTGGTCTCATGTTCTCCTTAGGTGCAAAAGTCTATACCAGGCATTCAGAACCACCTGTGTCTCCAATTCCAGTTTACAGAGCAAAGGGTTTACTTCTGACTAAGCTTCTAGGTGACAGTCCATCACCAAGGGAAGGCAGAGCAGGAACTCAAGAACCCCAATTTTAGATATGCAATGTGCTATGTAACAAATGTGTGTACTCATGTAAAAATCATCAAAACAAAGAGGTTGATCTTTCCAAAAGATTCTCTGCTACAGTACCCAGGGGCAATCCAGTCCCTGCTCCAGAATCCCACCAACCCAGCCCCTGCTCCAGAGTCACACAGACATGCTTTCTTTCTCTGTAGATAATTTTCCTCTTCTTTAGAATGTCTAACACACGGAACCACACAGTACTGTATTCTGTGTCTGTATTCTTTGGATCAGCCTAATGGGTCTGTGGTTTGAGTCACCTATCCTGGGGGAGATGTTAGTTTGCTGTTTTATTACTGAGCAATCCCACAGTAAGAATACACCACAATCTGTTTACCTATTCATTTGTTCACGGATGTTTGAGTTGTTCCCAGCTTGGGCAATTTTGAATAAAACCATTGTGAACATAGTATGGGTCTTTGTGGGGATGCATGGTGAATTTGTATCACATAAAATTTCTTAGGTCTTCTTGCATTATGAAAATTTTTAGGAATTCAGTAGTCCTAGACCATTACAGTATCCCTCCCAAGGTAAAGAGCAAGTTTTTACATCTAGTCTCTCCTACCACAGATGAAAAGGCATACTAGATATGAGGAGCAGCATATACTTTATTTGGCCAGGCTGCCACATGCAAGTTGCTGTACTACTTGGGCCTTGAAGACCAAATAGAAATGATGGCCTTGAAGTATCAGGGGATCTTCTTGGGGTCTTGGGAAGACAACTTCAGAGAACATCAGCCTAGTTCTTGAGGGCTTTAAATCAAAGCCATGCCACCCTCTTGTGATGACTGGAGGCCTTTGGAGAAAGTTGGTCTGCTATTGACTATGGATAAAAATTTACCACATCACCATGGGCCACTGTGTCAGCTCCCAAACACAAGTTTTCCATTACAGATGTCATTTGACACAAGCCAGGAACTTGGGTCTGCACAGTCCATACAGCAACATTCTCTCTCTCTCTCTCTCTCTCTCTCTCTCTCTCTCTCTCTCTCTCTCTCTCTCTCTCTCTCTCTCTCTCTCTCTCCCTCCCTCCCCCCTCCTTCCTTCATTTCTCTTTTCTTTTATTTCTTTTTATTTCTTTTTTTTTTTTTTTTCCAAGACAGGGTTTCTCTGTGTAGCCCTGGCTGTCCTGGATCTCGCTTTGTAGACCAGGCTGGCCTCCAGCTCACAGAGCCTGCCTCTGCCTCCTAAGTGCTGGGATTAAAAGTGTGCACTAATGGGGCTGAGCAAACAACATTCCTTCTTTCTTTTTGATTATTTTATACACAAATACCATGAAATATGATCATATCTATCTCTATTTTCCCCTTTCCAACGTGCCCCTTCACTTCACGTCCTTTTTTTTTTTTAAATTTTTTTTTATTTTTTATTTTTTGATAATTCACTAAATCCAGACAGTGCTGCTTATATGCTGCTCATGAGTGGGGGGCCATCCACTGGAGAATGGGAAATCGAGCAGAGCACATCCTCAGTGAAGAATGGGTCTCCTTCCTAAGCAACTAACAATATTAAAGCAATGGGCAATATCTTTTCTGTATAAGGCTTGTCTTAGAAACCATCTACCCCAGGGGTATGTGTGGCTTGATGCTGTGTAGCTCTCATGCAGGTAACAGCTAAGGAGTAAAATGACACTTTTGCTTTTAACTAGATTGGCATGTGACATTTAGAATGAAGTATGCCTGGTCTTTTTGTCTTGCTTATCTTCTAGATCAGTATTGATCTGAATATTTTTTGAGCAGCTGAAATGAAAGCTAATTATTTTGTAATGATATCTAATTTGTACCTGTAGACCAGTCCGTATCTTCATGACTTTCCTGAGGACTGACCCTATATCCTGTACCCTGTTCCTCACCACCACGTGCTAGTTAATGCATCTTTTAATGAGCATGGGGGCAGCCTAGCAAGAGAGTGAAGGGAAGAGATGCCATGAGATAGCAGCTCGAACCCCGGAGGTGCATGTGGAGGACACATGAATGTTGTTCCCTGGCAGCCAGGCAGAGTGGTCCCATGTTGCCATGGCGACGGAAGAGCATTGATGCTAAATGTCTGAGCGACCCTCACATTTTTAAATAGCATCTGGTCAATGCTACTGCCATTCCTGGATTGTTCTCTCTCAAGTCACTGCTTGGCCCCAGCTGTCTTGCTCTCTGTTGACAAATGGCTGTCCTTCACAGTCAGACCACTAATGGCATGCTAATTAATGAACGTGCTAATTATCCCTCCTAACTCCCAGGATGTTAGTCTAAGTGACCTGTCACACATAGTGATGCAGTCACTGTTGAGTCCTGAGTGTCCGGGGACAGGGGCTGGGCATGAGTCAGTGGCTTCATAACCTTGGAGTTATGGGTACTTCTAGTGAAAATGGCTGAACTAAAAGACAGGTGTCTTGGGGATGCATATTTCCTGCAACAAATGTATGTTTTCCTTTTAAAGGAATCTGTTCAGAAGCAGAGAGGCATGGCTCAATTGGTTAGCCCCTGGGAAGTCTGCTAAAGCATAGATGCAGAAAGGGCAGGGATTCTCAAGATCCCCAAATGATTCCACAACAGAACTTAAAAGTGGTTGGCCCTCCAGGTTCTTCTTGTGGAGCTCAGAACAGCTTGACCACACAGCTGTCATGACAGACTTAACGAAAGCTCTTGCTGACAGCACCTGGTGGTTCCAGGAAGGGCTCACCTAAGAGGAAATACCTGATATTCCAAACATTCCCTTCCTGGGAAAGGGACATTAACAATAGAGTAGATAGTCTCCAGGTACACCTGCTGATCTAGGTAAACCCTCGACAGCTGCTAAATGTTGAAATATCTCTAAAATTCAAAGCAGCCAACGAATTCATAACAGGTATCCTTAGGCTGAGCCTGGACCAATCCCAGGACTGTAACCCTGAAGCTCTGAAGCCCTTAGAGCCCCTCTGCAATAAAACCCTCTCGCTGCTCAGGGTCTCCCCTACTCCACCGCTGCATCGGAAGGACAGAGGGACCCCAGATAACTCGTCAATAAAGAGAGTTTGCTGTTGCATCAGACACAGTATCTTGGTGGCCTTTTGGGGCTCTGGACTCCGGGCACAACATACTCTCTCTTCTCCTTGAGCATGTTTCTGGTAATGGTAGGGATAACATTTTAGACATTTATTATTTATTTTATTTTTAATTATGAATCTCTCTCTTTCTCTCTCTCTCTCTCTCTCTCTCTCTCTCTCTCTCTCTCTCTCTCTCTCTCTGTGTGTGTGTGTGTACACATGCATACAAAAGCTGAAGTATCAAACAAGGATGCTGGGAATTAAACTCAGATTGTCTACAAAAGCCATCTTTTCAGTCCCTGGTACGGATGGATAATTTGTCCCCTGGAGGATGGAAAGATGGCTGTGGAAGGTTTTGGCATAAAGCCAGGCCCAAACCAAGTCCCAGGACACAGTTATCCAGTGCCTCTGGATGCAGGCAGTTCAGTTCCGACAGGGCAGCGGCGGTGTGGCATGCTCCCGGTCGCCCTGCTGGGAATCTCCAGCCACACTACCTCCTCCCGCTGTGCCCTGCCTTTTTGTTCTGTGTCAGCAGCTCTCTATTGAGATAAATGGCATTTCCAGAAGCTTCACCTCTGATAAGTGCTCCTCTGCAGCTGCAGCCAGAATCTTAATGTGTGCTCTGTGATTTAATGGCCATGTAGGCTGGCTGTTAACTCACTCTTGGGTGGGCACTGACTTGCACCTCCAACCAACACAGGTTCTCCATGCTTATTAGGTGACTGGGGGGGGGGGGGCAGTGTCCCTGAACCACTTGCCAAAATTTCTGACTGCTGGATTGCAAGTGGGCTGCACACTCTGTTACCTGTGTGTGTGTGTGTGGGGGGGGGGGGGGTCTGGAAGGTTCAGGAAGCAAGTAAGGGCTTCCCTTTCAGTCTCCCGCAGAGCTGGAGATCACCTGGAACCACCAGGTGCTCAGTGTGCAGAGCACGGTGAACATAAGCACTAGAGCAAGAAAGAGGTGTAGGTGTAGGTGAGCCTTAAGACAACTGTGGGATACAGAAACTGAAAACCGGCAAGCTGGAGAGGCTGCTTAGCAGTCACAGAGGATGCAGGTTCGGTTGGCAGAACCCACATCTTGAGACTCACAACTGCCTGTAACTCGAACTCCAAGGGGGTAACAATCTGTGGGAAAACAGCACAACAGAGATGGGGGAGGGGCAGGGGAGGACCTGGCTAAGAGCCCCTGAGTTCTATTCCCAGGACCCATGTGGCAGCTTCCACTGGACTGGTCTTTAGCTCCTGTTCCAGGGGATCTGAAACCATCTTCCGTTCTTGTGGGCATCAGGCATGCAGGTGGTTCACAGACATACATGCGGCCAAAACATCCAAACATATAATTAAAATTTGATAATAAAAATTCAGGAAATTTGGGGACTGGATAGTTCAGTGAGTAACGTTTTTGCTACATAAACACTAGGACCTCTGAGGTGGCTCAGAGGTTAAGAGCACGTAATGCTCTTCCAGAAGACCTAGGTTCGGTTTCTAGCAGCCATGTCAGGCAGTTTACATTAACCCATTAACCTGTGTCTCCAGCTCACCTGTGTCTCCAGCTCCAGGGGATCAAACACCTCTGAGTTCAGCAGGCCTACATTTACACAGACATACAAGTATATACATGATTAAAAAGGAAATAAATTATCCCCTTGAGCTTTTCTGGCCAGAGCTCCTGGAAACCAGAATGGAGGGGTAGAGCAGTCCTCAGCAGCCTGAGGTGAGTGGTTGCCTAGGACCACTAGAGACAAGGCCCTCTGGGGAAAAAAGAAATCTTAAAAAAAACCCAAACCAAACCAAAACAAAAAACTCAAGGTGGAGAGTGCCAGAGGGTTGACATTTGAGATTCTCTTCTGGCTTCTATATGTACACTTCTGAAGGGGTTTCTGCAGGTATCCAGCTAGGGAAGCAAACCCACCAAGAGAGAAGAATGGTAATCTTGTGCAGACCAACACTGGATCAAACTTTGTAGACTCTTGTCACAGCCAGCTGCAGCAAACTGTAGTGACTTAGGGCGAGAGACTGAAAGAACGGGAGGGCCAGATGCTCTGCTGGCGAAAGGCAACTTTAATAGATAGCTCAGTGATACTTATACAGGTCAGCAATGTTAATATTCAAGGACAGACTTCTTTGAGTTAACTTGTGTGAATGTTTCCCCATGTGTGCACAGCTCAGGGTCAGACTAGGAAAGTTTCCCAGTATGTGCTGGGAAAGGTATTTTCTGTTGATAAACTACCACAGTGTCCTTGATACTACTATGAACATCTGTGTTCCCACAGCATGAGTAACTCAGGGTTCATAAGTTTGAGCTGTTCCTTAAGGCCTAAGAAGCAGGCCCATCCTCCATTACAGAAGACAGACCCCTATTCTCAGACCCCTTCTTGAAAGCAGCTCTCCACAGACTCTAACATAGTACAACTTGGGAATAGTTTGCCATGCAACAATAATTCCAATTCCGGGAGCACAATGAAGCGTAAGGTGTGACTACATAGAAACTTCTTTACAAAGTCTGTGTGACCATGAGGGTGGTGCTGTAGCCGAAAGCCTAGAATATGGTGTGGTCTCTGACCAATAGAGAGGTCAGCAAGCTATAAAGTACCTGTGACATCTCCCCTAAGGATGGGTTTTATTGACTGGAGGCTAAAGACAATGGTCTAGGGAAAGAGAGTCTAATTATCATGCTGGGGAATTTGGGCGAAGCCCAACTCTACAGAAAAGAGTAGGAGAGGTCTGCAGCTACTGGTAGCCGAAAGGTCTGCAGGTCCTTAATAAAATCCACTCCCAGTCTTCTGAGTGGGAAAACATTCCTGGTGCCCTAGTGATTTGTGGGTCCAAGGATATTTCCCTTTCCCCTAACTCCAAATCTGAAAACTTTAATTTTGGATTATAGATGGTGGAAAGTCACAGCTCTAATGTGGGTCTTTTGCAGTTCCCATTGCCTTATTTTCCAGGAAACATTCCTCTCCATCAGCTCTTTCCTTTATCTGACATTAACTTCTTGGGAATAGAAACTCTGACAATTTGAAATTGTCCTCAGAGCTTAGATTAGCAGAGTCTATCCTATAAATTGTTAAAATCCTCAAATTGGGCCGGGTGAGGTCGTGCATACCTTTGATCCCTTCACTAGGGACTCGAAGGCAGATGGATTTCTGTGAGTTCGAGGCCAGTCTGGTGTACATAGTGAATTCCAGGACAACCAGGGCTACACAGTGAGACTCTTGTCTCCTCAGCCACCAACAAAGAAACTCAAGTATCAACAAATATCTTCCACTGTGTGGGGAAAGTTGTTCTACACAGAAAACGTTCAACATGCAAGGGAACAGGTTGGTGGAGGGGCAGTGCTCCATTTGAGAATGCGATATTTGACTGAGTGTGTGTGTGTGTGAGAGAGAGAGAGAGAGAGAAAGAGAGAGGGAGAGAGAGGGAGAGGGAGAGAGGGAGAGGGAGAGAGGGAGAGAGAGAGGGGGAGGGGGGGGGAGAGAGAGAGAGGGAGAGGGAGAGAGGGAGAGAGAGAGAGAGAGAGAGAGAGAGGGAGAGGAGAACTTCCCAGCTTCAAGGTCCAATCCTGTTTTGTCCTCCCTCTCTCCCTCCCTCCCTCCCTCCCTCCCTCCCTCCCTCTTTCTTTTTATGAGGCCCAAGAAGAAGAAATAGTGAAAGATTGAATCTCTCTTCTCCTGAACTGGGACATCCCCCCCCCCCCCACCAAGAAGAAAGAACTGATTCTCTGGTATTGGGACTCAGTCATGGCCTTGGTGTCCCCAGTTGTCAGGCCTTTGGGCTGTGGCTGCAGCATGCCATCTTCTTCCTGGGTCTCCAGCTGGCATATGGCAGATTGTGACCTCTGTGCAAACTGATCCTCATGTTTAGCTCATCTCTTACTATGTACCAGTGGCTCCTGTGTACCCCAGCTCTGTACCCCTCTGCGAATACATCTCAGAGTTCATAGAGGACACATGAGCTGACCTCTGCTGCTGTAGCTGGAAGGCAACAATCTCATCTCCAGGTGGGCTTCTCCACTGCTCACAGTTGGTGGCCAGTGTTCTCATTCGGGGTGAGGTTTTCACAAAAGCACCTCTTGAATTTGGGGCCTGGGACAAAAGTTGCAGGCAGCTTGCATTTTCTGTATAATTTCTGAAGAATTGCTGTTTATATGAAAAGCTGTCCTGTTGAGTGGTAAGGCGCTATGTATCACCTGCCAGCAGGTCTACCCATATGTATACAACTTATATGCGAGAATGCATTTATTTTATTCCCTCTTACTCTCTATAACTCCTCCTATGTGCCGGTTTCTCAAATTCACAGCCTCTTCCTGTAATTATTACTGTTATTTACCTACACACATATATATGCATACATATAAATACGCAAATATAACCGGCTGAGTTCATTTAATGTTGCTTGCATGTATATGTATTAGGGCTGATCACTTGGTATTGGATGACCAGTTGGGGGCTCAATCCCAGGGAAGACCTAATTCTCCAATGCTCAGAAGTGATTGTTTGTGTTCATCTATGGATGAGGTCTTGTGAGACATCCCCCAGGCCAGTTCACAAGCCAAGGAGTGTCATTTTTCAGTTCTTTTTTAGGTGCATGCTGTTGAGATTTTGTGGGTCATAGGGGACACAACCTCCCCCATACACTTATTGTTACCGTGGGAGTTGCACTCTCCTTATTAGGCTGGAAATAACATCAGGGAAGCCCATCTAGGTGTTTGATACTCCCCTTCTAGGCATTTTTCTTGAGGGCTGTCTGGTAACCCTGTTCCTGACTCTTGATGTATTCTTTGATTTGGTTTTAATCTGTAATTGAATTTATAAATTCCTATTATTCACCCCCCCCCCCCCCCGTGTGTGTGCGCACATGTACACGCCTGTAAAGAGCAGAGGTAAAGGTTGACTATAGTTCCTCAGTGCCATCCACTTTATTTTTTGAGACACGGTCTTTCTTTGCCTGAAACTATTAAGCTAAGATAGTGCCCAGTGAGTCCCGGTGAGCCCCAGTGAGCCCCAGTGGGCCCCAGTGAGCCCCAGTGGGCCCCAGTGAGCCCCAGTGAGCCCCAGTGAGCCCCAGTGAGCCCCAGTGAGCCCCAGTGAGTCCCAGTGAGCCCCAGTGAGTCCCAGTGAGCTCCAGTGAGTCCCAGTGAGCTCCAGTGAGTCCCAGTGAGCCCCAGTGAGCCCCAGTGAGCCCCAGTGAGCCCCAGTGAGCCCCAGTGAGCCCCAGTGAACTCCAGTGAGTCCCAATGAGCTCCAGTGAGCTCCAGTGAGCCCCGGTGAGTCCCGGTGAGCCCCGGTGAGCCCCGGTGCGACCCGGTGAGACCCGGTGCGTCCCAGTGAGCCCCAGTGAGTCCCGATGAGACCCGGTGAGCTTCAGTGAGCCCCAGTGAGTCCCAGTGAGCCCCTGTGAGTCCCGGTGAGCCCCGGTGAGCCCCGGTGCGACCCGGTGAGACCCGGTGCGTCCCAGTGAGCCCCAGTGAGACCCGGTGAGACCCGGTGAGCCCCGGTGAGCTACTGTGAGCTACAGTGAGTCCCGGTGAGCCCCAGTAAGCCCCATGAGGCCCATGGACCACCCCCAGTCTCTCTTCCCCTAGTGTTGGGGTTATTAGTGTTCTACCCCACTTGACTTATGTGCTTCTGGGATTGAACTCAGGTCTTCATGCATGCATAGTTAACACTTTACCAATGAAATTAGCTCCTGATCCTCATACATTCTTTTATTGCAGAAACAAGATATCAGCTTCTTGTTATCATTCATCTACTCATTCATCCATCCGTCCATTCACCCCAGCCTATGTGGTTGCTATTCTGCATCCTGCCATGTGTCAAATGGCATTGCCCACTAGGAATTCAAAGACCAAAGGGCATACTCAGGGCACAGGTTTTTTTGGTACTGTGTTTATTATTTTTTAATCTCCTTTCTTTCTTTCCTTCTTTCCTTCTTTCCTTCTTTCCTTCTTTCCTTCTTTCCTTCTTTCCTTCTTTCTTTCTTTCTTTCTTCCTTCCTTCCTTCCTTCCTTCCTTCCTTCCTTCCTTCCTTCCTTCCTTCCTTCCTTCCTTCCTTCCTTCCTTCCTTCCTTTCTTTTTTTCCAATGTAAGAATGGTGGTTCCTGGATCCTCATGCTACTCAGGGTACAGAATTCATGCTGAATGCTCCCAGGGAGGCTTCCCATGACAAGCAGTGTTGGAGGATGCTTTTCCCCAGGCTCTGCTTTTCCTGGAAGGAAACACCAAACCATGCCACAACTTTGTTGAGTAATAATTAGAAAAGAAAGAGTGAATAAAAGAGGTAGGAGGGGGAGTGAGAGGAGGAGCGAGAGGAGGAGGGGGAGCAAGGGGAGGAGGGGGAGCAAGGGGAGGAGGGGGAGCAAGAGGAGAAGGTGGAGGAGGAGGAGGGGGAGCAGGAGGATGGGGAGGAGAGGAAGAGGTGGAGGAGGAGGAGCAGGAGGAGGAGCGGGAGGAGCAGGAGGAGGGGGGAGCAGGAGGAGCAGGGGGAGGAGCAGTTAGTGACTGTGCAGGACCTTTGGAAACTCTGGTGGTGAAAGCCAGAGCCAGGCTGGCACTTCCCCTTTCTGCACAGTGAGGCTGAAGCTCTAGGGCTGGACTCCTTGTCTCCAGAAAGCCTGAAGCAAGAATGGATCAAGAGACTGTGGGCAATATTGTGCTCTTGGTCATTGTCACCCTCATCAGCGTGGTCCAGAATGGTAAGGGAAGCCCTCCCCCAGGGAGAACAGGGGTGTCGTAAGTCAGGCACACGTGCACATATACTATGCATCCCTACTTACTTCCCTGGACATGGGGTGGAGGCCTTTTTGTGTGAGTTTGGGTTTTCTCTTGCTTCTTTTGCTTGAGTGGTGATGACTGGTCATGTTTACAGAGGAAAGACAGCAACCTGAAGGGCTGGTGACAAACCTGACCCCAGTGTTTGCAGTTGGTGTGTGGATTCAAAAAGCAGAAAGGCCTAGAGAGGAAGCATGGGATATGTGTTTACTCAGATGCTAGCCGGTTCACTAATCTGCAGGGCCACCAAGGTCCTCCGTCTCTCTCTCTGAGTAGGGGAGGGGTTGAGAGCTCTCAGGAAAGCGCTTTATCATTATTTTAGTTCTGTACTTTAAAAAGTTCTTTTGGAGAAACATCCAAAAGCATACTTTGTGTGTGTGTGTCTGAGATGGAACTCAGGGCCTTGCATATTCTAAGTAATTAGGTACGTTCTCTACCACTCATTTACATCCCAGCCCTTTGATGTATAGCTTTTCACACACACACACACACACACACACACACACACACACACACACACACACACACATCTATGCACATATCTATGTGTATCTCTCTATCTATCTATCCATCTATTTATCTATCTATCTATTCATCTATCTATCCATCTATTGCTTTTCTGTCTATATATCTATCATCTCTCACCTGTCTATCTGGGGAAACATCCCTGTTTCTTAGCACTGCTGTTAACCTCATTAAGAGTTAAAGGGCTAGCAGTGCACAGATCTGTGAAGGGCAGAGCCTTGTAGATCTGTCGCCAAAAGTTCTGCTTTGGGCCTTTTTCAGGCTGCCTCTTTTTTTTTCTTTCTTTCTTTTTTGGGTAAGGATACCAGTGTCTTTGTATTTTACAGTTTAAGATAAAATTGGAGTGTATTGGCAGCAGCTAAGGTCATGGTAATTGCTTGTGATTGCATACTGTCACACTTTGGAATTTGGAGTACTGAGCCACCTTGGGATGCTGTAATATTTGTCCTTGTCTTGAGTTGGCACAGAACAAGGCCCAGCTTAGCACACCATAAGCATGCTTTTTATGCACAGCAACAGTGTGGCGTGGTCAGACCCAGCCATCTTTAGGCTATATCACACTGATCAACTTGCAGTTCAGAGAGGGAACAAGTGGCTTATTTAGGGCACTACTTCCTCAAACCACAGCTGTCCCGTGCAGGACTCTCTTGGCTCTGTAAATTGACAGGGTTGAATAAGTAGCCAACATACACACCTACAGAGACCTTGCATGGCACTAGGCAGAGTCCAGAGGGCCTGATGAATGGACAGTAAGAAGGCCACCTTCCAGGGACAGTGACAGCAGGAATCCTCCAGTCTCATGAAGACAGCTGTGTAGGGCAGGGACAGTTGCTTGCTCAGCCCGAGATAAGGCTCCTCTCTCTTACTCTCCTTCTGTACCTGACACTGTGCCTTATGGGCTTTGGTGCACAGGTGACCATGTCCTGTCTCCTGCCAGTGCAGTTGGAACTGGGCTCAACAGAAAGTTCAAATTCACTTTCACCATTGTGCCCCTCGAGTGTTAGGCAAGCAAACAAGCTGCCCCACAGCCCAGCTCTTCTTCCTCCGCCCCACTAGGAGTCCAGTAGAACAAGATGGAGCACAGAGCTATCCCCCGCTGTGCTCAGGGAAGGAAGATGCCCTGTACGATGATAACACACAGTGGCTTTGGATAAGCTGCGCTCTCCTGTGAGGGAGGAGCCTGAGGGACCAGGTGAGACTGAAGGCGTCTGCCAGGATCTTCTGTAACTGCTAGAGATGCTTGTTTGGGACAAGAATTATTTAAATAAGTTGAGACACGGTGCTGGTGCTGACCTGTAACTGTGAGCTTAGACCAACACTAAATCCTAAATTCAGCCTCCCTTTGCAATTCTAATGAACTCTGGACTTTATCTATAAACCTGTCTGAGAGCACTAAAAGGGTATGCAAAAATACTTATGCTTGCTCCTCTATGCCAAAACATCATTTGGAAAATTTCCTGTTAGTGAAAACAATTTTCCACATTACTAAGTATTGAACACTATTTGTGCCCCAGAGGTGCGGTGGCCGGCTCCACATTCTCAGTGACCCTGGGAGCCTGCTTTCCTGAAGATGGGCAGTGCCCAGCCTGCCTGGTGTGACACCCCCCCCCCCCCCCCCCCCCCCCCCCCCCCCCCCCCCCCCCCGCCTTCAAACTCTTTAGTCATCAAGATATTTGAACGGAAGGCTCTCTTCCAGTTTGAGGCAGCAGAATGCCGAAAAACCTGGTCCTGAATCATCAAAGCCCAGCTGCTTTCCTCTGCCTTCTCCTGCTGAGAGGCCAACAGCCTTGCCACTAGTCAAACCTGGAAAAAACATGCAAATTGTCTCTAACGTACTGCGCTGGTTAGTTTTACGTCAATTCTACACAAGCTGGGATCATGGGAAAGGTAGGAATCTCAGTGGAGAAAATGCCTCCGTAAAATCGGGCTGCAGGCAAGGCCTGTAGGGCATTTTCTTAATTAGTGTTTGATGGGGAAGGACCCAGAGCACTGTGGGCGCTGCCATCCCTGGATTGGTGGTCCTGGGTTCTATAAATAAGTAGGCTGAGCAGGCCACTAAGCAGCTCCCCCCCTTCGTGGCCTCTGCATCAGTTCTTACTTCCGGGTTCCCGCCCTGTTGAGTCCTGGCTTCTTTTGATGATGAACAATGATATGGCAGTGTAAGCCAAATAAGCCCCTTCCTCCTCAACTGGCTTCTTCTTGGTCATGGTGCTTCATCGAAGCAATAAAAATCCCAGCTAGGACACTTACTACGGTTTTGCTGTTGACTTTTTAGTTTTATCAAGGTGTAAGAGGGGTGTCTGCAGATCCCACTCCACCTTTTACTTTGGGTAGAATACACAGTGAGGTATGTGAAAGTATTGCAAAATGAGATTGCTTTGTTAGATTGCTTTGACCAACACTAGCCCACTGGAAGTATTCCGAGCACTTTTAAGGCAGTCGAGGCTAAGCTGTGGCATTGAGCAGGGTAGGTGTATTAAGTGAATTTTTGCCTTAAAACATTTCTTCTTTAGGATGGATTTTTGGTAAATTAGCTCCATCAAAGTAGAGGATCATCTGTTTGGAAAAATGATTCAGGAGACCAGGGAAGAGGGTAGGTGAAGGAGGGCTGTGCTGGACGAGGGGACAGAAAATAAAGGGCTCTTTTTGGCAGAGAGCTGTCCCCACAGCCCAGGAGTGATGAGAGAAAGCGGGAGGAGTTAGCATTCTCCTCTCCTCCTTCCAAAACCAACTTCTCCCTTCCTGGGAGTTCTTTCTCAACCGGTAAGTCGTGACCCCCCAGAGAAGGTTGCATATCAGCTATCCTGCACATCGGATATTTACAGTACAATCCATAACAGTAGCAAAATTACGGTTATGAAGTAGTAAGAAAAGAATTTTATGGTTGAGGGTCAGCACAGCAGGAGGAACTATATTAAAGGGTCTCAGCACTATTCGGAAGGTTGAGAGCCACTGCCAGAGAAAAACAGCTCCTGAATAAAAACAGTTTTATTAAGACAGCCTCACGGAAGCTATTTTTTTGTGGACCTGCGGCTGTCAACTCTGCCAGCTCCTATTTACTTAATGGTAAACTGAAATCTTGGGATCTTTTTTATGTAACCCCCAAGAAGTTTGTTTGAATTCTTTGCCGCCCTCCCCCCACCACCTGAGAAGGGCAGGGGGTGCTAACTCACCCCCCCCTCACCTGAGAAGGGCAGGGGTGCAAGGACAGGAGTGGTGACTGCCTCTGGTGGCTGTTGAGGGTATTGTAGATGATGGGTCAGGGGTTGTCAGTGTCCCCTTTGTGGTGAATTCTCAGGAACTGTTTGTGGCCGTCTGTGGGCGTTCACCTCTCATTGTCTTGCTGGTTTTGGTTTAGTATTAACAGCCACAAGCCAGGAAAAGGGTCTTCGCCTGTGTGGTTCTGGATTCACTGGAGGATTATAGGGGCTTAGAGAGAATGGCGGGGAGAAGGAAGACAGAGCGGGGAAGAGCTGGATACACACATATATGGGAATGAGGAAAATGTGCTGACATGTGGAGGCACCAGAAGGAAGGGTTGGCAAGTGTCTTTAGGTAAAGTGAAAGATCTTCGGAGGTGAAGGACAAAAAACAGACGTGAGGAGGACTGGGCTAGGCAGCAAGGAGATGGTTTCTTCTTGGGAGAAAAGGAAGGCTTTGCTTTTCTGAGCAGGAAGGGGAGGATGAGGTGAACATGGACACTCATAGCTAAATCCTGCTGCTGACCGAGGAACTGTCTACTCTGTTTTCTGTCAGTAGAGACATTCAAACAGACAGACTTACTATTCTTAAGTGATAGCAAGAGGAGAGGCTTGACTGAGCTGGAATTCTCCTCAGCAGTGACCTCCTTGTCTTCAGAACAGAACAATCCCCCACTTCAGAGAGTTCATGAAGGTTCAGTGGGGGATGCCTGCAGTGTGGTGAGCTCTCCTCTGTACAGGCTAGTCCTTTGGATGTGCTTAAAACAGGCATGTTCCTGTAAAAGAGTATTATTTTGTGTTTGTGTTAAAAAAAAAAAAAAAACCCAAAACCCCCACACGCAAAAGCCTCTATTTAGCGCAGGTTAGTAAGGTCCCCTTCTCATAATTTTTGGAGGAGGCAAATAGGAAATGGGTAAAGAAAGAAGCCAATGACATCCCTTTTCACTCCCTAGATGAATAGGGAGAGGAGAAACAACCTTTATCATGTCCCCTCTGGAGCCTATCATTTACACCACTACAGTCATGGCCTTGAGTTCTTCTGTTTTGGGTCTGCCTAATCTAAGCACCTGATGCATCAAAGACCTAATAGCTTTGGGCTCCACAGTTGCTCTGCGTAAGCCCATAATCCTTGTTCTCATCACATAGCTCTCCTCAGGACCCAGCAGTTTCTCTAAACCCAATGGCCCTTTCTAGATACTTTGCGCCTTTGAGTCTTGGCTCAGGTGCTGTCTTCCTCTGGAGCTTGGGCCTCACTCTGGGAATCCCATGCTGCCCATTTGTGCCTTGTTACTATTCCCTCCCCCCCCCCCCAATATCTCAGTATCCCAGGCTGGCCTCAAACTTACTGTATAACTGAGGATGATCCCAAACCCCTAATGTTTCTGCTCTTACCTCCTGGGTGCTAGAACTATCAGTATTTGACACCATACTCAGTTTTATGTGATGCCAGGGATCAAACCCAGGGCTTTGGCAAATTCTCTACAGCCCCCCCCCCCTTGTCCATGCTGAAGTAGAACCCAAGGACTTTCAGGTGCTGGTTAAGTGCTCTTCCAATGGGACGCACCCCAGCTACCTCCATCTTCTCTGTTCCTAGCTTTATATACCGTTAAACTGTATTCTAAAAGTTTCGTTTACTGGATACCTGTCTCCGCCTCTGCTATTGTCTATAAAATATGAGCTCCTGTTTTCAGATTCAAGCAAACCATCTGGTTCATGGTAAGAGACAACAGATAAGTCATTAAATTAATCATTCACTTGGGCTGGAGAGATGGCTCAGCTGTTAAGAGCACTCAGGGCCTTTGTAGAGGACGCTAGTTCAGTTCCCAGAACTCACAGAGTGACTCACAACCATCTGTAACTCTAATGTCAGAGGATCAATGCCCTCTTCTGGCCTCCATGGGTACTGCACACATGTGGTACCTATACATACATGCAGGGAAAACATTAAAAACAATTGGGAAATTATCCTTTATAAAAATAACCATTCTTAGCCTCATTTATCTGTACTGATCCCCATTTAGTCCATCTCCTATCCTGAACTGGACCTGCTGAACCACAGACACACAGGTCTTGCCTCTAACCTTTTGTATGCCTCTCTACTTGGGCAAAGAGATTCCTCTTGAGTCCCCTCCTCCCTTCAGACATGTGGCAAATTCCTGCTTATTCTTCAGATTTTCTTATAGGTATCGTTTCTCTAGACATCCTGTGATGTGATCAGTGAATTAAGTTAGCGGGCTGAACCCTTCCAAGGCTGCTGTAAAGTTATTTGCTGCTTTTCATGGTTGTCAATTTCTTTCAATTGTGAGTTTCTTAAGGCAAGGCTATGACTTGCCGCCACCTTGTCCCAACACCAAGTGCATCGATGAAGTGCTAAGTGACATTTGTGGTGGGGAGGACACCAAGGCCTGTTTGGACACCAAATCCAGGAAGCATTTTATGTTTTAGGAAAACAGTTAAGGAACAGACTCCTGAATGTACCTGGTTATGAACCAAATCCAAATCTCCCCCCTCCCCCACAGCATTCTTCGCCCACAAGGTGGAGCATGAAAGCAGGATGCAGAATGGGAGAAGCTTCCAGAGGACTGGGACTCTTGCCTTTGAGCGGGTATACACTGCCAAGTGAGTTCAAACTCCGATGCTGCTGATAGTGGGGGCATGGGAATGAGGGGGCTGCCCCTGCCAACTTTTAGAGGGTCCAAGAGGCAGGCTTCTGGGGATTCTGATCGTCACTTGGATGTTCTTCCTCATCTTGGTGAACACCAACCTTAAAGAAGGAAGGAAGTGGGGCGGGGGAGGGGAGTTATGGGCTCTATAATCCAGAAACACCCAGGGACCAGTTTCCTGTGGGTGTTGCAGTTCTTCAGCTCAAGCCAGCTGTGATTCACAGCAGCCCCAAAAGCGCCTCCCTCATACCATGCTGGCCTTGTCCAGTGGCAGTCTGAAGGTGACATCAGGGGTCCCCTTGAGCAATCAGAAGAAGGACAGAAAGAGGGAGTGATACACCCCCTTCCCCTTGCCTTGACCTTTGAAAAGAAAATGTGATGGAAGACACCTGAATGACCCTGGAAAGAGGTTTATGGGTTCTGTTTGGCTCGCAAACCTGAGAAGACATTACTCAAACATGATCTTCCTTTATGCAGAATATATTTAAATAGGGTCAGCCAGGCACACTGGCAGTCAGAAGGGCAGGCTTCCTGCTTTGATGTAGGGCTACTTTTGAGAGGGGGTGTCAGTTCCAACCATGGGGTGACTTTGATGCTTCCAAAGGTACTTTCAAGGGAAAGTCATGGCCATCCAACAGTAGGATCAAATCCAGGGACTCTCTAGGAAGGTCAGGAGGTTCTGTAAGGGGCCCCTGCTATACCCTTGTGAGCAGCTTGGTGGGGGCTTCTGCTCAGCTGTCATTAACTGGTTCCTTGTGAACTAAACTGAATCCTGGGTGAAGACAGCACAGACATTAGGAATGAATACACCTTCTTTCATGCTGATACCATTCTTTCTTTCTGTGAGGCATAGGTGGATGTGTGGACACCAGGGAGGGTCTTCTACATTGAGATTTGCTGGCTCTGGCTCCTTTTGCCCCTAAGCTTCTAGATTGGTGCATGCCTTATCTGAAGCACCCACAGTTACTCTAGGAGTCCTCACAGAGCGCTCCTAGGTGCTCCATTTCCATCCCAACTGTTCCTCCATAGGGGACAGTCCTGTCAGCTCAAGGAAATCCTTTACTGAAGTGCCCACAGAGAGGTTTCTTTGTTACCATTTAGACCTTGGCTTTGTTAATCCTCGGTTTCAATTTAATGCATTAAAAGATGTGGGTTAAAAGGCAGTACAGACACACTTGAAGAAGAGCAGAGAGTATATATAGGTTGACATCAATTTTTCTGCGCCATTTTCTGTGGAGATAACACAAAGAGGTTCTCAGAAATGTCATGTGCAAGAAATGAAAGGTATCTGTGATCAGGGGTGGAGACAAAATTGCTCAAAGAAAACCACAATTTCTTGCAGTGGGGATGAACAGCGTCCCTGTGCCCTGATAATCACTTTCTCACAGTGACACTGAGCTTTTACAGACTCCTCAGCAGTGAGAAGTCAGGGTGGACCGGCCCCGCACATTCTTAGAAGTTAAGCTCCTAGCATGTTGACGATGCACAAGGAATAGAGCATCCTGGGAAATTTTGATTCTTTCTTTTTCTGACGTACAATCTCACTGTGTAGTCCAGGATGCCCTCTTGCCTGTGCCCTGCCCCGTATTGGGATTCCAGACGTATACCACCCTACTGAGTCTTACCCATCTCATTCCTGACACTTCCCCAGTAGAACAGCGTTGTTTTCTGTGAGCTCAGGCTACGTACACCTTGCTCCTCCAGCTGCTGGCCTCTGAGCTGCAAAAATACCCAGAGGCTGGTGGTTGAGCCACATGGCCGGGGCGGGGGTGGGGGGTGGGGGGATGGGGGTAGGGGAATGGGAGATGGGGGAGCAGGGAGTGGCTTAGAAATTCTGGGATTGTGTGAATGTTCCAAAGATAAGAATATGCACAAGGTGAGTATTGAGTGACTGTTGTGTCTGAGGGACTCAACCATGAAGTCACTGCAGCCTAGTTTTTAAAATCCACGTCTTTGCCACCCAGTCTTCTTGAGAGATAGGGGAGACTAGCAGACAGGGAAGTCCTGTGTAGTGGTAGGAAGTACAGACCCGGGGAAGAGAACGTTCTATAAAATAGACATTGCTCAGACATCGTTGCGGTTCTGTTACAAAGGCCACTTCCTACCTTGGCCATCAAGCATTTGTGCATGTATATGTAGGTTGCCTAAGGGGCTGGAGATCTGTTAGTAGGATCTTGACAAGGCTCATGGGTACCCTGGCTGTTTGCCAGGAGACTACCAGGAAGGTGATGGTAGTGATGAATAGGAAGCCACACCAGCAGTCTCTTCTCCAGGGCTCCCAGAAAGCACCAAGAAAAGATAGAAAAAGAAGAGGGTGTATTTAAAGAGTCACTTATGTGTATGAGTGTCTTGCCTGCATGTATGTATGTGCAGTGCCCATGGGAACCAGGAGAGGGCATCAGTTCACTGGAACTGGTTGTAAACTTCGGGTGAGTGCTGGGAACCAAACCTAGGTCCTTTTCAAGATCAGCCAGTGCTACTAACTCCCAAGCCACCTCTCAATCCCAAGAGCATGCATTTAATCTTGCTATTTAAAATTTAGGATGTAAAGCCATACCTGTTGTTAATATACAGAATGGCATTAGTACACTATACCCCCCCCCCACACACACATCTATATGTACAGCATACTATACTATAAGCTATATACAGCTTATATACAAAAACATTTGTCACAAGCTGTAAAACCCAGATTTTTTTTGTGTGTGAGTGTGCCGTGTGTGTGTGTGTGTGTGTGTGTGTGTGTGTGTGTGTGTGTGTGTGTGTGGTGTGTGTGTGTGTTTGTGTGTGTGTGTTTGAGACAGGGTTTCCCTGTGTAGCCCTGGCTGTCTTGGAACTTTCTCTGTAAACCAGGCTGGCCTGGATCTCACAGAGATCTTCTTTCCTATGCCTCCCAAGTTCTGGGATTAAAGGTGTGCCATCACTCTCCTGATAAGACCCAGATTTTTGTTGATGAGTGTAGGGTCATGAATATTTTGAGATGTTGGCTATGAAAGAAAATAACCTATTTTAGCATGAGAATACTGATATATTGAGAGTCAGGACAGTGTCCTAACAGATGACCCAGCCAACATCAGTAGAATCCATCAGTTCAGATCTCTTGGCTGATGGCTCATCTGACCACTAGGACAGTGCTGAGCCAGAGCTTTCTAGATAAAATGAGCTGAACCTTGACTCTGTTACATGCACAGAATGCAGTTCAATGCTCTTGTCATATCAGTATCATATCAGCATAGTTAGTGAAGCTGAGATCAAGTTTGACTTTGGGAAAAGAACCCTAGTTAGCTGACTGCAGGTTCCTCCTTGAGAGTGCAGGAAAGCACAGATCATAGCTGAGGGATAGGTGTCCAGAGATGTGCAACTTCCTGAAATGTGTTCTGTGATTCCATGTTCATGGGTCATTAGCAAATATTACAACAAAGAATAAATGCTTCCTCGTGACACCTGAGAAACTCCGAAGGACAGTCTAAATTCACCGGGAGAGAGGGGTGTTGTAATTAACCACAGAGTCCTCTTTCTGTTCACCCTTTGCCAGAACACATTCTGAGAAATGTCACCCTAATGTCACAATACTCCAGCATCTCTTGGTGTCCACTGTAGGCTCATTTTTCAAGCAGTGTATAGCAATTTAAAGTCGCTATATCTACTAGGAGCCCAACTGGTGTCAACAGCTCTTATTCGGTACTTACTGGATAACACTTCTTTATTTTAATATAATCCAAACAAACCAATAGAATTTTAAAGTGGTTCTCTATTATATTTCCAGGGCAGAGGAAGGAAAGAAAAAATAGCCCAGGGCCTCTCCATAAAACAGTCAGATTGTGAGGCTTCAACTTTATAGCATGGCGATTTATTGCAAGACCAGCTGAGCAGACTCTGTTTAGACTTGAATGAGAGTCAAGATGGGGTTACTCATTTCATTAGGAAGAAGGTTGTTTGTTTTTACTCTTTTGGGGGACCTGCCACCCAGCTCTCAAATACTTCACACACACACACACACACACACACACACACACACACACACACACACACACACACACACACACACACACACACACACACATACACACATCAACATGCTCATCCCCTCCCAAATCACTACCTCAAAAAATAAGAGGATCTGGTGGACACAGGGAGAAACCCTGTAACTGATTGGTCAGGTTAGCTGCTCTTGCTGCTAAACCAGTTGGAAGAGTTATTTTCTGCCTTTCTTGAGCTGGGAGGTGGATTGCAGCTTCTCTCTCCAGAGGCCACAGTGTTGTGGCTCTATTGATAGCTGGGTATGGGAGCTGCCACCACCCTGAGGCTACTGCTGCTTAACCATGGCCTGTCTATTTAGTGAGCGAGGAGCTGCAACCAGACAATGTGTAAAGACCTCCTGCCCTTTGGAATTCTGTGTCCACTAGACCTGTGGAACTTGTGTGGATCCAGATCATCCCACCCCATGAGGTCATTAGGGTTTTGCATTGTGTGCTGTGCCTGTGTTTGAGGCCGTCTCCAGGAGAGGAGACATGAGTCTGTCACCTACGACATTCACTAACTTCTCTAGTGAAAGGTTCTTTTGACCATACAGGGACATACAGGTCTTTGTGGCTGGGAAAGGGCAACCTGACACATAGATCAAATGTGATTAATCTAGATGTATTATCCAGATGTGCTGGTTATTTTATTTTTTTCTCATCTTAAAACAAGAGTCATCTAGGAAGAGGAACCCCAAATAAGAAAATGTTTCTAACATATTGATCTGTAGGCAAGTCTGTGGGACATTTTCTTAATTCATGATTGACGTGGGAGGGCCCATCCCACTGTGAGCTGTACCACTCCTAGGCGGGTGGGTTTGGTGATATAAGAAAGCAGGCTGAGGTGGGGCGGAGTGATGGCTCAGTGGTTAAGAGCACTGACTGGTCCTCTGGAGGAGCAGTTCCTAGAATCCCACGGCAGCTCAGAACTGTCTGTAACTCCAAGATCTGATACCCTTACACAGACATGCATGCAGGCAAAACAGCTGTGCACATTAAATAAAATATTATTATTATTATTATTATTTTTTAAAAAAGAAAGCAGGCTGAATAAGCCACGGGGAACAAGTAAGCAGCCCTCCTCCATGGCTTCTACTTCAGATCTACCTGCAGGTCCTTGAACTGACGTCCCTTCATAAGCTATAAGGTGAAAAAGGAGATAAAACCCTTTTATCCTCAAGCTGATTTTGCTTATGATGTTATATCGCAGCCACAATCCAAGCTTCTCACCGCTACAACAAAACAGTGGCCACAGGCTAGTTGTGAAGTACAGGGTTTATTGTGTTTAATGTATGATATATGTAATATATAAGGGGTCTGTACTCAAAAGAGAGAAGCCACATCTCTTAGTGGCCGAGATGGCAGAAGAGAGTGTTGCATCTCTTGGAGTTAGTTACCAGGCTTTGTGAGCCTATGGAGACAGATGTGGTATCTAACGTTGGGTCCCCTGGAAGAGCACCAGGCATTCTTAGCACCGTGCCTTCTCTCCAGCCCCACAAATGTAATCTTTTAAATGAAGAGACAAGCTTTACATTAGAAAAGCCTTTGGTCATCTTTGGCTTTGAGATGAGAAGGGGCTTTGAGCCAAGGAGTACTGGGGATCTCCAGAGTCTGGAAAGTCAAGGCAATAGCCCACCCCACCCCCATGAGCTTCAGAGAAAATGTGAATCTGTCCACAACAGGGACAGCTTAGGGAGATTCATTGCAGACCCTGATATCTGTAATGGTGACAATGAATCTGGGATGTTTTAAACCACTGAGTTGATGGCTGAGCGTACAGTAGCTAAAGCAAGCCCACAGTCACCTAGTGTAGACCCAGGAAGGATGGATGGCAAATGCCAGTACAGTGCCTGGCGCAGAGTGGCAGCATTCCTCAGGACTGCTGGAAGCTGTATCCCATCCGCTTTTGTGAATGGACCTCGGTTTCTTTAACACTTTGAGAATCTGTTTTTCTGGCCTGCTGCTTTCCATGGGATGCAGTTTCCCCTTAGCTGGGCATTTTTACTCTGCCGCTCCCATTCAGATAATGACCACACCTCGTTGTCTGCATTGCTCACTTGCTATTCCAAGAAGTGCATGGGCACTACCCACCAAGGGAGCCCTGTCAAGGAAACACAGCCTTTGATCTGCTTCCCCTAAGAGCAAAGTTAATGAATTCTGAGCAGGCTTGCTAGTTACCACTGTCTGTTGACCGGGTGCAGGCTGTTCTCTCAGGGTAGATGGAAGAAGACAAGAGACAGGTGTGACCCTCACATAATGATGGTTTTGAACTTGGGTCTTAAGTAATTTTCAGGCTACATTGTAGTCACATGCTTTCTGATTTCTTTCTGCCCTATTTGCCCTACAGCCAGAACTGCGTAGATGCATACCCCACTTTCCTTGTGGTACTCTGGACTGCGGGACTACTTTGCAGCCAAGGTAACCGTGACTTCCTTTTGTGAGTTCTCTTTCTATAATGTGCAGCTTTCAGGGGTTCAAAGAGCAGGCATTTTGTTGACTCGCCCTGACTGGACCTACAGCTCTTATCCGGTATGCCCTAGAGAGATGAGAGCCCCGTAGAGGTTGTGTTGCAGACATGCTCGGCGCAGTGTGGTGTGGTAATGCATTGCTAATGCTTGCTCCCTGGTGGCTGGTTGAGAGCGCTCTGCTGACAAGGGTGGGTTAAGGCTAAATGTGACTCAGAATCCGTAAGCAGTGTTAGCTCAGATACAAGGGCATTGTAAATGAGAGCACCAGAGGGATCTATTTTGGGTCTGCTTCTGCTGGCTCTTGTGTTGTTAATAAGCTCCCAGCACGCTGGCCCTTCCTCGGGCATGTATCTACAGAGTACAGGCTGGGTTCCAGACAAGCCTGGGAGGTCAGCTGCACACAGTCTTGATTTAAACGAATCTTGGACAACGGATCGATTCCCAGAGGTGCTCTGCCATAACGGAAACCGGAATCATATGCTCTTGGCTCTCTTTGGAGTCTGAACACCAGAAAGCCTTGGCCGAGGCTGGCATTTGTCTGGTGGTGGCTCAGTGATTGGAGTTGCTTCGGTGCCCAGTAGGGCCCATACAGAAAGCTCAGACACAATCATTTGTTAAACCACTGGATTATTATCATTTTCTACTGCTCTATAAAGTACGTCCAGTGGATATTAGTTTTCCTGCTACCCTCGAAGACACTTTGGTTCACAGAACCAAGTTCAGGGTTATTCAGTTGGTGAATGTCATGGACAAGATCAGAGCCTGGGCCCTTAGCTCTCATTTCTGGAGTTTCTCCAAGCGTCTTTTAATGTACTGATTTATACTGTAAATATACTTCGAATGTTTATTGTGTACCAGCTTTGTCCTGAATGTAAGAGGATTAATAATACACAAAAAGACAGTTTAAAAAGTAAATGGGTGGGGGCTGGAGAGGTGGCTCAGTGATGAAGAACATTTGCTACTCTTTCAGAGGACCAGAGTTCAGTTCCCAGAACCAACTCTAGGCAGCTCACAACTGCCTGTGACTCTAGCTCTAGGGGCCTCTGATGCCCTCTTCTGACCCCCAAGGGTACTACACACACACATACACACACAAACACACACACA
This sequence comes from Phyllotis vaccarum, assembly GCA_033318265.1. NCBI lineage: Eukaryota > Metazoa > Chordata > Mammalia > Rodentia > Cricetidae > Phyllotis > Phyllotis vaccarum. The sequence goes on along the minus strand of JARWLC010000009.1, from coordinate 137,852,200 downwards.
CACACATACACACTTAATTAAAACAACAATAAAAATGAATCCTTTAAAGAAGATAACTAGGTAAATGGATATGTTATCGCCAAGAGTGAGACACACTCCTCTGAACAGTGGAAACCACAAAAGAGATGCCGCATGGTCTCCCTTAGCATCTAAAAGGCTCTCAGTAGCTCAGCACGTATTTTCCATTTTTCCACCCTGCGTGAGGTTATAAAAATGTATCTGGCATTGTTCAAAATGTCAAGGGAAAGAAAACCCGTATGAGGAGTTACGAGGCTTGTTGAGTCTGAGTGATACTAGATAAATCTGCCCAGGTAGGTGAGTACAAAGGGGGTCTGAGCATGTTTCAGAGATGTGGAAATATGGATCTCTGTCAAAACAGACACCCACACTGCCAGGGCTTAAACACATCAGTCAGCTGTGGTTGAGCACTGTCACTTTTTTTTTTTTTTTTAACGAATGCAGAGAGTATATAAATTGGTCAGCTGAAAGGAACTCCAGAGACTATTCTGTTCCAGACCTTCACTTTGAAGACTATCCCAAGGTTTCAGAAGGACAAATGGATTATTTAATTTCATAATTTTAGAACCTAGATTTGCACCTGCTCTGTGGCTCACATGGCCCAAGTCCCCCGTGGAAGTTCTCTGCTATTCCCTGCATAAGGCAGGAGATATGAAGCCTTCCCACGCCTGTGTCTGTTAGATTGTGACTAGTTGAATTCCAGCTGAAAGAGAAATGTGTCAACAAAAGTCTGGACAGAGCTCTCCAAATGGGAAAATTTTATGCAAAGCAAGTCATTAATTGTGACAGTCTTGTGACTTTTAGAAATTAGGACTAGCCTCAAGATTTATTTATTTTTCTTCTCCTTTATTTCTCTGTCATTTAGAACATGGTTAATTTAATTTTAAATTCCATGTCTGTGTGTCTGTGATGGGCTTGTGTAGTTGCCCCTGGAGGCCATAAGAGGGTGTCAGATCCCCTGGAACTGGAGTTATAGATGGATGGGAGCGGCTGGCTTGTGTGCTGGGAATCAAACCTGGTCCTCTGGAAGGGCAGCAAGTGCTCTTAACCATTGACCCATCTCTCCAGCTCCTCTTTCTAGGTCCTCCCCCTAGCCCTCCGTGAGACAGGGCTTCTCTGTGTAGCCTTGACTGTCCTGGAACTCGTTCTATATGTAGACCAGGCTAGGCTCAAACTCATAGAGACCTGACTGCCTCGAAGCATGTACCACCACCACTACCACACAGTTTCTTTCTAAGTTCTTGATATGTTTCCTGGGCTGCCCACAGGTGGGAGCCACCATTTCCAGTGTGTTGGCGGGAGGGGATTTTCTCAGCCTGTGTTTCCTTACTGTAAAATAAGACCATGATCTCATTAACACATGTTAGCCCTCATGGAGAGTAAGGAAAATGATGTGCATAAAGCCCACAACAGGTCCTTGGAACATAACAGTTGAGCCTTATATCTCTTGAGAACTTTGCTGTTTATGGCACTCACAAAAAGTATTCCTTTTTGTTTTTTTCTGTTGAGAAAAATTTTATTTCAGCATACATACCAACTTACATCCATTACGGCTGAGAGGTCACAAAGCTCTAGGGTCACGTAGCACCTGTAATTAGGAACAGAGCACAGTAATGAATGCACGTGTTTGAATGCTCAGTGTGCTTCCTCCACCAATATCCAGTCCAGGTTAAGAGAGATCCTCCCACATCAACTAATAGCATCGAAATGACCTCCCACAGGCTTGCCCAGAGGCTCACCTCCAAGCAATTCTACATTCTGAAAGGGGTTAATACCAACCGCAACAGAGAAAACTTTTATTCTGGCAAGTCTATCAAAAAAGTGTTACTTGTGTGGGACTGGAAAGATGATTCTTCAGTGGTTAAGAGCACTAGTTGCTCTTGCAGAGGACCCAGGTTCAATTCCCAGCACCCACATAACTGCTCGCAATCATCTGTAATTTCAGTTCCAGCAGGCACTGTCTCCCTCTTCTGGCCTCTGTGGGTATTGCATGCACATACATACATGAAGGCAAAACACACAAAAATTTAAAAATTAAAAATTAAAAAAACTTTAAAAATGTTTCTCCTGTATGGTTCAAATTAACAATGTGAGCTTCATAAATGTAACTGCTATTTCTGGCAACAGTGATAAGGTTTTGAAATCAGAAAAACCTAGAAATCAGAGCCACCTGCATGATACTTCCTGGACTTTAATAAAACATTCATTTGATAAATATTATTGAAAGCACTCCACCAAGGACAGAAGTGATCCGGGAAAAGACAAGTGCCCATAGGAACTTTTGGTCTTTGCTTAGATTTCTTCTACTGAGAAGATAGGAACGCGCTCCTGACCAGCAGATGGTTTGGGAGCACCTGGCTCCTGTGAGATTCTCAATAAAGCTGCTTTGGTGTTTGCATAATGCTGGTGGGGCTCTCAAAGTGTTTTTACTCACATAGTTCTATTTACTCCCATGCTTTTTCTTAAAAGATAAAAAGGTTGTAATCAATCTGTCTTTATCTATACATAGTAGGAGAGCTGTGGCCAGCCTTTGTCCACACATAGTAGGATCTGTTAAACACTTGTTCTAGACCATCCTATTCATAGGGAACTGATATTTTCAGGTCCCAATCCTAAATTTAGCATTTTATGGATGTGCTAATTACCCCGGATGCTGAAATCCAAAGAAATATCCTTTCCTGGTGGCCTGAAAAACCTGCTCTGTGTGCCAGAATCCCCAGGGGCACAGAGTACCATCTCCAGGGACCTATCTCAGAACTGGGACTTTGGTTTCCACTGTGAACCCTGTGGGGATATGTTTCAAATATAATAAAAACAGTCTGAGATATCGGAGGGCAGATCCACCTCCTCCAGTCTTTGCTTGTTTGTTCTGTTTTTTTTTCCAGACAGAGTTCTCTGTGTAGCAGTCCTGGGTGTCCTGGAACTTGCTCTGAAGACCAGGCTGGCTTCCCAAGTGCTGGGACTAACAGTGTGTGCTACAGCTTCTTTTTCCTGCTCTGTCTTTCTATGCCTGCCTTAAATACCTTCTTTACTCAGTTAAGGCGTGGCCCCACCACTGCCTGCCTGGGAGCCTGGAACTCCCTCTGTAAACTAAGATGACCTCAAACTCAGATTTGCTGGGATTACAGGTTTAGGTCGCCACTCCAGGGATATTCCCAGTGCTGGGATTAAAGGTGTGAGTTACCACTGTCTGATCCTCCTAGACTGACTGTGAGTAGACCCCTCTGATATATCTGAATGTGTTTTTATTACATTTGAAACATATCTCCACAGAACTCTTCCTTGGTTTCCTTCCCAGCTGATGGCCTCAGACAAGCCACTCAGGTTTCCTGAGTCCAACTTCTCATCCGGTGATAGATGCTAAAAGATGCACATTGGATGATTCTTAAGCAAATCCTTTGTAAAGAGTGCCTTAGAGCTGGTGCATGGTAATCTATTATTTCAGGCTTGGCCTCCACCCAGCCCTTTGGCTTTTATCACAGACCTAAATATATCTAGGAAGGGGAAACTTAACTGAGAAATTGCAAATAAGATTGGCCTGTAGGCAAGCTAATGCAGTAGGATCTCAGTTAACGCTGATGGAGAAGGGCCCATCCCACAAGGATGTTTCAGCAGGGCAATGGAAACCCAAGTGGAGACAGTGAGCTAGCCTCCACTGTCCACACCCCAGGTCTCTGATGGATTCATCATCGTTCCTGTTGTATGAACAATGCTGACATGCATGTTTTCCTTTCTCTACTTAGTTCCTGCCGCCTTTGCGGGACTGATGTATTTGCTAGTGAGGCAAAAGTACTTTGTTGGCTATCTGGGAGAGAGAACTCAGAGGTAGGTCTCAGGGCGCTATGCTTTGATGAATGCCTTCCCAGCAGGGGGTATAACTGCTGAACAGCACTCTGACTGATATTGCAAGCTCTTCAGGATGTCCTTGCAGAGAGGGAGGCTAGGCTAGGACACCCCTCTCCAACTTTAAGGGCTCTGAAAATATAGCTGGGGAGTTGCCTAGTTTTCCCATTAATTTATCCTTTGGTTCACAGGGATGCTTTAGCGTGCTGGGCTGCACATTGCTTGCAACTTTGCACATCAGTTGTTCCTCGTTGCAGAATCTGGGGCAGTGATGACTTTTTAGGTCTGACTTCCCCCGACCTCTTGTGAATTAAACATCTCATCGTTTGTCAAGAGAAATGAAACCTAAAGTTTGCACCTTACCACAGCTTCTCTTGAGTCGTAGATCTGGGCATGCACAGACCTATTGAGAATACTAGATTTAGGAATATACAAGCCGGAGGTTGCAGTTCAGTCCATTGCTCTGCCTGCAGATGAGCCAGGCCCAGCCCTCCCCAGCCCTTTCCTTCCTTTGGCTTACTATTGCCAACCCTTGACTTCCTGATTCCATTCCTGGAATTCATTCAATGGGGAAGAATCGACTCCTGTCACTTGTTGTGACAGATTAGGTACCACGGCATGTGCCATGCCAAAGAATTTTAAGAGAGTAGGATCTAGTGACCTCCATCCTCTGGATGCATCCCACTTCCCTAAAGCCCATCCAGCTGTGAGCTGATGAGGTTGGTGCCTTTGTGATCCAATTGCTTGTTAATAGTACAACCAACTGGAGACCCTTCAACATGTGGGCCTTTAAGGGACATTTCCTTCCCGCCCAGTAAGAGCTAGTTAGTGGGTTTTCTTAACCTCGGTGAGTTGCACAGGGAGCTTGTTGGAATGTGTGGTCTGCATCCTGGTTGGAGAAGGACCTGGGAGTTTCAGCTCCCCCCCAAGCTCCGAGTAGATGCCCATGTTCTCAGTGACAGAGTAGGGAGAGGAGGTTGGTACTCAACTGCTGAGCATCTTCTGAACACTTGCTACAAGGGTTGAAAGACTCTGGGGTCCCTTTCAGCTGGTTGAAGTTTCTGGTACAGAATTGCAGGTACTGGCTATGAGTCCCTCCGGTGACAGCTTGAAACAGCCTGGGGCAGGTGGCAGGAGGGCACCTGTCTCACTGAGTGAGCTCTGCTCTGTCATGTTAGTGCTGATTGTCCCTTGCCCCTGGCTAGTTCTTTCCTGACAGGTCAACTGTCCTGGATGGGCCCAAACCCAGCAAGCCAGGGTCTTGCAGGACAGAGGACAAAGTAGCTTTTGCATACCGTTAGCCAGACACTTCTCAGGAGGAAATGCCTCCTATTCCCAGCTGATTTTCTGCCTAAGAAGTTTAGGGGAGAGGGAAGGAGGGTGAAGTATTTCTTCCTCCTCTGGAACGTAAGAACCATTTCCATCACTGGGTGCTTATCTCTCCTTAGTGAAAGCCTCATTCCTTCCCAGGCCTCCGGAGGTTAGGTTAGCCTTCAACTGGCTTATTTAAACTTTCTCCCTTGACCCCATCTCCATTTACACTCAGCCTCTAGCATGAGCATAGTCAATCCTGACAGGGAGCACCCTGCAGAGGTCCTTAATGAATCAATGGTGCTCCCAAGCCTCGGTCAGATTGTCTGACCACTGTCAGGACCTGCCAGCATCCTGTCATCAAGGATCTGGAGTTAAGGACACTGAGAGAACTTGGGGAAGCCAGTGCCGCTGAGCCCTAAGGATGGCAAGCTCAGAAGGCAAGCTCATTCAGCTGGCTTTGAAACATGCTCAATGGTAATAGCAAAGGCACTTACACCATTGCTGTGAATAAGCAATAAGAGCATATAGAGCATTTCTGAGTGCATGCGTTATAATTTAAACCCCATGTGTACAGAAGTGGCAGCCTTTTGGGGGTAAAATGGGTATCATTTGTGCTGTGTCTAATACCCTTTTCTTCTGCAGCACCCCTGGCTACATATTTGGCAAGCGGATCATCTCGTTTCTGTTTTTCATGTCACTCGCCGGAGTACTCAACCATTACCTCATCTTCTTCTTCGGGAGTGACTTCGAGAACTACATAAAAACTGTAACCACAACCATATCCCCACTGCTTCTCATCCCCTGATGCCTGGATACAGAGAGGGGCGATCATCCGATCGATAGAGAGGCATTATAGCTCAACCCTGTGAAGGTCTCTGCTCCCTCAGCTGTAGATGCTGTAAATCTAGTGGCCCTCTGGGCTCCACAGCATCAGTTAACCTTGCTTTTCCAGGAAGAAAATCATTTTGTATTGGCCCCGCCCCTTGAATGTGGCAGTGGCCCCGGGGTTTATCACCTAGCTCCATATCACACTCCTGGCTTATCCTGCTCTCTAAAGGTATCTTGTGACCAGGCGTGCGTTTTTCTAAAATAAAGGGCATAGTCAAAATTCTGGCTGATGGCTCAATTTGGGGGTGATATTTCTGTATTAACTATGAGTGTTTCTCCAGTCTACGCATATTATGGACACTGATATCCTTGAGTCTTTTATTGACCAAGTATCTTCCTTGGCCCCATACTTGGGTTGGGTTGGCTTCTTACGTCATGCCCAACATTTACTATGTCATGCAGTTTAGAATGTGCTGTATAAACTGAAGATAACGTCAGACCCATCGTAAGTGTCACCAAATGTTGATTGAACAGATGAAATTAATGAGTGGATGGATTCATGAGTCACTTGCTAGTCAGAGTTCTTGTGAGTTTATTGATAGAATGAATATTTATATGAGATTTATTAGATGGACATACAGGATTGGGCCCAGGTGGCTGTCTCACGTTAGAATCTGTAGTCATCAGTCTACAAAGCTGATGTCTCTGCAGTCCCAATCTGGTGCTGAAAGCCTGGAGGGTTCTTGGAGAGTTGCTGGGTTTTGGTCTACCTTGGAATCCTGAAGAAGCTGATCCTAACACCAGCAAAGTATTAGATGAGTTTACCAGCAAGGAGGGCAAGCCGGCACAGGCAAATGCCTCCCTCCTTCTTCCCGGCCGCCAGAAGGCGTGGCCCAGGCTTAGGGTGGGTCTTCCAACCTCAAATGATCCAATCAAAAAAGCCTTCATAGGCGTGGCCAGTGTTTTGGTTGATTCTAGATCCAGTCTTGTAGACAACCAGGGGCAGGCTACCACAGTTAGCATGCTTAGAAACATTCTCTGTGACATTTCATACACATGCCATCATACTTTGTTTTTATTCCATACCTCCATCCTCTGCCGTTTCCTAGTCCTCCATCCTCTGCCGTTTCCTAGTCCTCCATCCTCTGCCGTTTCCTAGTCCTCCATCCTCTGCCGTTTCTTAGTCCTCCATCCTCTGCCGTTTCCTAGTCCTCCATCCTCTGCCGTTTCTTAGTCCTCCATCCTCTGCCGTTTCCTAGTCCTTCTTGCTGACTTCTCCTCTGATTTCATGCCCCAGTGTCCGCTCTTGTTCACTGTTTGACCTGCCTTCAGATCTCGTATCTATTTTCATCACACACACACACACACACACACACACACACACACACACACACACACACACACGTTTGTGAATTATGTTCTTGTGCACTGTGGAGATATGTCACTCTGATTGGTTTAATAAAAAGCTGACTGGTCAATAGCTAGGTAGAACTTTGGGGGCAAAGAGGATGCTGGGAAGAAGATGGAGATGTGGGGAAAGCAAGATGGGTGGTGTAGAGATGAGGTAATAAAGCCCCAAGGTAGAAAGTGAATGAATATAAATGAGTTAATTTAAGTTACAAGACCTAGTTAGACCAAGCCTAAACTGTCAGCTGAACTTTCAAAATTAATAATGTCTCTGTCATTATTTGTAAGCTGACTGCCCAAAGAAAAATAGACCACACACACACACACATGCACACATATGCGCACATGTGCACACACAAGCACTTATACACACACACACATACAACACTCATACACACACACACCTATAGCCTGTGTATCAGAGAAAACACATGCTATTTCTGTCTTCTTGTGTTGGCTTATTTTGCTCCAGTTAAATCCACGTTCCCACAAATATGACAGTTTCATCTTTTAAACCTTAATAAAATTCCATTGTGTGTACGAACTTCATTTTCTCTATCCACTCATCTGCTGATACACAGCCAGCTGTGTGTCTTAGCTATCATGAACAGACGTCAATAAACATAGATATGCCAATATTCCGTGATAGGATGACTTAGGGTCCTTAGGGAAAGAACCCAGGGGTGGTGTAGCTGATCATAGGCTACTTTTCTTTTTTATTTTTAAGGAACCTCCTGGTTCCCACAGTGGACTCTCCAGTTTATATCCCACCACACAAAGCAAGACTCCCTTTTATAAATCCTTGCTAGCATTGACCTTTACATTCTGCGGAGGGTGGACAGGCACCTCAAAGCAGTTCTGTGTGTTTGTCTTTAAAAGTGCGAGTCACCACACCTGACTTCAAAGCAGATTTATTTGTATTTCTCCACTGACCAAGGATATTGACCATAGTTTCAATTATTCACTGGCCATTTGTCTTCAATCCTTTGAGAACACTCTAGTCTGCTTTCAAGCAGCCCATTTATTGATTGGTTTATTAGTGTTTAATTTTTGATTTCATTATTAACTCCAGATGTTACTATCTTATTAGATATGTATGTTAGCAGAGACATTTTTCTTCCACTCTATAGGCTGTGAATCTTTTAACTTATTGTTATTATAGTGTGTGAGTATGTGTGTGATTGTGTGTGTATGTGTGTATGAAGAAGCTTTTTTAATTGCAAGAGGTCCTATTTGTCAATTCTTGCGACTATTTCCTGTACCATTAGACTTCTTTTCAGAAAGCCCTTTTCCATATTTTTTTTCCGAAGGACTGTTTCATTTTGAGCTTGATTTTAATTTAGTTTTATTATTTTACATATCTCCCAGCACCGTTTGTTAAAGAGGGCCTTTCTTCTAATGCAAATTTTACACCTTTGTCAAAGATTAAGGAGTTGTAGCTATGCACATTTATTTCCAGGTCCTCTGTTCTGTTCCATTGGTCTACATGCTGTGAGGTGTGTGTATGTGTGTGTCTGTGTGTGTGCATCTGTGTGTGTCTATGTATGTGTGTGTGTATGTGTGTGTGCATCTGTGTGTGTGTCTATGTATGTGTGTGTGTATGTGTGTGGCATGTGTGTGCGTCTGTGTATGTGTTTGTGTGTGTCTGTACATGTGTGTCTGTGTATGCGTATGTCCGCGTATGTGTGTGTGTGTGTGGTGTATGTACATGTGTGTCTGTGTATGCGTATGTCCGCGTATGTGTGTGTGTGTGGTGTATGTGTGTCTGTGTATATGTGTGTATTTGTGTGGTGTGTGAGTGCGTGTGTGGTGTGTGTGTGTGTGTATGTGTGTACATGTGTGGTGTGTGAGTGCGTGTGTGGTGTATGTGTGTCTGTGTGTATGTGTGTACATGTGTGGTGTGTGAGTGCGTGTGTGGTGTGTGTGTATGTGTATGTGTGTATTTGTGTGGTGTGTGAGTGCGTGTGTGGTGTGTGTGTATGTGTATGTGTGTACATGTGTGTGGTGTGTGTGTGTCTGTGTATGTATGTGTGTGATGTGTGTGTGTCTGTGTATGTGCGTGCTACCATGCTTTTCTCATTATGGCCGTAGTATAGTTTGGGATCAAGATTGGGGTGCTCCTAGTATAGTTTGGGATCAAGATTGGGGTGCTCCTAGTATTATTCTTTCTGTTCAAGATGGCTTTGGCACCTCAGGTTCTTTGCTTTTGTTTGAATTTCAGGGTTCCTCCTCCCCCTTCTTTTTCTTTGAAAAGTACTGTTGGGGTTGGGTCTACACTGGAGCTGTAAATTGCTTTTGGTAATATAGCCACTTTCCCTGTATTAACTTTGTGAACCTGTGACCATGGGGATCTTTTTCATCTCTAGTGTCTTTCCCGATTTCTTCTGTCAGTGGTTTAAAATTTTAATGTTTTATTTTTTATGTGCATTAGTATTTTACCTTCATAAATGTCTGTGTGAGGACGTCGGATCCCTTGGAACTGGAGTTACATTCAGTTGTGAGCTGCCATGTGGGTGCTGGGAATTAAACCCAGGTCCTCTGGAAGGGCGCCAGTGCTCTTAACCACTGAGCCATCTCTCCAGCCCCAGTTTGTAGTTTTAATTATAGAGGCCTTCAGCCTCCTTGGTTAGTTTCATTCGTAAGTATTTTATGTAGTTTTTATTTTACTGATTTTAATTTTGACTTATACTGACTTTTTACTTTACTGATTTATTTCTGCAAATGTAAGGGCTTTTGTTTTGGGCAACAGGAGAGCATTGACTTTGGTGTGCTGGCTTTGACTCCAGCTACTCTGCCTAAAATGTTTATTGGATCTAATCGTTTTCTGATGAAGACTTTAGGGTCTTTCACGTGTAGAGCCATTTCATCTACAATTAGAGATACTTTGACTTTATTCTTTCCCACTTTTATCCCTTTTATTTCTTCCTCTTGTTTTAACGCCCTAGCTCAGACTTCTAACTACTGTGTGACATAAAGATGCACATGCTTGTTACATTGTTTTCAGTGAAAACCCACAGGCTTATACATGTGCACGCTTAGTACCCAGGTGGTGAACGCTGTTTGGAAGGTAGGTACATCCCGTGTAAAGGGGCGTGTCCTTGTGTAGGGGGCGTGTCCTTGTTGAAGGGGGCGTGTCCTTGCTGAAGGGGGCATGTCCTTGTTGGAGGGGGTTTGTCTTTGTTGGGTGGGTGTGTCCTTGTTGGAAGGGATGTTTTGTTGGTGATGGACTTTGAGGTTTTAAAAAGCCAATGCCAAGCTCTGTTTCTCCCTTTTCCTGTTGCCTGTGGATGGGGATGTAAAGCTCTCAGTTCCTTCTCCAGCAACACACCTGCCTGCAGGCCACCATGCTCCCCACCATGATACAGACTAACCCTCTGAAAATGTAGGCAAGTCCCCAATTAAACGCTTTCTTTTAGAAGAGTTGCCTTGGTCATGGTGTCTCTTCGTAGCAACGGACCAGTGATTAAGACACTTATATTGGTACTAATTTTGCAAGAAATACTTTCCTCTTTTTCTCTGTTCATTATAATATTGGGTGTAGATTTGCCGTATGTAGGTCTCTTTTATGTTGAGATATGGTTTCTTTCACTCAGTTTCTTCGACATTTTTTATCACAAGAAAGCGATTAATTTTATCAAGGTCTTTTTCTGCATCTCTTGAGAAGGGTTTCTGTCCTTAAGTCTGTTTGTCCGTTGCATTACATTTATTTTTGTTGAACGATCCTTGCACTCGTGAAGTGAAACCAATCTGGCTCTTGTGTCTTAGCTTCTAAATGTGTCCCTGAACTCAGTTTTCAAGGCTCTATTGAGAATGTTTGTGTTTATGCTTCTCAATAGAATTGGTCTATGATTTGGTTCGCTGTTGCTGCTGTGTCCTTACCTGGCTTTGGTGTTAGAGGAATCCTGCCTTCACAGTGTGTGTTCCGCAGTGTGTGTTCCTTTTGGATGGCACCGAACATTTGGAGGAGTGTCTTTGGTACTCCTCTTTAAAGGCGTGTCCCCCGGTCCTGGCCTCTTGTTTGGGAGACTGTTTAACTCCTTCAGTCTTTACTACTCACTGTAGATGTTTCTCAATTTAATTTTGGCCTCAGCCACACTGGCTCCTCCCACAAACCCCTGCATGATGCTCTGGTCCATCTAATTCAGGATCTTCTCACAGACTCATCATCTGCCACCAGGACCCTCCTCAGGTGGCCTTTCCTGATGCCACAGGCAGCTCATGGAACTCCACCCCCATCTCTCCACTGGCTCTCATCTATGCTTTACCTTTCTTCTTTGGATCCCTCGCCACTTGAAGTCACACCATCTGTTTACCCCATGCTCGTTACTTATATTATGGTATAAGCTTTGAAAGGCCAGGTATTCTCTCCATATAGTTGGACTGGCACATAATCAATACTCAATAAATGATGATATCTGAAAGAATAGATTGGGTCACATGATTGTGTATACTTGCCTCTGTGACCATATGATAGAGGCTGTGGTGACTGATGATAAGTGTCTTAGTTGTGAAGAGACACCATGATCATGGCAAATCTTATAAAGGAGAACATTTAGTTGAGGCTGGCTTACAGGTTCAGAGGTTCAGTCCATTGTCAGCACAGTGGGAGCACAGCAGCATGCAGGCAGACACAAGGATGGAGGAGCGAGTCCCACATCTTCATCCTCAGTAGGAAGAGACTGTCCCACACCAAGCATGGCTTGAGCATGTATGAGCCCTCAAAGGCTTCCCCCACAGTGACACACTCCTCCAACAAGCCTCCTCATAGGGCCAGTCCCTATGGAGTCTATGGGGACCATTCCTGTTCACAGCACCACAGTAAGTGAGGGCCATGGGGGTCTTAAGAACGTTTGGGACAATGAACCTGGTGGATGGTACAATAGCTTCTCTTCTTACAAGATACCCGACAAAATCAAATTAAGAAACAAAAGGGTTTTTTTAAAAATCATATTTTAAGAAAGTAAGGGAGTCTATTAGGGTCGTAAAAGCATGATTGCAGGAATATGAGGCAGCTGGTCACACCCATGGCTTCTGCAGTCTGGAGGGAGGAGGGAGGGAAGGAGAGAAGGAGAAGGGAAGAGAGAGAGAGGAGAGAGAGAGGAGACAGAGAGGAGAGAGAGAGGAGAGAGAGGGGGAGAGAGGGGGAGAGAGAAGAGAGAAGAGAGAGAGAGAAGAAAGAGAGAGAGGAGAGAAAGAGGAGAAGGGGGGGGAGAGACTGCGCGAGCGCCCATCATAAAACCTCAAGCCCTCTCTTCCCTACTTCCATTTGGTTTGGTTCATCCTGCTTCTTCAAAAACACCATCACCAGCTTGGGATCAAGTGTTCAGACACATGAGCCTATGGGACACGTCACATTCAAACATAACAGATGGCTTCGGATATAGTAAGCACAACATGGGCTATATTAAGTTGTTTTAAAAAATGCAAATTTCAATGCCACTCCAGAGACAGGATTTGGTAGGCTGGGAACAGAGCCCTGGCAAATCTCCTTCCTGTGAGGGGTCTTGGGTTTTCTTAGTGTGGAGGGCTGCTGGATCCCTGGATCTTAGGAGAGCTTCAGCGCTGCACCAAAGCACAACAGCTACTCATTTAGTTTCTCTGAGCAAAGACGTGGAAGTGTAAACATGTGCACTGGATACAGAAAACAGAATGGGAAAAAGGTGTAATGTCACGTGACATTTTCCCACCATCATCTACTGATACAAAATAGCAGTTTGTGGGTATATTGTTTAAACAAAGCATGTTGTTAGACTTGATTTCATGAGTTTCTTGGTATTCTTTAAGTTTTTTAAATTGTATTTTATTTTGAATGCTTGCCTGCATGGATTGGCCTGTGCACTATATTTATGAAATACCCTCAGAGGCTAGAGGAGCCTTTAGATCTCCTAGCACTGGAGTTACAGATGATTGTGAGTTACTATGTGGGTGCTGAGAACCAAGTCTGGGTCTCTGCAACAGCAGCCAGTGATCTAACCACTGAGCAATCTTTCCAGCTCCTCTGTTGGAGAACATTGATCTTTAAGTTTTGTGGGAGCTTGGCAAGGCCTTGGGGCTGAAATCAAGGCTGTGCCTCCTTCTAGCCACTGATACTCAGGTGTTATTGGCAGTGAGGTACAAAGTACCTATGAAACTCACTGCTCACAGCACAAGGGTCCTTCTGTCTAGACTAGAAAAAACAATCTTTGCAGCTTGTCACCATATGCTTTTCTGGGCACTTCATTAAGTATTTCTGATCACAGGTGACACATTATTAAAATATTTTTTTTACAGATACCTGAGAGGCTGGGTTTGTCTGGATGTGGAGGAAGACAGCCCATGAACCTATGGTATGAATGAAATCATTAAGAAGCAATGTACTCTACTGCAGATTGGCTTAGGCGGGGTGGGAGGATATTCTTATTGAAATGTTTAGAGAGAGGCTTTCCTCTTTGTTTCTGCAGAATTGCTTTCTAAACAAAAATTTTTGCCTTGACATACCACTATGTCCAAATCGCAAGTGAAGTACAGCCTCCTATTTTCATGCTAAGCCCTTAGATACTGCGCTAGCAGGTACCACATGGTGTCCAAATGAAGCATGGAAATAAAAATAGATTGCAGCCTTGCAAGTGAGGACACTTTTGCTGGCATGGAAAAAAGATCAAGTTATAAGACTTTTCCTGGGGAGATGCTACACACATTTCCCCATGTATTCCACATGGGGAGCCCCTCAGCAAACCCAAATATGGACCAGACTGGTGATCCAATGTGTTTTATCAGGATTACTTACAGCAGTATGGGTGAGGAGCTACTTACAGGAGCAGAAATGATTCAAAGACAGCTGCATCACCAAAGCCCACCCCAGCATGGTGACAGCTCACAGAGCTGGGAACCTGGAGCACACTGCACAGCCTCCAGGCAACTCAACACTGTGGAGAGTGTCCTTTCCAGGTGCCTCAGTTGGTCTGAACCTCTTCCAGGCTGCTGGGCTGGTTTATGTTTCTTCCAGGCAGCTGGTCTGTCTTTACAGCTCTGTTTGTCCGAGTATCTACTTTGTAGCGCTGTTCTGCAGACAGGAACACTCACTCAGTCTTTATTACTCACTCAGACAGGGAGGGCCTAGTGAATCTGGTCTGTTTCAGGAACTTCCGGAAGCTATTTTGAGTAGTTTACTTTCTTGCTTAAGGAGTTCCCTGCAGGATGAAGTGCTTTGATCTCAGAGGAAGCTGTTACACAGAAGTTAGGCATCCCCAAAATCACATGAGTCACTGAAAGGAAATAACTGTTTCTCTTATTATTTTGGGGGACAGAATTTTATGAGAATAGGCTGAAGTAAAAAAAACAATGGCTTACTATGGATAGACAGCGCTCATATTTGAGGGATTCTCAGTCCCTTATAGTAGGGAAGGAGAGGCTAGATCCCATTGGCTGTGGAAGTGATAGTGATTCATTACATCTTAGCTCGGAGTTTCTCAACCTTCCTGACGATGTGAGCCTTTAATACAGTTCCTCATGTTGTGGTGACCCCCACCCCCTGCCCGGCCCCCAATCCTAATTTTTTTCTGCTGCATCATTGTAATTTTATAACTGTTATGAGTCATAATGGAAATACCTGTTATGCAGGATATGTGGTATGGGACCCCTGTAAAGGGCTCCCATTCCACAGGTTGAGAACCACTGTCTTAGCTGATTAGGAGGCAGCAAGTTTGGCTCTGAAGCAGAAGCAGACATCACTTTCAAGTCCCTCCCCCAGAACTCACTTCTGCTACGTCTTGAGGATGCTACAAACTCTCAAAGTAACACCATGAGTCAGGGACTAAGATATCAACCTCAGGACCCTGCAGGGGACATTTCGCAGGCAAAGCATAGTGCCTATAACTATGTGTGAATAGACTATATAATAGAATCACAATTCACATGGCTCTTGTCATAAAATGAAAGACTTAAGGAAGCATCACTCCACAGCCTGACGTCCCCTCTCTGTCATTTGGGAGATATTGATGAAGAGGTTTGAGAAGCCTGCATACACAGTGAGAAAAACGTTCTCAAAGGAATGAAGACTTTCCTGGAAGGAGGGAAGGGATGACCCACGCAAAGCAGGAATTTAGCAGAAACAATTCGGCAGAATTGTAGCCAATAGCTTGGAAGACAAAACCTGCTAGACTGGATATAGGGACCCATCTGGAGATAGTTGGCATGTGACAATTTCAGTGGTATAAAATGTGGGTCCATGGTTATCCAACCCAGTCCCTGTCACCCTGTTGACAAATGAAGTTGACTGAGCTCATCTGTCTGGTTAAGTGAGCATCTCTTTCCTCACCCCTCAGTTGAATATGCCAATCTTCCCCTGGAGAGGACCATTCTTTGTTCAAGGGTTGATGAGTAAATCAGATTGGCCAATGGGGATTGTCTTAGTAACAGATGTAGGAGAGCCCCGCCCACTGTGGCGGCACTATTCCTTGATCAGGAGCTCTTGGGCTGTGTTAGAAAGTAAGCTAAGCGTGAGTTGGCAAGAGAGCCATCAATCGGTGCTTCATACTCGCCGGTTGTGAGTTCTCTGGTTAGAGCTAACAGTGCGTGGGGTTGCCCGGAGTGGGGGAGGTGAGTGGTGCGTGGTGAGTGGTGCTGGGCCTCCTTCAGTGATGAACCCTCAGGCTGAAAGACGTTGCTTTTGGTCAGGGTGGTTTTTGTTTTTGTTTTTTATAGCAACAGGGTAAGTGTTAGATTTTTCCATGCTAAAAAATCTTAAATAGTCAGAAGAATAATCAGTGACTTCAGGTGCATAGATATACCTATTCTTAATCTTTAAAAGAAGTGTATCACCCAATCTTTATTCATTTACTGTAACAAAATACCTGGGTCTATGTGCTTTGCAAAAGCAATAAAAATAAAAATGTTTATTTTGGCGTATGGATCTGGAGGTAACTGTATTCTAGAAATGGCCTGATGTGCCACAGTGGCAGACAACACCAGAAAGGAGAAAAACCTAACACAAGATGCTAAGCGCTCATGTAAGATGATGAATGGATGGAATGGTCCCACTATAGAAGCTTGCTTTTCAGTAGCAAACTTGTTGCAAGACCCAGCCCACTTTCTAGAGCCAGGCTCCAAGTGGTGTCCCCATGACTTAGGTTCCATGGCCTCTCACTTCTGCTACATCAGAGGTCATGTTTCTGGTCCATAAGCCTTTCAGGGACAAGCTATTTCCACAGCACAGTGGCCGAGCACTATTATGGCACAGGCTCATTTACAGAGAAGGAAAGTGACCCTTAGAAAGAGAGAGAGGATGCTCTGACCCAGGTCACAGAGCTGGGAACTGCTGTGGCTCGGGACTGTGTGTGTATTTGAATATCTACACCATTCATGCTGACTGCTTCAGTCAGGGTCGGGGAGGCTTGTGGTCAGTCAGGATTGGGGAGGCTCATAGTCAGCTTCTTTACCTCTTATCAGACTCTTAAGGGCTCTGAGAATCTAAGCTGGCATCCCCAGAATGTCAGCTTTGCATGACAGCTGCCTGTCATAATTTATCCTTCTAACTGCGGCCCAAAGCAGGATGGGTTCCTCTTCTGCAGACAGACATTGACCTGGGCCTATTAATCTACACATCAGTACTGGCCTAATTTATTAAAGACATGTCAGGTAAGAAAAATCACATTTGGGCACTGGAGATATGGCTCAGCAGTTAAGAGCACTTGCTGCCCTTGTAGAGAACTTGAGTTTGCTCACAACTGTCTGCTTGGAACTTGATTTAAAACACAAACTTTTTTTTTTTATTAAAGAAAGAAGAACTGAAGGAAGGAAGAAAGGGAAACAGTACATACACATCTAAATTAAGTGTAACTCCAGTTCCTGGGGATCTAACGCCCTCTTCTGGTCTCTGCAGGCACTGCATGCATATGGTGCACAGGCATGCAGGCAAAACATTCGTAACAGGTAGAAAAAAACTGAAAAAGAAAAATCACATTTCTAAGAAACAAACTGTGCATATTTTTCATTCATTTTTTAAATGATTTTTCCAGTTCACAACTGAGTCAAAAAAGAACAAGATGGCTCCTTGCTCTGAACCCCCCCCCCCAAAAAAAAAAGTGTGGTGGCTTTCTTGATTGTTAAACGAACAAGATTTTAAGGAATTTCCCTACCAGCCTCCAGGACTTGGCAGTAATTTACAACTCTACGTTTTTACTAACTGAAAAAGCAATCTAGCTCCATTTGGTGTGTGCCAGAGTAAAATGGTAGCTTTGGCATGGTGTTGGCAGAGGGGATAATTGAAATATTCGTTTTCTTAAAATACTTTGTCTTCTATCTCTTTGGTGTCCTGAATTCTTATTGCATTGTGTGTGTGTGTGTGTGTGTGTGTGTGTGTGTGTGTGTGTGTGTGTGTGTGTGAGTGAGTGAGAGTGTGTGTATGTGCACACATGCACCTGTTTGTCTATATGCACCATTGGTGTGCAGGTGCACAGGGAATGTGTGGTATCGCCTAGAGCTGGAGTTACAGACGGTTGTGAACCATGTGATATGATGCTGGGAACGGAATCTAGGTCCTTTGGAAGAACAGTAAGTGCTCTTAACTGAAGAACCCTCTCTCTGGCACTGATAACAGTCTGAATTTTAACCGTATTTTTAGAATTAGCACATAAAAAGAAAGTGTATGGTTTCCCTTATCTTCAATTCATTTGCATATATCGTAAGCTTTGCCAGAGATTTCTATAGAAAAGGTATATATGTATGCTTCTTCTATGCAACAAGTTGCAACATATTGCACCCACACATACCCAGGAATTCACTTGAAGTCCTGCCCAGCACATACTTTAGAAATTAGGTTAGAAAAAGCTGCTGGCTGTACTTTACTCGTGGCCTTTAAGGGATAGAGTGCCTTCGAGCACTGAGGCTGTACTTGGGGTCATGTGACGGTGTGGTTACGCCATACAGAGGTTTATGAACTATCCAGCCCACAGCTCGAGTGGACAGAACTGAGGAAACAGGGAGAAATTCCTGTGGAAATTGGTTCTCCCAAAGCCTTGACATTTTAAATACAAAACCTATTTTATCCGGTTACTTCTGGGGAAGCCAGGGTTGGGGCTAATGGATGGGAGATGATGGTAAGACATCTTATCTCCGTGTTGGCTCCTGACTCACTTAAGGGTCTGTTCCTGGCAAGAGTTTCTTCTCAAAACTGATTGTTCAAGCAAAGCCTTCTCTAGGGCCAGCAAGCTCCCAGCATTTCCTGGGGGAGGAGGTCAGCTCTCAGAGCCTGGCACAGTCACATGATGATTCATTTGCATACTTTGACTGAATCTTCAACCTCTTTGGAACATACATATTCACCCATGCACCTGCAGACCACATCTCATCTAGATGACAACAGGCACCTTGAATACAAATGGCTCCCTCTTTTTATGCTCCCCTGTGGGGATTTAATAAAGTTTCAGAAGTTTTGGAGATATCAGAGGGAATCTACCGACAGTCTATGTGGGGGGTTAGTAAAAGCTCCAGAAGTCCCAGAGCTCTAACCACGGTCAGTCTAGGAAAATCACAGTGGTGATTCAAACCTTTAATCCCAGCACAGGGAGTATCCTGGGAGTGGTGACCTACACCCTTAATCCCAACTGAGTCAAGGTCACTTCAGATTATAGAAGGAATTCTAGGCTCCCAAGCAGGTGTGGTGGGGCCACGCCTTAATTACCTAAAGAATACTTAAGTCGGGATTCAAACAAACAAACAAAAAAAAGCCATTCCAAGGGAATCGAGGCTGAGGAAGCTGAAAGACAGCTGGGTAAGATTTGACTGTGGTGTTTATTCCCTCTAGTATCTCTAACTTCTTCAGAGATCTATCCCTGAGTCTCATTATTTCCTGCGACACCCCCCCCCCCCCTTTTGCTGCAGGGTCTCCCGAGACTGGTCTTGGGTTTCCCACCTCTCTCTTCCTCAGGGCTGGAGTTACAATACCATCACACCTGACAGATGCCTTTTTTTGATTTAACACCAAGTACATACTGTACCAAGGCTACTGAACTTTTCCTCTTTTTTATCAGGAATTTTTATGCTACCCTAAGCACACAGGTGTACAAATAGGCACACAAATAAAACATTTATGAATACCTCATATTGAAATTTATTTTGAAAGAATTATTTTGTAGATATATAATTTTACAGTTTGGTAAAGACAGCAAATTTCTACAGTGATGAGATGGGTGTGCTTGTTTTATTTTGACATTAAATTAAATATGGCCTGGATATTTGGTATGGTGGGGCATAGAGCATCTTCAACATTTTGATTTTATAGTTAGCAATATTAAGAGTGCCATCTTGCACAAGCATGTAGTTCAAGATGGCAGACTTGTGTTTGGGACCATTTCAGACATTATTGGAAAATCTGTCCTAACCTCAAGGCAAGATTCACTTACAGAATCTATCAGATTCAAGGCAGCAACCCCAACAGCAATTTTAAAAACCAAACATTCTAACAGCCCAAGAAAATGCCAATTTCATATTTACATGCTGAAGTATGACAGTGCAAAATATCTAAAGTCTTTGTTTTCTGCAGTTAAACCATTATGTGTCTATAAAACCAGAAAGTCTCGTATGTGTCACAAAATATCAAAATTCATAATAAACAATAATAGTCTTGAATCTGAGCTGAGGTGTTTTGGCAGGCCTGTTGGTAGGCTGCGTGATGGTGATGATGGCAAGCATGCTACGCAGTGCCCATGCCATGTGCTCAGGACAGAGGTTGCTGTGAAGTTTTGAGATGCCCCAAAGGCATGGGCTGCTAGAAACACTTGTGATTCGTCACATTTGATTTTGAATTAATTATTGATGTTCAAAAACGATTTACTATTGCCAAAATGTTCACAACATCCATATTTAGATGGTTACCATGAAGTCATGACCCCATTTTGAGAAGCTGGGCTGTGGAGTGTGTACCCCAGAGATGCAGACGTAAAGTGGGCTTTAGGGCGAGTGGTCCATGTAAGAAACAGGTACTGACAGTGACTCTGTCGTGAGTGACACTTGGATTCAGTTGTCAGTCTCTAGGCATGGCAGGCAGCACATTCTAGCCAGGCTGTGGCTAGGTGACAGACAAGACTGTCTTCTACCCAGGAAGGTAGATGGATCAGCTCAGCCCTGTTGTTAGCTTTTGCTCTGTGGAGAATCTAACGCTAATTTGCCAAATGATTCGTGTATGAGGAAAGGGTGAGGCAAGAGTCCTTCAGTTTGTTCCCACAGCTCCTGGAACTTTCAAGAAAACAAACCAAGATAGCTTGAATCTATCCAAAGGCAGACACATCTGTGAGACCAGATGCCTAGCACATGCCCAGCACTAGAGACACAGAAGAAAAGGATCATGGTTCAAAGCCAGCCTGAGCTGTGAGAGTCTGTCTCAAAACAAGGTAAAGCAAAGCAGGGGTGGAAAAAAACAAAAATAAACCGTCTTGGTATAGTCGCTGCTCTAATGATATGAAGAGACATCATGATCCATGTGACTCTCCTGAAAGAAAGCGTTTGACTGGTGTCTGGCTTATGGTTTCAGAGGGTTTGTCCATCATCCCGGCAAGGAGCAAAAGGTGAGCCTTATGTTGCTGGGCCAGTAGCTGAGAGCTTTATAACTTGATCCATAGGCAGGAGGCAGAGATCCATAGGCAGGAGAGAGAGAGAGAGAGAGAGAGAGAGAGAGAGAGAGGAGAGAGAGAGAGAGAGAGAGAGAGAGAGAGAGAGAGAGAGAGAGAGAGAGAGAGACTGGATCTGGATCTGGTGTGGTGAAACCTCAAAGCCACCCCTGAGGGGTACATCTCCTCTAACCAGGCCACACCTCCTGATCCTTCCCAAACAGTTCATCGAGTGGGAACTAAGCACGTAGATATATGAGTGTATATACTGGGCCATGCTCATTCAAAACACCAAGTTAATCTAGCTCTGTTCCAACAGCAGACTACTTCCTGTCAGGCTTTCCATTGTGACAGTGACTCCCCCATGACTCACGAACATGTGTACTTCCCTCAAAGGTGGAAACAGAAAGGCCTTCTGGGCTCTGTGATGGCATGGTGGCATTTTATAAATCACATTATAAATGAAGTCAGTAAAGCAATAGTCTCCAGCTTGGATGGAAGTCTGTTTTTGAGTCCAGTGGACTGAAAGCCAAAAATTGGTTTTTGTGGCTTTAGTGATCATTATCATTTCTGGACTCACAATGTTCTGCACTCAGAAGACTCCATAGTCCAGAAAAGAGGCCAAATGAAGTTTTTACAGATGCCTTCCCTCCTAAGTGCTAAGAGGCAGACCACACTGGATATGAGTCTTAACAGCAGGGGCCCTTGGTCAGTATATGCTACTGTCTATACCTTGATCTAGCTGCATGATGTTGTTATTTGTGAATTTATTGTAATAAGAAGGTTGTATTAAAATGGGGGTTTTTGGCCATGTGGTGGTGGCACACACTTTTAATCCAAGCACTTGGGAGGCAGAGGAAGACAGATCTATGAGTTTGAGGCCAGCCTGGTCTACAGAGCAAGTTCCAGGACAGCCAGGGCTACACAGAGAAACCCTGTTTCAAAAAACCTAAAGAAAAAAGTGTCCCTAGTGTTACACTGGTAGATACTCATGTATTTGAAATTCAAATTATCTGTGCATTTTTGTTTATTCACGTGGCCATCCTAGTTCTGGTTGAGCTGAATGGGAATTTCCAGCATCAAGGGCCATATAAACCACAGGTCTTCTCTCTTCTGACCTTTTCTGCCTAATTACTCTACATGACCAGTCTTTCCAGCATATAGAAAGAGGATATTGCCATGATGTGAGTTGCCTTCTAGCCTTTTCTACTTCATTAGAATCTTGACTAGACTCCGCGACTCTGTAACATTTGGTCCTTGCTTTGTAGTAGAAGTAATTTTCTGTCTATCTACTTATTTGCCAATTAAGTCTTCCTTCAACTAAGTCTATTCATAGATCTATCCATTCATTAATCCATCAATTCATTAATCTGTCCATCCATCTGTCCATCTTTTCATCCATCTGTTCATCCACTCATTTTTCCATCATTCATCAATCCATCCATCATTCATCAATCTATCTGTCTATCCAACTATCCATCCATCAATCCATCCATCTGTCTATCCATCCATCCATCTGTAGTCCATCAGTCTATAAATCTATACATCCTTAATCCATCCATCCTCCAATTCATCAATACATTCATCCAATCATCCACTTATATATCCATTAATCTATTTATCAAAGCATCCATCTATCCATCCATCCATTTCTCATCTACAGACAAGTATTTATATAATACTATGTAGTAAATCTCTAATATCCATGAGAACATGTCATGAGAATCCATAGATTCATATTCTATATTGAAGCCAACTTTTGGGTGTGTCTCTGGACTAGAGGAAGCAGCTCATGACAAATAGAGCGTCTCTAATACCAGTGCCTTTGGATCTGTCCAACTTTACTGTATACCTTAGATGTTACCTGTTGCCCGGAAACCTACACCAAACTCTGAAATGTGGTCCAGGGGAGCTGAAAGCTGGACAGGTACCAGTCCTGGAGAGTTGGGAAGGAAATTAATGGGACAGCCTTTCCCGTCATGAACACATAGGGATTCAGACCAGCAGGACCTCCAACATCTTCCCCAGGTTATTTCTAGGGGACATTGCCATTTCAGACGTAAAAGACGAGGATGTGGTGGCATGTGAGGTGACTGAGATCAGGCCTAGAAGTGGCCTTCATGCTTCCTCTCACTAGAAAGGTAGTAGACAGCTCTTTACTAGAGAAAATACATTATCCAAGTGGCTAGCCACAGAACCACTCTTAGCCACGAAGGAGGCAGGCTGTGCATTCCCAGTAAGCAAGCACGATGGTGGATTTGGGTGACTTACTGAGCCTCAGATTCCTTATGTCTTTTTTCCTGACTTTCTGGCTGAGATGGAGACTGTATTAGTTCCTTTCTGCTCCTGTGATAAAACACCCCAACCAAAAGTAACTTAGGAAAGGAAGGGTTTATTTTAGCTTATGGTTCCTGAAGTTTTCATGGCTGGGAAGGAACGGCATGGCGGCGTGAGTAGGAGGCTGGATGACGTTTCATTTGCACAGGAAGCAGAGAGTGTGGAGGAGGAAAGGGGGAGACTATAAACTCTCAGAACCCATTCCAAGTAATTTGCTTCCTCCAGCGTGCCTGCACCACCTCCCCAAACGGCCACTAGCTGGAGACCAAGCATTCAGATCCCTAAACCCATGAGGGACATTTATCATTCAAACCACCACAGATACTATCCCTTCTGTCATAGATGGATGTATAGCTCTAATCTGGGAGTCCCGTGGAGTAATTGTCTTTTTCCCAGGATCTTGTGCAGTCATTTAAGAGATGACTGTCTGTAGGAAATGGAAGGCTATTCAGAACATGCTAGTACTAAAATACCACCCTGGAAAGGTACTCTGCCCCAGGTTCCAGCCACAGGCATTCTGGACTTTTAAGGCTGACTTAGTCTTGGCTACAGGTTTGTGACTGCTCAGAGGCACTATGCAGTTGCCATGGGAACCATCCACTCACAAAATGTTTCTTCTCTCTGGTCTCCTGAACTCTGCCACAGCTGCTGCAGCTAGCATCTTCTCCAATGCTGCCATGGGAACCACTAAATGTTAGCATCTCTCTCTAGTCCACTAGCCCACCCAGCAGAGAGAGCCTGGGGGCCACATGGTGGGGGCTGGGATTCTAGAACATGAAGTTACTCAGTTTAAGCTGCTTCTGTGGTGTAGTAATTCAAGTTCAAAGTGGCCAGCTAGGACATGGACTATTAAAACACATCCCAGCTAGTTGGAAAAGAGAGAGACCTTCAAAGCAGACAGAAGAGGAAAATGAGAGATCCATCCTTTATACTCCAAATGGTGGAGGTACGGTCTGATCAAAGACTCTGATTCCATCCTCCAGGGCATGTGACCCCTAAACATTCTCAGAGAAGTGAATATTCATTCAGAGGTTGAATTCTCTAGACCTATGGGAACGTACATAAAACATTCACCTAGCTTTAGATTTCTTGGGCTCACGAGAAGAAAAACTTAGGTTGTCCTTCTGATCTCTAGCAACCAATCCTGTCCTCCAACCAACCCTGTCTATTCTTCCAAGCCATGACCTGTGCCCTGGCAAGCTAGATTATTCTGGAGATGAGCAAATTTTATATTTACCCTCACAATATGTAAGGCAAAAAATTCCTTTTTGCTTCTTCATTTTCTCTCTCTCTCTCTCTCTCTCTCTCTCTCTCTCTCTCTCTCTCTCTCTCTCTCTCTCTCTCTCTCTCTCTCTCTCTCCTCCTTCTAGAGCCAGACTGCGGCTTGTTCAGATGTTCAAGGCTTCCTGACTTTGTATTCCTTCAAGAGTGGGCCAGTTGTGTCCTGTTTTAGAATGGAAAGGGAAGTCCAGCCTTCCAGCGTGCTCATCCATTATGGGAGAAACCTAGGATAAACGCCTTCAGCCAGTAGGGCTGGACCCCAGGATGGAGACTGGCTTTGGAGCCAGGCTGGTCCAACTCAGCCTTGATTTCCGTGATTGGCTGAGAATATATACATCTTTGAGCGTTTCTTTGTTTCCTTGCTCATTATAGGAAAAATAGACGCCTGTCTTATGAGATTGAAAAGAATATAAATCTTTTCACATGGGAAGTGCTCAATTGGGGATGGAGAGATGCCCCAGGGGTTAAGATTGCTGCCTGCTCTTCCAGAGGTCCTGAGTTCAATTCCAGCTACCACATGATGACTAACAACCATCTATAATGATATTTAGTGCCCTCTTCTGGCATGTAGGCATTCCTGCATGCAGGACACTGTATGTGTGATAAATGGACCTTAAGAAAAGGAAGTGTTCAATCAATGTTAGTTATTTTCCCTTGATGGGTGTGTCAACCATCATGTCTAGTTGTTGAGAGCTCCTTTGCACTTTTACAGTCACTGCTGAGGTCCCAGAGGTGGGCTAGCCAGGAGACACTTTCTATCTGTTCCCAAGTAGGGATTGCCTGCTTCCCCATCTGCTGTGGGTCATGAATAAATGCTGAAGGAAGAGATATGGCCGTGTGAGAATCTACTGAATATCAGGTGAACCTGAGCAGTGCTATCTATAAATGCACGACTGGCTTGTGAACTCCAGTCCAGTTCAAGAAGGTTCTGAGTCCCTCTGAGAAGCCTTGCAATTGTACTTGGAGAGATCTGCCCCCTCCAAAGAGGTTCAGACGCCAAGTAAAAGGAGGTTCCTTCCATGGTGGGGCCAGGCATGCTCTCTACTGTGAATTTTCCCCTGGAGGGTCTAAATATATTCACAGATGAGTCAGGACCTTCCTTGCTTCTCTGTCCACGGTGATGTGTCCTTTTGGGCTGTGGTCATGAGAAGCCTTTCATTTCATGCTTTTGAATTCATTGACTTCGTGGTCATGACAGTTTTTCCTAGAAGCAAGCCCTGTGCACAGAGTTCACAACACCGAGGATAATAGTGAGAAAGGGAAGTGACAGGAAGGTCCTCAGCTGCTCAGCACACCTCAAACCCTCAGGCCTAGTGGTGTTTCCTTTGGTGCATTCATGATGTGTGCACACATGTGTGTAGCCAGCTTCAGAGTCTATCTGTGCTTTCAATGAATAGCTAGGCTTAATGTTGGTAAAATTCCTTTCCCTGGGAGATGAAAACAATTTCTACCCTTCCTCCTAAGGTCCCAGTGACAATCCGAGGCAGATTCCTCCAAAGTGCCCTCTGAGGAACGAGTGACTTTATTAGCCTTTCCTACGGGGTATATATGATGGATAACCTACGAGACTGTGGATTCCCCTTCCCAGGGGCTGCTCTGGAAAGTCTTTACTCAGGAGGGGTGATGGCTTTCTCATAGTTACAAAGATGGAACACCACCCCCCTCCTGCTCTGCAGACTCTATACTTCAGCCATGTGTCATTAAGGTGGGGTTACATAGTCTGGAGTGGCTGAGTAGGCGCAGGTGGGACAGCTGTTCACAAATGGAGAGGGCTGAACTTAGGGAGGTGGTTGTTAACTTAGAGGCTCCTCCAGTACAACACGGGTCATCTACCATATTAAATACAGAGAACTGAATCTTGGCCACACTTCACTCTCTGGAGACATGCGAAGAGGCAGCTATCCACCAGGGCAGGCCTGGTTTACTGTCCTCTGGGGACCAGAGCAAACATTCTGCCTCTATTTTTTTTTTTTGTCTCACAGGGGACAGATTGCCACCACTTGGGCCTCATGCGTCCTCCTTAACTGCTGCCCTCTACTTGGAGGATTGACAATAGCCCACTGGCTTCTAAAATCTGCTCTCCTTATGGCTGAGATACTGTTAGCCCTATGCCTCATCAGAATTCCATTTCACCAAGGGGTCGTTCTATGTGCAAGTGCTTAATAAATGTTGTGCATTCGTTCTACGTGCAAGTGCTTAATAAATGTTGTGCATTCTTAAACAGAAGCCAAAACCATCGCAGTCTCCAAAAGACCGAATTTCTTTTAAGCATAAGAAGTAGAAAGATCAGGCGAGCCTGCCCCGGTGGGCAAGGATCAATTCACTTCCCAGAGATTTTATGCTATTACAGGCTTCAGCATTTACCAAGTGCAAAGGTAGTAAAGCAGATCTGCATTCCACAGCCGGATAATGAGAAAGGAGGGCACTGGGAGATGCCGAGAAGCAAGGTGGCTTATGGTTTGGGCTGGGAAAGGCCCTAGAAAAAGCTTCATCTATTTAAACGCTGTATCCCTTTCCTTTATCTAAGCAAGGCTCATGCACCAGAATCAGGCTGACTCTGGTGCATACCTGTGGAGCCCTAAGGTAAGATGGGGGGGGGGGGGCAAGCCTCCAGACTGGGGCAGGGAGCCCTTCAGAACAGTGATTGCCCCCGTCCACCCCGTCCACCCCGTCCCCTGTCATCCCCCCCATCTGCCATTCCCCCGTTCTTATCCCTCCCAGTGCGCCCCCCCCCCCCCCCCGGCGTTCTGGAGAGCCCTGCAAAGACTCTGGGCTCTGGGTCTCATTACGCTGCAGCTGCCTATAAGCCTGGTCTCGGCACGGGTCTGGTTTCCATCACTTGACTGTTGATTTGACCTGTAATCATCATCAGAGGGCACATTCCTGGCCCGCGGTTTAAAAGAAAAGCATACTTTTGCGTGCAGCTGAGGCAGCAGTCTGTTCAGAGCTGCGCGCGCACTTCTGAAGCTCTAGGCGCTCCTCCCTCCTCCTGTCTGCATCTGGCTGCGCCAGTAGTTTTGATTTCAGAGACAGGCAGGCAGGATGCAGGGAGGGGTGTGCTCCCTCCCCCACCCCTAGTCAGGATCTGCTTAAGAGCTGAAAAGTGCAAACGCAGCCAGATAAATGTGTGCTGCAGAATTTGTGGTGGAGGCCCCCAGGGAGTCCTGGGACACGGTGTCTTTATGGAAACACCCAATAAACTGCTGGCTTCCAGGCCTCCCGCTGTTTTAGTGCTGGGCTTTAAATATCTCCTCCACACTGTGGAGAAGGTTCCTGCCTGTTTGCAGCCCTACACCAAACATGGCTTTCCCACACCCAGTCCCCTAGGAGCCAGGCTAGGCTGGAGAGATGAGGGTCACTTCTTGGATACAAGCGTCATTTCTCAATGTGTGTAGCCACTCAGTACCTCAGACGATGCTATTACCAGGGACCTTTCAGGAGTGAGGGATCAGCTGTGCCTATCCATGTCCCCATTCACCTCAGGAGACTTTCAAAGTCTCTTGCGTAAGATGGAGGGGCAATCTGGACAAATGGTTAGACCATCTTTGAACAAAAACACCAGCACCACCCTAAATTATAACCAGCCTGCTAAGGAACACAGAACTATTTGACAATAAAGATGTGGCTGAGTGTCTCTCGGCTGGACAACCAGAAAATTAAGGGCTCTGTGTGAAACAGCTTCATAGAGAGAAAACAACTTTAAGGTTGTCCCCTTGTTGAAGGCTGAACTCAGCAGGTACCTTGGTGGCAGGGCTAAGTAAGCAGAATTCAGTGGCTGAGCATAGAAGACCACAGTTAGCTGTGGGAGCCAGTGCTGAGCAAGCCAGCTCCTGGCACTTAGGAATCTGGACTCGGTCAGGCAGTTGGTGGTGCCAGAAGATTTAAATAGTTGCTCCAGTAGGGCAGGCTCTGCTGGTTCCCCATAGTGGAAGGCACATCGCTAAGAAGACTGCAGTGGCCCTTCCTGAGGTCAGTGTTCCACCAATAACAAAACGCTGTTCTCAAAAAATGGGATTACCCATGGCCAAGGTCAGGCCACTAGCGATGGCATGCCAGTGGCTGATGACCTACCCTTAACCCGGTGGGGCATGTACCAATGAACGTCTGAGAAACACTTGAATCTAACCTAATCTGATTTTACTGGTACCTTCCATTTTTCAAGTAGCAGGCTTCCTTTTCGATTTGACAAGTATGTTAGGTCTCTAGATGCCTGTCTTCATCAGCTCTCATTGTTGAGCCTGCTTGACACAATGTTCACTTGATGAATGGTTTAATTTTTAACTGCAGACATCTGTGACTTCAGAGGACCCAGCAGAGAGAGAGGAGGGGGTGAGAAATTACTCACAGAAAGGAAGTAGAAGCTATTGGTTGTCAGGGATCAGAAGCAGCTCAGGGCGGGGACGTGGAAACCAGGCAGGACCATTATGATTGTCTTTATTGTCAACTTGCCTTGATTTTGAATCACCATGAAAACCACACCTCTCAATAGGGTGGTTGTATAAATTGATTTCATGACTGCTGTATGGTGTGGTTAAGGGTTAACTTTTAGACTTAAAACATGGTATGGTGTGATTAAATTTTTACTGTAGACATGAGAGAGTACAGCCAGAGGCATCTGGAAGAGTCCAGAGCAGAGAGAGAAAGTAGTAGACTGAGCATGGCCAGTGGATTGGCCTGGGTCATGGGAGGAGGAGAAGGAGGAGGAGGAGGAGGAGGAGGAGGAGGAGGAAGAGGAAGGCAAAGCATGAGCATCATAGAACTGTAGAAATAGCAGAGTTATAGGAAGAATGAGCAGCCGTGGAGAGGGAAGCCATGAGCTGGTGGGAGTGTGCAGCAGAGAAGGAGGTGAGAGAGGCTAGGGTAGCTTTAAATGTGTAACAGGTACTTGTGAGCTCAGTGTGCGCTTTGCTATGCTAACGGATACCACAGGCAGCCATTTGTTCCTTCTGCCTTGGAATTTGGGGAAATGGAGTTTCCTTTGGACCTGACAGAGAAAGCATTTTCAGAAAGGCTTAGCTGAGGCGAGAAGACCCACTGTGACATGATGGCACCCTTGGGACTGAGGTCCATACTAATTGAAAGGGGAGCCAACCGAGCACCAGCATCCATGTGTCTCTCTGCTTCCTGCAGACACAATGTGACAGCTGCCTCCTTCCTTCTTTCAAACGCTCTTGCTGTGGTATCAAGACAAGTGCTGATGCAGGCACCCAGGAAGAGTGGACCCTTTAGGACTTACTCCACCCATGCTGCCATGCACACACACAACAGCTTCTCTGTTCTAGCCAAGTCCCTTCCTTTGTGCAATCTTTCTGGTTCTTTGACTCCATGTGGACCATCTCTTACATGCCGTCCTTCCTCGTATCTCTGCTTCCTTGGCCTCAATTCCCTAGATGAGAACACCTAATCCGCCGCTGCCAGCCAGATCATTGAGATCTGCGTGGACGGTCTTGGGGCCATTTCCAGGGGTGGGGAAGGAGCTAGGTGCTTTGCTGGTCTTGTTAGCTTCCTGTCACTGGAGGACACCTGAGGCAATCAGCTCATAGACAGAAATGTTTCCTTTGATTCACACTTTTGGAGGTTTCGGTCACGGTCAGTTGCTTCTGTTGCTTCTGGCCTGTGCGACAGACAAATCATGATGTGTGTATCTCTCTCTGTGTGTGTGTGTGTGTGTGTGTGTGTGTGTGTGTGTGTGTCCAGAACTGCTCCTATTATGACCAAAGGTAGAAGAGAGGCAGAAAAGGTCCCAATAACACCTTCAAAAGCATCCTGCTAATGACCTGCAAACCTGTCACTAGATGGACCCCTCCTCAAGTCTCTATCATCTCCCAAAGTTGTCAGTCCTGGAATTAGATGTGGTGATAGCTACAGTCATGTTTGCTGTCTCCTGGGAATGCGGGTGTCTCAGTATTGCTGTGACAAAACTCCATAACCAGAAAGCAAGTTGGTGAGGAAAGGGCTTATTTGGTTTACACTTCTATATCACACAGTTCATCACTGAAGGAAGTCAGGACAGGAACTCAAACGGGCAGGATCCTGGCGTCAGGAGCTGATGTATATAGGCCATGGAGGGAGGCAGCATACTGTCTTGCTTCCCATGGCTTGCTTGGCTTACCTTTTTATAGAACCCAGGACCACTGGCCCAGGGATGTTCACACACATGGGCTGGGCCTTCCTCTATCAATCACTAATTAAGAAAATGCCCTCTAGCAGCTCTTACGGAGGTATTTTCCCTAGTGAGGCTCCCTCTTTTCAATGACTGTAGCCCCTGTCAGGATGACATGGACTCCCCGGGTTTACCAAAGGCTGGCTACTTTTCATTTTCAGCCTTACTGGATTTGGAGCCACTACGGAAACCAGCACTGGTTGTGCCCAAAAGGATGTTCCCAGGAAGGTCTGAGCCATCCTGAATGTGGGTCTTCTTGCTCTGTCATCCTGGGACAGAAAGCAGAAAGTAGAGAGATTAAGAGAGGTCCAAACTGGCTCTAGCAAGGAGCACACTCTGGTGGTACCTGACTCTCTCTCACAAAAACACTCATCTGTGGCTGAGGACTCTGCCCTGTGACAATTTCTACAAGGCTGTCTTCAGCACTGTTCTGAAGGATCAGTGAACGTTGTGGGACACATGCTCTCAAGAGGCATATGTCAGGCCCCATGTCACCATCCTCCTAGAGGAAACATTGTACTCCCTGAATCCTGGTCCTACCCAGCCACTACACCATGGACATTCTTCCATGAGCTCTATCCCAAACACATCCTCATCATTGGGAAAGGTCCCTCCCAGCTCCCTCCTCCAGATAACTTTCAGTAGTGGCAGGGATCTGTCTATGTGCCTACTACCTCTGCTGCCTGCGTGTCTCCACTCCAGGCTGTTCTCTACAGAGGGACATCTCACCTATACCACCCATAGATTTTTCTCTGCTATCCTTCTAATCCTAAGGAACTATTAACCCCGAGCCCTTTCTGTTAGGATGGCCAGCAATTCCTCCAGTAAACAGTGCGTATTAACTTGTGTTGAGTTCATTGAAGGCTATGTAGATGTAGTGGGCCTGTTTACACTCTAAGACAAGATTTTTCTGGCAGGTAAGAATAGAGTAACAGTTCTATAAGAAATACAATTCTTACCCCTGGCCAAGTCTGTTCTGTGGGCTCTGTCCTCTAACAGCACCCCAGGACTGAAGGCTGCTCTCTTCTCTATTACCAGAGGCCAGCTGTTAACCACCACCCTATGGAATATTCTGCTATCACCTCCATCTTCAAGAAGAGTGTATTAGGTTACCATCATGGCTGGGATAAATGATCACAAACGGAAGGCTGAAAACAGACAAACTCAAAAACCAAAACCAAACCAACAAACCAACCAACCAAACAAACCCAGACAAACTCTGTCTCACCTTTTGTGTAAATCTATAACGAGTGTCATAGGGATGCGTGCTGTCCAGAGTGTTAGGGGAGAGGCCTGTCCCTGGTCTTTTGTAGCTCCATGCTGCCTACTCTCTCTGGCTCCTGGGTATATCTCTTCCTTCATGGCATATCTTAGGATTGGTGGCGACCCTGGCTTCCTTTCCATAGGCCCTCAATGTCTATGGACCCTCAATGCCTACTTTAGGTCTACTAGATAACCCAGGAGACTCTTCCCACCAGAAGGTCTTTAACTGAGTCATATCTGCCAAATTCCTTTTACCATGTAAGGTCACATGCTCACTGGTTCCTGGGATTGGTATATTGGCATCTTTGGGGAGGGAGCTGTAACACCCTTGAACATGCTTGATCTCATCAGCAGGTGTGTATGGGGGCATTAGACAAAGACTCCTGAGATGTTTTGAATCCCCAGTTGCTGGGTATCTGCCACTGCTGATGTAGTAAGCCAATCAAACTAAATTAATAAATCCAGGCTTAATGAACAGAGCAAAGCAATTCGGGCTTGTAGTGGATTCATGATGTTACATTGTAAGTAATTGTCCCGTCTATGAGTTTAATGAAAAGTGCCGATTGGCCAAGGACAAACAGGAAGTGTGGGCAGGGCTACCAGACTAAGAAAACTCTGGGAACAGTAAGAACAGAGCAATGCCACAGACAAGCCAGAAGATGCAGAGAATAACTGTACTGCTCTGAGAAAGGTACTGAGCTGCATGGCTGAACAGGATTAGAATCATGGGTTTAAGAGCAAGAGCTAGCAAGTTATATGCCTGGGCCCCAGGTCAATCAGTGTACAATTAAAATAAGCATCTGTGTGTCTCTGTGGGTCTGTGAGTCTGTGGATCCAAACCTTGAGTCTAGGCCTGAAAGTCTGGGCCAGAAACCTCAAACTACACTGAGTGATCCTTGGAAAGGCAGGGGAAATATGGTTACCAGGTCTTGTATAGCCTGAAGGCATGGTCTTGAGGAACCTCAGGGAGGGGCTGGTTTTTGTCAGGCTTTCTGGGGGGTGGAGGGGGTAAGACCACAGCACGGAATGGGAGCCCCTAGCTGGAGATCCCCAACAGCTCTACTTATCTATACCTCTCTGTAGTTGCTCAATTAACACTTCTGCTTCGAGAGTGAGGTGGATTGTACCAACTGTTAGAACAATCTTCCTGGAGATTTGAGAGCAGTTCTCTGAGGTCCCTGATTACTTTTTAGTTCTGGTGTTCCCTAATGGCAGTTTTCTGAAGAGCTTCTGAACACTGGGCTGTCACCATGTGGCTGGTTGTCCCTTAGGAAAGTGCTGTGAGACAGCGTTTCCTACCATCACCAGAAGAGGCCATGTCAGAGAGAAGTTTCGAATGGAAAGGATGAAATCGGACTGCTTCCTGTCACAGAGCATGCAGTTGGCATACCATAGTTTTTTCTCCAGGCTACCTCTAAGTTCCTCATCCATCCAGTGGGCATCTCTAGCATATCTGCTGTCTGTATGCTGGGTACATGCTAGAAAAGCAGAGTTGAATCTCTGACGGGCCTGAGGGTCATAGAAGCCCCAACATGCAAACATACAATTTCCTGGACTGTCAGGAGACATGTAGAGAGGAAGGGCCCTGATAGGGAAAACCCTGAATGGTTCAGGATACCCCAGGCCATACAGGCTACAAGGGCCGGCTCTGTGGAGCTGGAAGCTGGTCAAGGGCAGAGAAAAGCAGAAGGTGACCAGCTGGAAGGATCATGGGAAGGTGGGATTTTTTCTCCTGAGAAGCGGCACAGCCATTGGTCCCACATGGCTCTATCTTCATCTGCCCCTGGGTTCTCAGACTTCCGGCTCTCATTATGTAGATCTGCTGAGCTAGAATTTCTAATGTCGCCTCAGCTGGGCTCAAACTTGTGATCCCCCTGCATCTGACTCCCAAGTACTGGGATTATAGGCAGATACTGCTACACCTATCCCTTGGGTCTTAATAAATAGACAATTTGAAACAAGACAGGACATGTTTCCCACTGGGCATCTGTAAAGCACTGGATGTGATTGGGCACCTGGTCCACACTGCTAGCTTCTCCAGTGGCTCATGGTATAGCCTTGTGTCTTGAGCTCTACAACTGTTGACAGGGCTCCAGGGCTCCAGGAGATCGGCATGGCTTCCCTTTGTCAGGGGACAGATGCATCTCCCCAATTCCGATTGCATCCCTTAGTTCTGACACCAAGTAGCTGTAGAATTGGAGCAAATCATTTAGCCTCCCTTTCTGAGTGACAGTAACAGCCTCCTCTCTGCCTTTTGTCAGGATTAAAGGAGCCAGGGTATGTAAAGTTCCCAGGCCAGAGCTGAGAGCTTGGCTGCCAACTGCCATGGCTAGGAAATTCTGCCTAAGGGAAGCTTTAATTACAGGCCCCTTCTCTTTCTCTTGATTCCAGGGTTTGCTTCCAAGACAGTTAACAGACCAGAGAGTTCTGCTACCTATCAGCCACCGGTGGCCAACAGACTCTCAGTGTTGGCAAAAACACTGTCTCTAGAAGCCGGGCCACTTGGACAGGTGCCAGCTTGTTGCTTCATAACTCCCAGTACAGTCTGATTGATTGTCAGAAATTGTTATGCAACACACTTTCTTAAATATTTCCCTTGCTCAGAGCCACCCCAGGGTGACAGAGTGAGGAAGCAAACCTGAGAAGCAGGGTGGTTTGGCACCCACTGCTCCTAACCTGGTACAACATATGTCGTGATGGGATGCATCCTTCAGACTGGCCAGCCTGTTGCTTTAAAAACAAAACACAACAGTATTGCTCTCCACTCAGACTCAGGGATGGAATCACAAGTGTCAGTCAAATCTCTGGTCAAGACTGACACGTTTGAATAGTTCCCCCATGAGTTTGGGCTCATCCCCACATTTGCCACAATATGAAGGTTAGAGGAGGGCTTAGGAGGGCCACACTGTCCAGTTCAAGTAATCACTGCCTACAAGCTTTTGTTAGGTCATTAAGGTAGTCATAACAGTATCCCTTGTCATTATTCTTTGATGGATATGGATACCTATGTCTCAGAGAAGGTGAACAACAATATCACATAAGCTGATGTCAAGGATGCACAGCTAAAAGAAGCAATATATGATTAAACTTTGGTTCTAGCATAAAGAATGTAGTAGATCTTGTCCAAAGGCTCTTCCAGAAGATAAGTCTCTAGAGTTTCACAACAGCCTCACTGTCATGGCTCTACTTATTAAAGGATGGGATGGTCCAGTGCTTTCCCATGACTTGCTTTCACTGAACATTTCTTAGGTGGCAGAATCAGATGTCCAAAGTGCTAAACAAGAATCTGAGATGAAGGATGGGGCTGAACAACCAAGGACTTCTGCTTCCTGAGGAAATGGAGTCTGTACTATTGACAGCTTTGTGGAGAGACCAATTGATTACTCTCCCATGCTATCCAGGGTGCTTGGGTTAAAAACAGCAACACACACACACACACACACACACACACACACACACACACACACACACACACACACACACACGTCAGCACTCAGAGGGGCAGAAGGTACAATCTAATGACTGCCCTGAGAAGAGACCACCTGGGGGTCCCTTGTAACTCCAAGGGCCAGGCTATCCAAATCTGTATCTAAAGGTTTCTAAACCATTCTAAAAACCTGGGAAACCTAGGTGGCTCCACATCTCAAGAGACAGCCAGGAAAAGGGCTTTATTTGGACTCTTTCTAGGAGTTTAAGATATGTCCCTGCTGTCACCATTAGGCATTAGGGTCTTGCAGGCATCAAGGCTGCCTCAGATGGGAGCTGGTATATTCAGGAAACTTGCGTTTCCCGGGGCTTTGGAAACAAGATCTGGGGCTGTTTTGGCAACTGCTCTTTCCCTCAAAACACAGATTTCTTGAATTTCTCATGGGACCACTGTAGCATTTCTGAGGGTCCTTTGGACCGGGGGCGGGGGGGGGGTCCTCAGGGCATGTTCTAGAAGACTAGTCTTCAATGAACATCTTATTTGGCTCAAGGTCAAACTGTTGTGAAGGACAACCAAGGTCTGTTCCTGGGCTGTCTTGGGGAGTCATGTTTCCATCCTGAGCAGGACATGGTTTCCTGACCCCAGGGTCCCAGAGGGTTGTGAGCTGTGGGAGGATGGCCAGCAGGTGCTCAGAGCAGCTCTGTGGACCTGAAAAGGTTAAGGGTCACCAAGGAAGCCTAGATTTCAAGGAGCAATTTGAGTCAGGTTTTAGGCTGTAGGCTTGGCTCTGGGGGGCTGTGACCCCGGGCCTGGCTTTACTTTTTACAACATCTTGGCATGAGTAGCTTCCCAGCTGGGACAGTATAGGACAATAGGGGATATATATTTATCCTAATATATATAACCCTTTGATATATAGATATGTGTGTATATAAGTATATGTATACACACACATATGTATCTCAGAGGATCGTGTTCTCAGGGCACTGTGAATTTGTAAACAATTGCTAAATGTTCTGGAAAAGGAAACTAACCCCAATAAACAGATGCATACAATGGTAATTTAACAAATGCCTGTTTTACACAGAAGCCTGACAGCTAGGGAAGAAAAAATATGGGGCTCACCATCCCTCACTTTCATCTCCACTGGACTACTTATTCTTTCCTTGAGCTCCAGGGTTGCAGCCACTAGCTCACTGACTGGTAGAACGCTCCATGAGAACTTTTACCAAGAGAATTAATGACTCTGCTTGGTAAACATTTGCCAGGGCCAGCAGCAGGCTGGCGAGAAGGGACTGTCCCCAGCCTGCCTAGGACACTGACAGGACTGCTTTTTGGAAAGCTGGTTCCCAGGATATCCTGAGAAGGAAGCCAAATAGGAGAGACAGGGAACAGGAAAGTCAGGCGTCAGGGAGAGGGAGGCATTGCCATGAACAACATCCCGGTATACACCTGTCACCCCAGTGCTTGGGAGGCTGAGGCAGGAGGATTGTGAAGCATTTGAGGGGAGCATGGGCTACAGTGTGAGACACTGTCTCAGGACAAATGAATAAAACCCAATAAACTCAAACTAAAAACAAGTAAAAAAATTAATGATAAATGGGTATTTAAAGTAAACCATGGCCCGGAAGCCCAGGTGTTGAATGAAGAGAACTCTCCTGTTCCTGTCACCTGAGCTCCCAGGCTTGTGGGTCCTTTGTCCTTTCAAGTTTTAGGCTTCTGTGATAATAAAAATGCTTGAAGATAAGTGACTAAGGGGGCATATCTTCAGAAGGAGGCATGAGGATGCTGACTAGGGTAAGTTACTCCTGTGGAGTCTGGCAAATGGAGGAAAGAGGACTCCTTATTATAAAGTCGGCATTTTTCAGGTGTGTCCCTTCCATACCTCTGGCCTTTGTCCTTCAAACTGGGCGTGGTGCACATCTGGAATCTTTCCTTAGGAGGATGAGGCAGGAGACTATTGAGTTAAAGGCCCACTGGGTCTTAAACTATATATAGCAAGATGCTTTCTCAGCAGACACAGGCAAACAAACACCTGTCATTTTTCAGAAGTCAGCCGGTATTTGCCCAGTCCTTTCTTCCTTGAGAAAGTCACAGCTTCTGTTCCATAAATCCTTATCTATCTGTAGGTAGGTCATGGCTCTGGAACGGCCACTGACTGACTCAGATGCTCCAGGCATTATCCCCGGCATTTGGATTGTTACCACTAACTCAATGTAGTCGTTTTACAAACAGGACTGACCAATGGCTGTGTCTTGACTTTGAGGCTGAATCTTTGAGATTTTTATGTTATTTTATGTGCATGAGTGTTTTGCCTGCATGTATTTATATACATCATGTGCATTCCTGGTGCTCCCAGAGGTCAAAGAGAGCATCAGCCCCCCCCCCCCCCAACTGGTGTTATGGTTGATTGAACCACCACGTCAGCGCTGGGAACTGAACTCTGGTCCTCTGCAAGAGCAGCCAGTGTTCTGAACTGCTGAGCCATCTCCCCAGCCCCAGGAATTAATTTGAAAAGTGTCTTAATATTTGGAACAACAGCTCATATGTGCCGCATGGGAGCATGTGACAGTGGTGCTGCTTGATTTTGACCTTGTTAGCTGGGTTTCTGTTGCTGTGACCAAACACTGAGGTAAGCTAACCCAGAGAAAGAAAGGTTTACGTGACTCATGGTCTCCAAGGCTTTATGTCCTGGTTGGCCCAGTCTCTTTGCAACCTGTGGTGACGACATTGGAAGTGACAGAGTCACAGAGGAGTCTGCTCCCTGCTGGAAGGAAAGGTGAGAAGACTCTGCTGCCTCAGTGTCCCCATCTAGGACACACCACCAGGGACTTAGCTTCCTCCCAGTAACCTCACTCATCCGAAGGTCTCACCATCTCCTGACAAGTCCGAAGCTGGCAGCCTTTTACATAAGAGCATTTGTGAGTCATTTGCAATTCATACTGTTGCTGTCACAGGGCTACTTAAAGTTCTTGATGCACGGAATTAAATGTGTGAACCTCTTCCCCAGCCAGCTACCTAGGTCCTCAGAGGGAAATTAGAAGATATATCCTACCTTTTGAAAATCAGAAAATGAGGGCTTTGTGTATCGCATATAAAAATCAAAATGTGCAGGAAACATTGTCGCTTGGAGCTGTCTCAATGAACCGCAATTCTTAGGAGAGGCATTGTAGAGAATGTCACCGCTTGGGAAGTCTAACTGAAATTTTGAAAATTTTCCTGGGAAGGTAACCTAAGGCCACAGGAAAAGGTCTCTGCTGCCTGTTTTATTTTGGGTATGTTATGTTCTGTTCTGTTCTGTTCCAGAAAGGACTTGAGGTAGTTTATCAAGAGAGCACAACGCAGAAGTTTATGAACTCCTACACAGAGAAAAAGGGAATCTGTGTAGCACAGCACGGAGCTGGGAGAAGACCCATGGACTTAAATACTTCCTTCCAGTGGGCTGCCCGCCCCAGGAGCTAAGGGAGCAAGTGACACAAACAAGTGTGATGTATAAGCAGATCAATTTCTCAGGAGCTCAGGAGAGAGGCCTTTCTCCCGCAGGCCACCCCCACCATCTGTGAATGAAGGAAAGACACAACCCTAATAGCATCCTGAATCTGCTGAGGCATCCTGCATCCCTGAGATACAGTTGGGGGTCCAGCTTAGTTTGCTCCTGAACACATTCTTTTATTATTTCTGTTTTATTTTATATGTAAGGATGTTTTGTCTGCATTTACATGTGTACTACCTACATTGCAGTGTCCAAGGAGGCCAGAAGAGGGCACTAGATCCCCTGAGACTGGAGTTACAGATGGTTGTGAGCCACCATGTTGTGCTGAGACTCGAACTTGGGTCTTGTAGAAGAGGTACAAACCTTTCAGAATTTGCCTGAAGGTCCAAGAATCTAGAAGAACTGGCCAGGTACTAATTTTTAGCCTCTACATATATCTTGACAAGTGTGAGGTGCCATGTGAAACTGAGAAGTAAAACTACCAAAGGAGAGCGGCCTGCCATGCGCTGAGCACCTGGATACAGCATTGTAAAGAACCCAAGTTCTTTACACTGTGCCGCAAAACCCTCCAACCCTTAGCCTGCTGGGACACGGCTCGACTCTCCACTCTTTGTAAACTTGAGACCCATTCCAGGATTCACAGGATGGGACCAGGTAGGCGATTTAACCTGTACGCCATAGCCCCTCTGTATTTAGGGGGGTTCTTACAGCAGCCAGATGTTGCTGTAAAAGTGTTCTCATGCTAGAGGATCAACACACCTGAAATTTTTGGTGGGAGCCTGGAGCTTTCCCTGCCTGGAAGCTGTTGGGAAGTAGCCTGCTTATTAAGCAGTAAGGCTCAGGCTCCGGCTCCAGCATATAGTGCTCCACTGATGTGCTCCTCGGTTGGCAGGGCGGATGCGCCATCTAGTGGTCACTCCCAGAATATTCGCATGCTTTTTACTCCCTGCTCTAATGACGCGGGGGTGGGGGGTGTCCAGCCAAAGGTTAATTAAGAGGTGGGGCCTGGTTTCCTATGTCTGGTTTCCTATGTCCAACCTGGCTAAGTGTTCTGTGAGGGTGGTTGTAAGGGTCTTCTGTGTAAATGGGGCGTCAATGTAGGCAAGGAACTCAGCTAATTGGGAGGTGACAAACTGCTACCATGTGTTCTCAAGATCTCAGCGTTCCATCTTACATCCCAGAAGCTTTGCGCTGCCTCTTCCCGTCTGGCTCGCCCTGGTGCTGCCTCGCCAACAGTCCACTTCTGCCCCGCAGGACCCTGTAATTATCTTTTCTCTATCAAGTATCAGCCCCCACCCCCCATTAAGGAGCAGACTCAAATAAGGTAAGGTCACCTTTTCTGAGCTGAGGGTGAGATCCAGCTTGGTTGAGACTGGGCCTCTGTAGGATTTAGCTCTTCTTCTGGGCAGACCAGATGGGGAACACTCACCAGACAAGTTGGATGGTGGCTGCCCAGGCCTTGATGTGGGCACAGAAGTCACTGAGAAGACATTGATCTGGATGCCAGCTTCCAGATGTAGCTTCTAAATGTTCAATCCAGGAGGGTTCCTTCTTAGAATACCCCACATAGCCTCAGGGCTCAGTGTGTCTGTTCATTACAGCATTCTCTGATGGGTGGTGGGTGTGTTTCTGAGTTTTTCAATAGGCTGGCAGCAATTCGTCCCCTGTTTTCCAGTCCTATGTTGAAACCAGGAGTCAGGCATCCTGGTGTGTATGAACCAAATACTACTCAGCCCTCTTGGGGAGTCCACTGGAGGTCCCAATGTCACATGTCACAAACTCTGTCACATGTACAAGCTAGCCAGTGCCCATGATCTGCTGGGATCTTCAGCCCCTCCCAAGGTGTGACAATGGGGGTCTTGCCAAGGTCTGCACGTATCTCATCATAGAGTGTGTGCCTCGTGGCTGCTATGAGAGCCTTTGTGTCAGACTCGACCCTCTGACTAGATTGAGGCAATGAGAGGTAAATGATGGAAATAGCACTAGCACCTTGAGACTTTTTGGAGAGTCCCTTACTTCATATCTGCCCCCCCTCCCCAGCCCAGTCTCTCATGAATTCATGGATTGCTCAAGAAAATCCAATCACTAGCTCCTTTCAGTGTGCAGACTGCCTGCTCAGACACATGTGGCTGTGGCATAGCGGACACTTCAGAGAATGAGGTGACTGCCTCAGTCACCCCTGGTGGTAGTAGGGGTACTGTCCATCACCCATCTGACAGAGGCTAGTAGGCACCATGCCACCTGGAGACAGTCACAGTTTCTACAGGTAATCTGGCCCCTCTTTGGAGAGTGGGTTTGATCGCAGACATTGCCTAACCATGTTCAGCTGGGAGAGAGCAGACGGCGGCAAGAACATAGAGTCCTCTTCTGTGGAAACACTCCACCACTGAAATAATCTGAGTTGGCTTATAAGGGTTAGATATGCAGGGACTAGAGCTGGTAAAACTTGGTTATACAGAAAAGGAAAGAGAGATTAAGGGCTTGTGACAGTCTCCAACTCTCAATATGCAGAGTGATTTTATCCACAGAAAACTCCATACCCTAGGTCCTCTCTCTCTTTCTTTCTCTTTTAAGATTTATTTATTATCTATACAGTGTCTTGCCTGCATGTATGCTGCATGCCAGAAGAGGGCACCAGATCTCATTACAGATGGCTGTGAGCCACCATGTGGTTGCTGGGAATTGAACTCAGGACCTCTGGAAGAGTAGCTAGTGCTCTTAACCGCTGAGCGGTCTCTCCAGCTCCATACCCTATGTCTTTTTTATGATTATTCTAATTTTATACACAAAGGAAATGATGCACGGATATGTTTAGCTATTGGTCAAGTTCACACAGCAGCAAGGAGGCAGATCTGGGCTTTGATCCCAGGTAGAACAGCACAAAGACCTGTGTTCTCTACCTGGTACTGGGATGGCTCTATGCTTGGAAGTGGCCGAGATCTTGGAAACTGGAGTCTGAGAGTTCTTCCTTCTAACTGCGAGATCTCGGGTGGGTTGCAGTTTCCTTAGCTGAGTGTGAAAGAGATCCATTCTACATTCCAGGACATAGAGGGGTTTACACAAATTGATGATGTCACAGGTTTTGCTTGCATGAAGAGAAAAAAAAAAAAACACTCACCCCCCCACCCCGACTCTATGGAGCTTTAAAAAGAAACTTCTGCTACCCGAGCAAGTGGCTTAATGGATGATGCATGTGACTAAATCAGAAGAGATTTTACTGGAAATTCCCCCAGGCCACTCAAGCCTCATCCGGCCTTGGGCAGGAGCCCTGTGTCCAGCTTGTGGCGCCATGGAAAATCTGTGAGAGTTCTTTTATTGTTGCTTAGTTGCCAACTCAGCCCAAACCCTTCTACTGTGGCAGGCTGTCCCTGTTCCCTTCGCTCAGGGTGAGGGGTGGGGTTGTAGCTGGCAGCCTGCCGGGCCTGCGCAGTCCTGCCAGGGTCTGATTGTTTAGGCTCTTGATACCAGCAGAGGCAGTGGGCCTGGCAGGGGAAGGTTGAAGTCATCCTGTCAGGCCTCTGAAGAACAGTGGAGAGCCGGAAGCAGGCCCGTGAAGAGAGGCCTGTGTGGGAGAGGATGCCCAGCAGCCTGGGTACCACTTACCACTTGCTTTATGTTGGCCAACCAGGGATGCTCAGCGGAGTTATGAGGAGGGAGCCTGGCTTTGTAAAAGAATATGCTTCAAGTGGACTAAAGATCCAAATTAACACAAATCGACACAGAACTTTCTACTACCATTCTCTATGTAAAGCAATACATGCTTGTATTCAGAGATACTGAAGGGCAGTCCCAGAAAAATCTTCCTCCAGGCAGCAGAAGACGGTCTCTGTTCTGAAGACAGGGAAGGGGCAAGGGATTCTGGGTGGGAGTCGGGCCTGAGTTGGGTGCGCAAATGGTTGTTTATCATAGGACATGATCTAGAAAAATGAGAAATGCCAGGTACTCTCACTTAGAGTACCAGCAGGGTCCATCGGATGCTCAAGGGCCTTCCGTGGGGTTGGCTTTTACAAAGCTAAAGGTTTTCCTTCACTTTCCTGAAGTTACTAGGTTTCTTGTCTTCACAGAGGCGTTCTTCTGGCGTGCCCGCTGGCCCCCTTCTTGGGCTGAGGTGGGGGTAGAGTTGACCGAGGACCTTGCACATCCCGGGCCAGCACACTCCTCCTCTGAGCTCCTGCACACAAACTTGATGACTTCACCTGGAGCCCTGAGGCACCGCTAAGGTCTCAGCCTGGCATTGATGACTCTGCCTTCTTGGTAGAATCTAAGCCTTTGTCACCTAAG
Organism: Phyllotis vaccarum; assembly: GCA_033318265.1. Taxonomy (NCBI): domain Eukaryota; kingdom Metazoa; phylum Chordata; class Mammalia; order Rodentia; family Cricetidae; genus Phyllotis; species Phyllotis vaccarum. The sequence goes on along the minus strand of JARWLC010000009.1, from coordinate 137,808,962 downwards.
ATCTCACATGGAAGCACATCTTAAACCCACAAGACCACGTTTTCCCCAAACTGAAATTCATAAATGATATTTTTTTTCTAGCAAAGGCTACCTGAAATTGCTAGAAGGAAGTGGATTAGGAAAAAAAAAAACCCTAAAGGTAGTAATACTTTAAACCTTCATTCTTCCGTGTTTCTGTGTGTGTATGTATCTCTCTGTGTGTATGTATGTGTATATGTATGTGTGTGTATGTGTATATGTGTGTCTTTGTGTATGTCTGTGTGTGTGGTGTGTGTGTGTAGAGACCAGCAGTTTGTGTGGGGTTTCTTCTTTACTCTCCACCTTTTATTTATTTTTGTTTATTTTGTTTTATGAGCATGAGTGTTTTGCCTCATGTATCGGCAGCACATGCATGCAGTGCCTGTGAAGCTCACAAGAGGTCATAGGATCCCTTGGAGCTGCAGTTAGACAGTTGTGAGCTGTGGGAATCTAGCCTGTGCCCTCAGTAAAAGCAACAAGAGGTCTCAATGGCTGGGCAATCTCTCCAGCCCCCCTCCCAGCCCCCCAGATTACTTTTAGACTCAAGAGGCTCTATGGTTTCCATTGCCCCAAGCTACAGTTCCGGGAGCTTGCCTTTCTGTCTGGCTTTTTACATGGGTTCTGGGGGAGTGAACGGAGCAAGCACTTGTTCCTACTAAACCATCTCCACTGTACAGCCCCCAAATTTTCTTTGTTGTAGGTATTAAGTGTTTCTTTTCTGCCAGCACCTGTCATGTGTTAAAAAACCAAACCAAACCAAAAAAGATACAATGTCTCTGCTTTTGATTTCAGAGCAAGCATATTTTGATGAGACAGTAGATTTCGGAGGTAAGGTAGGAAGTGCTCTCTGGGGTGGGGTGGCACAGGAGCTGTGACTGCTCTATCAGAACCAGTCACAGAAACTGTAGGTTAGTAAATGAGCTGGGTAACAACACAGCAGGAGCAAAGGCCCTGAGGTAGGAAATCACTCATTGAGTCCAAGGAGCCCAAGCATAGCTGTTTCAGGGAACAATGAGGAAGTGGTCTGGAGAGAGGGATCAAGTGTGTGTGTGGGGGGTGGGCGGCTGAGAGATGGGGTTCATGAGTGATGCCTGGGGACTCTGTTGCGGGTTGTAAGAAAGGAAGAGAACTGAGGGACTTGTCTTTTACAGCATCCTTATTGTCATGGACTGGGTGCAAAAATAATAAATGCACATAAACACAGAAGGCAGGGGGAGGGTAAAGGGGACTAGCTGGGTACCAGGGATCTGAGGGCGGATGGGCAAAGGCTCTGTTAGGGAAGGGGGAGGGAAAAAGATAACAGTAAGGATTGTTGTGGAATATCAGTTTAAGATGTGTTACATTTGTCTGTGCTGTAGAATATTTGGTTAACGATGCAAAGGTGTGTTGTATCTTTTATGTTGCATTTGTTTAACTCTGTGTAGTTGTGTTACTGTGCCTGCTAAAACACCTGATTGGTCTAATAAAGAGCTGAACAGCCAATAGCAAAGCAGGAGAAAGGATAGGCGGGGCTAGCAGGCAGATTAAGTAGGAGGAGAAATCTAGGCTGGAGAGAGGAGTGCTGAGAAAGGAGAGAGGAGAATGCCAGGGGCCAGCCACCCAGCCACCCAGCCACCCAACCACCCAGCCACCCAGCCACCCAGCCACCCAGCCGTGCAGCCATCCAGCCGTGCAGTCACCCAGCCACCCAGCCACCCAGCCACCCAGCCGTGCAGCCATCCAGCCATGCAGTCACCCAGCCACCCAGCCACCCAGCCACCCAGCCACCCAGCCATGCAGTAAGAAACAAAGAATAAAATATAGAATAAAAAAAGGTAAAAAGCCCAGAGGCAAAACGTAGTTAAAGACAAACAGGATAATTTAAGTTAGAAAAGCTGTCTAGAAACAAGCCAAGCTAAGGCCGGCCGTTCATAAATAAGAATAAGTCTCCTTGTATTTATTTGGGAGTTGAGTGGTGGCCCCCAAAGAGTAAAAAAACAAACCAAAACAAAACGTAGGCAACAACTACAAAGTTGTCTGGAAAAGCCAGAGTCATGGCTTATTAATTTTTTTTCTTCTAGACAGGATTGTTTTCACTGACTTGGCAACTGGAGAGAGTGAATTAAGTATGTTTTTATTTTTGCATGCTTTTACATCATGGGCATTGAAGTCAGAAGTGTCACACAATAGGAGGACCTTTGAGTCACCCCTCAGAGGAGGAGTGAGCAATCTAGAACATTCGTGCTGCCCCTTGAATGAGAATTAAGCTTTCACTGGAGTTTTCTTTTTCTGCCTTAGCAGTTGCCCATTCTGATTGTAACAGTAGCTCTAAGCACACAGACTCCTTTTGGTAACTGAGGTGATACATGGGTCCTACATGACAGTATATCCAGTGATTTGAACCCTAGCCACATCAAATTCCATCTGAGAACAGGGAGGAAGAAGTAGAAGGCCAGAGTCTGGCCATCAGAGATGAGTTAGTGTCTGGAAGACAAGTTGGACACCCAGGGAGCAAGAGGAGCCAAGAGCCTTGACTGTGCATGCACCAACCCTGAGACCAGGCTCAGTGAACCTCCAAAGGGACCTCATAAGAAAGAAACTAAACTCTGGGCATGTTGGAACACACCTGTGATCCAAGCAAGTAAGCCTCCAGGAGGTTGAGGCAGGAGGATCAAGAGTTTGATGGGCAGTTGGGGTTACATACTGAGACCTTGGAGAGAGGAAGGGAGACAGAACACATAGGAAGTAATACTTCACAGTGACCTCTGAATTATCCATCTACCCATCCACCCACCCACCCACTCACCCACCCACCCACTCACCCACCCATCCACCTACCCACCCACCACCCACCCACCCACCCATCCATCCCACCATCCACCCACCCCTCCACCCACCCACCCACCCATCCATCCATCCACCCACTCCTCCATCCACCCACCCACCCACCCACCCACCCATCCATCCACCTACCCACCCACCCACCCACCCATCCATCCATCCATCCACCCACCCACCCACCCACCCATCCCTCCATCCATCCACCCACCCACTCACACATCCACCCATCCATTTATCCTTCCACTGAGCTCCTGCACTGTTCCAGATGCCAGCACCCTAGAGCACCATGGTGCAAAGTGCAGCTCTGAAAATGAAGGAAACAACCAGCTGAGTGACTTCAGGATGGATCAGGGGTATTTGGCCAATTTTCTGCCTGAGATAAACAATTTACATGGAGGAAATGTTTGTTTTGGCTTTGGCTTCAGTCAGGCCCCTGCTGCTTTGACCTGAAAGACAGGAACACCCCACGGAGAAGAGCAAACATCCATATCTCAAGGTGGCTGAGACCCTTCCAAGGTCATACCTCAACTGACCTAACTAACCCACAAGGCCCTACTTCCTGAAAGTTCTGCTGTCTCTGTCATGCCGTGGGCTGGCAATCAATCCTTTAACACATAGGTTTGTGGAGGATGTTTAAGACTTAGGGAATACATGGCAAGGAGCTATGAAGAAGCTGGTAAATGTACAATCAAGGAATTCTGCTTTGCCAGGGAGCAGGACAGAGTCCCTTCCCAGGACCCAGGGGAAGAAAAAGGGCTGACCTAAGAGCAGGGTAGAGCTCAGGCTTGGGAGAGTAGGGGATAGCAGAGAACGTTCAGCCTTCTAGGCAGAGGGAATAACTTGTGGAAGAGCCTTCTGGCTGTTGGGCTATTTGTGCGTGAGCAACAGAATAGATAAGAGAAGGAAGCCAGGAGGACATGAAGCAGAGAGAGAGACTGGATCAGTAACTGTTGACTTGTCTCAGTGCAGAGTCACCTAGGAAGTCTCCATAGGAATCTTCTAGATCAGATTGGCCCAGGGGCATGTCTGTGAGGGGCTGTTTTGATGATGGTAATTGATGTGGGGATACCCAGGCCATCACAGGTGGCACCACCTGGGCTTTGTAAGTGTGTACAGCTAGCTAGGCCCTAAGAAGAGCAGGCACTCTCTGCTCTTGACTGTGGGTGTAACTAGCTGATTCAGGATCCTCCCTTGATTTCCCTTCAGTGACAGTCTGTAGCCTAGAATTTTTATCAGGGTATTTTATCATAGCAACAGGAATTAACCTAGAACCCTGCTTCCTGCTCTGTTTTAAAGGACCCACATCCACCTTCAACAATGGGGAAGTTCTGTGGGTCCCAGGTAGGTGGCATCTGCTTGAAGCGGACAAAGCCCAGAGAAGAGGTCTTTACCCCTCCCACCTTATCCAACACCCCCTGAGAACAGTGAACTCACACACAGGACCAAACTTCCTGATACTGCAGGCAGCCAGCATGTGCAGTGTGATTGAGTGTTGACTTTATTGCTAGACTTTTCTATCCTTGGTTCCCACTGATCCAAGCCAGAATCTTGCATCCAGGGACCTTGTCATCCTATGATACTGGGAGTGAAGGGAAGCAGCCTTGGTCCTGAGCAGGAGCAGCTCCCATGGAACCTGCTTTGTGCACGGTGACAGAGTGGCCCCAGTGTGTCCAGATCCTGACATACAAGTTGCAGAATTGTGTTTTGCTGCCCACTCACATTGGTCCTACCTAACTTTTAGATGTCACTGCGTCACATATGGCCACTGCAGCCAGGCCGCACCAGCCACACCAGACAGGTCAGGAGTCATGAGTCTCAGGACTTTTGAAAGCATATCATCAATTTTTTTCTTATCAGACCAATTTCCGAGACTAAGAACTGACTAAAAGACCTTCAGAGGTGGCTGAGTAGTGGGCCACAGAGATACAGCTAAGGTACCATTGCCTAGCTCAATGGTTTTCAACCTGTGGGTCATGGCCCCTTCGGCAACCCTCTATCTCCAAACACATTTACATTATAATTAATAACTAGCAAAATTATCATTCTGAGGTAGCAATGAAAATAATTTTATGGTTGGGGAGTCACCACAACATGAGGATCTGTATTAAAGGGTCGCAGCGTAGGGAACGTTGAGAACTACTGGCCCAGTGGGTCAGTGCTTGGGTGAACCCGGGTTGCCCAACATCTATCTACAGAGGAAGAATTCGGAACCCAAGTCTTAGTCTGTTCTGTCAGTCTGGGAGGTGTGGCTGCCAGGGGCTGCCAGAGGTGTCTGTAGCTTTAATATACACTGCAGCTCTTGCATATGAATAGGCTTGCAGATAATGAAAGCATGGCTGGAGGTAGGAATTTAATGCAAGGATCCCAGCCAGGGTTGGCAAGCCATATATGTGCTAATGCAGCAATTTCAACCTTGGACTTAAGGTCAAGATTGGTTTAGTGGAAAATATTATTCTGCAATGTAATAGAGGCCTTCTGAATTGGATTGTGGGAGATTGTGGAGGATAGGTGAGTATGGGGTGTGGATGACCCAAATGGCTGAAGTAAGAACTTAAGGCAGGATGCAACAACACAGTGTTTTTCTCTTATATATAGGAAGGTTGCAATATGTTTTGGCAATTTTGAGAAGTAACACTTTTGTTTTTATTATAGAAAATGTCAAATATTCCCTAACTTACCTATAGCTCAACTTCTAACTTACATATTTATTTTTGACTTTATGATGTATGAAAACAATACACAGCAGTGGAAGCCGTGCTTGGAAATTGGAACTCAGATCCATCTGTGCGCTGTCTAATCCTCTCTGGCAGCACCCATGGGTCTCAGTTCACCTACCGACCATGAGAGGATACACCAAGACTTCCCAGCACAGACTTGGACTGTGGCGTAGGGCAAATGAATTCCACACATTTTCAACTTGACGAAGGCGGTTTTATCAGGACTCAAGGAGCAGTTATACTGAGGCAGAAATAGAACCTATTAAAATTGGTCAACTTCCTCTACATGGAGCCGGAGAGTTAAGTTTAGGTTTCTCAAGCCACAGGCCTCTGCCTCCATGACTCAGCCTTGCTGTTCCAGCACAGGAACATCTCACACAAGACCAACATGCACAGACAGGAATGCATTCTAGGAAGATGCTGCACTGGAGTTCTCTGTGACCTTTGCATGCTAGCTAGGCAACATTATTGTAACGGCTACCCTTGGTTGTCAATTTAGCTATGCCTGGAATGAATTCAATCCCAAGTGTCTGGGTAAACCTGTGAGGGATTTTTTTTCTTAATTAACCCACTTTTCATTCAAGTCTTCTGAGGTTGGAAGAGCCACCTTCCAACCTGGGCCAGACCTTCTGGTGACAGCCTAGGATACGGGGAGAAGGAAGCTTGGCCCACTCTCCCTCTCCCTGGCGCGTCCATTCCTTCTTCACTGGCATTTGAGCTGACTTCTTTGGGATTCTGTGTGTACTGAAGATCTACTGAGATATCCAGCCTCATGGATGGAGCAACTGCTTCATTCTTGGACCCTCTGTTGGTGGATAACTCTTGTTGAACTAGCTGGACCACAGTCTGTCAGCCATTTAAATGAATATCCTTTCTATAGATCTATTCTGCAATTACTGCCCCTCTAGAGAAACCTGACTAATACAATTATTATTATAAAAATTATTTTTTAAGGAACTGGAGAGATGGCTTAGAGGTTAGAAGCATTTGATGCTTGTGCCGAGGACCCCGGTTTGGTTCTGAGAACCCACACAAAAACAACCATCTATGACCACAGTTCCAGGGGATCTGATGCTCCCTTCTAGTCTGTATGGGCAGACATACATATATGCAAGAAAAATGTTCATACATGTAAAACAAATCTAAATTTTTTTAATTTAAGTTTATGCTATGGTTGTAGCTGGGCAGTTAGGCTGCCCAGAAGATATGCTGTAAAACTGATTTATTTCATTTGGGTTTTGATTTTTGAGAGGTTTTCTTTTTAGTCTGTGTAGCCCTGGCTGTCCTGGAACTCGCTTTGTAGACCAGGCTGGCCTAGAACTCAGAGATCCATCTGCCTCTGCCTCCCAAGTGCTGGGATTCGAGGTGTGCACCACCACTGCCTGGCTTATTTTTAACTTAATCTTTGAAAATAGTTAACATTTTTCTCTTTCATAATTTTGGCAACTAATCTTTGGGCTAGATCCCAGGTGTCTTCAGGGGGGATGTCTATGAGTGACTTTGTTTGTTGCTGCTAAACCCCCCCCCCCCCCCCCCCCCCCCCCCCCCCCGCCCAAATAGGTGTCATACCATAGTCCTGGGTTGAATGAGGAATGTCTCCATAGGCTCAGACACAGGAATTCTTGGTCCTCAGAAAGGGCAGTTTGGGGAGAAAGTGAGGCCTGAGGTAATGTGGCCAGAGGGAGTGTGGTCTGAAGTAGTGTGGCCTTAGGGAGTGTGACCTTAGGGAGTATGGTATGAAGTAGTGTGGCCTGAGAGAGTGTGGTCTAAAGTAGTGTGGCCTGAGGGAGTGTGACCTTAGGGAGTATGGTCTGAAGTAGTGTGGCCTGAGGGTGTGTGACCTTAGGGAGTGTGGTCTGAAGTAGTGTGGCCTGAGAGAATGTGACCTTAGGGAGTGTGGTCTGAAGTAGTGTGGCCTGAGAGAGTGTGACCTTAGGGAGTGTGGTCTGAAGTAGTGTGGCCTGAGAGAGTGTGACCTTAGGGAGTGTGGTCTGAAGTAGTGTGGCCTGAGAGAGTGTGGGCTGAGAGTCTCACTCTACTTTTTGTTCTCTGTGTGTTCCTGTTCACGGTTGAAGATATAGCTTCCTGTGCCTGCCACCATGTGCCCTGTGCTTCCCTGCCTCTGGACAACATGGACTTATCCCTTTGGACCCTCTCTCCCAGGTAGCCTTAGGCCGTGGTGCTTTATCACAGCCACAGAAAAGTAATTGATACAGCCATTTTGCACTGGACTGGAGGATGAGGCCCAGTTCTTATATTTGGTATTATCGAGTGTTTTTCTGAAAAGTATGTCATTTGTTGACACAGTACTCAGGTAAGAGTCCTTCCTCTTCCTCATGGGCCGTGTCACAGCTTGAATATGATTTGTTCCCACTAAAACTCTTACTGAACCTTTTCAGAGCAACTGTGTTAGACACGATGAGGCCTCAGCTCTGAAGGTGAGTCCAATTCTCCAAGTGTTCTCTCTTTGCCATGTGCCTGCTTTCTGTGGTGAAACAAAGCTTTAAGGCCCTTACCACAGGCTAAGAAGACGAGGCTCCATGCTCCTGAATTTATCCCCAAACCCACAACCAAAATAAACTCTTTTTTTAAAAAAAAAATTATAAAGTATTCAGCCTTAGGTTTCTTGTTTCGGCAGAGCGAACTGGCTAAGACAGACAGGGAGGTCAAGGCTCACAAGACCTGAAGTGTCCTCCAAACCCTAGGACAGTTTCACGGTGTGCCAGTCCCATGCTCTGCCCCAGAGGACTCTTGGGCAGATCACAGTGTCCTGCCCTGGGGTTTCCAGTGTGGCTCTCCACCTTGTTTTTGCTTTTCCAGGTGAGTTTGCTTTTCTCACAGACTGAGGGCGAGAGCTGATTTTGGCAGAGTTCCACCGTTTGTTGTTAATTTTTTTTTTAAAAAAATAAATAGCACTTGGTCAGAGGCTATGACAGTGAGGATGTCTGTGTGGTCCTGTGTGACCTACTCAGATGCTCAGTTCAGAGGGAGGCTCTCCAATGAGTGGACGTTGACTATGATGTGAGGTAGTAGAGTGGCTGTGGGTGCTGGGGAGAGAGAATTGGCGAGGAGAAGTTGAAGGTATTTCCTGGAAGATGTGACCACTAAACTGAGCCCTGGGAGTGAAATCTAGACTCATATAGAAGGTCCTTGGAAAAGAGACTCCAGAGAAAAACTAATTCAAGCATCTAGAAGCAAAATGGTTTACAGGGGTTGTGAATAAATTGAGTTTCTGGGGGCATTAGATTCTATTGATTATGATAAAAACTGTAGAAAATCTACTTCTAAAATAGTGTCTGTAGGATGTGTTTATTTAGAACTGCAAATCCCTACCACACCAGGTCCCTTCCACCAGAACACTCTAGACAGTAGGCAAGACATGCCCAGCTCTAAATATTCCTTTTTCCAGTGGGTTGATAGTCCCTCTGGGTTGGCATTTGAATTTTACTTTACCACTTTAAAGCAACCTAGAAATATGCAGAATATGAAGATATCAATGTTATTGGCTTATAAAACCACTAAATTTGGGGCCTCCCTCCTAGAAGACAGAAGCAGGAAGAAATAGCTTCTAAGTGTGTTGGAGAGCCTGAATTTGCATGTGTCGGGGCTAGTAAGTTAATGGGCTGATAATTACTATTCTCTTCTGTCAACAGGTTCTTAGGGTGCTGGTAAGTGGAAATCCAGATTTCTGCTTGCAGATCAAATATATCCTAGACTTGCCGGAAAGGGGTCAGGAAAATTAAGTGAGATAAATGAGCAGAGAGGTTTGAGCAAATGCCTTTGATTTGTGCAAGAGAGCCATAAAAATAAAATCTCTGGGCCATTTCATCTTACATCAGAAACCAAGCAGGCCTCCCACCATACAAGGTCAGCACAGCGTCTCCCTCAAATGTTCAAGAAAGGGGGTGAGGACCTGGGCACATGAAAGTATATTTGACGGAACCTGTGATAAATGGCTTTTAGAGCATTGGAACCTGGTGTTAGGGTTTGCCTTAGCAAAGCCTTTTCCTTTACATGTTCCCGCTATAGGACAATAGTCCCAACCTGAGCTGTTACAGTGAGGACGTCTGGGACGGGACAACAAATGAGTTTGGATATAACATTGTGAGCTGGACTGGAGCCCTATGACTTTGGTCAATTCTAGAAACCAAAGGCTTATTTATTTATTATTTTATTGTATCCAGAGCCCATGCTCCCCTCTGTGTGTCTCCAAAAGGCCCGCTCAACACCACCATTTGAACATCACACTGACCCCTCTAGTCCCCTGATTTGTTTCTGGTGAAAGGTTCTACCTTCAACAACTTAACTCAAGCCCAAAATGTAACAGTCCTAATGCCACAAACCTCCTCACGCCCACACCCAGCACCTGGTTTTTGTTTCTGACGTCATCTTTGTATCCATCCTCTTATTCCCAACAGTTTCTCCCCACCCAATCTCATCTGCCCCACCCCCACCAGGCAAAGTTAGCTTCTCCCTGCATTTTGACCTGGAACTCAGCCTGGCTCGATTGCATACCCATTGATGTGATTCCCCCTTTTTTGTCTCCCAAAGTAGTCTGGACCTTCATGTGACCAGAGACTGCACCCAGCACAGAGAATACTGTGGGCAGCTGAATTACTCAGCTCACTTCTAGAAAGAATCTTCAGTGTTTTCACTCTGATTTAAAACAGGCAGCTCCTGGACCAGAAAGAGAGCTTTTGACACCAGGAAGCATCTGAGAACACCCCCAATGTTCCCAGGCACACAGAGCAGGAAGACATGGTCCAGGACGAATACCATCAGTTGTACGCCACTCTCTGTGTCTTTTCCTGCAGGATCATGACTGATGTAACATTTCTCTGAGTATAATCAGCCATGGTGTTCCTGACTCACCTCAAACACCTGCCAGTTTTCACTGAAGTAAATCTTGACTCTACAGCTGTCATCAAGACATGTTCTGAAACAGTAAAGATATCGTGGCAATACTGAGATGGAATCTGCGCACGTGACAGTCTCCCTGTTCAGTGTTGCTGGGACTCCATGATAATTGCAGGTCTGGTTATTTGTTAAAATGATTTAGGCACAAATGTCAGAGGAGGATTCAGTGTGTCATCAAATAAAAACGTCCTCTAAGCAGAGACTGATGAATATGTTGAGATCTGCTCCCAGCCATTCAGAACGAATCCTGAATGAATAATAAGCCAGGCCGCCAATGATGTCTACAGAGTGGAAGAACACCATCTAAGCCGTTAAGACCTCTCATTCCAGTCCTGTTCCAGAGGGGGAGAAATGAACCAATTCTCACACTCTGTGATCGTCTCAGGGAACTCAGCCAGACCACAGATAGGTCACAAATACAGCTGATCTTTGGTGTTTTATATTAAGCAAGAGTCAAGTTTTTAGTGAGGAGCAGGTGTGTGTGTATACATATTGTATATGATGTGTACATGCATTTTCTCATATGTATTATATATGTGTGTGCACATATGAATATGTGTCTCTCTGTATGCAGGTACATTTGTATGGATGGATATGTGTAGTGTTTGTATGTTTGTATTAGTATGTGTGTATGTGTGTTAGCCAAGAAAGAGATACGAGTACCTTGCAATATTTCAGCCCAAATACAACTTCCAGAGACAATAACAGAAATAGAGTATTCTGGCAAACGAGGAACCTCAAGCCAACCCCCAGCACAGAGTGTAAATCAGACATGGAAAAGAAAAGGGGCTAGGACTCCCCAGGATAATCTAAGGGACAAAAGTAGCTCTCAGTGTCAAGAGCTGTGGGTGGCCTGGGGCTGGAGGGATGGCTCAGTGGTTACAAGCGCTGGATACTCTTGCAGAGGACCTGGGTTCATTTCCCACCTACATTGGATGCCTCATAACCGCCTGAAACTCTGGCTCCAGGGCATCTGATGCCTTCTTCTTACCTGTGAGGGACACACACACACACACACACACACACACACACACACACACACCCCATAGGCACATAAATGAAAATACATTAATACGTTTTAAAAGGAAAAGAAGCATTCCCTACTAAGCAGTGTGGGGATTTAATAAAAGCTCCAAAAGTTTCAGAGGTATAAGAGAGATCTACCCACAGTCAGTCTAGGAGGATCAGACAGTGGTAACTCACACCTTTAATCCCAGCACAGGGAATATCCGGGAGTGGTGACCTACACCCTTAATCCAAACTGAGTTCAAGGTCATTTTAGTTTACACAGAAGGAGTTCCAGGCTCCCAGGCAGGCAGTGGTGGGGCCATGCCTTAACTGAGTATTTAAGGCAAGTGTAGAAAGACAGAGAGCTAGAGGAGGCCAAGAGAAGCCAGGCTGAGGAAGCTGGAAGACAGCTGGGTGAGATCTGACTGTGGTGTTTACTCTCTCTGATATCTCCGCCTTTCCCAGAGATCTGTCCCTGAGTTTCATTTACTTGTGCAACAAAGCAAGACAGAAATCAAGGTCAAAGCCTGACAGGCCACAGCTCTCCTCTCTACCCTCCTACTGGTGACTGCAATGGCATTATTCTTCATGCAATGCGTGTGACCAAAAAGCATATTCTTTCTAATTTTTAAAGAACATTTTACATAGTGTTTGGCACCCCCCCTCGAATTGGAGACACAAAATGACTTACCCAGCTAAAGATGGAAAAAAAGCATGTATGTCAAATTTAGCCCCCTCTTTCTGCCGTGTGAAAGAACTCTCCTTTTCCATCCACCAGGCATGCCTATGCTATGAAGGCAGATTTTAATTAATTCAGCCCAATCTTCACTATGCGATGCATTCAGGAGGTCAGAGGAGACGGCTTGTTAGGTTGGTTTCCTTCTGCTATGAATTCTCCAGATATTCTCCATGCATGTTTTAGAGATTACAGACTCACATTATACTTATCCTTCCTTCTCCACACCTAGGAATTGGTTGGAGAGTAGCTTTAAAGCAGTGGGATGAACAGTATCACCCAGCATCACCAGCAAGCTAGAAAAATACACTAGCGCCTGGAACACTCCATCCCACACTTATTGAATCCAAGCCTCTGGGGGCAGGGCCAGGAAAAGATCCCAGGTGGTCCTGAGGCATTCTCACTAGACACAGTCGGAAGATGCCCACAGCTTTTCTCCTAAGACCGAGGTTTAAAGGAAATAGTCACACGTTCATGTTTTGGAGGAGACAAACTTTATATTTTGTGGCATCAAGTAAATATTATTTCCAGGGCTAATTCCAATCCTTATACCTCAGTAGGGTAGTTCTAATACTTTCCTTGTGAGCATTTCTGATCTGCATGTACAGCCTTGGTTTTCCTGGAGTGGCCCTGGGTAGTTGCCCCCTCTCTCCCATATTGCTCTACTCTTCCAATCCAGGATGTCCTCCTCGCCAATATGTCCTCTGTGAGAACACTGGCGACTTAGCTGCCTCTTGTCCCAAGACTCCCCTTGGCTAGTCTGGGGCATATAATTTAACAATTAATTGTTTTCTAATTGCTTCTGATCTGTTCTGTTCCCCCATTTTATCATATGCAGCTCAAGGGTCGGGGACCATGGATCCCTCACAATGTCTTTAATGAGGCAGGTTGCCTGCCTGGATCACCCTTGTGGCCCCAGGGACCTAGCCTGGCGTGAAATCGGCTCTCCACAAGTATTAGTTGCATTAATGAATTTGTTGTCAGAGCAGGCACTGAAGTGTTTGATCAGAAAATCATATGCAGAAAGAAATGACAAGCTTCTTTCTATTCAATCTGACCGACTTTTAGTAGCCATGAACTAAGACCCTCTTTTGGGCTGGGTGCTGTTCTGGGAAATTGGGAAGGTTCTTTATTAACATAATACACGTGAATTTCCAAAGAAGTTAAAATCAGAAGTTTTTGAGAATGGAGTTGGTATTCCAGGTCTTAGCCACCGACAAAAGCAGGCCAGAGATCACTCCAGGGTAACCACAGCCTAGGAGATTTAGGATGCCAAACCTCGGCCTGCCTGTGATTGGCTTTTGTAATCTCATAGTTTTAAGTAGCCCAGTTTGTGAGATGGAGTCAGAAGGGTGGTCTTCTTCCCTAGCATAGCTCAGGACCTTCTTCTCTACACTTTCAAGGTCATAAAGCCGTCTACAAACTGGACATTGTTGTTCACTTGGTTTTTGGATAGGTAAGTGTACATGAACACATGTGACCATACATTTACATGCATGAACATATGTGAGATGGGGGCCTTACTATGCATCACAGGCTTGCTTTAAACTTGTAACTCTCCAGAGTGTTGGGATTACAGATATGAGCTACTACCACACCTAGATGTTAGGATGCTTTTCACATAGAAAGCTTAACTCTGGTAGTGAGAACCAGATGGGACCATGCCTTGTGTATTGGCTCTTGGTATCTTTTGAAATCTTCCCTCTTCATGTAAGAATTCTAGGACCAAGATTTTGAGGACCCCCCCCCCACCAGGCCATTGGTTTGCTTGTATCCAGAACATGGCCATTTGGTCTCAAGGAGTGCCAATGTTCATTCTGCAGAAACGAATCCTTCTGTATTTACACAGTGGCATGGGCTTTTCAAGTGTCTCAGGTCCATCTGTCCTTTCAAACATCTTGTTGCCACTTGTCTGTGCACACTCCGAGGGCAGCAGTAAGTATGCCATGCTAGATTGTGGTAATTATCCTGTGAGCCAATTGTGGGAGAAGCAGCCTGCGGAGATTCCAGCTACGAAGTAATTAGGGTTTTAGAGGTTCCACAGACCGTTAGTGTTGCTTTGGGACGTGGGATTTCACAAACATCGTGGCAGGCACCTGATCTGAAATCCTGTATCTTTTCAGGTAGAAATGGATATCGAAAGACGAAAAAGGGGCTGAGATGTGGCTAAGAAATCAGAGAGGGAAGCAAATCCAAATATGGATAAGGAAGAAAGGCAGAGAGCAGTGGAGGGTGACTTAGTCAGAGTGAAGAAACACCATGACCAAGTTGGCAGAGCTTATGCTTCCATGTTGCTGTTCATCACTGAAGGAAGTCAGGACAGGAACTGAAACAGGGCAGGAACCTGGAGGCAGGAGCTGATGCAGAGGCCATAGAGGAGTGCATCTTACTGGCTCATTCCCCATGGCTTGCTCAGCCTGTTTTCTTATAGAACTCAGGACCACCAGCCCAGTGATGGCTCTGCCTACAATAGCCTGGGCTGTAGTAGTAGGGTTCTTGGGCCCCGAGCGGCCGAGAGGTCCGAGACCCACAGACCTGCCGCCTGAGACTGCTTAGGAACCCACCACTCAGACCCCCAGAAATGACTCAGACACTTAAATTAACTTCATGCTGTTTGGCCTATGGCTCAGGCACGTTGCTAGCTAGCTCTTACATCTTAAATCAACCCATTTCTATTAATCTGTCGGCCACGTGGCCCGTGGCTCACCCGTGCTCCTTACATGTTTCTTCTTGGGTGGCTGGCTCGATCTGCCTCTGACTCCACCCTGCTTCTCCTATCTAAGCTCTGATTTCTCCTCCTACTTCTTCTATGGTGCCTGCCATGGCCCAAAACAGCTCCTTTATTTAAAGATTGAGATTCACAGCATACATAAACACGTTCCCACATCACTGGGCCTTTCCCCATCAATTGCCAATTTTTAAAAATGCCCTCCAGGTTTGCCTGCAGACCGATCTTATGGAGGCAATTTGTCAGTTGAGGCTCCCCCCTCTTGGATGTCTCTAGCTCTGTCAAGTTGGCATAAAACTATCCTTCATAGAAAGCACTTAAGAGTGGACCCAAGTTACCACCAGCACAGCCTTCAGGAACATAGGCACTAGGGCCCGTCTGCCAGGGACTCTGTTTAATTAACCTTTGTGGTTTGGATAGGCAGTGTACTCCGAAAGTCTCTATATTAACCATCTGAAATCAGCTGGTGGCATTATTTAAAAGAGATTGGACAGGTGTAGTGGTACATGCCTTTAAACCCAGCACTCAGGAGGCAGAGAGGCAGGGGAGTCTCTATGAGTTCAAGGCCAGCCTGGTCTACAGAGTTGAGTTCAAGCATAGTTGGGGCTACATAGAGAGACCATCTAAAAAAATACTTTTTGAGAAGTGATTGGAGATAACCTCACCATGGATTAATCTGTGCACGAGTTCATAGCTGAATGAGCTGTTTAGAGTGGGGGTGAAGTGGAGGAAGCAGGTTATGGGGGCCTGTTTTGAAAGGATGTAGACCTCCCCCGTGTTCTCAGTTTCCTGTCTACCATGAAGTGAGCCACCCTCCCTACCGGCCCCTTTCACAGGATCATAGGCTGAGATCTCCGAGAGGGTGGGCCCACATTAACCTTGTCTCCTCGGAATGTGTTTTTTTTTTTTTAGGTTATTTTTCACAGTCGTGAAAAGAAGTTAATAAAGGGACCCAGACCTTTCAGATATTGTGCATAGTCAGGGCTGAGAGCCTCGGGGCTATTGTTAAAAATCACTCTAATCTATTGAAGGAAAGGGATGTAGAGGTGCAGGTGGGCAGTAGCAGGGGGAGGGGAAGAGATACGTCATCCAATGGGTTCCAATGGAAAGTCACAGACTTTGAGGGCAGGTCTTGCTATAATAGTTCAAGTGTCTGGGAAGGAGACAGGGATTGTGGCAGGGGCAGTGTTCAGAGGCTACCCATTGGGGTAGAGACAAGTCTAGAATTATGCCACCTTCCCTACCTGGAGTGACATGAGGGGTGGTACACACTCAGATTGTGTTACTATGAGTCTGAGTCCTGTCTTTTTTTTATTCTTTTCTGGTCATTGGGTTTCTATTTTCATTTTGTGGGGAGAGCTGGCTCACTGGGATTATGGACAAATCTAGTAGGGATGCCCATCCTTTTGACGTTGCAAGATAGTCCTTGCCATTTGCAAGTATGTTACATGGCATTTACAGCTCTCCTGGGCCAGCTGTGCAAGCCTGCTAGGGGAGGGACTTGGTATTTAGTGCAGTCTGGTGGGGAACAGTTCTAGATATGGGAACAGGATCGGTTTGGGGCAGGACACACTTGGATTTGAATCTCAGCCTTAGCTGTACCTCAGTTTCCTTCTCTGTGGATTGTAACTTGTGGTTGTTTAGGGCAGCTGTTGGGGTGAGCATACCAAGGAGGACACAGGTAGCAGAAGACACAGGGCCCAGCTAGGTCTCAGGGACTACCTGGAAAGGGTGCTTCAGGCCTTGAGGTCCCAGACACAGGAGCCATGAATGGAGCAGCAGGATGGGGTGGTGGGCAAGGCGCTTGCCCTTTGTCCCACTGGGTGGCTGGGCAGTAGATGGGTCTCTTGGTGGCAAGGTGTGAGTGATCCTTGGCAGGAAGGACCCCTCCAGGTTCTTCTTCTGAGACTCCATGACACCATTGTTCAACTCCAAAAGCCACTGTGTCCCAGAAGGCCCCTTTGTCTCTGCCGGTCACCTGACTTCTACAGAGATGAAGTGTGGCGGTGCTGCTGGCGCTTGGCCAGGGCACTTTTCGGCATGCTATTAGTCATGCCTCATCCAGGGACAAGGGGATGTCTACATCCTGGGAGGCCTACACGGGTGTTTTTCATCTCCTTTCTATGTTGATTTTTAAACAACAATGGTCTGCTTTTGGGTTCCAGGGACTCTCTGGGTCAGGCCCTGGCCAGCTAGTCTATGCTAGCCCAGCTGGACTAAACACCAAGCTGCCACCTGTGTGAACTGCTGGCTAGAGGGTCTCCTGACAGGAAGGCAAGTCCTCTCAGCAGACAGAACCCTTGGGCAGTGCTTGTGCTAGTCAGAGGGCTGGGGTGTCTTTAGATTCCAGACCACTCTTCACAAAAGGTCTTACAAATGTAGGATGCTGTGTTGCCGAGGACTAAGCAGCCCCAGAAGGGCTCCAGGGCAGATCCAGTGAACTTTGCATTGGGGTGCCTCTGACTGGGGCTCTTATGCTAGGGAAGTCCTGGTATTTTCTAGCTATTTGTATTGGGGGTGTTGCTCTGTGGTTCCTAGAAAACAAAACCTTTGGTATGAGGGCTACCATTGAGGGTCTTGAACATTGTGGACTCCTGGCATTGAGGAGCCCTTAGCATCATTGAATCCCCTGACTCTGGGGGATACCTGACTCTCTAAAGCTAGGTTATTGGTCCAACTACACCTGGGAGATGCCTGAGGTGGCTTCTGAGTGTGTTTCTGTGACCCTAGGCCTATGATGGGACTCGATTTTCTTGTTTAGTTGAACATGGTCAGGTACTCTGTGGTCAAGGGAAGTGACTGTTCCCCCTGATTGTGTACTTGAAAAACCTGTGCCTTGCTTTTCAGCATCCTTTTCTTTGCCATGGCAACCTACAAAACTCTAGGTGATACCTGCCTCTTCCTGTGTCTCCTGCCCCATCAGGAGTTAGAATGAGGACCCGCTGGCTGGGCACTGTTTAGGCAGGTGTTAGCGGCCTTTCCCATTGCCAGGCCTTCCCCC
Organism: Phyllotis vaccarum; assembly: GCA_033318265.1. NCBI lineage: Eukaryota > Metazoa > Chordata > Mammalia > Rodentia > Cricetidae > Phyllotis > Phyllotis vaccarum. The sequence continues at coordinate 137,791,017 of JARWLC010000009.1, read as the reverse complement.
TCCCGGTCCTCACCCCGTGGGCTTGTGGGACTAAGGAGAAGAAAGACCTTTACTTGACCCATTGTAGAACTGCGAAAGGTTTTTCTTTGTGATGGTGCAGAGGGAAGTATCTGATGCAGGGCAGAGGAGTGCTCTGGATGCTCGGAAGTGCAGCTCCCCCTCCTCTGCCTTGTCTAGCTATTTCTAGATGAAATATTATTTGTGCCATGAATTCTTTACAAATAGGGTAAGCAGGCTTAGCCTGTAAAACCCTGGGACATCTGGTTTAATTTGAATCTTACATAAACAGTATGAACAATTTATCATTTTTTGGTATAAATATAGTTGTCTACCACATCTGTGGGTTTGGTGTACTAGGAGCCAACCAAATACAGACAGGAAATGTCCTCCGGTTGTGTCTGCACTGAACATGTGCAGAATTTTTTATTTATGGTCATCATTTCCCCAAACAGTACAAATGTTTACATACTTTACATAGCACGGAGCATGACAGCTCATTTACAGAGAAATCCAGGTCTTCTAGCACATGTATAGGTCACATGCCAAACTGCATCCTTTTGTATAAGGGGCTCCAGTGTCCATGACTTTGGAATCCTGAGAGGGGTCCCGAAGCGAATTCCAGTGGCATGGTATTCCATGCAACATTTGTGACATCCATGCACTAGATAATTGTGCATCTGTTATCTGAAGTTCAAATCTCACTGCTGTCTTGTGCTCTCTACAAACCTTTCTTTCCTATGGACTATTTCAGCAGTCTGGCTATTATTGCCTAATTATGTCTTATTATATCAGTCCTGTTGGAGTCAGGATGCTTGAGACCACACCTGTGTCCCACATAGGCCACTTGTATGTGTGTGTGTGGGGGGGTTATTATCTCTTACTTTTCAGAAGACTGTTGAGATGCAGCTGGTATTCCCAGGGTCCCTGTACCTCTGCCGTGGGAGGCTCCGTGCTAGCTATTTGTTTGTTTATTTATTTAATTTTATGTGTATAGACGTCTTGCCTGCATGTATTTGGGTGCATCACATGCATGCAGTGCCCTGGGAGAACAGAAGAGGGTCTGTTGAAGCTGAAGTTACAGATGGTTATTAGCCTTCGCATGGGTGTTGAGAACCGAAGCTGAGTCCTCTGTGAAAGCAGAAAATGTTTTTAATGGACAGCTTTCTCCCCAGTGTCCACTTTCTGCACTGGGAGGACAGGACAGCTTAATTAGAGAAACTTTTATTTATTTATTTATTTATTTTTTTAACAATCATGAGGACATGTGTTTGATTTCCAGAGCCAATGCAAAAGGTTGGCCATGGTAGCAAACGCTTGCAATCCCAGAGCTGGACCAGAAGGACCACTGGGACCTGCTGCTTGACAGTCTAGCTTACTTGGTGGCCCCAGGCCAACAAAAACTCTCTTGCTGTCCTCGAAAGAGATGGACAACATTCCTGAAGGTGACACCCAAGACACACCACACACACACACACCCATACACCCCTGGATGCACTCCTCACAGAACACAGTACTGACACAATCTCTTCTGAGGATCCCTCAAGTTTATCAATGACTACACTGGTAGATCAATGGTGGCTAATGGATCTGGTAGAGATTGTCTGAATGGTTAGTGTCTTTGACTTGGGCACACATACACTTTCAACCTCAGAAAACCACTGAGCTGCCTGCTAGTCTTGCTTTTTGTCCCAGAGAAGCACCAACATCTGCAGAGTGGTGTTCCTGGCTCCCTTTGTGGGTTGGGCCCCTGGGCAGGGATGCACATTTTGCCTTCGGGCTGTTTCTATTCTCTTTCCAGGGCAGAAGCCAGCTTCTCTGCAGCCACACCCTCCTCATGGCCCTGGGTTATCGTGAGGAAGGCCGAGTCAAACCTCGTTTTATAGACTGATATACCTGCCAAGAGTGGATGCTATGTTCCCCACAGGGAAAATTTCTTTATGCTGGAGCCTGCCCTCAAATTCTCCAGATTTTTTCTTTCTCTCAACAAGCTCTATCCCAGAATAAGCAGGGGTGCCTGTTACTAGAGTTAGAGAATAGGATATTCTTGGTGTTTTATGGGGTCTCTCATCCTCTAGAAGGCTTTGAGTATGCCATCTGCATTTAGACCCCTTAAAATGGGCTCCAATGAATCTGGGTACTCAGACCTCTGTGACCTCTCAGACATCCATACACCATGTATGCATAAGCAGCCATAAAAATCACAGGCCTGCTGGGAGGACACGGGGAAGGGAACCTGAGCTCTGATTTTTAACGTATGTGTCCATCTTTTACATACTTGTACAACTTTTACTGCTAAAATTCCTTCCGTGATGGAGACATAAACAACATCCACCCCTCCTTCTAAGGTCCCAAATGACAAATGGGGGTTTGTCTCTGGGGAGTCCATGAGTTCATTAGGCTGACCTAAGGTGGTGTATTGAGTGAGGAGTTATGAGCAGGAGGGTGGAGGACCTAACGCAGCTACACTGGAAAGTCTGCGAGCCCCCTCCCCCCTAGCATCCTCCCCACTTAAGACTCCCTCCCCTGACCTGGTCTCCTCACCTATATACTCTAGCCCCTCCTCCTGGAGAACCTGTGGCCACATGCAATTGGGCAGGATTGCATGCATCTGGTGGGTGGAGTGTGGTAACTGGGTGCAGGTGGGGCCCCGTTGTTCTATCCCAACTCTTATAAAAAGAAAGCATTAAGTAAGGACCTGTTTATAGTTTCAGAGGCTTAGTCCATTATCATCATGACAGGGGATGTGATAGCAAGCATAGTGCTGGAGAAAGAGCTTGAAAGCTGCATCTTGATCCAAAGGTCAGAGAGAGAGAGAGAGAGAGAGAGAGAGAGAGAGAGAGAGAGAGAGAGAGAGAGAGAGGGAGGGAGGGGAGGGGAGAGAGGGAGGGAGAGGGAGGAAGGGAGGGAGGGAGGGGGGAGAGGGAGAGAGGGAGGGAGGGAGAGAGGGAGGGAGGGAGGGAGGGAGAAGGGGAGGGGGGGAGGGAGGGGGAGGGGGAGGGGGAGGGGAGGGGGGGGAGAGAGACAGAGGGAGAGGGAGAGAGAGCACTTTTGAAACTTCAAGCCCACACTCAGTGGCTCACTTCCTCCAGCAAGGTCACACTTCCTAATCCTTATAATCCTTTGGAATAGTGCCACTCTCTGGTGACTAAGCATTTAAATATATGAGCCTGTGGGGGCATATCAAACTACCACACTCTCCTTATGTGAAGGAGTGTCAACAGTCAGCAAGCCCCATGTGATGGCCCTTTGTAAGAGGCACTTCTGCTCTAATGAAGCTGGTGGCAGTTTGGCTCCAAGGATAATCCTGCACAAAAACATTGACACTTGTAACATTAGGTAGTTAAGGGTTAAGGCAAAGCCACTTCTCAGGGACTATTGCAAAGACCCAAATTAGGCCTAAAGTGGCTTCTTCCTGCTGTGCGGCCAACATCCCTGTCACACAAATGCCCAGGAGAAGAGACTTTGGGGAGCTTTTCCGCTCAAGCATGGAGAAAGAGTAGGACATGAGCCCCTGGGCCAGGGCAGGAACTGTTTTGGATTCCCTCAGCTCCTCAACCTTTGAAGTAAACCCACAGTGTGCGATACACCTGCAGGATTAGAGGTGCATGATGACGGGACACCATGCACTTTCCCCTGGGTCTGTCCCTCTTGTGACTTCTTTTTCCTCCTCCACAGGGACCAGGGACCACAATTCTGGAGACTGCGGTAAGATGTAGGTTACAGGAAAGTCTCAGGGACCTTGTGCCCCCTTTATTCTGCATCCTACTTTGCTCAGCGCCTGCCCCTGTGCCTGAATCCCTGTGGAGGATCAGTGAGAGCCTGGGGGCCCTGGAGTCCTTGCAGCAAACATTAACCCTGGGTCTGTTACCAGATGTGTAAAGAATTTTACGGGAAACTGGGAGGGAAAGGGTCTGTCCACCTCAGACGGTGGGACCGGAGCACACACAGGCAGCTGAAGAGCTACCACCTTTCCTGTCCATTTCTACTCCCACCATGCCACATCCCTCTCTTTAATTTGTCTGAATACAAACCAATGTTTTTCTGGCATTCATTCATTCATTAATTTGTTCCTTCATATTGTTTTATTGTACCCTGGTCTCAAGATCCCCAAGAAGACCACTAGAGATTCGAACTCTCTGAAATGCAGAAGCAAGGTTTATTAAAAAAATTCAAGTCGTAACAAGGACCCCATCAGGTGCACAGACGTGCCCGTGGCCAGAGGAAGTACCTGCCCCTCTGCAAGCTGGTTTTTAAAGGCAAAACCCACAAGGTTATATATCAATTAGGGGTCTTAGATACAATTCTGATTAGCTTGTTTTGGGAGACTTTCCAGATTTTCTGTGTTATCTCCTGGGTTGGGACATTCCATGGTTAATTAACTGCTATCAGATAGCCCCTAGGCTATGTCTCCAGTTTGTACTTTGTGCCTCAGCAGGACTCAGGCCTGTTTCAAACTGAGACTTGGAGTTCAGAGATTTTTGCTCAAAAATGGTTCTTCGTTTTAAGGAACTCTGGTAGTCGGGCTCTGCTCGTACTCACTAGAAGCTCCCTGACCAAGCTGATGCCCAGATGGATTTTTCAACTGCTGGATGAAACACATAACTAAAGATACAAAGCAAACACATATTACAAACCAGGCGAGCCAACCTCCAAATCTCTGGCTCAGCATAAATCAGTTGTATTTTTTGTTCACATCACTGGGTTGAGGGTCTGGGAAGTTCTTCAGGGAAGTTGTTCTTTATGTGTGTCCTCATGTTCCAGGAGGTTTTGGTGATCCAGCACCTCCATGTTAGCTTGTGACAGGGAGAGTCATAACATGGAGTAATACTCTTTCTTGGCTCTTAGTTGCTTCAGCTTGGAGGTGACTGACACATGTCACATCCACTGACATTTCTCAGCTGTTGCAAACCCCATGCCACACCCAGTTCCTAGGAGATCACAGCCTACCATGAGAGAGGACCATGCTGGTTGTCTGTCCCCTTTCCCTGGCACACGCCTTGCTGTCTATTTTAAAATGTAGTGTTTCCATAGGAAATTAGAGGCAGAGAAAGACCAGCAGATGAGATGTCTGTCACTGAAAAAATAGGTCATTACTCACAGTTCCAGAAAGAGGCCATGTCAGGCTATGGGACTGGGAATATGGGGTAACATCCATGTCTGTTAGGAGGCAGGAGCATGGAAGGAGCTGAGACTCATTATTATGGCCTCTATTATCAAGGCAGATGGGCTCAGGTTGGGCTAGTCTGAATGTTTTCGGTAGCTTTGGTACGCAGAAGTCACCACTCATTTTCAAATATTGGGACCTGAGGTAATGATGGCAGCTGAATTGGCTTTTGGATGAGAGACCCAAAGAGGAGGTTGGACTGTGGGTCTGAGATGAGCTGATCTGCATTTTTCAAAAAGTTGGTTTTGTTTTGTTTTTTCAAAATATCTGGTTGGGTTGCCTTTTCTCTCTGGATCAGGAATATACCTGGAGGGTCTGTCCCCTGCATGGTTATCAAAATCCAAAATGTCAAACATACGTACAGTTTCACACTCAGAGCAGATACCCATGCTGATCTTGATGGTTGTAAACAGAACACTCACAGACAATGAAAGAAGCCTTGGTTTGAATGTGCTCTTCTGAGAAGTGGTTTTTTTTTTTTTTTTTGTTTGTTTGTTTGTTTGTTTTTCCTAAGAGAGATGGGTTGCCTGGGAGATATAGTTACCATGACAGATTTCCAGTTCTCTTTAAAACAACATAGACAGTATAAAGCAGTGTTTTCATGCAATGGACTAACTGCAAAGGGGAACACCTAGGGATGGAGAATCATGAGTTGGCACCTGAGTGTCCCTGCTCATGCTTATCCTGGCAGTATCAGAGCCAGTCATACAGATGTAAGAAGACAAGGTCTCCACACTGTTAAGGTGATCTCGGCTCTTGACCCTGGTTTTTAGAAAGCTGTGTGTAGTGATACTTTGCAATCTAATAAATTGCCTGAAGACCAGAGAGCAGAGCCAGCCGCAGTTACCCATAGAGGTCAGGCAGCGGTGGCACACACCTTCAATCCCAGCTCTTGGGATCCCAAGCCTTTGCTCCCAGTACTTGGGAAGCACATATGCTTTAATCCCAGCACTAGGAAGGTTGAGACAGGAAATGATATGGCTGGGCAGAGAAGGGAATATAAGGCAGGAGACAGGAGTCCCACCCCCTTGCTGTTCCCTTGCCTGTGCTTCCCCTTCCCCTGCCCCTTTTGGCCTGAGGATTCAGAAGTGGTGAGAAGTTTCCCTAGGGCCTTGTTCTGCTTCTCTCATCTTTAAGCATTTACCCCAGTATCAGATTCCGGGTTTTTATTATAATACCAGTAAGGACTCATGTAACAGCTGTGAATCTTAGTGGGCATGTAGGCTCCACCTGGGACTTGGGGCAGAGCAACTGGCATAAATACAAACAGTGGAAATGCCACATGTCCCATCTCCGTGCGCATGTGTGACCCCTGATGACTCATAGGTGGTGTCCAAGTTCTGCTCCACCAAAGGTCACGATCGAAGAACACTGATGCTGCATTCAAACATAAATAGTGCGCAGTGGGACAGCCTGTCATCCATGGAACAGGGGGACCTTGTCCCTGGGTGAGACCAGAGCTTGCTGTTACACAGAGGAGGGCAGCTTCTGTTCAGCTCGGATCTTAGACTGCTGGGCATTCACATGTGATGACATTCATATAAAGAAAGAATCAAAATGTGCATAGAACATTCCACATTTTAGCATCTCTTATATTTCTGGCAAGTTAAGATGATTTGTTTGGAAAGGAGGAGGATGACTATGGCAAGAATCAGTTTCTGGAACGGGAGAATTTAAAGTTACTGACAATGTGTGGGTGATTTTCCTGGGTGGAGTCTGGCATTTGCCATAGTGGCTTTCTCCCTGGGGTCTTCATTTTGAAGCCAGCTGGCCAACCGACCTCTAGCCCTGTATCTGCAACACACACATACACACACACACACACATACCCCTGAATTCCTGTGGCAGTGTTGAAGGGAGTGGAAATAAGGCATGGCGGGAGCAAAACTGTGCAGAGAGCTCTGCCCTGTAGGCTTCTCTGCCTGAAGTTTTCCTTGCTTAACCATGAACGGCCCTTCATCAGCTGCGGGCAGCTGCTTTTCGCTGTAGTGGGCAGATCAGCCCAGCACATCTGTCTTCAGAGCATGGTACCATCCATCACACCTGCGTTCAGTTTTATCCTTAGCACCTGTGCTTAGTCATGCGACGCTCAAATTTCTGAGAACTGCATGGTTTGAAGAAGACAAGCCCCATGAGGGCTGATTTACTCTCTCCTCAGAGACTCTCGCTTCAGACCTGTCAGTGAGAAAGGAATGGAGCTCAGGAGAGGGCAGCTGTAGCTTCCCTTACCGGTGGGAGGTTGTGTGGGGGACTCCCCAGCTCTGCTGAGGGTCCATCAAGGGGACACAGGAGAGTTGGGAAATGAGAGTGGATAGACAAGTCACTTCCTCACTCCTCACACCAGCCAGGGCCTCAGATTATGTTCCTCTACAGACAGAACTCCACTCTGCCGTTGGCCTCACTACTCAGGTAAATAGAAAAGACGTAACTGTGGATTGCTTGGGTCCTGTGTCAATGCTCCACAGACTCCTGAATGCCCTGGAGCTAGATCATGTGACAGTATAGCTTTAAAAGACTCGGAATGGAGTCTTATATTTTCTTTTTTTTCAAGATGATTTTGATGCTGGTGGTCCAATATCCTAGCTCCAAATCCCCAGCTTTCCTATGATCTTTACACTCGCCCTGGTCTGGGCTCCCTTCCCCCATTCTCCTGGCGAAGTCCACCTACTCTCGTTGGCCTTTCTGTGCTGACACGAGGTAAGCTATATCACAGGACCTTTGCACATACTGTTTCTTATTCCATCTCAGACATTCTTCTATATACTCAGACGGCTCTCTCCCTGGAGGTATGGACCCCAGTGACACCCGTTTAGTAAAAGGTTGCCTGACTTCTGTTTTTAAAATTGTACTTCTGGTTCTGGGTGATGGTAGCAAATGCCTTTATTCCCAGAGGCAGAAGCAGGAGAATCTCTGAGTTTGAGGCCAGCCTGGTCTACAGAGTGAATTGCAGGAAAGCCAGGGCTACACAGAGAAACCCTGAACCCTATCTCAAAAAAAAAAAAAAAAAAAAAAAAAAAAAGCTTTTCTAACACACAACAACACTTAGTTTCCATTCTCCTTTATCATATCCATAGAAAACGTGATATTATAACGCCATGCACAGCACCTTTCATAGCTGCTTTAGAGGTCATATCATCTCATCATTTTGCTCAGTGCTCTGTCTTTAGTTTCTAGAAAAGTGGTTGAAAGTATAGATGCTCAAAAAAAAAAAAAAAGTCATTGAGGGAATGTAGACATGGCTCAGCGGGTAAAGGTGGGCTCTCTCAGAGAACCTGGGTTCAAGTCCCAGCATGCCACATGACACTGTAGTGCACAGACATATGTATGAGCAAAACACTCATATGTATCAGATAAAGCGAATCTAAAGGAGAAAAGGCACAATGGTAAATATACCTGTTTACAAAAAGAAACGGTAATCTAAGCATTTTAATATGTTTTTGGATAGTGCTAGATCAAGGCCTCTCACAGACAGACAGGCAGACAAACAAGCAGACAGGTTCCATGCAATTGAGAGAACCTGACATTGGGGCCCTCAGCACCTGTGCAAGGCTGCACACCTGTAATTCCAGTGCTCCTGGGGCAAGAGCTACAGAATCAATACAAATCTGTGGGTCACACTGGTGAGCAGCAAGAATCCCCTCTCAAGCAAAATGAAAGGCTAGGATTAACACTAGATGGTGCCCTCCCGTCTCTGAACACATGCCATGGTGCCTGCACACACACACACACACACACACACACACACACACACACACACACACACACACACACACACACATACTCACAGGCACAAAGGCACACATGCCTCAGGATTCCCAAAATACAATATATGGAAACATAACAAGCATTAAAAAAAGGAAATCCATTTGAGGAACCATAAAAAGTGACAGAATAGTTATTGGCAACTTCACACAATAAAATAGGCAATCATAACGTGTTTACATTTGAGTCTACAATGACAGTTACATGATATATGCAGTTGTGAACAAAAAATTGTGCTTATAAAAAGATCTGTCAAAAAAATGAAATGCTTAAAAACATACTTCTAGGGCTGACAATTCTGTGTACCCAACATTACATTTGGTCTTCTGCAATATTGCAAAAGACACCCCAAGTCATTTGATGTGATGCACCAAAATGTGAAGGGTAACAAGTAAGATGTGGCCAACCGAGGAGCCAATGTTTCTAAAAATTCTGTCTTTGATGAGTAAAATTTACAAAAAATGCATAAAATAAGAACTTTCTAAAAGTCCCCACATAATTTATGCCTCCAATATTAGAAGTAATGAGAAAATGAAATAAGCAGCATAGTGATTTTTAAGAAACCAGGATGCCTACTTAAATTAACAACAAAAATAAAACTCAAAAGAACCCCCAAAACTAGAAGAAAAAAAATTAGAATTTGAGAAGTTGAAACACTGGAGTAGTCTGTGAGGGGGTGTATCTCAAGATCAGGCTGTGAGGAGGTGTACCTCAGGAACAGGTTGTGAAGAGTTGTACCTTAGGAGCAGTCTGTGAGATGTACCTCAGGCACAGGTTGTGAGGAGGTGTACCTCAGGAACAGTTTGTGAGATGTATCTCAGGAGTAGGCTGTGAGGAGGTATACCTCAGGAGTAGGCTGTGAGGAGGTGTATCTCAGGAGTAGGCTGTGAGGAGATGTACCTCAGGAGTAGGCTGTGAGGAGGTGTACCTCAGGAGTAGGCTGTGAGGAGGTGTACCTCAAGAGTATGCTGTGAGGAGGTGTACTTCAGGAACAGGCTGTGAGGAGGTGTATCTCAGGATCAGGCTGTGAGGACCTGAATCACAGAAGCAGACCTACTTCACAATACTCACCATATTTCTAGTATTCATTTTACCTAACATCAAGTAGCTGTCCTGATTGCACTAAATATGTACTCATCTCTTCACAGACAGCTACTATCCCTTGTGGAGTTGTCTTTTAAAATATAAATTGCAGTTTCTAGGATTTCAATAGTTAGGATTTGGGATTTTTAGAGATTTAGACTTTGGGAATTCAGACCTGATAGAATTAAGATATTTGAATTTTATCCCATCTGATATTTTTGTCTTTCTGGATTATGACCAGCTACAACTAGACACTTCATTTTAGCTCATCAGTCTGTGTTGAAGGACAGGCCATGAGCTTATGTCACACTCATTATGTGTTGTAAGAAGAACGCTCAGTGCCTGGCATGGGGGTCTGTTTCATGCGGCCATGTGGAAGGCAGCCACAGAGGATATCTCCACTTGGTTGTATTATTTGAGCTTGTCTGTATCCTGGATATTTTCCCCAGCTGTGCAGAACAGGTCCCAGCTGCCAGTCAATGAACTAGGCATTCCTGGCAAAGGCAGAGAGAATCATCACTGTGCTTCTGGATGGTGTCTATGAAGGAAACCTATTCTCTCTATACCCCTTGGGCACACTGACAAAATCAGAAAAGCTGGAGATGGATTTACAAGGACCTGTCATTTCATGAGTTGGGAAAGCAAACCTTTAGAAAAAAAGCATAGACTCGGGAAACATCTGTAGGATAGGCAGAGGCTGGAATTTAGAATAAGGCCATCTGAGTCATCAGGGGTGGGGAGAGATGGGTGTAGAGCACATAAATGTTATAGGCGGCCACCGGAGATAGGCTGGATCATTCAGCTCTGAGAGAGTTCCCTAAGACACAGGATCATGAAGGATTAAAAAAAAAAATCCCAGCTAGTGGGAATTTGATGATCCGTGTAAGTTTGAGACTCTCCTGATAATCCTTTCATGATTAAGGTAACTTCACCCAGGACCTCCCTGGGTCTTAAGTCAGGGATGCTTCACAACAACAGCTTGGGAAAGACCTTGCTGAGTCTGTGCACAGATCGGATGCTTCTCTTCTTTTTCCTTCTCATCTCCTAGGGCTGCTACTTTTCTTTCCCTGGGCAGCCATGAGAGATAATCTTCCTTGTCCTCTTCGCTGGGTCTAGAGACCCATACGAGACACACCTACGGATGTCTTCCGGGCCCTTACGTGACTTTTCAAAACATTGAAATTGTGTGAACTTGGTGCTGTTTCTACGGTATCTTTGTCCCAGAGGCGACACCCTCTTTTTCTCCGTGTTCAGTGTGGTATCAGGAAGAGAGGCATGGTTAGTTCTTATAACCAGTCCACTCAGTTGCACAGGATAATCATAATTAGCTGGCTGACCTAGTTACCCCTAACTGCCAATCCCAATAGCATCTCCTGAGTCCCACATGGAGGGGGGCTGCTTCCTCCTCTGAGGCTCCTCAGCAGGTGGGTGTCCTGAGCCCTTGGTGTCAACTATGACACAGTGGTTCTGCATATGGCCAATGTTTCTGTTTTGTTCCCCATGGTCTTAGGACAGAAGATTGAGAATTGAGTTAGCAGGATGAAATATAAAATGTTCTTTAGGCTTCCAAGCAGGACAGATGTAGCACTGGTGACCTTTTGTGATGTCACAAATTGTCCCTAAGTGCAGTGGCTTGGAACAACATGCTTTGAGTATCTCCCACAGGAGTCTGAGGTAGCTTCTGAGGGCCTTGCTCTGGGTTTTTCCTCAGGCCAAGTCTGACCTGATTGTTTTTGCTCAGGGTGAGGCTGTATCGGCCCGGCACTGCCACTTGGGTCAGAAGGCACGCTAGATGGGGGTGGTGGTGTCGGTTTCTGAACTCTTGGATGAGCTATTTACAGGACTGATGTCCTCAGAAGATGTTGGCTTGAGGGCCTCAGACGCTCGTAGCTGGTGTCTGAAGACTGCCCTCCATGCTGAGCCACAGAGCATGAGGTCACCATCTCTGGCCTTCATCAAAGTGAGAGTGACAGAGCCAGCGAGACTTGGCCAGATGGCTCTTTCACCTTAGCAGCTCATACTGGAGAATCGGAGTGACATCTGAACATGGGCCTCTCAGGGGTCACCACAAAGGCCACCTAACATATTTCTAAAACCTGGTGTTCTGGGGGAGGGACCAAGCAGACAGCTACTCATTCTCTAAGTCAAGGTCTCTGTAGAGAAGACACTGGAAGATAAAATGTACAGAGAGAGGTGCTGAGCCCTGGGCTTGGGCTCTCCACCCTTAGGAAGCAGAATCTAACAAGAATTGAACAGTAATGAAAAGCAGTCATCAAGATCTAGTGTAAGCTGTGGGTGAGACTCATGCCACAGGCATTGGGGGACGTACAAAGGGAAGTGAAGCAGAACCACATTCCAAGTCCATTCCCAAGAAAACTGATCCCTGAGCTGTTTCCCCATGAGGAGCCCATTAGTTCTCAGAGCTCAGACAGAGTCCTCTTGCCGCCCCCCTCCAACAAATTTCCCCTTAGATAGCCACTGTATCGGGGGGGGGGCAACATATACCCAAAAGCGGCCATGTGGAGGGGAGAGAGGGCAGCTGCTCCCCACACATCGATTCCTGGGTCTCTGGAGGCAGAGTGCTGAGCCAGCAGCCCGATATGCTGCTGGGAGCTCGCATTCAGTGTCTCTTCCATCCTCTGGAGATAAATTCCCAGCCAGGAAGCCAACTGAGAAAAAGCACAGTGAGGCAAATAGAAACAAAGAATAGCATAAGCACAGCCAGACAGTGAGCGCATACTATGTGTGGTCTGGCTCCTGTCTTCCGGGGCTTTCCTCTGGCTCAGAACACTGGCTGTTCTTTCCTGCATTCTCCAAGTATATGTGCACAAAATATCTTATTGCATAAGTTCATATCAAAAAATGTATGCATTTATACTCAGTGCTGGAGCCCAGGGTTTCATGAATACTGGGCAAGTGCTCCACCAATGAGCCACACCCTTGTGCCTGGGCAGAAGATATTTACTGAGCACCACCAGTGTCTCAAGCCACAGGGCAGGAGCTGGTGTGATAAAAGCTACTAATGACTGTGTCTCCTAAGCATTGTCAGTCTGGAAGAATAGACAGATGTCATCATTGGCCATTCCACATGTGGAAACAGGAGCAGAGGAAGCAGTTTATCCTGTCAAGTTTTGCTCAGGTTCAGCTGAGTCCATGAGTAGCCTGTGGACTTTAGGTTTCAACCTTGACCATTGTCCTGTCCTTGTGGGTTCTGTGTCACTGTTAGCACAATTCCTGTTAAGTCAGTTCCCGAAGAAACTTCCACACCTCATAGGGCTTGCTCAAGTCTTTATTCCCTGGAACCAATCTCTGGTTACTGAGCGCCTGTCTTCAGCAACATTCTTATTCAGTGGTGCTGTAGTTCGGATCCCGAGCATTCCCCATAGCCCCTGTGTTAAAGGCACAGGTCCTAGGGTGGCATTACTGAGAGGTATTGGGACTTCAGGAGGATGGCGTCTACTGGGAAGTTTTTAGGTCATGGGAAATATGTCCTCAAGGAAGACTGTAGGATGCTGCTCTCTCCTCCTGGCCATGGTATAAGTGGTTTTACCTTGCTATTAAGTTCCCCAGATTATCAAACGCTGAAATCTCCATGACTTTGAGACAAAATACCCTTCCTAGTTATAAGCTGGCAACCTCAGGAAGTTTATCATAGGATAATAGAAAGGAGACTGATACGCCTGGTTAGGAGAAGCTTCACATCTCTTCTTAGTAATATCCAATCCCAAGGCTCTTTTATCACGATTGTTGGTCAGAAGCCCCCACTTGTGACAGGTAATCTTGATAGTCAACAGACACGTGTAGGAAGTGGGAACTCAGCTGAAGAATTGTCTCTACCAAGAGGGAGGGTCCAGCCCGCTGTAGGCAAGGCCACTCCTAAGCAAGCGGGCCTGTCTCTGCTAAAGCTCCCTTTGTTGTCAGGGTAGCAACATTAGCAGGTGTGGCCAGCCGAGACTGGATTCACTCTTGTGAAAGACTGTAAAGCAGCCTCTTCACTGCCCTTATCTCTGGCTCAGATACCCATGTGCTACTCCTGTCCGTCACCTTGTCACGTGATAGGTGGTAGCACCCTCTTTGTTGTGATGTAGTAGGAGGCCCTCATCAGATGAGGCTGCCCCATTTTGAACTTTCTACCTTCAGAACTGTAACTAAATAACCTCCCCCCCCTTTTAACTAAATAATCTTGTACCAGGTTGTGCTATAACAGCAGAAAGTAATTAGGATAGTTTCTTGAGAAAGAGATGCTGGAGGTGAGTGCTAACTTATTAAGGCAAGATAGAAGTTACCCAAATCTGATAGAAAACAGAAGGATGGTGCTGATTTTTCAGGGCCATACATTAGAGCATCACCCAAGAAGTCCATGCAAAGACAAGCCAGTTCTCTCTTGAGTTTGACCTACTATTAACTATCAATTAGGTCTACAGCTATGTGACATTAGATGTTAGCTCATAGAATATTGCTAAATTACAAATTACGATTATTGTTATTTTTAGATGGTTCTGTGGTTAAGAGCACTGGCTGCTCTTGCAGAGGATCCGGGTTCAATTCCCAGCACTCACATGGTGGTTCACAACTATCTGTAACTCCAGGACCAAGGGATCTGATACCTTCTGGCCTCTGTAGACAGCGCATGCATGTGGTCCACTTATATACATACAGGCAAACCACTTACACATAAACAAACAACAAAAAGCTAAGGATGAAAAGATAAAACTAAAAGGCTGACTTGTTTGCACCCAGCTTAGCAAATATCTCAAGACTTTTCTGAGACTGCGCGTAAGAGCTGATTCCATACATGCTCTCTGAGCCCGTGTTTCCGTTTTCTGGTTCCATCATGGAGTGGTTTTTTTTGTTTTTTTTTTCTCTCTTTAGTCTTTGGGGGGGCCTGCTACCCAGCTCCCAAATAAATACATGGAGACTTATTCTTACTTATGAATGCCCAATCTTAGCTTGGCTTGTTTCTAGCCAGCTTGTCTAACTTAATTTATTTCTCTTCTTTTATATTTGCCTCTGGGCCTCTGACCTTTTTATAGACCTTTATTCTGTATGTCTTTCTTCCCTTCTTACTCTGTGGCTGGTTGTGTGGCTGTGTGGCTGTGTGGCTGTGTGGCTGTGTGGGTGGGTAGCTGTGTGGCTGTGTGGGTGGGTAGCTGTGTGGCTGTGTGGGTGGGTAGCTGTGTGGCTGTGTGGGTGGGTAGCTGTGTGGCTGTGTGGCTGTGTGGCTGTGTGGCTGTGTGGCTGTGTGGCTATGTGGCTGTGTGGCTATGTGGCTAATCTCTGACATCCTCTTCTTCTTCTCCTTTCTTCCTCTCTTTATTCTATCAACCAGTCCTGCCTAGTTTTCCCTCCTGCCCTGCTCTTGGCCATTCAGCTCTTTATTAGGTCAATCAGGTGTTTTAGACAGGCAAAGCAGCACAGCTTCACAGAGTCAAACAATTGCAACATAAAAGAATGGAACGCATCTTTGAAACATTAAACAAATGTTCCACAGCATAAACAAATGTAGCACATCTTAAACTAAATCCTACAACACCAGTGTTAGACAGGGAGGCAAGTCCTTTTCAGGTGCTCAAAGAGCCATGTTTTCATCCTTTAACATCTACATTAAGACAGATATTGGAGAGAACACTGAACAAGTGTTTACCCACACCTATTCACGATGCAAGCCGGACCTTGGCTTTTGAGGGCTCTGAGGATATCCAGGGACGTGGTGCTTGTGTTTGCAGAGTGGCTGGCTGAACACATGGGTGAAAAGTGAGAGCCAATCCTTTGATAGCTTAGGGGAGCGTAGCTGGCAGGGTCACACGGCTTCCTGTCCAGCAGCAGCTGGGGGCTGTCGTCGTGTGCCGTCATTAATTTAGACTGTCATTCTGATTGCACAGAGCTGTCTAGGAGACACTCTAGTCCTAGAGCTGTCTAGGGAAAATACACTCATGGGCAAGCCTTCCAGGGCGTGTCTAGAGACAATTCAACAGCAAAGGCTCAGAATTAATGAACACTCTGATCCATTGATGGATTCAAAATTTGAGTAGATGGTTGGAAGGTGTTGCAGCTTTCTGCCTGGTTAGAGGAAGTAGGGTCACTGGAAGTATAGTCTTAGGGGCTGTATTTTGCCTTGGTCACATTTGGTGACTCCCTGCCATAACACACCCTTCCCTGCCATGACAGAGTGACATTTCTGAAGATACAAGCCCAAATAAACCTCCCTTCCTGCCAGTTATTTCCTCAAATATTTTGGTTGCCAAGGTGCAAAAGTAATCAGCTGCGTGTCCATCATCAGATACAATTCATGCATCAAAATAAATCGAATCCTCCTGCCTCTGTCCCCTTTCTGCACTTTGCTGGTTTTTGAAAGTGAGACTCTCTCTCTCTCTCTCTCTCTCTCTCTCTCTCTCTCTCTCTCTCTCTCTCTCTCTCTCTCAGATTTCTTTCTTTTGTGGTGTTCTGTCTGCATATATCCCTGCCCACCAGAAGAGGACGACAGATCCCATTCCAGGTGATTGCGAGCCATCTTGTGTGGTTGCTGGGAACTGAACTCGGGTCCTCTGAAAGAGCAGCAGCCGGGTGCTCTTAACCTCTGAGCCATCTCTCCAGCCCCCATTGTCCTTCTCCCTAGCTCAGCATTATCTGTGAATCGTTTTGTCTCCTTCTTTGACCAGTCATGAAGCCCTGGTGGCACTTTCTTCATCTGGTCCCTGGGAACTGCCCTTTCCCCTCTGCCACCACATCTGGGATCTCTTCCAGTTGCTGGGATCCAGGAGGACCTGTTATAAAATCCCCACAGATCTCCCAGTTTCCAGGCACTTTCCCCTCCATCCCAATTCCACAGACTATTACTAAGCTAATCGTCTGTATAAAAATGATGATTCCACCTGTCCCCTAGTTTAGAGCCCTCGGGCACATTTGCAACTGTGACATGGACTCATTTTCTGGTTTCTGTAATCTTTGTATGGGAAAAGCCAAGTGCTGACTCCTTATGTTTTCTCGGAATGCTCAGGACATCTCTCCCAACGCAGACCCCACCCTACCAAGGAGGGTTTCTCAGTATAGCTTGCCAAACCATGAGACCCACTTACAGCATTGGACCAGAAGTAGGCACTTGATTTATGGGCAACTTGACACAAAGAACCGCCCATGCAGAGAGGCCGGTGCTGGATAGAGGCCATTGAATCAATTTGATCCTCTGCTTGAGCCTCATTTCTGAAGGGAGTAGCAGAGGAGAGTCGGCAAGGGGCTGGGAATGAGTCACCCAATATAGAGCACTGGCGTGACAGCCATAGGACAGTGAGATGATGATGCTGCCAGACACCGGCCTAAATGATCTCACGCCTACTATTCTCTGTATTCTGATGTTTTGATATCTGGGGGCCTTGCTGACCCGGCAGGGAAAGTCCTAGGGTTAGTATCACCTTCTCCACTCCCAGACACAAGGGTACCAGCCTCCTCTGGGCCAGGTGCAACCCCTGTTACCCCCCACCCCCCCACTCTTGGTATGCCTCTTCCTCTCGGAACTAAAACGAACTATCAAAGGCAGCTGCTTCCTAATCTGTAGGCCTTCTAATGCCTCATTTCCAAAATCCTCCGATTCTCCACGACAGGCCCATATCTGTGGAGTCCGCTGTATGGTTGTCCTGCTCTTCTTTGAGGCAGGGCTGTGGCTCTTCCTGCCTTGTCCTAGGTGAAGTTCACAAATTCCTGTCTTTGCCCCACTTAGTGGCTTGTTATTCTCTGGGAGAGCAGGCCTTCCAACTGTCTCACCCTCTTTCTCTGTGAGCTCCCCAAGCCTGCGAACGGACTGCCTATTTCATAAATAGCTTTATATTTTTATCCCCTGTGCCTGATCATTGTGAGGCCAACTTTCAGAGCAATTTCTGCCCTCCTTGTGGCTAAAACTATTCTCTTTCTTCAAGAACTCACATTTAGCTTTCCCGTAATGGCTTCTGTGACCTCCTGTGTCCCTTCTCCTCATACCAATATCGCCCTTGTATGGAGCCGTTTCCTGATCTGTGTTCTAGAACTCTCTCCAAGGCTTTATGTACTCTCAGTTCAGAGGACAGATGTTTCTATTTTGCTCCATGAGAGGATGCATTGATAATCTAAACAATTGACATCATCCTTTTCTTCAAGCTGGGGTATAAAACCCCCAAGATAGACCAACAGTTACTACTTATTGAACCAGAGCCTGACTGAGGGGAAGCCCCATCTTATCTCCATTCTGAACATTTGGAAGCCCAGCTCCCAGCTTCCTTTAGTGGAGTGAGCTTTCCTTTATTCCTAATGGTTCACATTTGGGGAAAGATTTCATTTTACATCTAGGCCTGGAAGGGAAGGCGAAATTCAGAAGAAGGAAGGGGGGGTAGGGTATGGTGTGGTGACAGAAGGCCGGGTGGGTGAGGTGAGTGGGGGATGGGAGTGTGTGTGTGGGTTGAGTGGTGGCCTACCAGTGGGATTTGAGGACTGTCTCATCAGTGGAGGCTGGGGGGGGGGGCAGACAATCAAACATGTCCCATACAATCTGGGTCTGGCTCTGATCTGTTTGTAATAAAAACATCTGGCTGTCATCCACAGAAGCCAGGAACCTATCATGATTTAAACAGTGGATTTTGGGGCACATTCCTGATAGTCCCCCATCAGGACTTCTTGACGAGGGGGTGGAGCTGAGTAGTTCTCAGAATCATCTACCACCCCAGAGTTTAAACTATGCAAATAATTCAGTGCTACATTACAAGCTCCAAGGAGACCGTAAGCTCACAAACAACTTACTTGTGTCCAGATCTATGGATGGTGTCCCTTCAAATATACTCTCCGTTCCTGGTTGTACGGTAATCGGCAGATGACCCCACCTTCCTCCCTTCCCCTCCCTTAAAACAGACCCTTCTAATAGCTAGCATCCTGCAGTGACCAAAGCCATTAGAAGGATTAGACCATTGCTAGCCTGTCCAGCACACACATAATGCTCCAGGGATTGCCTTTCTTCCTCTTTGCTTGATGGGTGTGTGTGTGTGTGTATGTGTGTGTGTGTATGAAATCAGGACCCAATAGTGGGTTGAAAAATCAAAAAAAGGAGGGCATAAGGTGATAGTCATTCTTTTAAAGGACACCCCCCAAACAGCTTTCCCTATTTGATATTCCTTTGTTAAGGTGACAGCAGATGTCAGCCTTGTGGCTAAAGCAGGCGCTGAGAGTGCGCGGACAGGTTACAGACCTCGGTTCCTCATTACCATAATATCGAATGCTCACGCTTTCCCCATCACGACAGCGAATCTGTTCTCTGCCTGCTCCCCTACTGCTGTTT